>JAVLUX010000047.1:14850000-15450000 GCA_032164185.1 Moxostoma hubbsi | reverse complement strand
CAAGGATCTGCAATGCTGTCATTGCTGCACGTGGAGGATTTTTGATGAGAACTCTTTGAAGTAATTTAAGAAGTTCTGAAAATGTTTTCAAATTGTAATAGTAATTTATGCACTCCTCTCTAAAACTCCCCATGATAACCGTAAATACGATCAACTTCCATCGCGTTCACCGAATTGGACAAAGGCATAGTGACGATAAACGACCCAGACCAATTGTAGCAAAATTCGAACACTATAAACATAAAGAACTTCTGAAGAGCAAAGCTAGAGAGCTAAGAGGAACACATTTTGGACTGAATGATCAGTTCCCGAAAGAAATTCAAGAACGCCGAAGAAAACTCATCCCAATAATGAAACAACATCGAAAAGAAGGAAAACGAGCAAATCTCAACGTCGACAAATTATACATAAACGGACAACTCTATAGAGACTTTGATACTACTTGAACTTCATTTTAGACGTCATCAGGTTGCCGGTCACTTGTGCATAAAAATGTAATGTCTGCAACTCGCGTCTTATGTCTTTCAATAATCTTAATGTATGCTATTCATTTTCTAAAATATGTTTGTTATATGTTCAATGTTCTATGTTGTTATATTGCCTTTTACGGAACATTTCATATACAAGAAATCTGTAAAAATATCTGGATTATATCAGTGTCTGAAATATACAATTTACAATATGGTATTACGTTGATAATGTGCAATAGTACTATATATCCTAAAAGAAAAGGAGAGAAAAAAGGGTATGAAATTTGTTAGTTGGAATGTACGAGGCATTAATTCACCGATTAAAAGAACCAAAATATTAAATCATTTAAAAAAATTAAACGCAGACATTTGTCTATTGCAAGAAACCCATCTGCTAGATTCTGAACACAAGAAACTTCAAACCTCACAATTCTCACATATCTTCTTTTCGTCTTATAGCTCAAAGAAGAGAGGAGTAGCCATACTTATACGAAAGAACCTGACATTTACCATCAATAAAATAATAACTGACACGGAGGGCAGATATATCATCATTAATTTTATCATTAACAATAATAATATTACTATTGCCAATATTTATGGACCCAACACTGATGATGAAAATTTTTTCCACACTTTTTTTTCAACATTATCAGGTTTTTCACAATCAGCCGTAATTATAGGGGGAGACTTCAACACAGTTATTAATCCAATTCTAGATAAATCTAACGCCTCAAATCATATGAAAACTTGGCACTCTACAGAAATTATAAAACAATATATGACGGACTTTGGACTTGGCGATAACTGGAGACAGAAAAATCCTACAATAAGAGAATATACATACTTCTCTCTAGTGCATAAATCATACTCCCGCATAGATTTTTTCTTAACAAGTAATTCCATTATGTCAGATATTTCAAACACAACAATTGAACCCATTATCATTTCAGATCATGCACCAATTACTTTCACTCTTTATAACAACAGAAATGTAAAAGCCTCACATAGATGGCGTATGAACATATCACTACTTCAAGACCAAAAATTTAATGAATATTTTAAAAGAGAGTGGACATCCTTCATTAATATAAACAACACTCCTGACATATCCGCCACAACACTATGGGAGACAGCCAAAGTAGTAATGAGAGGAAATATTATATCATACTCTACATACAAACACAAAGAAGAACAAAAAATAGAAAAAGACCTTGAAGATAAAATAAAAATATTACATCAAACTTACTCAAAAAACCAAAATGAGCAATTATTAAATGAGATAAATCAAATAAAGAATCAACTTGAAGGAATTACAAATAAAAAATTAGAATTTCATAAACAACGGTTAATACATTTTGAATATAAGGATAAATCAGGAAAATATTTAGCCAACTTACTTAAACGTAATAAAGAAAAAACTCATATATCTATAATTAAAAATGAGAATAAAATTATTCATAACCTGCAAGATATTAATACAGCTTTTCAGACATTTTACAAAAATCTGTACAATAATGATAAAAAAGAAAATGAAAAAGAAATTGGTAAATTTTTGCATAACATAACACTTCCTCAATTAAGCATAATCCAGAAAGAAGAATTAGAAAAACCAATAACAGAGGATGAATATAAGAAAGCTCTCTTTGCGTTACCAAATAATAAATCACCAGGTTTAGATGGCTTCCCCCCAGAATTTTACAAACATTTTTGGTCAACTATTTCACCACAGTTTTTAGATATGTCAGTAGAAATTAAGAACAGCTCATCTATCCCACAGCATATGAACACAGCAATAATCTCTGTTTTACTCAAACCAAACAAAGATCCGACATTATGTACAAGTTACAGGCCCATATCCCTTATCAATACTGACATGAAAATAATTAGTAAAACCCTAGCCTCACGGTTAGAAACAGTCATCTCAAGTCTTATTCATCCAGATCAAACAGGTTTTATTAAAGGACGTCATTCATCAGACAACATATGTCGTCTATTTAATATCATGAATATCAACAAACCACAAAATACTACAATTATTGTATCATTAGATGCGGAAAAAGCATTCGACAAAGTCAATTGGAATTTTCTTTTTGCCGCATTAGAAACATTTGGTTTTGGAGAGTCATTTATTCACTGGATCAGAACATTGTATAGTACACCAAAGGCCTCAGTTATTACTAACGACATCATATCATCATCATTCCAGTTGCAACGAGGCACCAGACAAGGATGTCCACTATCTCCACTCTTATTTGCATTATTCATAGAGCCCTTAGCAGCTGCAATAAGACAAAATGATAATATCACGGGCTACTCAACAAATAAAATCACTCATAAAATTTCATTATATGCTGATGATATTTTATTGTACCTACAAAAACCAGAAAAGTCCCTCATAGAAGTTATCAATGTCATTAATGATTTCTCGGAAATATCAGATTATTCTATAAACTGGTCAAAATCTACAATCCTACCAATAAATAAAACATTGCAGTGTATAGAACAATTAAATACTCCATTTAATATAGGCAATATCATATACTTGGGAATACACATCTCTCCCAATTTATCAGACTTATTTAAACTTAATTTCATTCCATTACTGAAATATATAGAAGATGATTTAAAACGTTGGATGAATTTGCCATTATCTCTTATAGGTAGAATTTCTACAATAAAAATGGTCATATTACCAAAAATTAATTACCTATTTACAATGATACCAATTCAACCCACTAAGAAATGGTTAGACACATTAAATAGCAAGATAAATAAATTCTACTGGAAAAATAAAAAAACAAGAATAAGCATTGCTACATTACAGAAAAACAAAGATATGGGAGGATTAGGGGCACCCAACTTTCACTATTATTATCTAGCTGCACAATTACAATACCTCTACAAATGGACAAATGGTAATCAAAATCATAATTCATGGTTAGACTTAGAACAGGCAGACTGTAAAAAGATTTCATTATCTGATTTACCATATATTACTGATGTTATTAAGGCTCATGATCTATACAATAATATGACAATTCGAACAACATTATTGGCATGGTGGAAAAGTAATCAAATAACTCATAATTCAATAACACCACACTCCTTCTCTCCTATATGGCATAACCCAGATTTTACTATTAATAAATCTACACTTATTAATGAAAAATGGAAAACGGCTGGCATCACACATTTGCATAATATGTTCTTAGATAATAAATTCAAACATTTCTCAGAATTAATAGAAAAATATAATTTAGGGAAAGATCAATATTTTTATTACATACAAATTAATCATGCTATTAGAACTAAGATTGGCAATCTTCTTCCTAAAACTCCACCTCTTATAGAAAAAATAAAACAAATCAACAACACAAAACAATTATTATCTAAATTATACAGTATATTAATAAATACAGATACAACATATTCAATACATATTAAACAATGGGAAAATGATCTTAACATAACCACAGATGCCAATTTCTGGAAACAAGTCTGCCTAAATACATTTAGTTTGAGCAGAAATACCAATGTACAACTAATTCAATTTAAAGTAATACATAGAACACATTTAACCCAACATAAACTGTTTAAAATGGGATTATCAAAATCAAACAAATGCGAACATTGCAATCTCAATGTACAAAATGATTACTTTCATGCCATCTGGTCTTGCCCCACAGTTACCAAATTTTGGAAAGAGATTATAGGAAAATTATCTGTTTATCTTAAATGTAATATCCTGGTAAATCCGTCATTATGTCTTCTAGGAGACACATTAAAAATAAACCCTCCACTGGAACATGCATCACCCTTACTTCTGTCTCTAGTTATCGCCAAGAAAATAATTTTAATTAACTGGAAAAATAAAAGTAAAATCAGTATTACACAATGGCAACAGCTATTAATATATCATATTATCAAAGAAAAACATACGGCTACCCTCAAACACAAATTAACTAAATTCAAACAAATATTTGGTACCATTACAGAATCGTTAAACATTAATGTGCCCTGAGAGGGGAATTAGTGCTTCACCAATTACCTTTGTTACGTAAAAGACGCATACCATGCATATCAATGCTATTGAATACCCTGTGTATATACTTATAACCTGTATTAACATATCAGGAAATGTATATGATAGGTGGATAAAAGACATCTGATATGTTCGTGGTATTGTTTTGCATTTTAATCCTGCATTTTATTAGTTAGTACATTATGTATGTGTAGGGCATGTGCGTATGCCTAAATATATCATTAGTGTTACTAATATTTCTATTATTATGTATATGAGTATATAACTGTAGGTGTGGGTAAGTGATGGTGTATATGTGCATGAATGTTAGAGTCAGGTTCATTTGTATTGCCCTCTGTTTTATGTTGTTTGTATATTTGTGGATTCATTTGTTTTCTCTTGTATTATGCACTCTTGCTTGTCATCAACTAGTTTATTTGTCCGATACTGGTTTTTTTCACATTTATATTGGTTTATATTTGTTTTTTTTTTCTTTTTATGTACTTTTATTTGTATTTGTGTTGTTTGCTTAATTAAAATTAAAAAAAAAAAAAAAAAAGTAATAGTAATTTTTCACGTTATTAATGCCCTGACTATACATTGTGATCAGTTGAATGCCACTGTGGTGAATAAAATTACCAATTTCTTTCTATAAGAGCAAAATCTGTCCATTATTCCAAATATTGTCAGCCAGTGTACATTATTCTGAATATATATCGAATGTTATTCTGTGTTAAATATTAACTATTATTATGATGCCAGATGAGTGGGGGCAGTGGGATGGCTAGTGTTTTTACCACCACTGATCAGCAGAGGCACCACTGATCAGCACAGATAGGTGCAGTATCACATCGAGCACAGGCCAGCCCGATGGAGGAAAAGTGCCTTAAGATATCTAAAAGGTAAAATCTTTTACAAAAATCTACTTTGGAATGCATGTGCCAGAAATTAGAGTAAATTTGTATTCATGTTGGTTTTTCAACAAAAAAATGTATTTAACTTTTAGAATGTCAGATTGTCCAACCACCAATAAAAAGTTACTTATGTATCTTGAATAAATGTTAGTGTCCACATTTTACTCATTATTTAGAAACACATTTTCATTATCATTCATCACTTTTTAATTAACATGCATCCATTTTTTGGTAGTTGCACCACATTATGCAACCTGAACTTAACTTGGCTTGTCAGAAAAAGGTCCAACAATGTGATATTTTAGGAAACTTACTGACCTTGACAGACAGTCATGAGGTCTACAGGGTCATGAGGGTTTAGAGTCCTCTTTGTGATATAAGTTCCTGTTTGACATCATGACATCAAAATGACTTTCTGCATGTTAGTTGCACCACCATTATCTTTGACACCCTTATTTGTCACTGACCTGTCAATTTAATACAATAAGTAAGGGATGCAATACAGTCAGCTCTCTTGTATTGCCCTGAAAGCAACTCTTAATAATACTGTAAATAAATAAAAAATGACACACAAAACACATTGATTCAAGTTATTTTGTGAGAAGAAAGAGACATGTTGCCACTTGATGTCCAGTGTAAAATATAATCTGGTTTCTGAAACAAAACCAGTTAAAAACCACTGGTTTAGCGGTCATTATGCAACACTATTGCTCAGATCTAAGCAAAGTTGTAGATTTGGTTTGAACATTGGGGGGTTGTATTGTGAAGCTGGGGGTCTTGATTATGGAAATATTATATTTGAAACAATGGTGAGGTGAGCACTAATTATAGTGAAAGATATCAACTTGCCTGGTCTATGTAAAAGGCTGTCCCAGAGCGAATCTCTCTGCGCTGTTTGAGGTCAGTCTCTGTAGTGTCTCTGGACAGAGCAACATATTCAACTTCTCGCTTTGTTAACTCCTAACAAACAAGAAAAATTATTTGAGGATATAGTTCAGGATAGTTCATGTGAAATCCTCACAGACTGCACTGCTTTGCAATTCATCAGGTATTGGTGAGTCTTAATGTGTCATGCTGTGTAAGTGTGTGGTTGGGAGTGGTAATGTTTGAAATTACCAGGTACTGCATTGCAATTGAACGCCGCAAAGGTCCAGGAGGGCCAATGAGGAACACATCCTGTCCAAGCAGGTCCTTCTGCATTATCCAGCGAAGGTGCTGGGTGATAGTTTGTGGCAAAGACTCCATCACTGCCAGAGAAAATTAATTATTGCAAAATGCTGACATGTATTGTACCGAGCATCAAACTAAATAAATGAGTTTGCTTAATACTTGGCATGATTTCCACTCAAATTAATTGATTTTTGTGCACTTGCATTTTAATTCTACAAAAATGTGTGGCCAGCGGAGTGATTCTTAGTATTGTTTATTTACTTCATCAATAAAATCCTAAAACAAACACAGGTTTAGTTCCAATTATGTTTAACAACCACAAAGTTTCCAGAAATACAACCAGAATGCTTTTTGTCTTCATTTTGAATAGTACATCTATGGTTTGTATCATTTTAAACAAATGTATTTTAGTGAAATGTCTTATGTGAAAAGTGTGCCTCAGCGATCTTTCTTTTTCTTTTTGATTTTCTCCCCAATTTGGAGTGCCCAATTCCCAATGCGCTCTTAAGTCCTCGTGGTGGCATAGTGACTCAATCCAGGTGGTGGAGGATGAATCTCAGTTGCCTCCATGTCTGAGACCATCAATCCTCACATCTTATCATGTGGCTGGTTTACTCTCTGAGCTACCCAGGCCCCCAGCGATCTTTCTTTAAAATAAATGTCACATGGTTTGATTATTTATTTATTTTTGTTATTTAATGCAATGAAATTCATGCATTTTTAAGTGTAGCTAAAGTGCCTAAATACATTTTTGGGACACTTTATACAATATGTGCATGCAGAGCACAAAACATTTTATTACATTGTAGCATTGCATTTTCTGCCTATTTGTATTGTTACAAGCAAAAAACTACTTTAATTATTTTATTATACAAACAGTTATTGCATTTATTGTATTATGCCATTACATACATACATAGAAACACAAAACAATAATATGTCTTAAATGGCACAACACCAGCCATTTAAATCTATGATTTCACTATAATCAATGTTCATAAATAACACATACTATAATTTACGGGCACAAGTTCTGGATTTCTGGGGTTTTTGAGGTGATACGTGATATCGCCTATTTTTACTGTGTCACCTATGGAGAGAAAAAAAGACAGATTAAATAGCAAAACATGAAAAAATATACACTGTAAATGAAGCTTATTTACAACCCTCCCTTGTCAGCAGAGCATATTATTTTAACATGTAAATAAGGAAATCATCACAGAAGCTTGTTTAAGTTCACAGCCACACAAAAGTTTGGACAAATCTACTCTAAATTCTAATTAATGTAAATTGTTACTATTTCCCTTATTTTAAAATATCAGCTTAGTATTTGTATCACTATGAAATAACAATAATGAAGTATGGAAATTATGTTGTAAATAAATTTGTTAAATCAAAACAATTGTATATTCTAGTTACTAAAAGTAGCTTCTTATGTATTATAATGTTTTACAAAAAAAAAAACAAAAAAAAAAAAAACACAACAACATTGATCTGTACTTACAATTTATATTAAGATCCCAAGAAACAGTCAAACTTAAGTCAAGTGTGTACAAACATTTGACTGGTAGTTTATCTAAACCACCAGCATATTAAAAAGAGGGACTTTAAGATATGAATTTGATGATGTACTTTGGACCTGTCAGTGAATCACAAAGTAATACTACGCCACTTGAGTGACAGGTTAACCTCCACACCTGCTGAAGCACAGGATATAAAATCAAGGAGAGGTTTATTTTCGCTAATAAACAGACTGAGTACCTGAGGAGGTGTTTAGGAGTTTGACCTCATGAGCGCTGCACCTCCAACCTTCCTTTGACATCACAGGTCCCAAAATATAACGAATTCTCCTCGCAGCGACAGCTGCTGCTGTTCCTTTCAATAACATACGCGAATGCATCCTGAATCTTTGAGATGAGCGGTTTAATTCAAGTTCAAAAGGTTACACTATTATACATTTACTGTTATTTCTTCATGCTCATGTCATGTGTGTTTATGCAAGGCACTAGACATTTCCAGACGGAGTGCATTCAGTGAAGGACAGAATCTGTCCGTTTTATAAATCTTCCGTGTGGAACCAGATGGCGCGCGTGATATGGGTTCCGCTAACAGAGCACTTCTGTATTACATGAGTAAAATTGTAGTTCATAATGTAACCTCTTGGATGAAATTTTAAGATTACTTTTGTATTACTTAAATTCGTATGTGTGTGTGTGTGTGTGTGTGTGTGTGTGTGTGTGTGTGTGTGTGGTACTCACCGGTGTGTGTGTTATTAGGTCACCTGGAAACAAGCCACTACAGATGATCAGCACTTGAATGTGTGTCACTGGTTATTGCCACAATGTGAAATAAATGAAGAAATTAGAAATGTTGTCTATTCCTGGCATATCCTCAGCACTAACTGTGCCTTCTGAACACCTTCTTGCAGCTTTAATGTTGTATACTAGTTTGTTGTGTTACATGGTTGACTACTGATTGTGACACTATACTGTAAAAAAGGCTTTGTCATTCGGATGAGACAGTAAACCAAGTTCCTGACTCTCTGTGGTCATTAAGAATCACAGGGAACTTTTCGTAAAGAGTAGGGGTGTGACCCCAATATCCTTGTGAAATGTCCCCATTGGCCTTTATCAGTCATGGCCTCCTAAATCCCATCCATGCATTGGTTATTTCACTACTGCTGATGTGTGGTGAGTGTACTGGCACACTAGTGGCATGAAAGTACAGCTCCTACATACTTGAATGGGGAAAGACCGAAATCTCCAGAATGGTTGGTGAGGATTATGATCAACTACCTTATTTCAAATCAACAGTAAAAATCTGTAAACTAATGTATCATAAATTGTGCGACTTTAGCTCTGATCACACTTAAAAACGCTATTTTTCAGGGTGGTCCAGCTAATGCAGATTCTCGAGTTAACTAACAGGTAATGTCTGTATCATTCTAGATACAGACTGTATCAGAAATATGATTGGCTTTTTACCTGTATGATGGTAAATCCTTTTCTACATCCACCATATTGAGTGTTCCACATTTCCCCATTCATTTTAAATCAAGTGGTCCGTCTTAGGCTAAATATTCTCTGTTATAGTGTGTTCATTCTTGTAATTTGAACTTTGTGAATTTACTGTATATCTCACTATTGATAAGAAAATTATTAGTTACTGTTACCATAGCTAAAAGTAACAAGTAGTATTAATTATGTAACATATTATATTTTAAATTAGTGTTATCAAATTGCAGTTGACTTTCAATTAAGTGTATTACTTTTAAGTAATTTACTTGGGTTTCACATTTCTAAAATAAAATTATTTATGTAGAATATGTTTAAAACATTAACCATGTTCATACCCAGATAGCTCACGTACATGAGATATTTTTATCTTAAAAGCATCGCAATCTAAATAACATCCATTAAACATCTTAAAAAGATGTGATTTACAAACATTATAAATCATAAACATCTCAAAGACATCTTCTGAATGTTTTAATGACATCCCAGAGGAAACGTCTTATAGATGTATTGCAGATGAGCAAACAACCTAAAAATGATGTCTTCCAGATGTAAACACAGACATCAAATAGATGTCTGGGTGATGTTTGTGTGCTATCAGGGTATGGGGACCTGAGTAGCTCAGCGAGCATTGATGCTGACTTCCACCCCTGGAGTTGTGAGTCCAAATCCAGGGTGTGCTGAGTGACTCCAGCTAGTCTCCTAAGCAACCAAATTGGCCCGTTTGCTAGGGAGGTTAGAGTCACATGGGGTAACCTCCTCGAGGTCGCTATAATGTGTGGATCTCGCTCTCGGTGTGGCACGTGGTGAGTTGTGCATGGATGCCTAGTCTCCACGGTAATGTGCTCAACAAGCCATGTGATAAAATGCGTGGATTGACAGTCTCAGATGCGGAGGCAACTGAGATTTGTCCTCCGCTACCCGGATTGATGCGAATCACTACGTCACAGCGAGGATTTAGAGCGCATTGGGAATTGGGCATTACAAATTGGGGAGGGAATTTTTTTTTTTCATATGTATATTTGTTTGTGTTTCTGTGACAGTTGAGAAGTGTAATCTGATTACAATTTCAGAAAGTAGTAATTTGTAGTGGATTATTTTTTGAAGTAATTTACCCACACAGCACACATGCAATTTATGGTCCTCCAAAATCTGTCCTTGAGCTAATTGTAATTGAAAAACTAAATTGTTGTTTCATTTTACAAATTTAAACGTCATGCATGCACTAATAGCATAAAATAAAAGTAGGCTATTTGTAACATCATGCTGCTTTTAAAGTGAACAATGTTGCAAATGTAAACATTTCTAAACTACAAACGTGTCAACATCACAGGTTGGTTTGAAAATAGAGGAAGGGTCCACAGAGATTATTTAAAAATCATATAATGAGGGATTATGTGTGATAAACAGGTTCGATGACGTCATGGTTACGGGCTTCAATTCCTTATAGGGGTTTGACATTTATCACGTGGAGAGAAGGAGGCTCAGCCTCTAGAAGACCCTAGTAGAGTAGGGAGGAGGAGTGGAGAAAGGGAAATAACTCTCATTGTGAAAGCCCGAAACCATATGTCCGATTGCACGATTTAAAAATCGTTTTAATTGAAAACGAGTGCGGAAAGATCCCGAACACAGGGACTAGGAGAATATGGAAGATGAGTGCCAATATACTCGCAGCCCTGCCTGGGAAGAACTGGTCAGTATTTCACATTTTTCTGTTCGGTTAAACATCAAAAAGACTCTTTCATAATCAGAAATAGAGATGATCGCTGATGTGAGAGGGCAGTAAGCGCTTGGTATTATCGTGGCAGATCGCGATGTGAGAAAGATCGATACACTGATACGCGAGGGATCATTTTCTCCCTTCTGTTGAGTTGATCAGACTTTACATTCCTCCACTAACTCGGTTCAACTTTTAGAACGGAATCGGTTTGTAATAGGCTATCAAATGTATCAAACTAATCAATTACATTTTCTTTCTTGTTCTACTGATTCGGTCAGGCTTTTTAAGAGTACAGTTTATTTTAGATGATGTATTATTGTGCCAGTTACATGAGCTATACTCTTAGTAATTCGTTTAACATTGAATGGGAGCGATGTCCAATTAGAATGTGCATCCTTATTGGAAGTACATTTATATTTGGAAATGTGTTGTTTGGTGCTGTGTCCTATCCACATAGAGTTGTGAATTGGTTTTTGAAGAGACTGTGGAAGGTTGAATACACTGTAAACATTGTAGAGTGTTTCATATGTTAAAAGTATGATTTTACCCTATAATTAATGGTAATATTGTATATTGTATGAATATGCATGTACTTTTTACGGTAAACCTTTGTTAAAATTACAATGAAAAAATTTAGTGTTCACAGAAGTCCATGCATGACCCATCACATTTCGTTATGTTTTATGGGAATTGTTCCATTTCTTATTTTTAATAGCTTTATATGTACATTGTGGTGTTCTGTGTTATTTATTTTTTCTTTTTTATTTAATCAGGGGTGTAGATTCTAGGGAGATGGGCAAGTACAACCCCCCAGTATTAGTGCCATGATCAATGAAAGCATGTAAATGCTTCCTTCCCAGCAAAGGTCCGGATAACTTACATGGTGTCAGTAGTCATCCGGCTATGAAATTAGCTATATAATATATATTTTTTTGAATAGTTTTTATAACTTGTCATGTTGATAGCAGTAGTAGCCTACTTTGTAAAGAAATAAAAAATCAATCCTAATCAGTCAAAATAGTCTCTTCAAAACTAGGCAGGGATGAGGACATTGGGAGCACAGAGATAGGTAAAGTAGTGGGATCTATGGGATCTTCTACCAAAGGATTAAAATATTTGATCAAGACTTCATCAGTCGAGGGCACTTGGATATGAATATTAAAAGATAAGATCTCAACAGTTTGTTTTGAATCTGAATGACAGCAGTCCAGTTTTTGTGTTGAAATGTTTTTACATTCAGAATATATAGTATGTGTATGGGATATAGGAGGCATTTTGAAAGATAAAACTACTATATGGGGGTTCAGAGGGGTCCCCTGAGTGAAAATGTCTAAACGTGTATAAGAATTCTGAATTGACCATTTTTATATTTTCCTCAAAGTGAGAATCTACAAACAAAAAAACAAACTATTTACACAACAACAGTGAAGCATTAAGCTTAATTAATGTATAAATAGGCTTTCCTTGCCATCCATGCCATGATGACATCTCAGATTAATTTTCACAAAATTAGAACATAAATCTGTTTTTTAATATTAAAAAGGCTCCTAACATGCTGATTAATAAAGCTAAATTTAGACAGAAAAAAACGTCCTGACACAGACCTGGCTGAGCTGAACGGTCTGAATCACATATCAGACAGATGAAGATAGTTTCACTTGGCTTAATTTTTGTTTCCTACAATGTGTTTAAGCAAAAGATGGCAGTATCTGTAGCAGTTTCTCTGCTATTATTGTGAAAATAACTGCACCTGAAACTACGTACAGTAAATCAGGCTTTATGCGGCGCCTCATGTCGCACAGAGAACAGGAATAAGCGCTGGACGTGCTTTACTCCCGCTCTAGAGAGAAATATTTCACTCTATTCCCACTGTGCATGCTTATACACATATGCTTACATAATCACTTAGCCAAGCCAGGTGTCAGATAACTAGCACAAAGATTTAGATCCCGGTCTGGATTGAAGTGTCCTTCGTTCCAGATCCGGACCGGAGTCTGCCTTTCGAATACCCCTGCCCTAAAGCCAGAAACGTGGTCACCTTAAACTTTACGCTAAATTTCTAGGAAACACATGCAGCTGCATGGAACTTATTAGTTAAGGTCTACTTTTCTTTATGTCACAAAACCCCAGATAAACAAAACTGCTCTACAGAGATGATCAGTGTTTGTTTGTTTTTTACCCCAAGAGTGGTTATTTTAATCTGTTAACTGAATGTTTTAACAAAATTTTTAATGTATTTTATTATTGTGCATGGATTAAATTTGTGTTCTGGTGTGAATAAATATAATGATAGCCTATTAATAATTATTACAAATATATATTTTTTAAAACCTGCATGTTAGTTTATGGCTCTAAAAACATAAAACCTAAAAGGAATGTTTTTGGAATGTTAGGAGTTGGTTCCCCAATAATAATAATAATAATAGAAACCTTACATTAATATTGGGAGAACATTCTGTGTTTGTTGTGTAAAAGCTGCTATTTTGTATTAATTAATTTTCTTTAATAAATGTTAACTTTATAACATTGACATTTTTTTTTTTTTTTTGTATTATAGTGCTATTATTGTTTCGCCCAATCTGTTTAGTACACTGAGTCATTGGCCTTAAAAACATTGTAGTTTAGGTTGAAAGGATGTATTTGATACAGTATGTTGCTGTCTTCAAACCAACTGAGCTACCTAGGCAGCAATTTCCAAGCTAACTTGGAACATGCCAATGATGCCCAGAAATGCTGTCTAGTTTGGGCAGCTCACTAAGTTTTGATGCTCAGCCAGGTTTGTTGGCTTTGCACTGTATCAGGCAGAGACACATCTGTTGCTGGATCCTCACCTCACCATAGTTTCTAAAATGCCCATCCGCCGCTAGGGTTAGCTACAGAGATTCCCTCCCAATCTGAGTGTCTCAGCCCTCCATCTACCTACAAATAACTGGCGCTTAAATCCTCAGGACATCCAGCAGGCAGGTGTGTTTAAAAAAAAAGAAAATCTACGGTACCCAGGCAGTAAAGGTTTACAGCAGCTCATTTACAAATTATCGAGGTGTGCGTTTGGGCAGAAAACAGCAAAAGCATGATGGCCAAAAAAGCCACTTTCCAGCCACTGTCCACTTCTCGCATCCCAGCGGCTGAGCGTGTTCAGAACCCGCAGTAATCTGACTGCTCTTCCCCGCAGGAGCCAGAGAAACCAGCGGCGACCGCATCAGGGCTTCAACATTCCGGTATGGGGGCTGTCGGGGTCTCGGGGTCGGTGGTTGACGAGTCCTCCGACAGCGAGGGAGAACATGAAGGGCCTCAGAAACTCATCAGGAAAGTGTCAACCTCCGGGCAAATACGAAGCAAGGTAAGAACCGCTGTAACATATTTGAAGCCGATGTATTTTGCTGTTCAAATCAAGGCCAGTAGAAGTAGCTGCTACTGTAGACCAGCACACATGCTAGAGATCTGTGAGCTCAAACACTGATCGGTTCCAGCTTCAAACATCTGGAAGGACTGCAAATTGATTCGGAGTGTTGCATTGCTTGTGCCATAATACAGTTCTCATATTGATAATGCAGTAAATGCAACTCAGTAAAATGTGTTTCCTGACTTTACAAAGTCTTCAACCTGTTGATATGTAGTTAGGACCACTTGTTGAAAAATCAGTTCATGTGGACCGATATTGCAGACATTCTTTTCTTTTCCTATTAAGTCATTCTGAGATTCATCAATCTTTTGGTTTCCTTGATCACTCATCGTTTTAATACCCATAAAAGTGATACTTTAATAAAGCTCTTTGACCTGTCTGTTTTGCTTTTTCAAGATTTTTGTAGTGTAAAATGAATGGTTTTAAATGTATGGCATTTGTCATTTTTTAATTTAAAGGTATGGTCTTGTTTTCATGAATCAAGATGGGGCTGATTTCAACATGCATTTTAATATTTCCAAGCCCTCGTAAACCCATTAAATGCTATCGTGGTCTTTATTGGGTAAGGTAAAGAATGGTAATTGAAGCCTCTTGATTCTGCTCTCCTGACTCACTTGGCAAGACGACACCTCAGTCGCCTTGGCTCACTTTAACCATGTGAACTCTGTGAAAGGAACTGTGAAAAGTTCCTATTTTCTGACCAGAACAAATCCACTTAATTATTGAGTGCTGCTCTCCACCCCTGTTGCGTTATTTAAAAAGACTATATTTAGAGGCTGCCTGTTCTGTATGTGGAAGGGACCGATCTTTTGTGATGCTAATGATCTAACAGTTTAAACCACAGCACGTGTAAATAAAGGCTCAATTTACAAGTATCTTTTAGATACATAATTTCTGTTGTCATTAGTCAATGTGTACTGTTAAGGTTTGAAAGTACTAGTGATAGACAATGGCCCAGCCAATAATTCGGGAATATATATATATATATATATATATAAGATTATGGTAAAATTCAGTCAAATGTGTCCAAACTCTTCACTGGTGTGTTTGCCACCCTGTTCTAGAGATATCATTATCAGTAGGGATGTCCCGATAGCATTTTTTTGAGCAGTATGAGTACCAATAATTTCTTTTTTAATTTTTGCTGATACAGATTTTTTTTTTTTATTTTATTTTTTTTTTTTTTTTGGTGTTTTTTTTCTGAACTGCGTATCAACAGTTTATTACAATTTTTTGTAATCAAAATGTTAATTAATAAATAAATTAATTAAAACATTAATGAAATGAAAATAAAACACTTAATTTTCAACATAATATTGTAATATGTTTATCAAATTGAGTGCTTTTATACAGAACCTGCCTGTCAACACAATCCAAAAAACTATTTTTTATTTTATATATATATATATATATATATATAAAATATTATGGTGGAAGGTTTTATTGTGGAGTGAAGCTCTTTCCTTTTCTGTATGTTTTTGATGGTAGCTTCTCACCTCTGGAAAAGCTTGTTGCTATTTGACCCATTGTGATTATTAAACCGCAAAAGGCTGCTATTTCATTAAATATATATGTAGTCTGGAAATGCTGTGCGCTACATATTAAATTAGCGCTATGCTCGCTGTCAACTGCTAAAAACAGAGCACTTGTTGCTCATTATGGTCTTTTCATGTATGAGCCAAGGAGCTCTAAAAGTATATGAGCACTCTGTTTCTTTATGTCGGCACAACATCGGCTCCACACATTCACTTTGAAGAGTGCAGCACATTCAAACTATATATTTACCTCATTTAATCGCAGCCTTTGCGGTTTAATAATCACACTAGGGCATTATTGATTATTGATTAATGATTTAATTTGTGCATTAAATGTTTACGGAATGAGTGGAGTCTCTACCTTTCAATGTCAGTTCCGGCACTGTGTCATGTGACTGATCACTCGTCAATTGCAACAGTTTTTTGAATGACCAGCTAAGGGGAAATATGCTTTTTGGAACCACATGGAGTAGTTCCACATGGTTGATGCTAACCAGCCAATTCCAGACTCCCCACTCCCTTTGCCCTAGTAACCCTTTGCAGCTTATGATCCGACCATCTGCAATCTCAACGGGAAGTGCAGGCACATACATCTCAGTATGGTACAGGCATGGGGGTGACAGAGAGGGGGATGTGTGAAAGACAGTTAGCTGGTAGGTACTGTGTTTTCTGTTGGGCAGTGGGCTGTGATGTGTGCTGATCAGTGCTAATGGAGCATGCAGGTGCTCACTGCTGTTCCACCTTATTGTTTGCTTAACCTTGCATCCCATCATGTGTCCTGCTTGCACTGTGGCCACACTCTCTCTCTCTCTCTCTCACTCACTTATATACTTTAACACACCAGAGCTCTGTTTAAATCCTAATGAGCTACCTCGCTAACTACTGCCTAGATTGGCAGCTGGCTTAAAAGGCATCCTAACCGTCATAGAACCTTATAAGTAATGTGACCGATTTTACAGCAACTCAAGGTGCTAAATAAAAATATAAAGCGCTCATCATGGGAGACTTCACTCGCTATGGATTCTAATAGTTTAGCATGTTGTTAAGCGAACAGTGCAATACTGTAATCAGCATTAAAATACATTGTGCAAATATTGAGTAAAATAATCCACTATTAATTACGCTGAACTATGATACTTTGTAGTATTGAATGAAATATGACTGTATTTATTGAACTTTATTGATTTCTCTCACCATGCCCACCATCTATGATTTGGTTTTTCACTTAATGTTCAGTAGGCCTATGTTTATTATATGTGCGCATATTATTAGAGGACTTTCAAGAAGACGAGGGTTTAATCTGTTGAAATATCTCCATATAAAATGTTGTTTGCAACAGATATTCATGCTTGGTGCGGTGTCACAATAACAGAGGGATAGATCACTCCAGATGATGTGGATCTACTAGTGTTGGAGTGCACTGACATTTTTCCAACCAAGATTAGTTGATGCCATAGTAACTACTCACTCCATCTTCATCAAGTTAATTGCCTGAGGGAGCAGAGTGCTGGAGCTTTGGCTTGGAGTAAAACCTCAGGCCATGATATCAAAATAAATGAGTGGTTATTTTCAAAAGTTCAACAACAACAAAACAACAACAAACAAACTGTGCTATTTCGTGTCTTGTAAGGGTTAGGGTTACGGTTTCCGTAGCAATTGCTTTGTTTTTCCAGTTAGATTTTGTACGCAACAGCCTGCCTGTATGTGAAACCAGTTTTTTCAAATTGACAGAATTGGAAGTTTAAAAAATAATGCAACAAGGTGTTTTTTTTTTGGGGGGGGGGGGGGGGGGGGCTTAGATGAGGGTCAGATATTAAACAGGGCTTTAGACAAAAATGCCACAGAAATAAAATAAATAAATAATTAATAATAATACTCTAGTCCAGACATTTAAAATGTGGGAGCAAAAAAAGTTACCTCACATTTGATATAGTTCATAGAATTCTATTTTAACCCTTTAGTTAGAGTGCCTCTGCAGACACTAGTGGCCTGTAGCTGTCAGATAATATAAAGTGCTTATAAAAAATTTAAATTAAAATATATTTGAAAATGAAAATACTCAGTGTGAAGAAAACACCCCCAACAACTTCAAAACTTGAAACAGTGATATTAAAATGTACCATATATACAGCTACCCACAAACAGTAGATAGCTGTGTAATGTAACATACAGACACTTATTTAAAATGTATTCTAGCAGTGTTTTTTTAACACTATTTTATTTGATCTTTTAGTTAGCAGAATGGATTTCAGTTCATTCAATTAAATTGTATAATTGAAGTATATGATGTAAATATTAGGGCTGTGTATTAAACCAGATTTCCGGATTTGACTCAAGCTCTCGATTCGATTCGATCTAGATTAGATTCGATTCAACATCGATTATGGGAACATTTCTGTTAAAATGTCCATTTTGCTTACATATGAAAGAAATTTTTCACAGCTTATACTCTTAATTATTAAGGAACCTTCTATGCAACCCTTCTAGGTACAATTCGAAAATAGATATTTTACAAATTAGATTTTATCATTAGTTTTTCATCAAATTGATCACATTTTAGTTTTGTGAATGTTCAAATTCAGTCTATTCCATCAGTGTCTTGAAATTGTATATATTATGTTGCATATATACTGTATATTTTCTTACATGTTTCTGTTTACTTGCAGAATTTGTACTATTTACAAGTATTCGCATTAATATGAAGAACACGTGGTAAATCGGTACTGTCTCTTTAAGAATAGCAGCATCAGCAGTGAGGACATATAACGAGAGGGTGTGCATGCATATTAATGAGAGAAGACGTGCGTGGTGTCTTTCGCGCATCCATGTGTGATTAGAATTCAATATATATATATATATATATATATATATATATATATATATATTGTTTTTAATCAACAACAGACTATAAAAAACAGAAATTATTAAAAGAGACATTATTCAATGACATGGATCTGTGGTTCTCGTTTTTGAACAGACAGAAGGACTTAAACCAAATGCAAAATGTCTCAGTGCTAATAACTTCTCCACTGTACTATTCAATCACTGGTGAGTGAAGTCTGAACATTTACCAGTCAGTGGCTAATCTTAGACATTTTAAGTCATATAGCAATGAGTTTTTCTTGCATTATAGAGGGTTGCCACATAAAGTGAATGATCAATCTATCTTGGGAATTAAGAATCGATATAGAGATCGTTCAAACAAAGATTGTGATGCATGGGAAAATCTATATTTTTACCCAGCCCTAGTAAATCGTTATAATTGGGTACATTTATGCCCTCATAAATGCCAAATTCTCTTGATAATTCAAAGGTATTGCCTCTTACAATAAATAAATAAATGTTTAGATAAGTTAGTCAATTTCTGGCAATTGCTGAAATTATTTGTATAAAGTGTCCAAAATAATACATTTTATATATATTTATTTATTTTTTTATTTTTATTTGAGATATAGTAAATATTTTACAAGATGACTGCAAGTGGTTTTGATTGAAAAATGACTTAAAACATGTTAGAGCTGAGCTCACTACACATATGTAATTGTAGACCACTATATACAGGCCAAAGTGGAATGTAGTAACATGGCCTGTGTCTCTTGAGTGTCTGTACAGAGCTCTGTGAAGCTCTGTGGGCCGATGCTTTCTACTTTATTGGGAGAGCTCATGTGTATCAGAGCATCTGAACCTCTCATTTCCCCACAGACATCAATAGAGAATATTGTGTACCAGATGCTTCACACATACCAGCATCTCAGAGCATTCCCATTCCTTCACACACATGCAAACACCAGGAGGTGACAGCAGCTACCCTGCCCTCTGCTGCAGCTTATTTAGAGATTACAGACAAGATGAAACATATACCAGTATTAATATGGGCTCTATTTTCGTGAGCGTGCAAAGCACAACGCTATGCACATCTTATCCAATTTAATCCAATAATTGTTAGCACAATTTTGAGTGTGCGTGTGAGTGTGTATGAGAGGTTTTGCCCTCTCTGTGGGTGTATGTGCGCAAACAGTGTATTGTATGTTAATAAAGTGGCGCAATGTGCAATTAGCTATTTTTCTGAGAAATGGGTCATTGCGCTAAGACAAGATTTCAAAAGCATATCTCTTTACAGCATGAAGTCCAATTTCAGTTCCTGAATTTCCAGATTTGAGATTCCACCAGCAGGTGGTAATAAAGTTCATGTCCAAACTGTGAAAATATAGTGAAACATCAAATTATGACAATCTCCATTGTAGCAGTTTTATGAAACAAAAATGTATGAGATTTTTGTTAAACTATGTTTAGGCCAAGGTTTATTTTTCAATTATTAGTATGTTTTTTATTTACAGTTGTATTTATGATCTATTTTGTATTGGTATTTTCCACTTGTTGTCGTAGAGTGATTTTTAAGGCACCGCAAAAGAGGCCAGTGGAAGAAGTTGCAGAGGATAACATTTTTGGATTTAGAGAGGTGATCACATTAGATTTTGTTTTACGGCTTCATTATTTTAATTAAAAGTGCATTCAGTAATTTGGGGCTAATTTAAAAAGTTTAACATATTAATTGTGTTTTTGTGAAGAGTGATCTGAATGGTGTACACTCACATGAGATGAAGACTGTACTCATAATAGTTTTCTATAAAAAGTGTTTTTATTCTTCATGGTGCATGCGGGTCACCCCCTTTAATATGTTTCGCCATGTTGAAATGACATGGTCCGCTGTGTTTCACTACACGTCGAAGAAGAAAATCCTTGTACTAATTGGCTGCCGCGCATGTAGATACGCATGTCTATGCTTACCGCAGTGTTGTTTGGTGATGCGAAGAGTGAAAATAACACAATGAAACATACTTATTTATCGTGCTTTAGAAACAGAGACAACAGGAAATTCAGTAGCTGTTCTGCCGAAGAAGCAAAAAAGGTCCGTAGCAAGAAGACAGAAAGACCAATGGAGATTTCGCCAAACCCACTTGCGCCTAGACTTAGCGCATGGTTGCACAAAAATACCAAAACTTCATGGCCTTGCACACTGATCTTGCACGTATGACTTATTGCATAGTGCTGCTCTTATTGCTAGTGCTCATAAAATAGGGCCCCATATCGTATATCCAAGTAAAACAGAATATGTCGCAGAACATTATTTAGGACGGGACATGATTTTTTCCATTAGGATTTGATGCATTGAATCCGATTTTATATTATTAGAGGTGGAGAAAGTTATTATTGCAAATTATTGAACATTTATGAAAGCAAATATTTTCTTTCTTTAGAATAATGCACACTGATGCATTAGGTGCAATGAGAAATTATTAAGATACTAAACATGGTTACACAGCTCTTCCAGAAATATAGTGATTCATATTTATCAGTTGAACATGGTGAATTCTGTGAAATCATCATGCACAAAAGCTTGACTGTTCTGTTTTTTTATGACTTCTTAACCACAATAATGTAAGTCTTAGGCATCTATTCTCCTATTTCATATCGACTGATGTAATTTATGATAACTAGATGCATTAAATGACACAGTTTAACTGAGCAGAACAGAGTTCAGTGTTTAGAGTTCAAGTGATGCGTAGGCTGACAATGACCTTCATGTCCATCACAACCTTTTGGCACAGTGAAATATTGTAGTGTATCGCATTGGTTACAAGATTGATGTCTGATTTATGGACAAAGTTTCCTTGACTATTCACTTCAAACCGAGATTGGAAAAAGTATTTTGTCGAATATGTTAATAATAGTAATAATAATAGTAATAATGATGATGTTATTTAAAAAATATATATATATATTTTAATAAATAGAATAATGCATTATGCAACCTTTCCCCTTAGTTGTTATGGTCCTGCAGCTAAGAGCAACCTAAAAAAAATATATAAAAAAATGAATATATATATATATATATATATATATATATATATATATATATATATATATATATATATATATATATATATATAATTACGGAGCCATCATTTCAGCTTAACAGCATTGTAGCCAATTAGAATTAATATTTCAAAGGTATTGAATAAAAATCTATTTAAAAATGATGAAGGCATGTTTCCCACAGTTTTTCACTAAATTAACACAAGGGAGAGTAAATGTAATCATTTTCATTGATTTATGCATTTATACTTATATTTAACATACAGTCATATATTGAAGCTTACTAAAATCTTCTTTGCCTTCATATATTTTTACTAAAAATACATTATTTGTGAATAAACAAGGCATACAAAACTACTTCACTTATTTTTCGGAAACCAGATGAATATTCAGTAGTACTAAACTATTACTGTGGAACCCAATCAAGTTTATTATTATATTATAATACTGAATTATTATTATTGTCAGGATAAGATTTATTAAAGAAAAATTAATATATTTCTGTCCTATTTACTTAACCCTGAACTGGGGTTCCCCTTCAGTCACTCACTCGAAGTTGTGTCGATGTAGTGACGCTAGGGGTCGCCCTTGGGATCCCCAAACACCTCTGATCTTTGAGAAAAGGCCAATAAGAACTGACGAGTGGAATTTGCATGCCACTCCCCTGGAAATACGGGTATAAAAGGAGGTGGCTCGCAACCACTCATTCAGATGTTTTCTTTGGAGCTGAGTGGTTGTTTGTCAGGTCCATTCACCTCAGAGCTAAAAGAGTATATATTCCTGCAAATATTTCCTCTATTAGAGCACGCACATTGATGTGAACGTCTTTTTTTTTAAAGATGTGTCTTTTTAAAGATGCCTTTCTGTCTTTGTGTGATTCCTGGATGTGGTCGTTATCTCTCCGCCCCCGACAGCCACAAGTGTTGCCTCACATGTCTGGGCAGTGATCACGGTGAGGCAGCGTTCTTGGATGGTTCATGTTCTCATTGTGAGAACATGACCATGGCAACTTTGCGGTCGCAGCTTTCCTTCTTCTAGGGGAAAGCCGCTCCAGCCCCCCACCCGCCAGGCCTTCTACCTACGGGTACGAGGCCGGCTCGGCTGGCACTGGAAGTTTCGGTCTAAATACAGGTTGAAACAGGGTCTAAACTTTGTGATCCCATCACACAAATAATGTTTGGAGATAGTCAGAAATCATCAGACACGTCCTTAGACACATCCAGAAGCGTCCTTATGCATCCCGGACAGCAGTAAATGTTCTTGGTCATGTTCTCACAATGGTCATGTTCTCATCTCCCACCCTTACATGAGCGCGTCACCGCACCCACCAGAATAGCCCTGTTTTTTTGTTAAGGATTTGTTTACTGTGTGTGTGATTCATTTAATGGAAAGCACACTCACTGAGTTGTCTTGCTAATCAGTGTCTCCTCGTTTATTCAGTCTCTGGTGGTGCAAAAATGTATTACAACTAAATTCAATGCACGCCATTGACACCACTTAACCGAGCAAAATGTTTCACTCGGTTACGCAATTTTTAACGGTTAATCGGTTAATCGGTTAACCATGGACACCCCTAACTACAATACTACTTTCTTGCTTGAAATGGAATTAAAAGTTGGAAAAAGTTAATCAAAATGTACATTTAGACACAAATTGGCTATAAACTGCCTCTTCAGCCAGCATTTGTTTTGGTACATTGTCAAAAATATATATTTAAAATAGCCATCTCTATCCATATAATTAATTTATACAACAAAGGGTTGTTTTATATATAAAATTAAATAAATAGTTAGGTATTTAAAATAATTATAAAAAGTAATAATAAAAAGCCAACTTATATTTGAAGGTCTAAATATTCTCCAAAAATTCAGATCTGTTTATTCCAGGATATTGTTGAAAACTATGATAAATATATGACAAATACAAGGCAGTTAATAATTTCCAGTACATTATGTCATTGTATCTGCTTTTGACTCATCTTCTCATTGCATTTACATGCCTGTGACCTGCAGATGTCCTCAGCGTGTGGTGTTTCAAGCACTTCAAAGCAATTAATCATTTTCCAAAGCAATTTGTTCAATTGGCTCAAAGTTTCGAAGTTTTCTGCAATCACTACTGTCGTGACACACTAGTTGACCATTAAGCACTCTCCTACGGTTAAAACATGAATTTGTTATCCCAGTATGACATTCATCGTAACTTTTTTTTCCATATGTACTTAAGAGCAGATCTCCTATAGATATCACAACTCTGTACTGCCCTCTACTGGTCTGGTGGAGTATGACAAAACAGTCATAGAGCGCATGCGAAGTTAATGCAACAATTCTTGTTTTAGGTTACATAAACGTGACTACATTAGGTTACACCAACATCGTTTTTATAGTTTAAATCAGGTAGAAATAGCTCTTTCAAACAACAACTGCATATGTTAATTTTTTACAGTGCACACACATCATCTCTCATTATATTCGCTTACTGGCTGATGCCTTTAGTCTTAAAGAGATATACCGATTAAGCATGTGTTCTTCATATCAAAGTAAATACTTTTAATTAGTACAATTTATGCAAGGTAACAATAAAAATTTAACAAAACAATTTATGCAACATAATATATGCAATTTCAAGACATTAATTGATGGAATACATTGAATTTGAAAATTTTTCAAAATCTAAAACGTGACCAATTTGATGAAAAACTATTTGTACAAATATAATTTATAAAAATGTATATTCTCAAATTGTACCAAGGGTTGCCTTGAATGTTCCTTTATAATTAAGGGCATTAGTTGACAGAGTACTTCTTTTAAATGCTAGGAAAATGTACATTGTAACAGAAATTTACCCATATGAATATCGAATCAAGTTTGGAATCAGAACTTGTAAATCAGAATCGAATAGGGAAATCTGTATCAATACCCAGCCCTAGTGTTGTCAAAAGTACCGGTACTTCTGTACCAATTTAGTAGTAAAATAAAAAAGATGTAAAAATACCAGTGTTTCCCCTTCTCTCACTCACTCGACGTTGTCGTTGGACGCCAAACGTACCTCTGAACCTGAGAAAAGGCCAATGTCAAGTTGGCAGACAGAGTTTGCATGCCCCACCCCAGACATACGGGTATAAAGGGAAGCGGGGCAGCTATTGCCAATCATAATTTTTCTTCGGAGCCAAACGGTTGTGCAACAGCAAAGCTGAGTTCACCACTGTTTCACTCACCTCTGTTGGCAAGAAGCACTGCTGTTGGATCTACAGCACGTTTCCAGCTGGCATTCTCTCTCTCTGCACGCTGTGCAGTCCACGCCCCTGGGCGCTTCAACAGTGCTTTCGTTGCCTGAAAGAGTGTTTCTCCTCCTAAAGAGAGTTTATTTCCTCTAAAAGATTTTGAGTTCCCACTCATAAAAGAGCAATACACAGCAGGCGTTGAACGTCCTTTTCAGGATGCATCTTTTTAAAGATGTCTTTCCGCCTCTGTGTAGTTCATGGATGCAGTTGATTTCTCTCCACTTCTGACGGTCATGAAAGCTGCCCCGCGTGCCTGGGCTGCGATCACACGCAGGTAGCGTTTTATGAATGGTTCATGTTCTCAGTGCGAGAACATAGCCATGGCAACATTGGGGCTTTCTTAACGTCGCGGCTTTCTTTTCTCACGGGAGAAAGCCACTTCAGTGCCGGGTAAATTTCGCCGGGTAAATCCCCACGAACCACCCACCCCCCCCCGGCACACTTGCTTGCTTCCGTCCAAGCTTGAGATGAGTGTGGCACAGATATCTGCTATGCTTTCCCGGGCCGCCGTGAGCGCGAGGCTGGACTGGAAACCTCCGCCCCCCCCCCCCCCCCCATGGCTATTTGATCAGTTCCTCGGGTCAGGGCGCCGCTCATAGCCAAGCCCCCCCCCCCCCCCCCCCCCCAGGTTGACAGAGCGGTTGCGATCCATTTGTGTCCCGAGAATGATGCCACCTGTCAGGACTGCACGGTACTCCCCTCCAGAGCCTGTATAATGATGTCTCAACATGGTCGAGATGCACAACGTTGACAAGGCATGCTTTCTCCCCCCTGAGCGCAGGGGGAGAAAGCGATCACGCTCAGTCAATGCTCAAAGCGCGCTCAGTCAATGCTCAGGTGCCTCGCTCTCTTCGAGCCCGGCACAGCAGTTCCTCTATAACAATTCCAGAGGCTCCTGGGGCATATGGCATCCTCAGCCGCGGCCGCGCCGCTCGGGTTGATGCATGTGAGACCGCTTCAGCACTGGCTACAGTGTATCGAGTTGGGCATGGCACCACGGCAAATACCGTGTGATAATCACCACTTCTTGCCTTCAGACTTTCAACACTTGGACAAACCTCTGCTTCCTGCAGACCGGAGTCCCCTTGCAGCAGGCGTCCAGACATGTCGTGGTCACCACAGGACCCCGGCTGTGTTGGCGCATCAACTGCCTAGAGTTGCTGGCTCTTCTCTTCTCCTATCTCTTGCCCTACGGAGGTTTCTCCCACTAATCCGGGGCAAGCACATCTTGATCTGTTCAGACAGCACCGCGACGGTAGCGTACATAAATAGCCAAGGCGGTGTGCGCTCTCGTCATATGTCACAACTCGCCCTCAATCTCCTCCTTTGGAGTCAGCCGCGACTCAGGTCGCTGCGAACCTCTCACATCCCTGGCAACCGCAACACGACAGCGGACGCGCTGTCACGGCAGGTTTTGCTCAGCGGAGAGTGGAGGCTCCACCCCCAGGTGGTCCAGCTGATCTTGGACCGATTCGGCATGGCACAGATAGATCTCTTTGCCTCCCAGGACAACTCCCACTGCCCACTCTGGTACTCCCTGACAGGATCTCCTCTCGGGACAGACGCGCTGGCACACAGCTGGCCCCGGGGGCTGTGCAAGTATGCATTTCTCCTAGTGAGCCTTCTTGCACTGGTGCTGTACAATATCAGGGAGGACGAGGAACAGGTCATCCTGGTGGCACCTTACTGGCCCACCCGGATCTGGTTCTCGGATCTTACGCTCCTCACGACAGCACCTCCCTGGGAAATTCCCCTGAGGAAGGACCTTCTTTCTCAGGGAGGTGGCACCCTCTGGCACCCGCACCCAGGATCTCTGTGGTCCTCTCAGGCCTTCAGAGACCCCACTTCGAGCCGCTTCATTCAACGGAGCTCAAGGCCCTCTCCCTGAAGACAGCCCTGCTGATCGCGTTAGCCTCCATCAAGAGGGTTGGGGACCTGCAAGCGATCTCTGTCAGCGACACCTGCCTGGAATTTGGTCCGGCACATTCTCAAGTTATCCTGAGGCCATGACCGGGCTACGTGCCCAAGGTTCCTTCAGGGACCAGGTCGTGAACCTGCAAGCAAGCTGCCCCGGGAGGAGGCAGACCCAGCGTTCTCGTTGCTGTGTCCGGTACGTGCTTTGTGTATCTATTTGGACCGCACGCAGAGCTCTAGATGTTCTGAGCAGCTCTATGTCTGCTTTGTTGGACGGCGGAAAGGGAACGCCGTCTCCAAACAGAGGTTAGATCACTGGGTCATTGATGCTATTTCCTTACATTATCACACCCAGGCGGTGCCCATCCCCTTGTGGGTTCGAGCACACTCTATGAGAAGTGTGGCATTCTTGTGGGCACTGGCCCATGGTACCTCCTTAGCAGACATCTACAGAGCAGCGGGCTGGGCAACACCCAATACCTTTGCCAGATTTTACATTCTCAGGTTTGAGTCGGTCTCGTCCCGTGTTTTTTCAGGTCCGAGCCGGTAGAACTCGGTAACGCGGCACAATCGACCGGGTGTTCCGCTTGCACACAG
This sequence comes from Moxostoma hubbsi, assembly GCA_032164185.1. Taxonomy (NCBI): domain Eukaryota; kingdom Metazoa; phylum Chordata; class Actinopteri; order Cypriniformes; family Catostomidae; genus Moxostoma; species Moxostoma hubbsi. The sequence goes on along the minus strand of JAVLUX010000047.1, from coordinate 15,422,082 downwards.
CGCCCTTTACCAAGTTGATCCAGTGTGCTTTCTATCCCAGGTTAGCCACTAAGCGTCACTCCCTTGATGTTCTCCTACCTAGCCTTCTGGCCGGCGAATTAAGCAGAGCAATTCAAAGCCAGACCCACTACGAGTCACAGGTGCTCTGTACTGGCGTCTGGCTCCACGGGTTTAGTTCCCTTCTCAGGCAAACTCCCCGTGATGTATTTTCCCTGTCGGCGGTCCCGCGTTTCCCTTGTCAGCCCCGCTGCCCCCGTCACCGTGCTGTAGAGTCCCCCCCAGTAGGCTTCACAACCCTAGTGGTGTATTTGCCAAATGTTACCTCCCCATAGACTGGGCAGGATGTGGCGTCCACAGGGTCTTTTCCCCCTGAAAGAATAGGACAGGGAAAGACCTCCTTCCCAGATGCATTTCATAGCATTATGATTGCCCCAGCCGCTTCACATCCTATGTGAGAGACATAGTGAATGAGAAGGCCGCGGCTGCCGGGCTTGCTCCCATGCTAGTCATGTAGCACCTGTTCCCCCCCTCAGGGGTGCGGGGAACCTAAGGTCTGTATGTGGCATCTCTTTTGGGGCGTTGGGGAGGGCTACGTGCAGCCGACACAGTTAGTTGCCTCTTGCACGCAGAAGCCTGCTTGCACCTGTCTCGACAGTTCACGTAACACAGTGCGTGACGTTTTTAGATGGGACCCCTTGTGTCACTTCATTCAACACAACATCGAGTGAGTGACAGAAGGGGAACGTCGTGGTTACTTTGTAACCTCCGTTCCCTGAGGGAAGGAAAGAGACATTGTGTCCCTACTGCCACAGCACTAGACCCACCACTGTAAATGGCCGTACCTTATTTTCGGCTCCTCAGTGCAAAATCCTGACTGGCACTCGCTGCCCCGCTTCCCTTTATAGCTGTATGTTCGGGGCGGGGCATGCAAATTCTGTCTGCCAACTTGACATTGGCCTTTTCTCAGGTTCATAGGTACGTTTGGCATCCCAGGAAGACCCCTTGTGTCACTTCATTCGACACAACGTATCATTCCTTCCCTCAGGGAATGGAGGTTACAACAGAGTAACCATGACGTTTTACAGTACCGGTAGAACTGAGCACCGACTCAAACCGGTACCCGCTCACTGTCTCACTGACACACGACTGCTTTCAAATGCTCACACGCTTATTTGAACATTTATTTGAACGCTTTTACACTGAAATGCATAACTAATCAAAATTAAAATGGTGATATGTTCTAGTATGATTATTAAACAGCAAAATGCTGCAGTCTTAGTCTATATGAGCTGCATGAGCTTTAAATGAATGTGTGAAGCAGACCCCTCATACACTGGAAACTCCACAGACAATGAGAATCATTCGCATTGTTTGAGAGGTGACGGAACAGAGCACTAATCCACGCTTGCACATTATTTTGATATATTTTATATAGTTAAATCCCAGCATTTGCACTTTAACGATCACACTGGGCCATGTAGCAAACTGTTTATCCAGAGAAGTTAAACTTCCACCAAGATAAGTCAAAATAAAAGCATGATTCATAATAAAAGGTAAATGCCTGAAATTGAAGAAATGGACAAATAAATTGTATAGTAAAATGTAATTCTCGCTGTAGAAATAATAATAATAATAATAATAATTATTATTATTTCTACAGTTAAATGATAATAATAATAAATAATGAATAATGATTGTAATAATGATACAAATTAAGCAATATATCAAAAGCAAGAGTGCTTTTGTACTGAATTTTTTTTGTTAATAAATGCAATGGTGTGTTAAGTAATTGTTCTATTTTTTACTTGTTAAAAGTTTAAAGAAACATGTTTGATTGGACACCATTTCGATAATGAAATGAAATTAAACTTTAAAACATGTTATTCTGGAAAAATTATTTAAAATAAAAAAGGAAAAAAGGATTTGGGGAAAAAATAAAACGGGTTTCAGTAGGGCTCTGCTTAAAAAAACTGTTAGAAACACTTGTAGGTAACATACATATCTTTTATTTTATTTATTGTTCAATAGCGCATTATCATATTAGCACATAATTTCTGTGGTATCGAAATTGGTATCGAGACCATGAAATTTCACTCGCATCGGTAATGAATACTGAACACTACCCAGCACTATTTGAAAAAGTCGTAAACTTGATCAAATGATGGGGAAGAGTGTTATAACCCGGTATACTGTATATCCAGACACGTGATAGTACACTTTTGGTACAACTACACAAAATTTGATTTATTCAGAAATCCAACAGCACAAGAGAACTGTGTGTACAGGAAAATTGAAACAATCAGATTATTCTCTGCTTTTGCCGTCAAAATGTAAACACTCATGTGCACAAATTGTCAAATTGGATAAGCCAGTTAGAATGCTTGTAAAGTTGTTTACATACAGAGTCATGGTTACATGACCACACACATTTTCGGCTTATTAAGCATAATTGGTGTAAGATTGTATATGTTTTACATTTTTATACATGAGCTGAAAGTTCTAATGATGGTGATGTAAGTTCTAATGATGGTATTTAAATTAAATTCTTAAAGCCTTGTGACTCCGAACACTGTTGGAGATTCTTCATTGGACATTTTATTTGTTCACGAGACTTCATTAAGTAAACCATTATGAAGAAAGACATATTCTTTCCCATATTAAGTAGAAAATCTTATTTTCATTGTAATTTAGCTCTTTTTGTATTTCCTGTCTCAAATGACCTTGTTTAACAGTGACTGATTGACTGGTTTGTTTTGTGAATGACCCACTCACCCAGCCCATCATACCAGCATTCAATCTTTCAATAGATGCTCATAATGGGGCTTCTTGTAGAATGATTTGGTACATGGAGATATCACCAAACACTCTTTGGAGGAAACAGGGTGGTATTCATAGTCATTAGCTGTCTATAAAGAAGGCAGGCAGTGTGTGGGGAGAGGGGGATGGAAGAGTGTGTGGGGGTACTAGACAGCTTTGAAAAGGGGTTTTAATAATGTCCCCCCACCTCCCCTTCTCCAACTGTATAGAAACGTTTCACTGTCTGTCAGCCACTTCCCCTCCCCATGTCTGACCACCCTGACCAGTGTAATTGTTACCTTGTGCTCTGGCTCATCTGTACACAATGACTCTGTGTCATTAGAGATGAGAAAATTATGTGCCAACAACTGACAAGGTATAATTGCTGGACCAGTTTAAGCTGTGCTGCAAAGTTTCTGTGAAAGTGGTATTTTCTACTTTGCAAAATGGAGTGACCTGTTCGTGATAAATCTGTGTGCTATTCAAACAAATATGATATGACAGATGAAAATTCTGTAATTATTTACTCACCATTATGCTGTTCCAAACCTATTTGCTTTTATTTTTTGTGGAACACAAGATGAGAACACAGCTTCATGCAGTTCTTTTCCATAAAGTGATAGTTCAAAGTCACCAAATCTGTAAAACTTCAAAAAGAAAGCCACATGATAACTTTGTGTGAGGAATAGGAATGTGACAATTATATTTGTCAAATAAAGTGCTGCACAGCAGAGCACCACATTATAAATGAAAATATTGATGAAAACTTCTATTCAGTACAACAGTACTTTTGCTTATGAGATATAGATTCAATAATAATAATGAAATACATTTAAATAAAAACAATAGTAATTCCCAATTTCTTAAACATTTTTCGTCAAGCTTTTATTTTGAATCAAACTTTTATTTTGACTTGAAAGCTTTTCTGGTTCTGTGTTATTTCCGGTAGTTTCACACTTCCATAGAAGACTTTATCTGTATGACCCATTGTGATTATTGAAGCGCAAAATGCTGCAATTGAATTATAGAAATACATAGTCTGCAGGTGCTGTGCGTGCCACATTTAATGAGGGCTCTGTCATCTAATACAATAAGTTTAGCGTGCAAAGCTCATAAAATGTGGTGTTTTGAGCTTATATTTATTTAATTAAATCACATCCGTTTGAGTTTTAATAATCACACTAGAACATATCACAATTTTAATTTGATTAACTGTCCATTTCTTTGTAAAAGGAACATGCACTTAAATGAGCATGTTAACATTTAAAAGGAGCAAGGTGTTAGTCAGACAGCACACGGGGGCCGAATTGAGTCAGTATTCGGTACTATAAGTACTGCAGAAACACTGATATCGTTACATCTTTTTTATTATTATATTGACTTGGTACCAAAGTTCTGGTATGTGGAGTTGAGGGCGTGGTCGTGTGCCCGTCTGGGGTGAGAGAATGCGGACATCCACCTGAGATGAATTCTGACTAATTACCATCTCTATGTTCACAGTGAGAATCGGGGGAGATAAAAGACGGCCAGTTCACAGAGAGAGGAAATACACAGGCAGACCAGAGTCTTCGTGTCTGTTCCCTGAGTTAGAGTCTTGGGTAGTGTGAAGCTGAAAAGCTTTATTTGAGTGACGCTGAAAAGCGGACTGTTTATTTGAGTGATGCTGAAAAGCCATGTTATGTGCTGAGTGAAGCTGTACAGCAATTGCTGGTTATTTGGGAATAAAACAGACTCACATGAACTTTGGAAACTGGTTCCCGCTTCCTCCTTTATCTGCCCAACTTGAACCTTTGTTACACTGTACATTTGACATCACTAGTGAGGAACACACTGAATGTTTTATTGTTTTCCACTCATAATCTTGCACTCTGCTGTAGATTTGAAAATAAATAAGGTGCCTTTTGGTGCATAACATCTGGTTTGACGTCAACTGCATCATCAAACGTCAATGGTTCTCATGTGTCTTGTGACCTGACTTCACTTCACTTTACTGTAAAACCTGGCACCATATTTGATTTGAGAGCTGTTCAGAGAAAAACTATTTCACTTTCAATATTGTTTTTTTTGTCCTTTTAGAGGAAAACATTTCACCAAATGCAAAAGAGCTGCTTAAAGACATAAATGTGTGATTTTGTGTTCCACAGAAAAAAATAGCATATTCCCTGAAGTGACATGTTGATTTGATAATTTACACTAAATTTGTGACTAAAATACATCTGGCCTCTAAATACAGCAGAACCATCTGTTCTGCTTTGTATTTAGCTTACTCTTTTCCCAGTTGACCCGGATCCCTAACCGGCTGAAGTGCCTGAGCACATGGTACCTGTGGGCACACAGTGACTCTCGAGAGTGAGCTAGGATCAGTAAGTCATTGAGGTAATTGAGGATGCGGATGCCCGCTTCCCTTAGTGGGGCAAGGGCTGCCTCTGCGACCTTCGTGAAGACGTCAGGGGACAGGGACATGCCGAAGTGGAGGACCTTGTACTGGTTCGCCCAGCCCTTGAACGCGAACCGTAGGAAGGGTCTGTGTCGGGGCAAGATCGAGACGTGGAAGTACGCGTCTTTCAGGTCTACCGCTGTGAACAAATCTTGACGCCATACGCATGTTAGGATGTGTCTCTGCGTGCGCATCTTGAACGGCAGTTTGTGTAAGGCCTGGTTGAGAACTTGCATGTCCAAGATTGGCCGCAACCCACTGCCTTTCTTAGGTTTGATGAAGTAAGGGCTGTAGAAACCCTTCTTCATCTTGGCTGGAGGGACAGGGTTGCAATTTCCACCCGCAGGGTGTTGGCGTTCTCACCATGCAGAATTTTAATAAAACACACAGTTGTTGCAGCGCCTCTAGTGTTAATTTCACCAAGAAACTGCAGTAAAACATTGAAAGCAGCATGTAAAACTTGGTTTGCAAAAATATAGTTGTAGCAGCAATCATTTTATGAGAGTAGGTTGCGAATTTCACTACAATGGTCACAGCTTGACACATTCACCAATTTCATAAGAAACAGCTAAAAAAAATGATGTATTAATGTTAATAATTGGAAATGGCAGTTCTTACACTAAGTAATATTTGGGGATGTACGAGACTTGTTGACTAAACGGTTCTGATGCTGCTAGTCGACACTGGAATTACTAGTCGGTTAATAATTCACCCCCTTAAACTGATCAACATTTTTACACATTTCTTCATCTCGGTTGGAGGGACAGGCTCTATCGTGTCTTTGATTTCCGCACGCAGGGAATTGGCATGTTTGTCGTGTACTGCGGTAAAGAGGGGCACAAACGGGACGATTATTTTTTACATACCCGGCGGGGCTTCGTAGCGGGGCGGAGCACGTAGCACGGCGTTGGGAGGCAAAAGTCCGTCCCGAGGCTCTGGTGCTGAGAAAAGACTTCAAAGCACTTACCTTGCTCCGCACACCCGGCAGGGGGCGGGTTAGTGACTGAGGAGGAGGTCTGGCGGAGGCATCCTCTAGACTCGTCAGAACCGTCCGGCCGGGGAACAGTCAGGGGCTTAAGGCAGAGGGTCCACGTCCAGCATGCAGGGACTGTCGAGGTGTGTCGCCAGAGTGCCGTGAGAACAGCATTTGTGGGCCAGGTGACCCAGAGACAAAAGAATTGGCTCTTTTATTGTGAATGTGGCAAATTAAATAACTTAAAGTTCCTGCAGCACGTTGGGATCAGGACTACCCTCGTGCAGATCTTTGAGTGCCTTGGCCTGGTGGACTTGCAGGAGAGACATGGCATGCAGGGTGGAAGCGGCCTGTCCGGTGGCGCTGTAGGCTTTAGTGGCCAATGCGACGTCATCCTACAGGCCTTGTAGGGGAGCACAGGGCGACCCCGCTAGGTGGCGGCGTTCTTGGGGCATAGGTGGATCGCAACCACCCTGTCCACCTGGGGAATCGCCATGTACCCTTGGGCCACTCCGCCGTCAAGGATAGTGAGAGCGGATGATCGAGGGGCTTTTTGACGAGTGGAGAAGGGTGCTCTCTATGCAGTCTTCAGGTCATCATGCACCTCCGGGAAGAAAGGGGGGGCATTGCTGTGAGCGACGCACAGACCCAAGGAACCAATCATCCAGCCGCAACGGCTGTGAGGAGTACAGAGGGTTCCAGTCCAAGCCCACGCTGGCGGCGGCCCAGGCAAGGCTGGAGTGGTGTTCCTTCGGTTGAAGGAAATCCGCAACCGCAAATTTGCCATGGTCATGTTCTCGCAATGAGAACATGAACCATCCACAAACGCTGCATCTTACATTCCTAATGTAATAAACAAAAACATTTAACTACAAATTATTTTATCATAAAATAGGGAAAACAAAAAAGGATTCCATAAAAAATGTGTGGCCTATTAGTCTGTCTATTGGAAGATGCAGCAGCAAATTTAATAGTAATTTCAGTGAAAGTATTCTATAGAAAAGCTAGTTCTACTTATGCATCTACTCGTCTGAAGTGGAGAGCACTCTACCACATCCAGGAACTACACAGGGGCGGAAAGGCCTCTTTAAAAAGACGCGACCTGAAAAGGACGTTCAATGCCGCTGTGTTATTACTCTTTTAGAGGAAAATACTCTTTTAGAGAAAATCACTCTTTTAACAAACACTCTTTAGCTTGCACTGTCGAAGCGCCCAGGGGAAAACTGCACTGCCGTGCAGAGATGGAGAAAGCTGCTGAAGTGCACCGTAGATCCAACAGCAATCGCTCAGAGGAAGAGGAACAGGTGTGTGACTCGCAGCTCGCTGCATACACGACTATCGGCTCCGAATGAAACAGACGCATTTCCCTGCCTTTATACCCGTATATCCGGGGGCGGGACATGCCAATTCTGTTTGCCAACTTCTCATTGGCCTTTTTTCATAGATCTGCGCTCAATAGAGACCCCTAGTGTCGCTTCTTCGGCACAACGTCGAAGTGAGCGACAGACGGGGAACTCACGAAGGAGAGAAAACAAACTTAACATAAACTAGAATAAAGACAATGAGACTAGGCAACACAAAACTCTCACAAGGGAGAGAAAACCAACTAAACATAAACCTTAATACAGACAATAACTAGGACTGACCAGGAAACGGTAACAAGACAGGAACAGGACTGACTTTCTAACAAAATGTTTCGACATAGACAAGAGGAAAGAAGGCACAATATATAGAGGAACATACATGAGGGACAGGTTCAGGCAATCAACATGACGAGGACTAAACGAGGCATGGCAAGAGAAAACAAGCAGGCAGGGTAAGTAGAGCACATGGCAGACAGAAAACGCAACAGAGCCATGCGCTCAAACACAAAACAGAAACAAACACATGCATTGACAACAGAAAGGAGAGGGCTGTCAGATCTGGTTGTGACAGTTGTAAGACAACAAACTTGATTCAGCAATTAAGAACAATGCGGTAGCAGAGGTAGCAGAGGTATGGTGAATATGAAAGTTTGTGTACTGTACTGTTACGGCAGCTTCTCAGTCTCCGCTGGGTATATGCATCTCAGTAATAATGTGAGTTACAAGCTGTGGTGTAATTCAAATATTTAAACTGCATTAACAATAGTAGCACCCGTATAGTCCAGAAACATGCGCTATTTCTCCGATTTCCTTTCAACTCTTGCCCTCACGAGAGAGCGCATGTTTCCCTCGTTAAATTTCAAGTAGCGACAATTTAAAAATACAGTCATCCAACTAAATGAATAGGCAGGGAAGGACTTTATAAAATATTACAATACCATAATACACTGTAATGTATTAATTTGTGTAAAATTAAAATAGAAATTAAAAAAGGAATAAAAATAATCATATGAAACAATGACGATGAATCAATAACCAAAAATGTCACAAAGTTTAATTACACCTATGGGTGATCAGTTTGTCTTCAGTTTGACACTAAGCTTAATTTTTTATAGGGCTATCTATATTATATCTATATAATATAGAGAATATATATTTTTTAGCCTATACTTCATTTAAAGTTTTTTTTTTTAAGCGTTTCAAATTTTTACTTTTTTTGTTAGCAAAAACTAGGCAAAGTGATATTACTGGGAAGAGGAGAATTCAGTTGAAGGTGCACTCCGTTAACTGAATCTCTGAATATTCTCTTGGTCTGTTTCTCAGCTCTTTGTCCTCCTTGGAGTTTACAAAGTTCACGTCAGCCAGATTTGCCATCACCCTTCTAATGAATTTCCCTCTCACTCTGCCCCATCCTGTGCACACACAAAATCCACCCCCTGTTGCTGACTGGCTGGAGTGGTGTTGTGTTGATCGGTCCGATCCACATTGTTATTGACCCATTTACAAAGCCAGAGCTGTGTACAAATACTAGATATTTTTTCAGCCCACCCACAGAACGAACAGCTTGCAGACTGAGAGAAGATATTTGCAGAATTTGAAGTGTATTGGATAAGAATGACTGATTGCACCTTTAATAGTGACAGTGTGCTGAAAGCTTACATATCGCCAGTTATGACAGAGATCCTGATAAAGGTGAAATAATCGGTATAGGGATCTGTATCGGTATTGGGAAATAAGGTGACTAAAAGTTCGGTAATCGGTATTGGCTGTAAAAATCCTGATTGGAGCATTCCTAATGCAAATAAACAAAAACATTTAACTACAAATTATTTTATTATAAAATAGGGAAAACAAAAAAGGATTCCATAAAAAATGTGTGGCCTATTAGTCTGTCTACTTGAAGATGTAGCTGCAAATTTAATAGTTATTTCAGTGAAAGTCTTCTGTAGAAAATCTAGTTCTCCTTATGCATTTTTCAAGTTGTATCAGAATTTAGTTTATTTTAGTTCCAATTTTCGAACACACAGTTATTTTTTTGGAACCCAGTCAACTTAAATATTATTGTACTATGTAGTAATAATAATAATAATACTTATTATCATAATGAAAAATAATAATAATAATAATGTTTTTTTTTTCTGAAACTATAGTAATGTATTTCAGTTGTAATTTTTAACATTTAACAAACTTTTATTTTGACGTAACAATTCAGGAAGACGTGACCTTAACGTGTCTCTGTGTAGGCTTGTTCACAGTAGTTTAATATGCTTTTTAGTGTTTTTTTTAATGGCCGATGCCAATATCCAGAATTTTTTTAAACAATAGAAATGTATTTTAGTTGTAATTTCTTACATTTAAAACCCTGGGGCTTTTAGTTTAACAGAACAAAATAGAGAATCAGACTAATTGTACATACAGTGCACACTGAATATCACATTTACTCATAGATCACATGATGTGCTTTTATTTTGAAGTTGGTCTTGTGTGTCTGTCACGGCTCTGATATGCGGACCGTTTAAATGAGACTGTGTTACACAGCGGCCAAGTAGGCAAATCTCGGTGCTGTCATGGCTAAAGAAACGAATCCAAATGGGAAAATGTATTTAAAAATTGAAATATCGGCTAATTTAACAGCCTTGCCGATATAATGGTTGACCACTAATGCTTTTCGTTCAGGATCTAGTGAATTGCCCATCCGGTTTTGATCTCAATGCATGTTATAATCGAACCGAACTACCGAGCATCTACATCAGATAGTGCGTGTGGAGCGCTCACATTTTGTGTGGCATTCTGAGTGCTGAAAATAGCATGACGTCAGCCCGCACATTCTATGTGTGTGTGTGACACAAAAGAGCACCGCATATTTACTAAAGCGCAGACTATTTTTAATTTTTTTTTTAAACGCAGCCATTTGATATTTACAAAGCTATTTTATGTCTTTGTAAAGGGATTTAAGGGAAAGGAGGAGGCGAGAACTGGCTTGACAATATAAATAATATTTTAATGATGAACTTAAGACAAAACACACACATGACGGACATGTCCGTAAATTATATCTCTCTCTCTGCACCACCACCTGCCATCGGCCTTTATCCCTATCGGAGGCGTGATTAGCCTGATACGGGACCGGATGTGTATCATCACGACCCGGCCCCGCCCTCCGACCCGCCTCAGTCTTCAAGAGACTTTAAATAAAGTGCACAAGTCATATGGACTACTTTATTGGCGCGTTTATGTTTTTTAATGCCGTATTTGAACGGCTTGACGGTAACAACCATGACTAACACACAGTATCGGATTTGGATGGGGTTCATAGAACCGATACACAACATTAAAAACATCAATATCAGAGACCATACCAATCCAGTTATCGGATTGGTTCATCTCTAGTATATAAGTCCCTGGTAGAGAAAGTGAGGCCCTGCAATTATCCTGTTATGCCACAAGTTGTGTTTTTCCATTTCTGCCTCGTTTAGTGGGTTACTCTCCCAGCCTTAAGAAAATAAGCAGTCATCATGAAACAGGCCATTATATTTATGCTACACCGATCGGGAAAAAGAGAATACAAACTGTATCAATGTAATTCAGTCTAATTCTGCTCTTTTTATATTTCTGTGCCTGCCTCTATGAATCAGAGAAAAGGAGATGTGTAGTAACCATTTTTCAGTAATTAATACTTCCAAGACACTGAATTAGACCTCAAATAAATTTCAGAGAACCATTTGACCGATAATAGAGTACAATCTTTCCCTATGTCCTAACCAGGCCTAACGCTTGTGTGTCGTGCTTGTTTAGGACATGTTGTCAGGAGCTCTTCCCTCATTGACCTCGAAAAGATGCTGAATGAAGTAGTGAGTGTGTTTTTGGACTTGTATTATTGTAGGTGTTTGGAGGGGTTACTCGGTTCATTTTTGAGCCCCTCTGAAAGGAACACGTGTTGCTGAAAGCATCTTTTTACAAGGTCAGCACACCCCGCAGGAGAGGTGAAGTGCTTCTCTTCCAGCACCGACTCAGACTGACCTTTAAAGTCTGTAAAGAGTGTGCAAAATGGCATTCATTGAGGATCTGTTCAGCATATAGTAACGTTGGTTAGTTTTCCTTTAGGACCCAGATTTAAGTGGTGATTGTACAGCACAGTACCACGATTGCTTATCATACAAAAGTAAAAAAAAAGTACTTACAATCAAACATTTATTATTATTATTTTTATTCTAATATTAAAATGATTATGAACTGCATTGGCACAGCAATACATCAAATAACAATAATGTGTAATTCAAGATGTTGTGCCATTAGTTGTATAGGAAATTTGACAATTTTAAATGCATAAACAACAGCAGAGGCCTGTCTGTTACAACATGCACTTTCTCAACAAACTTTGCCCTTGTTCTCTCAGAACAAAAGCAGCGATTATTGTATCAGCCTCTAGAGTGTGTGTGTGTGTGTGTGTGTGTGTGTCATGGTGCAGTGTATGGTTACAGTGAGTCGTGGTTGAGTTGCTTACTGGTGTCTGGTGTAAGAGCATGTAACGTGTGTGTGTGTGTGTGTGTGTGTGTGTGAGTGTGTGTGTGTTGAGAGATGTGTGGGTGTACAGTATACCGCAGTGTGGTTAGTCATTTGTGTTTGGCACTGAACCATTCTCCCTCTTACAGTTTCATGAAGAAACATTCTATTAATAGACCACTTCTTATCCCACTTGGCAACAGAATTGGAACTGAAGACAAGAAAAGGAACTATAGATACTTAAAACTTTAATTTACGTAATCAGAAAAGAAAACTTAACAATGTTCTTGTAAAAAGTTTTTTATTAATATAGAACACACTGAAATGGTCATTTCCTCAGTCAGAATTATTGAAGTAATCCAAAAAAATTATAATTCTCTCATTAGTTACTCAACCTTATGCTATCTCAAACTCTTTCTTTCTTTTTGGAATACTAGTGAAAATATTTGAATAGATTAATTATGTATTTATGGAAATTCAATGCAAGTCAATGGGGTCCAAAATTTTCAAGCTTGAAAAAGGTAGCATAAAGGTAATCCATACCCCTCAAGTGGCTTAATCCATGTCTTTTTCACTGTAAATTTTGACACCTGTAGTCTCCTAGTCACGATCATGATTTCGAGCTCAAATGTAGCTGTGAGCAGCAATGATGGGCCCAAGCACCATGGGTCCATTTCCACCTGTTCGCTTTCGGAAAACAATGCAAGGTGGACACAACAACAATTCAACATTAATGTAAACTTGGACCCTAATTGTACAATGAGAAATAGATATATTCCACCATTCCGGTTTGACTACAACTTCACAAAATTTACCATCAGCAGTGTCTGAACAATTTAAGAAATTTGGGTAATGTAAGAGAACTTTTTCAAAGTCTGTTGTATGTGCCACACTTCCTGCTGCCAACTGGTGGCACTATGACCGTGACCCACAATAGCCACATCCATGTGATTAGCCCCCAAGAAAAAACATACAACTCAATTTTAATCCAAATCACACAATGCACGCAGAAGATATGAAACCCTTCCTGTTTCCCATTTTTCGCCATTAATTTAATGCCTCGCCATGCCAACACCATTTGTTATATCAAAAATCTGTTCTCAATTTAGCATTTTCAATTTCTTGGCATGAAATTGCTTAAATGTGGTGACGGTCTCATGAATACACTAGGAGGAGTATTTAAAAGTTCAGAGACTGCAATATTACAAAAATCCAAAATTGCTGACTTCTTGTTGGGTCGAGCTAATAACTGGAATTATGAAAGTTGTCCGGCTTGATGAGAACTATATATGTACCAATTGTGGTGACTGTAGGTGAAAATGGGGGTGCTACAGAGGCCATCTTACGTGTGCATTTTAAAGGGGCCGCTACAAAGCACTTGCAGTGCTAGGGCCCTAATTTACAATTCCTTGCGCTTGACACATATGCAGAGCACAGTACACTCATTACATTTCACATTTAAAACCAATCGTATCACTTCAGAAGACATGGATTAAACCCCTCAAGTCATATGCAATAGTTTTATGCTGTGTTGGACCCCATTGACTTGCATTATATGGATACAAACACATCATATCTCCATCAAAATATCTTTGTTTCTGTTCCACAGCAAAAAGAAAGTCAAATGAGTTTGAGACAGCATAAGGGTAATGATGAGTAAATGATGAGAGAATGGTAATTTTTGGGTGAACTATTTCATTTTTGGTGAACTAAGGTCTAATGCTGAGTGTAGTACAGGATGCTATAGTATAGTTTAGTATTGCCTAGTAGAGTGTCATGTTAAATGGCATGGTACAGTGTAATTAGTATAGTGTTGATTAGTTTATGTATGAAAAGATGGCTCAAACATGCTCTGGAAATGTCCTACATAGGGGTGGGACATACAATATTAAAACATAATATTACTGTATACACTCAAACTTTTGGTCAATAATGATATTTATAAATTACAATTACAATTTTAATTAAACACAATTTTATGATATAATACAAATTTTCTGCTCAATTTCACAGTACTGGTCACACCTTTGGCTATTGAATTCATAAATGCATAGTTTGTACAGATGTTATGAGATAGCTTCTGAGATAATTCACTTCTCTCCTTTTTTGCCAGCGGCAGAACAAGCACAAGCTGGCGAGCTTGACAGAGTTAGCAACAGTAGGTAAGGGGGTGTGGCTAAATTCCAAACACATTGTTTAGAACATATTGCCCAACACGATTCCAGCATCATAATATATCTTAAATATTAAGGCCCTGTAGTATAATAGAATAGGATAGAATGTAGCCTTTGTGTTTTCTGGGTGAGGGAGACAGAAAGTAAAACCAGTCAGCACTACTTTTTACATTACATTTACATTTGTATTCTTGGCTGGCACTGTCTTACCAAAGTGACTCATGAGAAAAGTGGTGGCTAAATTGGATTAGGAAACCCACGCATCCATTTGATGTGGCAACATGAGTGTGAACTCCATATTTAGCTTAAAAGAAATTAGCTGAACTGAAGTCTTAAGATGCAAGTTCATCTACCACTGCAGTATTCTGCAGTAACCTGCTATTCCAGCTTTGTGCCCACAAATACTGTCAGTCTTGCATGTTTAGGAAGTGAAGAGTGTGAGAGCCAAATGTAAACCCAGACTTTGAGGCCACTTTTAGAAAACACTGGGTGACATAGGTCAGTGAACAAAATGACTTAATAATAGTAATTATAGATGGCAATAAATTAATAAATACAACTGATATGCGATCAGCAGTTACAGAAATATTCAAACCAAATTCGCTGTTTAAGTTGACACAGCTGTGCACCAGGATGCCAGAACTAAGCTTGCATCTCTGTTTGTAATTTTCCCCTCAGAGAGTATATTTCCTCTGCTATAAATAGCCATCCTCCCCTATATGCCTGTGGAGTTGTGTTTGTTTTTTTGCCTTCCATGTTCCTGTATTTGTAGATGAATGGACAGGATGGAGTGTGACTGTTTGCATGTCTATGGCCGTGTTTTGTTGTTGGTAGGGTCCGGAATGATGTAGAATGACAGTGCAGCCAATGCGACTGGCTGAAAGGATGACCCTCAGTGTCGGCCCCCATCTCTTTTTAGTTTTATTCCTCTTGCCCCGCCATGTCAAAAGACCTCCATCCCATCTCTTTTGCTCACCTGCATGGATATTTCGCATATGCTGCTGTCTGGAGTGTCACTTTCACTGATGACTGTTAGTTTTCTGGCTCTGCAAAATGTATGATGTTTTCTTTATTTTGAGTATACAGTAGTTTGCATACAAGCTCAGACTGAAGGTGTGGATCTCAGGTTTGATTCAATCTATGTGAAAATTAAGTTGATGTCTAATGTTTGGCAGTTTGCTATGGTTAATTATCTATCTTTTGCTTCCCTTTATCTGGTTTGTGTAACCAGATGTTACAGCATCTGTGCTATGTGAAATTAGTATTAAATGTTTTTTGTTGTTGTTGATCAAAAACTCACTGTAAAGAACAGAAAGGGTTTTACCAGAGGCATTATTCAATGACAAATTGACTGTGTGGATCTCGTCTTTGGACACACATTACATGGAATGATTGAAAGGATCTCGGTGCTGAACTTTTTCCCCACTATACTACTCAATCATTGACCAGTAATAATTATATGTACCATCCATTGGCTAATCCCAGACATTCTTAGTTGCACAGTGCAAAAATAAGTCACATATAGTAGTGATTTACTTGCAATATAGAGGGTTGCAGAATCACGATCGTTCAAATGAAGATTGCGATGCGTTATAAAATCGATATTTTTACTTAGCCATATAGTTCAACAAATGTTTTTTTTAAATGTAATTATATCATAAATTACTTTCCTTTTTAAACCTAAATGACTGTCTTCCCTGGAACAAAAAAGGAGAAACTTTGTAGAATGTACTGGCCACTCTTTTCCATATAATGAAAGTGAATGGGGAGTTGGGCTGTCAAGCTTTAAAAGCACAATAAAAGTATCTTAAAAGTAGTCCATAAGACTTGTGCATTATAGTCCAAGTCTTCTGAAGGCATACGATAGCTTTGTGCGAGGAACACAATAAATGTAAGGAGAGTAAATATTTTTTCTGAATTCAATGTTTTAAAGTGTATTTCCATTTTATCATCAAAAGGGTGTCTAATTCAATGAATTCATAAAATATTAAAGAAAATTTTACTATTATTTTTTAAATAACCTTGAATTATTTTTTAGTAAAACTGCATATTCTGTAGATCCTCACAGCATAATCCAAAGCAAAATGTATTTTTGTAATAACAGAGTTATAATTATTGTTACTATTATTAATTATTACTATATTATTTTGTATTACTACTACTACTACAAAATATTATATTTTTCTATGCAGTGGTAATATATTTCTGTCATTATTTTCTACTGTGTAGAAATGAGAGGCCAGTGCCCAGTTGCAAATAGAACCTTAAGTGTAATTTTCCTTTAAGAACACACTAAAGTTTCCCTTAAATTTAAAGGAGTTGCAGAAAATAACTGTTAAGTGTTATTTAATTGGTTTTATAAGTAAAATGTCAAAATCCCTTTCGGTTTCCCTTAAGTATTTATTTTTTTTACTTAAGAACACCCTTAAAACACGTTATGTGTTGCATAGAGCCCCTTAAGTGCCATTATTCCAAGTAAACCTTAAGTTTACGTTAAGAGTTAAATGGTTTCTAAAAAACAAAATGGCTTAGTTTATAGAACCAATTGAAGAGTACAGTAGGTCAAGGTGATTTTTTTTCACTATAGAAACTATTGCTGGAGTACATATTTGAACATCACATAATATGAGAATTTGCCAACAAGCTGGAGGGTGATTTAATAGGAACACACACACAAAAATGTGCTTTGTATTTTCTGTTCTCTGCATCTTTATAAACCGTATAAATGGATGCATTAAAATCATGCCAAAAGTTAATTTGCGATATCGCGAATATGTATATAGATTATATATCTTAAAGTCTTACTGACCACCACCAATATTCCTAATTTAAGATGAGAATCAGTTCTCTGAACAGTTATACAAGCATCTAAAAATCTTACACAACCATGCACCCCTTACCTGGCACAGTTATTCAAATTCAAATATGTCTTTCTCAAGAGTGCTCTTACTGGCTGTAAAAGCAGAATCCTTCATTAATTGTTCTGCATGCAAAACCCAGGATGTTTTTTTTACTTACACTGGAAAGAAATCCGCCCGTGTTTTCTCCAGAAATTTGTTTAAAAAAAAAAAAATCTTTATAGAGTAATCACAAACGATTGGTGCAGCCTGAAAAGCGATGATAAAGTAAAAGTTGTCACATGACAACACTCCCCTCGTGCATGTATTCTCTGCTTCAGAAGAGGGTGGACAATAATTTACACATTAATAATAATTCTGAGAAAGTTTAATAGTCATTTAAATGAAAATAAAAACATAGTATAAAGTAATTTCTATGTAGTAAAATTGCCCAAATATTGATCGGGACATTTCCGATCTTCTAAAATTAGGTTGGACATGTCGTATCCATGGTAACAGTTGAATTTTATTTCTTTAAAATCTGGCCCACTGTAGTAAATCCGTTACCGGTTTCCCTTAGCAGAGAGAAGTGTCTAAGGGATTATATGCAATGTCCTCATGTCATTTCCTTAGGTAAGGGAAAATCACACTTTAAGTGTTAAACTTAAGGGGAAAACTCATGGTGTCTTGTGCAAACGGGCACAGGATTTTTTATTCTTTTTGTACTTGGCATTTATAATTTTTTCCACTGAGGAAAGAAAGTCATATTGGTTTGGAACGAAATGAGGTTGAGCAAATAATGAAAGAATTAAAATTTTGGGGTACTCTATCCCTTTACAAAGTAGCAGTACTCCCACGAGCCTGTAAACTCAAGCCTGTTCTCTGGATTGTGAATTTGTGTTTATGTCATTCATACAGGACAGTATCTTTGAGTAATGGGCTTCCTTTCTTCTCTGCCATGTGCCTTTTGTGTCCCCTCCCATGCATGAAATTGGTGCTGGAGCACACTTTATCTTGGCAAAGTTTCCTGTTGCTTCCTCTGCTGGGCAGACCCTCACTGTGTACACGTCCAGAACTGATATCAACTTTCACATTCTGCTTCCTTATAATATGTCTCACACACTGTTGCTTTAATAGGTTCACTACAACATTGTTTAGATAACTGTAATATAATTAGATGGTGTGTATCTAGGAACACTGCACATTTAAAGATATAGTTTACTTGTCTAGCTAGTGAGACAGAGGAGTATTTTATTACAGTATCATGTCAGCTCTAGTCAGGAAAGGGGAGTTTGAAAGTGAAACATGCTCTGATATGAAGATAAAATATTTTTTAAATATGTTAAAGTTTTGTTTGGACATTAAAATACTTTATCCTATCACAGGTTAATGTGAGTCATCAATGAAGCCATTGACGGAATAATTTCCTCAAAAGTGTAAACACTTGGTCCTTTGGCTTGTTCAAAACATTTCAGTTTGTTTGACCATCTCAACCAGCTCATCCAATGGCATTATTCTGGGGCGGAGCTATATCTTTGAAGGTTCCATTCATTGTTGTCAGTTTAGAGAGTCCCATTAGCATGTAGCTAAGCTAAAAACATAACACTCTAACAAGCCTAAAAATGCATTGCTCACAAATATTGAGTAAAATAGTACATTTTTAATTCAATTTTAAAGGGGCCATGACATGAGAAATAAAATTTTCCTTAACTTTTGAGTTAATTGTTATGTGAAAACATACAGCAAGTTTCAGAACTCAAAACTTCCTCCCCAATTCAAAAAGAGCATTTAATGAAACCAAGCTGCAAAAACATCTCGCTCTCTATTTTCACGACTTTTCTATTTCACACAGGGCCCTTTATTAATGCATGACTGCCTCCACAGAAAGATCCTACTTTTACAACATCGCACCTTTGGCTCGCCAACTGTGCTCAGTTGGTAAGCTAAAGAGAGAGTAGGACAGATAAGCCTACTATTCCTGCACACCAAAGAGGACTTACACAGGACACCTTGTGCCCATCGGGATTTTTTATTAATTTTTTTTTAAAACGCACTAGTCAGATGTCTTTGACATTGTCAGTGTTCTGCCTTTAAAGTACGCTGTGTGAAGTTATAAGTTATAAGGCAACCTCATTCTGTTTCATTATGTTGTGCTGTATCTTGCTATTTTGAGCATAAACGTGTCCTGGATCCATTCTTGTGGTATTTCTAATTGTTGGTCTATGTAAACATGTACTATATGGTCGTCTTTGACTGTTTTGATGCGTTTCTGGCAATGGCCGCCGTGTTTTAAGAGTGAAACTTCAAAAAATGCATCTCGTTCTGCTCCATTCCACTGGTGCCGCTGGCTGCAAGAGAAAAGTGACCCATCTCGTCTGTAAACGGACATAGGCAACACAGTCTCACTGAGAAATTGTACGCATTTGTACAAGTTGGCTGAGTTGTACGAATTTGTATGATTTTTACAACTGCCAATCATGTGAATCACCCTCGTCTCCTTCTAAAATGCAACAATTAGTTTAAATATGTTGAATGTGTGTTATGTGTAAACCCTGAAATATAGTTTTTGATGATGTGCATCCTGTTATATAGTCCATTCCCTTAATCACCATCGATTTAAACAAAGACTGCACATTCATAAGAAGTTGGTAGTGTAAATGGACTGTATGCAGTGAATTAGAATAATTCAAAATTACATTCCTCTGTGCATTAACTGCTTTTTTGATGAATGTCAGGCATATTTCTACAACAGTTACATGCTCCTTTTATACGCATGGAAAATATGATTCTCGTCAGAATTTGGATGATAATACTATTAAATACATTTTTTGTTAAAAAAAACAACAAAATATCTTTCAAACCATGTCTTTACCCTAATACACTTTGATAAACCTAGAATAATTATTTATTTTTTAGAGCTGTCGGGATGGATTTTGCAGGAATAGCATACATGTGTCATTCGCACGTGCGTGTTGACGTCATATCCATACACAGAGAAAATAAGCTCTGGCTACTCTTCGCATCAATGGTGTGGGAGAAGCATGAATCTGAAAGTATGTTGTCACAACAAACGTGAAAAATTGACCATGGATCATTCAAAACAGCAAACCTCCAGGGAATCAGAACAGAGCAGATACTACAAGCAAAAAGGGAAAGCGACAGAGTAAAACCCGAATCAACATTGGCTTGGCTTTTCAAATTGAAAGAATATAAAAAAGACTTTTCTGTTACTCAACATGTATGATATTTTATTGATATTATGTATAGTTGTGTAATCACACACACACACACTTCTTCGGTTGTCCATCGAAATCCGATGATGACGTCTACTCGTTTAACGGTGAGATCTTTGATGGCTGAACAGTCCTATCCTGGACCCACAAGCTCTATTACAGGTGGGGCATATATATGTGGTAGTAGTTGTGGTATTGATGACAGCCATGGCTGTGTGTCTCCTGGCTCTCTCCTGTTGTCTTTTGGTTGTCCTCTCCATCTCCAGCATATGTGCCCCATCCCTACAATGCAGTCGCCAGATATTACGATCAACAGCAACATACTCCAGGTCCTCGGGTCTGATCTTACACTTTCTCAGAGCAATCTTCATTTGATCCTTATAGCACTTCTTCGGCCCTCCAGCTGAGCGTCGACCATGATGTAGCTGGCCATATAGCACTCTGCGGGGTAGTCGACATGGGAGCATCCTTATCACGTGGCCCAGCCACTGCAGCTGACGCTGGCTGATCATGGCCTCAATACTTCTGCAGTTGGTCTTTAAAAGTATTTCAGTGTGAGGCATATGCTCACGCCATGTAATTCCCAGAATGTGCTGAAGGCATCTGATATGGAAGCGCTCTAAGGACTTAATGTGACGGCTCAAGCTTCACAGCTATAGAGGAGGGTGGTGACACAGACCGCTTGGTATACAATGACCTTTGTGGAGGGATGAAGGTTCTTGTTCTCAAATACTCTACACCGAAGTCTCCCAAAAGCAGATGAGGCCTGTTTAATCTGGCTCTGGATTTAGCTGTCGATCCCGCTATCCTCTGCGAGAATACTCCCCAGATATTTGAATGACGACACTACTGACAGTTGTTCACCACCAACAGTGAAGGGGGGTAGAGTGGATGGGACACTGGTACTCCATTGGCAAACCACTTCTGTCTTGTTGGTGTAGACAGTCAGCCCCATCCTGCTGTACGCTCTCACCGCCACAGCAAGGACGGACTGGAGATCCTCCGGAGTATGGGCCACAAAAGCACAGTCGTCTGCATACTGCAGCTCCGGACTCGCTCTCTACAGAGTTTAGTGGTTGCGTTGAGCCTCCTAATGTTAAAGAGATTGCCATCTAGTCTAAAGTCCACTGCCACACCACTGCTGCTCTCAATCTCATTGTGGAGAACCTTGGTAACACACATGAGGAAAATGTTAAAGAGCACTGGTGCTAGCACACACCCCTTGCCTCACCCCTGTGCGTACAAGGAAGGGCTCCGACTTTTGTCCACTGATAGTCACCCGAGCAGTCATCCCATCGTGGAACTGGCAGAGGATGTTAACAAATTTATTGGGACAGCCAAACCTGAGGAGGACATCCCATAAGAGCACTCTTTGCACAGTGCCAAAAGCTTTGGAGAGGTCGACAAAGGCCATAAACAGGTCCTGATGTTGCTCCCGGCACTTTTCCTGAAGCTGCCGGACTATGAAGATCATGTCGACCGTACTCCTGTTCCTCTGAAATTCACACTGTGATTAGGGACTCTGTGATGTTACTGATGAGTCTCTGATGCAACACCCTAGCTAGGACCTTACCAGCAACAGAAAGAAGGGATATACCCCTACTATTGCCGCAAATGTCCTTGTCACCCTTGTTCTTATAATGACAACGATGTTTGCATCTCTCCATTGTTGTTGGATAATATCATCAGTCCAGGCCTTGGTAATGTACTGGTAGAGGGTGCACATACACATGTACCCTCCTTCCTTTAGTAGCTCAGCAGGGATATTATCTTCGCCAGGGGACTTGCTGTTCTTAAGGGAACGGACAGCTGATAGAACCTCCTGGAAGTTTGGTGTTAGACCGAGGTCATGAATGGGAGGATGTATAGGCAGTTCGTCAAGGATGGTGGAGTCTGCATCAGAGTCCTGATTAAGCATGGTGTCAAAGTGTTCAGCCCACCTCAATAGGATACTATCCTGATCCTTCAGGAGCTTTAGACCATCAGCTGTCTTCAGGGACATGATGCAGCGATTTCTGGTGCCGTACATGGTTTTGACAGCATTATAAAAATGATGCATGTAATTTTTATCAGCAAAGGCCTGGATTTCATGTGCCTTTTCAGTCCACCATTTTTTCTGGATGGCCAGTGTTGTTTTTTGCACTATTCTCCAAGCTTCCTGCCAATGCTGCCTGGTGCTGGTGGATGTAGGGTTATCTAAATTTGCTTTATGCATGCTCTTAAGCAAGTTATGGATGGTGTCTGAGTTATCATCAAACCAGTCTTGGTGGTTCCTGCTCTTATGGCCGATGGATTGGGCTGCTGCATCGTAGAGCGCCTAGCTGATATAGGTCCACTGTTGTTCCATGGTGTTTTCTGGGTTCAGACAAGGTTCCAGCTCACTTAGTTTCTCAGCTAAGAAGCATCAGAACTCACTTCTGGCTTCTTTGCTTCCCAAGCGGTTGCAATTTAGCTTCTTTTTATTAGGCTTTTACAGCCGCAGAGGTGGACGCACTTTCATATGGAGCTTGGCCACAATCATACGATGGTCAGTCCAGCACTCTGCACCCCTCATGGCACAGGTGATGTGAACATCCTTGATGTCACAATGCCTCACAATGATGAAGTCAATCATGTGTCAATGTTTAGAGTGAGGGTGCATCCATGAAGTCTTATACTTGGCATTCTGCTGGAAGATGGTGTTGGTTATTGTAAGGTTATGCTCAGAACAAAGAGTAAGTAGCCTCATGCCACTTGCATTCACTCTAACGATACCATGCCTACCTATTACCCCACCCCATATCCTGTTGTTCTGTCCCACCCTAGCATTAAAGTCCCCAAGCAAGAGGATCTTGTCACTCTTAGGGATCCGGCAAAGAGCTCATCCAGTGTCTGATAAAAGCGTTCCTTGGCCTCGTTCTCAGATGGCAAAGTTGGTGCGTAGGCACTAAGTGTGGTGTAGCGCTTCTTTGCCAGGGGGATACGGATAATTAGCCTTTCATTAATACCAACGGGTGTTTCTGTGAGAATTGGTATAAGGGTGTTCTTGATCGGCAGTCCTACTCCTTGGAGATGTTGTCCATCTGTGGGGAAACCTTTCCAGAAGAAGGTGTAATCCATCCCTTCCTCTGTTAGAGAGCCTTCATCCAAGAGCCTGGTCTCACACAGGGCAGCAATATCAATGTTGTAACGCCTTAGCTCAGCAGCAATCAGAGCTGTTCTCCGCTGAGGTCTGTCAGAGATGCCATACGAGTCTAGGAGAGTCCTTACATTCCATGTTGTCAATTTTAGGTTATATTGTTTCTTATTTCAACCGCAGTAGTGGAATGACCCGATAGGCACGGTAACCTATCCAGGTACGATTGAATGGGCAATTTTTAGGCCACCTTTTCTAGGCCCTTCCCCAATTGGGGTGAGCAGTGTGGTCCCTAAATAGGGCTGCTCAGTCACACAGGGGTCTGCCGAAAACAGCTGCCATTCAGTCCCAGCTGCTAGCGACCAAATACCCTGTGCCGCTATTGTGCAGGGTTCTGACTAGGAGCTCCCAGTCCATTCGTACCTGCTCCCGTTGCCAGCCACCCCATCACCGTCAGACTTCAACCTATGTAAGGTCCAGATATTATTCACCATGGTCAAAAGTGGAGACCTGCGCAAGGAAGGGTTTTAAAGTGCCAGAGGGGGTGTGCCATCCCCAGTAGCACTATCTTCACCATGATGGCGTAAATCCAGTGGCAAGGGGGGTCCCGGGACAACTGGTCCCTCATCTTGGCTGCAGGAGGCTGCCGGGTCTTTTGTTTGTTAAGGCCCACCATTGCTTTTCTGTCAGGGTGGGCTCCCTTAGCCTTAGTCTCATTAGACTTACCACAAGGCAGTGGGGCTATTTGCCCATAACTGGGGCAGTGGTTGATGGGTGCCAGGGCATGTCCACACAGTGGTGGGCCTGCACGCCTCGTCTCTGGGGCCCACTGCTGCTCCGAGATCCCCTGTAGTTTAGCCTGGGACCGTGAGATACCCAGTTACCGTGTGTGGCCCGGGGGAGGCACTGCAGGGGTCTTGGTGGTGGAGAGGCTCTGTACTAGCAGGAAGAGTCTTACACACTCTGATCCTCTTTTCACCTTCTATCAAGGAGGCTAGCCAGCGGCAATAGCTGTAAGCAGAGAGTAGCAAGCATATAGCACAATGCTGCAAGCAGTACTACTACACTACTGCACTAGACACTTCACACGCACCCTGTGCATTACACACACACACACACACACACACACACACACACACACACACACAGATGTGATTTCACTAATCACATCTTTGTGTGATTAGTGAAATACAATAATTATGCTGTAATCGGTGCAGAACTTTTCACTTGCTAGCACACATGTGTATTTTTCTTTATAACGACAATAATTTATATAAATAAATCCTTTAGTCCCAAGCTTGCCAAGGACATGGGAGTTTGAAATTATGTTGATCACTGGTTGGCAAAAGTTACAATCTATAAATGAGTTACTACATTTGGCCAGAATATCCTGCAGTTATACAAACTTTACAAAATCTGAGCTTATTAGACTAGCAATCGTTATGTCTAACGTTAACGAACATTGCCTATCTTTTGTAACATCATTTATTTCAAAACATCAATGTTTCCAATAAGTAAAAAAAAAAACAGCATAATATATGGCACATAGCTGCTCAGATGACATGTTTTCGGATATCCGTCTTTTCCTTTCTTTCGTTATTTATTTGTCCATTCGCTCTGATAAGATGTCCAGTATTCATGTGTACACAGGTGCCTTGAACCACATTCATCAACGCAGAGGAGCAAAGCCAAAACACAACCAAAACAATGTTCTTTCGCTAAATGCATGCAGTTTTATTTTTTAATCACTTGAGGGCCAAAAGTTACATAGTGTAGCTTTAAGTAATTAATATTAATAATTTTCATCTACTGACACACAAATCATGGCTAGTATAAACAGTGATTGTATCAGCAGATTTCACTTCTTATTAAATTCATTTATTGAAACACGAAAAAATTTAACCAAAAATTGGTTTAATTTTTGCTACTTGTTCCATCGGCCCCTTTTGCATTGACATGCAACTGATGGAAAATTATTAGTCAAAATTAAATCATAAATAAAATTGTACATACAAGAATAATAATACATATAAACATAGCAATAAAAATAATAAATATATAGCTGCAAACAGCAATTAACAGCATTCAGCTATTAAGGTTCTTTATGCAATCAATATTAAGTAATAATTAGACAGTCCTTTAGCACATAAAACAATGATGAATTGCCTTCATTTTTCAGAACCATCATGTTATGTAACACAGACATATGGCATTTTTTTCATGTGTCCTCAGATCGATGTCCTTCATAAATGTCCAAACTTGAGTGATAATATCTCATTCCGTTCAAGAGTTATAACCATTTAAGTCAATGTGGCCACGGGCACTTTGAACGTTTTGGCGTACCGTTTCGACGATTTATCAAAAGTTCAAACTGTTTTTGAATAATTATTGATATTGGGACTTCAGAAAATCTCTCTTCACTGGTTTGGTTCCGATTGGGTCAACGGCCTAGTTTGGAGGTAAAAGGACTATTTTGAGAAAGTGTTTTTTTGTTTTTTAACAAACGATTTGATACACACCAATGCTTCTTGAGGCAAAGTTGTTCAGAATGAGGAAAACTGTGGGTTCCATAGTTAGAGCCTTTTTAAAGTTTTTAATTATTATAGCACCACCAAGAGGTAGAGGGGCACAATTTGTGTGTATGTGTGTGTGTGTCCTCCGAATGTCCTCATACATATGTGTACCAAATTTGGTGATAATATCTCATTCCGTTCATGAGTCATAACCATTTTAGTAAAAGTGGCCACACCCATGCACGTTTTGTCTTACCGTTTGATGATTAATCGAAATGTCATATTTACTTTGATAATTTTTCATATTGGGACTCTGCTGAATCTTTCTGAACTGGTTTGGTTCAGATCAGCGGAACGACTTAGGAATAGTTCTATAATTTTTATCCTAATTTATTTTTTTTGTTCACTGTAGTCCCATCCCTTTGGCTGATCGGGGCGAATCCATGCGTATGGCTAGCCAGCCAGAGTACTACCTTTCCCCAAAGTTTCAAGTCTCTAGGCCTTACGGTTTGGTCTGCAAAATCAGTTTTATGACCTCTAGAATGTTTAACACAAATCTCATAATTTTTTGTTTCAACAAATGGCTTCAACAACGATTGAAGGGACATAATTTGATGTTCTTTCAGAATTTATTACCACCTGCTGATGAAATCTCCAAACTGCAAATGCAGGAACTGAATTTGGACTGTGCACTGAGTTAAGATGTGTTACTGAAACATCTTAGCACAACGACCAAATTCTTAGAAAAATTGCTAACTGCGCTTTGCGCCACTTTATTTACATACAATAATCCCTCAGTTTGTACGCCTGCACCCACAGTAATGCAAACACAACCACCCACGGTTATATACAAAATTAGCACGAAAAGCGCACTGTCGTATTGCGTTTCGCTGTGCTTCACGTACTCACGAAAATGGAGCCCTATGACTGTTTTGGTGAAACTCAATTTATAAGTGCATCCTAGGGAAAATAATAATAATAATAATAAGAGTACTTCATGACCCTTTTAACATTTAAAAAAATCTAATACTTTTAAGCATATAGTGGATTATACTGTATGTATTATCAGCATTACTCTCTGCAATATGGGACTGCCTTTTCCACAAAGTATACACGCGATGCTGCCTTTGAATTTGGCCTAAAAAGGTATCTTTGAAGGCATTATAATCATGCTATCTAACTTTTGAGGCAAACTAGAGTGTGCCTATGATGCCGTTGCCTACAGTACATAGATTGCTCAATAGGTTTCAGAACAGAGCCTAAATTAAAAGACCTAGTAAGCAACCTAACTGTCTACAATGTCAACTAACTTCTAAGACAGCATCCTAACTGTGATTTAAAATTTTTAATAAAATTAATTGCAATAAATCGCATATATAATTATTTGCTGAGAATGGCCCTCAAATAACAATAATTCAATATATAATGATAAAACAATTATAGTTTCAAGCAAGCCTGAGTTTGGTTTGTTCTCTGTAGAGCTGGAGTATCTCTTACTACCTCCTACTGAAAACAGGTGGTACTTCAAGCTTGAATTGCTCATATGGTAGGAATATTCCTTATTACGGTCCTGGGACATGATTAATTGCATTTAGTTTTTTTATAAAATGAATTGCTCTAAATTAACACGTTAAACCGACAGTCATAATATATATTACTTAAATGAATGTATATCTTATATGCCCCCCCCCCCCCCCCCCCCCATCTGTAAAGTACATGTAATTCAGCCTTAGAATTTGGCAAAACAAGTATGACAGTGCAGCATAATGTTGTTTCGAAAAGCCTTTGCAGCAGGAGTGCACCTATGATGCCTAAAAATTCTGTCTTGGAAGGCAGCTCACTTGGTGTGGGAATAGACGTGATTAGTTAACCACAAGCTGTTGCTATCTGTGCTGTGTGAATAGTTCCTGACTGTCTGTATGACTTGTCTGTGTTTCTACAGACGAGTGTGAAGGAAGGGCTACTTCTCAAACAGACCAGCTCCTTCCAGCGCTGGAAAAAGCGCTATTTCAAATTGCGGGGACGGACACTCTACTATGCCAAGGATGCCAAGGTAAGTTTATTACCATACAGGCTTATCCTTCAATTTAATGTTTCAACACACTAAAATTCAAAACTTATGTGCAATCGCCTAATAGGGATAGTTAATAAAATTCTCTCAATGTACTCATCCTCATGTTGTTTCAAACCTGTTTGACTTCTTTTTTCTTTTGTGGAACACAAAATTGGATGTTAAGCAGAATGTTAGTCTCAGGCACCATTCACTTTCATTGCATCTTTTTTTTTGTGCAGTGAAAGTTAATGGTGATTTAGGCTGTCAGTCTCTATCATGCTGCCTCCTTTTGTGTTGCATAGACAAAATAAAGTCAAATGAACTTGGAACAACACGAGGGTGAGTAAGTGATGACAGAATTGTAATTTTTAGGTGAGCTAGTTCTTTACATTAATTAAAATTAAAGTGGTGCAACAGTGACAACCTGCAGTGAAAAGTTTATTGCACTCTATTGGTGTATTTTAATTTAAAGTGATAGCTCACCCAAAAATGAAAAAGTTTGCATTTTTTACTCACCCTCATGCCATCCCAGATGTGTATGACTTTCTTTCTTCCGCTGAACACAAAAAAAAAAGTTTTTTAGAAGAATATTTCAGCTCTTTAGGTCCATACATGCAAGTGAATGGTGACCAAAACTTCGAAGCTCCAAATAGCACAAAAAGGCAGCATAAAAGCAATCCATCAGACTACAGTGGTTTAATGTGTTCTGAAGCTATCCAATCGGGTTTGGGTCAAAACAGACCAAAATATAAATCCTTTTGAACTATAAATCTTGACATCAGCAGTCTCCTCGGCAATCATTATTTCAAGCTTGATTACACTTCCTAGTGCCATCTAGCGCTTTGCGGATGTATCAAACACTAGGAATTGTAATCGAGCTTGAAATAGGCTGCAATGACTAGATGTACTATGAATAAGGAGTTACATTTTGGTGTGTTCTCATCCAAAATCAATTTGATCGCTTGTGAAGACATGGATTAAACCACTGGAGTCTTATGGATTACTTATATGCTAACTTTATGTGCATTTTGGAGCTTCAAAGCTTCAACTGGGATGGCAAAATTGTGAGTAAACTATGAGAGAATTTTCATTTTTGGGTGAACTATTTTAATTACTGATGACGAAATTCAAGTTGAAACTCTGAAACACAAAATCCAGTAGAAATGCCAGAAATTACTGTGACATTTAAATGGAAACAAAGATGTTGATATTATATAATGGCATAGCCTAAAACAATATCAAAACAAGTTTTTTTTTTTTTTGTAATTATTATTATTATTATATTTTTTAAACAATAGATTTTTATTGCTAAAAGTTATTGTTTCAAAAAACAGAAATAAACAAAATAAAAATTGCATATCAGCTATTGACACTTAAACATAACTGCAATTTGTATCAACCGTAAAGGAACAATGTTGGCCGATCTCTACTGTCTTGACACTGTATGTGTGTGTGGTTGCACTATGGCAGGCGGGTGGTGTTTTGGCCCGCTGGCAATATCGGGTCTCTCGTAGCCGTGTGTGCTGGAGGGTCCTTTCCGTCTGCTGGACCCGAGCACGTCATTCGCCGCCCTCTCTTGGTGCCAGTGGATCAGCGGAAGGCCTGGTGGCAATTCGGGTCAGCAACAGCAGCGACTGTTTTGGTGGCAGCAGACGCCCACCTCTCTTTATCTATAAAGCCTTCATTAATGACATTAGCGACTTCCCATCACCCTGCCTGGCATTGCTTGAGGTGTCTGTTCTCCTCATTGGGCCTGAATTGGGAACTGCAGTGTGCGAGAACAGTTTGGCTGTCGTGCAGCTGAAGCAACATCACATCATTGCTGCATCTGCTTGTCTGTTTAGGTATATGAAGAGGAGGGTGGAGTGTCCCAGAGACATGCCTTGATATTCATTGTCCATGTCTGATGGGAGATGCTTTACCAGTGCTTCCACCAGTATGTTTCTGTGCGCCATAAAGCGAGCCTTCCATTGAGTGTGTTAGCCTCCATTCATATGTTCTCCACCCATTCAGTAGCACTTCATGTGGTAAAGGATGGCATTCAGACAGTGGTTCCATGATTTAAACAAAATAGGAGAGGAAGAGTGGATGCTTAAATTGTCATGAAATTCCCTAATTCAGTGTGGGTCAGTTTTCACCACAGGTTTGAAAAATGCTAATACATTAGTTGTGGAAGGTTGTAGACAGTGGAATATCTTTTTTATTTCCTCCAGTTCTGCAGTCTGTTTCCAAAAATGAAAATTCTGTTCATCATTTACTCACCCTTATGTTGCTCCAAACCCATATGAAATATTCTTCCATGGACACACAGGCAGTTTTTTTGTAAGTCTTCACTCAGCTTTTTGCAATACAATGAAACTGAATTGTGATGGCAGTTAATAGAAATCTGTCACACAAAGCGATCGTACGGCTTAAGAATACTTGGAATATTGTGCATTGTGAGTCATAATGACTACATTTACTGTGGTTTATGTTTATTTTTTTTTACAGCCAAGTCTCAATTTACATTCATTATATTGGAAAAAGCCTTGCGAATACTTAAAATAGTTTTATTCTTTTGTGTTCCATGGAAGAAATAAAGTCATACGGGTTTAGAGCAACACCAGAGTGAGTAAATATTGATAGAATTTTCATTTTTGGGTGAACTATTCCTTTAACACACCGAAGCCAACTCCACACTAATGATTTCCATTTAAAAAAATTATTTTGCCACATTTATGCCTCTCATTCCCACTGGAACAGTGGTTTCCTCCAACCACCATGGAAAAATTAGAAAACGCTTTCCATAAACACATACTTTGGAAAACAATGACATTGAGCTAGTTTACATGGACACCAGAAAGCCATTTATTGCTAGAAAGCTGCTTAAGGCTGGATAGCGGTGTTACCGTTTACATGCACTGTGTTCAAAGCTTTCTCTTTACTCCAGTGTACATGCGGCTTGGTCAGTAACCGTGCGTTCAGAGCAGAGGCGGCGAGAGCGTCAAAATTCGCTCTGGCTGCCCTACCAACAACGCTATTTAAAATTTGTGGACGCTCTGACGTATTTGAAATAGGCGGCAACATTCATTGAGAATGCTTGGTTTTGTGAACTATATTTAAAGGGGCCACAAAACATCCAGACATGTTGACCGGTATATTTTTGACGACATATTACATGTAGTGAATATCCTCATTAAATAATATAATATATAAACAATAATATCCACTTCATCAACTCACCTGGCACACCATAAATTTCAGACACCTTTGTCCACGCATAGTTTTTTTAATTTAATTTATATCCCTGTAAGCAAATGAGGACAGATCAAATATTACGGGAAAACCCGCCATGGCAATAATCAGTTTCTCCTCCATTTTGTCTTCGGAACTTATGTTTGGTGGGAACCAAAGTTACACGGTGGTGTTCTCTAGACTTCACTAGAGCAGAGCACTTCTATATTCCAATAGGTTGCCGCCAAACCGCGTCAAAGCTCATTACCATAATGTTGGCTGGACTTGAACTTTCCTCTGACGCACACACCGCCCAAGACTCGCCGCGCCGCTTCTCGCTGCCGAGAGATGCTGGCTGTCATAGAAAATGAATGACTACCGGTCGATTTGATGCTCTCGCTGCCTCTGGTCTGAACGCACGGTAAGCAACTTTCTCCACAGCAACGTTATTTCCCTGTGACACTTGTATAAATAACAAACAAGGGATCCCTGGAAGGCTTTGCTATTTTATTCTCTGTTTCCACGCTTTACTTCCAGATATACCAGAGTTGTTTGAATTGCACTGCAATAGTGAGGTTTCCCTCTTATTTAAAACTCTGGGATTCCCCCGATGCACTTGAGATACGCAGACGTGAGGGACAGTAGTCAATATTTTAAATTGGTGTGTTTAAAGGGGGTATGTTTTATAGTGTACTTGCTTTCCCCTTTTCCCACTGTATTCCCAGAAATGTTAAATTTTTGAAATGATGTGTGGCTCGATCCTATGACTTTATCTGGTCTGTTCTATGCAGATGCGCACTATTCAAAAACCTGTAACAATGCCACTAATACATTTACATGAACACATAAGCCACTTTCTCCGGTAGAGACCCAGGTATGTTAAAACGCCTTTTCTTAGTCCCTTAAATTGCGTAAGGCAAACATAAATCTCATTTAATTGGTGTATTAGAACCTGCTCTCTGCAAAAACCCTTGAATAAACTGTTTTCTTCAGTGCATGTAAATGTGGTCATTGTAAAACTGAAAACTGAGGCCTAAGAGTAAGGATGGATGGAAGGTGTGTGATATTGAGACTATCAGTGTCAGACCTTGTCTTAAGTGAGCCCTTGCCTACATCTCCATAAATCTAGAAACTCTCACGTAATAAAAGGTTGTTGCACACAAACAATTCAAAGGTGTTGATCATTCATGGAAAAACTATTTCTCTGTCAACATGAACCATGCAAACGAACACTAGTGATTCATGTTTCTATATGGTATCTACTTACTGTTTAAAACAGTAATGGAGCGCAACTGTGCCTGTCCACTTTTTCCAGCCATTTTGGTTTTGGAAGTATTTTTCCCATAATTTTTGTTATGACGTTGTAATAACCCAAACTGATAGCTTTAACAAGAGCATGTACTATCAACTAAAGTAATTGTTCACCCAAAAATGAAAATGATCTAATAATTTACTCACCCTCGTGCCATCCCAGATGTGTATGACTTTTTTTCTTCTGCAGAACACAAATGAAGATTTTTAGGAGAATATCTCTGCTCTGTTAGTCCTCACAATGCAAGTGAATGGTGACCAGAAATTTTAAGCTCCAAAAAGCACATAAAGGCAGCATAAAATTAATCCATATGACTCCAGTGGTTTAATATATGTTTTCAGAAGTGATATGATAGGTGTGGGTAAGATACTGATACATACTTGACCAGCTCTTCTATGCACGTTCACAAATAAAAAATCTTAATTTGCGTTCAGCAGAAGAAAGAAAAACATGCACATCTGGGATGGCATGAGGGTGAGTAAATAATGAGAGAATATTCCAATTTGGGTGTTTTTGAAGGTTTTTAAGTTATTTTTAAAAATCAGTTTGCCTATGGAAATTTTTGTTTCCCAAACCAGACTTTTGCACTCTTTTATGTAACAGTGCATTCTCGTAGGATATGGCCATGGAGTCTCATGCATAATTATGAGTCACTGCTGATGAAGAAGAGTACTATACTGCTGTGCAAAGGCAAAACACAGTAACTACAAATTTTCTCAAAATTGAATTATAACCAAATTCATGTCTCTTAGTCTATGATATGTCCTGTGAAAAACAGATTTGACTCAGCTATGCTCAGATCCATGTACATACTCTATATATTCAAATTGTTATCATGTGTCTATTTAAAACACATTTGGCTCGATAGTCTGTAGCTTTGGAGCTGCCATAATGTGATGCTCCTAAATTCAATTCAAGAGTGGCACAAGCGTGTGGGTGACTCAGAGAGTTGACAGTTTTGGCAGAGTCCTCACAGGCAGAAACGGGGTAGCTGGTCGCCTTGAGTTTTCAAATAAGGGGGGTTGTGCTTGTTTTGGCATGAAACTCTGCTCTGTGACAGACTCCGCAAACCCAGCTCAGGGGCCTGCACTTAATGCTGTACACCAGCCATGTCTGCAGATCATAAACATGGTGTCACACAGCCATCATTTATTTAACCCAGTAACAGATTAAGTACCATAACCTGGTCGCCATTATTGATTATATTGAAACTAAATGGAGAGGTCTTGGGAAGCTTTTTTTCTTTTTTAAACCTTATGTCTTGTTGTAATTAATTTAATACATGGAAATAATTATGACCTTGACTGAGTGGTATGACGTACAGTCTATACCATGTGGCGGAAGAAATACTGAATGTTAACCAGTAGAGATTTTGCTATTCCATATTGTATCGCGGTCGCTATATTTATGCAGGATATGCAGAGTATCAGTGGACTGGACTGCTTTGTGTTATTTACAAGAGTGATGAAGAAACCTGGAGTAATGTGAAAACAAAGAGCTGGATGGGTCATGTTATGTCTTTGCAAAGTGTTTAGTCACCTTGATGTGTTTTCTAGTTCTCCTGAAAGAGATCTTTCACCGAGCACTTATGTGAACGGCATCACGACTCAAGCCTTCGGGTCCTTCTCTCTGAATTGATAGTAGGAGGAGGGCCATAATGCACCCAATGTCTGCAATTCATTTTGTAATCCATATAGTGTACATCAACGCATAGGATAAGGAATATCTCAATAAGCTCATTTTTCTGTCATTTCAATTGAAAATAGTGTGCATAAGGTCTCCTTTGATGTAAATAAAAGCAAATACACTGCAAAAAATCATTTTCTTAATCAGCAGTTTGTCTTGTAAAAGTATCTAAACATCTTTTAAAGTTTTCAGAGAATATATCTTAATTTAAAGGGATAGTTCACCCCAAAATAAAAAAAATATTTCATAATTTACTCAACCTCATGCCGTCCCAGATGTGTATGACTTTCTTTTTTCTGCTGAAATCAAATTAATATTTTTTTAAAGAATATTTCAGCTCTGTAGGTCCATACAGTGCAAGTGAATGGTGACCAAAACTTTGAAGCTCCAAAAAGCACAGAAATGGAGCATAAAATTAACCAGTAAGACTCCAGTGATTTAATTCATGTCTTCTGAAGTGATCTAATTGATTCTGGATGCGAACACACCAAAATGTAACTCCTTTTACACCATAAATCTTGACATCTGAAGTCTGCTTGGCGATCATGATTTCCATTTCCTTTTCACAAGCTTCAGGCGCTAAGAAGTGTAAGTGAGCTTTAAATCATGATCGTGCCTAGAGACTGCAATGACAAGATGCACAGTGAATGAGGAGTTATATTTTGGTCTGTTCTCACCCCAATCCGATTGGATCACTTCTGAAGACATGGATTAAACCACTGGAGTCTTATGGATTACTTTTATGCTGAGTTTATGTGCTTTTTGGAGCTTCAAAGTTTTGGTCCCCATTCACTTGCATTGTATGGACTTACAGAGCTGAAATATTCTTTTAAAAATATTTGTGTTCAGCAGAAGAAAGAAAGCCATACACATCTGGGATGGCACGAGGGTTAGTATATTATGAGATCATTTTCAACTATCTCTTTAAGTTTATTTTTTCTCACCTCGTTGGCATAAATATAACAAAAAGTTTAATAATTAAACAAGAAATATCAATTTGTCAAGGGGTAAAATTAAGAAAAATAAACTTGATTCAAGATATATTCTTTGAAAACAAGTTTTTCTTCTCAAGTAAATCTATCTTTTTTAAGGACATCTTGTTTAAATCCTGATTAAGAAAAATATTTTTTAGTGTACTGTTTTGGCACTGTAATCACCCATGTTTACCGTTCCTCTCACTCTCTTCCTGTTCACAGTCTCTCATTTTCGATGAGGTGGATCTTTCAGATGCCAGTGTCGCCGAATCAAGCACAAAGAATGTCAACAACAGTTTTACGGTAAGAGGCCATTTGGATGGATTACAACATCAACAAAGGGGAAAATACTACAGCAGCTTAGTTTGGGACTCACCCAGCTGTCTTTATATAAATCACAGTTCACAAGTTCACTGGGTTATATCGTCCTGAAGCACATGAAGGTAAAGGTATTTGCTACTCTGTCCATAACGGAGGAGCTTGAGCACAGGATTGGGCTATCTGACTAAAACAAGATATAGACAATATAGACAAAGACAATTTTGAAATAATAATTGGGATAGGCGTTATGAAATATAATGTGGATATGGGCAGGAAGATCACCAGTGCGAGCGAGACAGCCGCTTGTATGTTCTTGGGATATGATTGGCAGGCCTAGATGAACAAGCTCCTCCCAGACTTAAAAGTGAACATTTGTCATCATTTATTTACCCTCATGTTGTTCCAACCCTGTGTTATTTTCCTCACTTTACACACCTTATTTTTAAACATGCAACACTTCGATCGGTTATTTGACACGTAACGTTTGCCATCAATTACTTCAAACCTGCCATAAATTGCCTTCTCAAACATATTATTTGCTTGAATTATTAAACCAGTTAACTTGTTTACCATATGAAGCACATGTTTAGGTTAACTGATCAGATTTTCCAAAAATCTAAATTCACTTTTCATTTACACACCCTCACGTCGTTCCAAACCTAAATGACTTTATATCTTCTGTGTAGGCCAAAAGATGTTAGGGAGAAAGTTAAGGCCCCGATATACACCGATATAGAAGTTCTTCTGCATTCTTCGTTCAGTGGTTAAAGTAAGTTTGAAACTGCTGAGAAATGGTATACTGTATACGAACATTCAGACATCTGCCACACCACTGTAGAAGGTGTTTAGAAGTACATTTAAAGATGAGGACGCTCAGTAAAACATTAACTAATGTGACATTAAACTAAGTTAATGAATTTATGCCTCATTCTAGGAGTAGAATTCACATGAGGTCAGTAAAAGAAGCTATTTTACCCACTCGATTATGATTTAAAGTTATATATATGCAGTAGAAAAGTTGTAATTTGTCTTGTTTACATTTGTGAATTCATGATGCTAATGTGCCAACACTCTTTACGCAGCCATAATATGTGCCGATTACACTGTTATTGTAATTTATGATGACACTGATACTAATGTGAAGATGAGTGTGTAAATGTGTTCATGTGCAGAATAAAAACAAAAGAATGATATCTAATCAAAAATCATCTTTACTTTGGGCAGATGTGTAAATGGCTTTCACTGCAGATGGCACATGAGTGCCCTCATGTGAATGGGCACTTCCTAGTATTTGAGTAGATATGATTCCTTTTATAGACTAATTGAACAACAACAACAAAATCGCACTTATTCTTGGAAAATGTCTCTACGTGAACGATCGTATAGATGTAGGTACATTTGCACCAGCTCTCTAATAACTGCATGCTGGTGTGTTCATATTGACTGAACAACATAAACTGAATTAGCTGCCTCAAGGTAGGTGGAGCTCTAGGACGCACCTTCTGATGATGTGGACCAATGGCAGTAAGAAGGTATTTAGCAGTCGGTAAAAATATTTCCTAAAATTTCGCCCAGATGAGCTATTACGAACCACCGAAGCGAATGCTTTTTTTTTGCCAGATTTTGCTCTAAATGATGTCACACCTGTTTGCGCTTTGATTTCGTATGAAGTATGTCGGGGCATTTAATCTCAGTCACCATTCACTTTCATTTAATGGAAAAAACAAAAACGCAATGACATTTGTGTTCCAAGGAAGCAACATGAGAGTGAGTAAATGATTAGAATTTAGAATAGATGATTGGAATAGAGTAGAATTTTTATTTTTTTGTGAAATATCCCTTTAATATTTGAAACTAAGAAATCACACTTAACCAAAACAACTCTAAATGTGCAAACCAATTATTACCTAAATGACACAAAATTGTTAGCTTAAAGATCTTTTTCTACTTGATTAACAGTAACCTTACTTTTGCTGCTGCAAACTAATTGGTCGTGTTAAATAATATGTTTTGACTTGAATTAAACCAGTTAATTTAGATGTTACCCAAGAAGCACATTTTTTAGGTTACGTGACAATTTTTTTTTTTTTTACATTTTAGCAAAAGTCATAGTAATAATGTTGTTGTGCTTTTCCAAGCTAGAGTCTGAAATGAGCGACTGTGTGTGTTTGTGAGAGCATGTAAACAAGCTGGAGTTGTCATCTGAGATTAAACCTGCCGAGGAGCAGTCACTGTGCTTGTGTCTTTCTATAAACTGCATGCTGTCTCCCCAGGCATGGCTATAAACAGAAAGCGTAGGACAAAAAAGCTCAGAGGAGGACGTGTGGTTATTTTTAGCAACCCAGATCTTACCGCTCCACTGAGCATGTTTTGGATGATTTCGCATATTGTTTAACAGTGGAATGGGTGAGCGGACCCATGTGGACTGTGTGCAACGCACGTGCTAGCAGCCAACTCCGCCTTGTTTAAGAGACGCTTTTCCCCTTAAAGAAATCTTCCACTCCCAGAAAACACAACGGATGCTCATTATACTTATAAAAATAATCCCACTGTAAAAACTGCACTGATTTAAGATAAATCTGACACAATTTTGTGAACTTTAAGCTTTGTTCAGACTGCCACTAAAAGATTTTTTGCATGCCCAGATGAGTTTTTGATAGCCTGGACAGCAAAACACCACATGAAATCAGATTTTTCAGAATCTGATTCAAACCACATCGGGAGGTGGATTCAAACGCAATTGAAATCTGATTTTATCAGATGCGTCTCGGTCCGGACGCTCTGGCTGCTCAATTCAGATTTCAAATGGTCTTTTGCATCACTCTTAATGCGTCACACAATGATGATGTCAAAAATTGGTGACTGCAGCACGGAACATCAAAATATTTACCAGTCTCCTCCATCGTACAAGAAAAATTCAGCGATGGAAGAGTCTGGTAAATATTGTGATGTTCTGTGCTGCAGTCACCGATTTTGACGTCATCGTTGTGTGTTCTGCACCGCGACTGGACAGGGCGTTTATTTGGAGAGTGAGACGATGCGCCTCCATTTTCCCCGCATCTATATTGAAAGCATCGTCACGTGGGTACGCCTACGTCATTACAAAAGCAACCCATGCAGATAGGTTGGCTATGTCTTAACGCACAAATCTGATTTGACCACGTGCAATTAATGGTGCATACAGTCTGCCTGAAAAGATCTGATTTGAGAAAAATATGAGTTACCTGCAGTCTGAACATAGCCTTAGACTTAAGAAAAAAATCTGCCAATGGGGTGAGCCAAATAAACTTGTTTTCCCTTTAAATTAAGTTTATTTTTCTTACCCCATTGGCAAACATTTTTATAGTTTTTTTTGTTTTAAGCATAAATCTCACAAAATTTTATTAGATTTCTCTTATGCCAGTTTGCTTGTCAAGTATTTAAATCACGTTTTAAGATTTTTTATTTTACTGGAAACAAGACAAAAATGCTAGTCTTGAAAATAATTTTTTGCTGTGTGCAAATGTTACCTTAAGGACCTGTTCTACTGGATCTTACCCTTAAAAACGTGCTTTGTTGGTGTAAACTAATGTATTCCGGTTGATTGAGAGATGTTAAATAATATTTCTGACTTGAATAAACCAGTAACTTGAATAAATCAATTTACGTTGCCACAAAAAAAAAAAAAAAAACTTTATTTTTAAGCGCATATATTATTTTTCTGCAGACATTTTTTTCAGGAGATCTTCAGATTTGAGTATAAACAGAACATTTCTGATCCTTCAAAACATATGGTGCCTACAGTAATTTTGAACCAGATTTGAAAGCGCTGTAATTTTGTACATTTAAACGTCATTTAAATTTGAATGTCGTTGGGTTTGCAGGTTGGTGTATGAAAAAAAATATGTTGCAACTGTGCAAACTGAAAGATTTAAAAAGGTGACGTTTATTGTGCAATTTCTTCATATGCAGCCTTGAATCTTGGCATTATTCGTGCTGTCAAACCACAAAAAGACATACTTGGTACTGAAAAATTGCCTATACATGATGTAACTTCTAGCCTGGGCTGAAGTCAATAATGTCTGTCCCTTGGTAATGATTTCGGTCGAATTTAATGGAAAACTACACACTTCACCTTTTAATTGAATTCTCAGTGGGAGCTTGCTAATTGTTCTTTTAATGTTCTCCTGAGGTTCTTGTAGCTTTTTCTGTTGCTCGAAGCTAATTCTGTTGCTTGTAGATTACCATTTCATGTCTCAGGAGACTAAATTGAGTTCTCAGTTTCATTTAACCCTTGCACTGTGTTCCTCATTAGCAACAACTCCTTGTGTTCCCGTGTCCTTTGCTGCATTCATCAAATCAGAATCATACAAAACTTCAGAGCTTGTCTTGGAAACCAGAGGTTGTATGTTCGTGCATGTGTGTATAGGTGTGTGTATAAGTGTGTACACATGTCCGAGAACTCTATAGGCCTCATTCTGAAACAAGAGCAGAACTAATTTTTGTGTAAATGATTTGTAAAGCAATTGTGATTCATGAAGATTCATGAAGGTTTTAGTAATTTCAAAACGTTAGTTGGTACGAACAAACATTTACACCTACTTCCGACCACATTTAAATAGTGCTTAAGACATCCAGACATATTGTGCTCTTTCAGACAAACTGTAATGACATGTTTTGATAGAAGTGATATTAAGTAATTAATGAAAACAGTAACTAATAATCAAATGAGTGAAATTAACCTTAAAAAAATAACATAAATTAGTAAAAAAAAAAAAGAATAAAAAAAAGCTATGTTTTTCTTTTAAACCATAGCCTATACTTATTTACAAATGTTTCTTTACTGCTTAAATAAATTTTTTCAAAGTCAGATATTTTCCCCAACTCTGCTTTTTTAATTTCTCCGGCAGAAGTGCTGGAGTTTTCTTGAAAAAATTAACATGACTGGTTGGACATTGTTTTACTCTATAATTTAAGTTTCAGAATTTTGTGTAGGCATCGATCAATTGCATTCAGTTCATAATGTATGGTCAGTCCTAATGGTGTTAAATCCATAAATAAACACAGCGGGCAGGTGTGTACACATACAACGGGGAACAAAAATGTAAAAGCTTGCACACTGTCGTATAGCTTGCAAAACTATAATATCTTACAGAGTTTCGGTCAAATATCTTCTTCAGGCATTCTTTTAATTTCTCTGAATATTCTTCCAGTTACTAGTATATCACTGTTAGCATCATGACTTTATCTAAGAAGTTTCACAAATGATACTGGCGATGCACTGTGAACTGAACCAGAGAAGGTTAATGGTGGTGGACATCCTCCTCCTGGCATTAACTGAATTTTTTTTTCACTCATGTCAAACCATTTTTATTGACGCCTTCAATTGTTTGATTCACAAAAGAGCGTCATATCACAGCAAAAACGTGCAATGACAATAAGTCACTTTTTTGAGAAGCTATTGTGCTTGCTAAATCCAAATTTTACGATGCGAATGCACTTCATTCCTAAAAAAAGATTTCATTACTGTTCCGCATAGATGTTTAAAGCATTTAATAGAGAGTCTGGTGCCTTCCTTATATGGCATTTTCTTGGGTGTGGATTATTATAATTGTGAATGACGTGCACACATCCCCTATTTAAGAATGTTTGGAATTCACTAACATACACATGTTTAACTAACAAATGTGCGGAGTACGAAGCATTTGTGAATCCAACGGAAAGTTTTCGGGAAGACCATTTTACACGCAAATTACTCCAAATTAACTCATATTATTATGAAAGTTTAATGAATGAGGCCCTATGTGTGCAAGTGCACATGCACATTAGTGCTCATCAGATGGTTGGACAGGCTTCTGAACACTAGTTTGTACTTTTTTTGTAACCATGGTGTTACAAACCCTTTTAGGTCTAGGGGAATTAGGGTGCAACATTTAAAAACACTGTGCATGTACTGGGAAGCAATCACACCATCGAGTTTAATATAAGGTAAAGTATCAATATTTATTATGAAGAATAATGGGAGAACACATATCCCTTAATAAGTATTTAAATTAATTTACAAAAATATACAACTCTGGGTCAAGCCTCCAAAAACTATAAATCACACAAGGTAAAGGGGAAAATGAAAAGAACTTGGACCGTGCCAAATCAAATAAATAAATAAAACAATAACCAATCTTACTAAAAGAAAATAAACACTCCTAATCTAACCAAACAGTTAAACTTCACAGAAAACCATATCTGAAGAAAATTAATCTATAGCGCCCTAAATAACCTACTCTCACTGTAACCAAAAATACAAAGGATGGCACACGTCACTAACCTAGTGTTCTAACACAATTGAAACCTCAGTGTGGCACAGGTATATCACGTGATATCTTATCTGTCCTTTTTCTTTTCCCCGTTTAATAACATCTGTTTTACAACCTGATAATTTAACACGAAGAAAGAAAACAGTAAAAGGAACGAATGGGCCGTCACATTAAGGGATCAAAGAACACAGACTTTACCATAAACATTTACCAATTATCAAAGTGATACAGGGCAAACAATTACAACAAATGCACATGCAGGTATCAAACAAAGAAATAATCATCTCGCTTTCCACGCAGGCGCTCTCTTTTATACTCGCATAACCCGCCCTCATTGGTGTAGACACGCGATTTTGTCAACATGAGTCTCCAAAATTGACAGATGAACGGGTCAATTAAATACCATGCCCGCCTGCTGAAAACGAAAGTAAAAGGTGAGAGACAGAAAGAGAGAGAGAACAAAAACAAACATACTTCAAAACACAAGTCACACTTATCACATGGGACGTAACACCTGGCCATTCATTTCCAATGGCCGGTCATTTTTGACCGGGAACACAACAGGTGTAACAAAGTGAAAAACCAACAAACAATACAATGTAAAGAAAATGGTCCAAATTGTTTTGTGTTTTCAGATACCATCTGTAAACAAAGTCAAGGAATTTTATTCCAGTTGTATTAAGTATTGTATGAAGAATTTTCCTTTGAGTTCATCTTGAAATCTTTGACTTTGGATTGAAGACTTTAGTATCTTGGGAAACCCGAGCACAGTTTTAGGAAAAGATCTCTTAGAGAAGACTGTAGAGAAGACCATTTCAGATTACAAGTGTCTTTTTTCTCAGGAGAAAAATTGGAGAAGCTGGAGACCCAAGCAAATTTAATCTCATTGCTGTATAGGAGAAACACTCGAGAATTGAAAGAGGTCTTTGGGATTTTTCTTTCCAGGCTCCTTTTTTATAATGCATAGCCAATTTGGTCTCCATTTTTGCTCCATTTTTCACAGTGTAGCAACCTACTGCTTTGTAGTCGGCTGTGTTTTTTTTTCTGTTGCTAAAAATAGCACTCAGTGCTGTGTGTATCTGGGAAAGAGAGCGAGAGAGGGAGAAGTGATCTGTCTATAGAACAAAAGGAAATCCTCGGAGTGATGTCACTCAGCAAACGCCTCCCTTTGAAGGGCGACATTCAGAGCGAAGGGGGAACGGTAGTTACATTAGGAGAGAACCTGTGATGAGGCATGACGGGGACGAGGTGAGCACTAGCCGACTATATTCTCTCTTTATAATGACTCGCTTCTGCTTGAATTGGTCAGTGGTCCTGGTAGAGTGCAAATGTAATGGAGCATGGCATTCAGCGTTTAGCAATACACTTAGACTTTTTTTAAATGCCCACTTGGTATGCAGAAACTGTTCTTTGTCATACAGCTTAAAGATTTTCACTTGTGTACATGTGCATATTTGGCATGTGGAAATGCTCAGTGTAGCATTACGTGTGACACTGCATTTGTGTGTGTCTTCGGTGGGCTGTTCCTTAAGCGGTGGAGGGTTTTGCAGGGGAGCCTCTGAGAAACAGGCTTAAATATATACACACACAGACAGGCACAGAGAGCACATCAGCTC
Organism: Moxostoma hubbsi; assembly: GCA_032164185.1. Lineage (NCBI taxonomy): Eukaryota > Metazoa > Chordata > Actinopteri > Cypriniformes > Catostomidae > Moxostoma > Moxostoma hubbsi. The sequence continues at coordinate 15,378,669 of JAVLUX010000047.1, read as the reverse complement.
ACGATTACAGAGGCAGTGGTGCAGTTGTGAGTGATTCGCTGGTGAGTTCATGTGTGTGTGTTTTACAGCGTTGCTTTACATCCGTGGTTTTCTCTGCCTAGGGGGTGGAAACTTGCTTTAGATTATGGATGACCTCTCTGTTAGTCTTTTTTCCTTGACAATGACATTGTCTGCTTTGTTTCCAATTATTATTTCAAGACCAGCAGAGTGCTGCATCTTAAGGTACACGTGACGGAGGTGAATTCTAGCAGCAAGAGCTCTTTGACTGCAGCTCCCGAGAGAAAGATTCCATTATACTCGATTGGCATCAGCTAGACCTTTTAGGGAGCTGCAAAGACATGGATTTGTCATTTTGTATTTATGGCTCTAAGTTTTAATGGTGCAGACTGATGCATTTCAAATGATGAGCTGGTACAAAATTGCCGGAGGCATTTAAAAATGCCTTAATGTCACATTAAAACTGATTAAATTACATTCTATGTACTGAATGTACAGTGGTGTCCAAAAGTCTCAGACAACTATATTCTGTTTTACAATATAGTCTGATTTAATAGAGCATTTTTCATTAGAAATGAGTAAATTATCCGATTTAACAATTTCAGTGAAAATTTTAATTGAAAAAAATTACATTTTAGTGTTTGGTACAATATGTTGGTGTTTCTTTTGCACTCGGATTGGCATGCACTCCAAAGGTTTGTGCAAAAATTATGCATGTTATCTCAAATTTATTTGATAATGTTCCACGGAGCATCTTGTGTGCTTCAATTGAAGCAAGAAAATCTGATCTTTTGTACAAAGGTGTTAACATTGCAATTTTATTATATATTTTGTACCTTTTATAAGTGACTTAGAAATAGGACAGAATCTTAAATATTTCTTCTTTATTTTATGATCTAACTTTATTTTAAACGTTAAAAACGTACTTATTTCCGAGATTAAATACAATTAAAAAAATCTCAAATTTCCAATTTGATCTCAGATTTTTGATGTCTTAAATATAACATGAAATAAAAACTGACCCTGCTTACTTTTGTAATGCATGCTCTGCATGATATTATTGTGCACAATTCATTGATGCATGGTAGCCCAAAAGCTTGTGTTTATCTGCGTAGAAAAGTGCAAATTGAGAATAATGTGGCAGTATCATTTCGACAGGTTCTTTTTTTGATGCTAAAAATGTATCTGTTTACCTGGTAGTGTTATATCCATGACGTTTTACATTGTCTTAAACTATTTAATAATGAATTACTTTTTAGAATCAGGTAGCGCAGACCAGATCAATACAGGAAAACTCATAATAAATTCTACATAGATAGATTGATATTGGAAATAATATTATAAAAAGACTTTGTTGATACACGCCTAATTATCTTCCATAAGAAAAATGGGCATGAAACATCTGAGATTAAAGTCCCTAAATAGAATGAGCTTGATCTAATGAAATAATAATCAATTTTGTCCAGAGGGAATATGCAGGCTCGCTAATGTGAAATAATGCAGACGTCGAGGTCTACGTAGAGAGAGTGCTTAATTAAACGCAATAAGTCTTTCCTGCAATATGAAAACACTGTGTAGCAGTGCAAGCTGACCAAGAAGATTGATTCTGTATTGAGTGTAGTTAACCTTGATGGAGCAGGTGGTCATTAAAGTATTAAGCCATGAGAGGCTGTGCATTACAGTGATTTTTCCATTGGTAAGCAGTGTTCTTAGGCACAATGCGAAGCCAAATATTATAGTTTGTTAGCCTAACTGTAGACTGTTTACAGTTAACAATCCGCATAGCAACTTGGCACAGTTATATTGACTATACGGTCATAGGTGTTGTGCATTTTACAGCAGCTTTGAATTTGGCTCATCCAATCAGAATTTAGAGGAATATGAGTTTTATAAGACATTTAATGGGAGTCAGACAGCTAAATGTGCTGTAAATGGCAGTAAACAGTAATGACTAGGATTTATGGTGGATTACCTTTTCCGACAACTTATGACTTATTTTGTGCCCTTTAGATACTTGTATTCTCTCACTTGATTCTTAAAAAATATATATGTTTTTTTTTTTTTAAATACAGATTTGATTTTATTTCCAACATTGTAGATATCAATGATACTAATGTATCACAGCTCTAGAAGTTTCAAGAGAATTCAATAAATGTATTGGATTTCATTTTTTTTATTTTTTATTTTTTTTGTCATTAACTGCTAAGGGCGGCACGGTGGCGCAGCGGTTAGCACTGTCTCCTCACAGCAAGAAGGTCGTGGGTTCAAACCCCGGTTGCCCCGGCCTTTTGTGTGGAGTTTGCATGTTCTCCCCGTGTCTGCGTGGGTTCTCTCGGGGTGCTCCGGCTTCCTCTCACCATCCAAAGACATGCAGGCTAGGTTAATTGATGTCTCCAAAAAAAATTGCCCTAGGTGTGGATGTGAGTGTGAGTGTGTGTCTGTCTATGTGTGGCCCTGTGATGAACTGGCGACCTGTCCAGGGTGTACCCTGCCTTTCGCCCAATGTTAGCTGGGATAGGCTCCAGCCCCCTGCGACCCTTACACAGGATAAGCGGTTGACGATGGATGGATGGATGGATAACTGCTAGGAATGCTAATGGATTGCTATTGAAATTCCCATTATAATTTTAGACCAATCCTAATGGGGTCATATAAGAATCCATAAAACTGAACTAAAATAAAAAACTTGAAAATGGAAATCTTCAAAACATGAAAATGGGAAATTTGAGTTCCCCGTCTGTCGCTCACTTCGACGGTGTGTCGAAGAAACGACACTAGGGGTCTCTCTTGAGCGCCGAATATGCCTCTGATCTATGAAAAAAGGCCAATGAGAAGTTGGCAGATAGTATTTGCATACCCCACCCCCGGATATACAGGTATAAAGGTGAGGAAATATGTCAAATTCATTTAGAAATTTTCCGATGGTTGTGTGAGATGCGAGTCACACACCCGTTCCTGTTCCTCTGACGCTCTCTGCTGTTGGATCTACGGCGCACTACAGTGGCTTTCCCCTTCCCTGCACGGCAGTGCAGTTTGCCCCTGGGCGCTTCGACAGTGCAAGAGCTTAAAAGAGTTGTAAAAGAGTGATTATTTCTTATAAATGAGTATTTTCCTCTATTAGAGCAATACGGCGTTGAACGTCCTTTTCAGGACGTGTCTTTTTAAAGATGCTTTTCCACCACTGTGTAGTTCCTGGATGCGGTAGAGTGCTCTCCGCTTCAGACGGCCACAGGCATTGTCTTGTGTGTCTGGGCAGCGATCACACCGAGGCAGCGTTTGTGGATGGTTCATGCTCTCACTGCGAGAGCTTGCCGCTAGAATCAGTTGGACTCAGGGCCCTCTATCTTAAGACTGCCCTGCTGATTGCACCCCTTCGTTGCTGTGTCCGGTACGTGCTTTGCTTACCAACTTGGACCGCACACAGCTCTTTAGACGTTCTGAGCAGCTCTTTGTCTGCTTTGGCGGACAGCGGAAAAGGAACATTTCATTGACCTATCACACCCAGGCCGTGCCCCCCACCCCCTTGCGGGTCCGAGCACACTCAACAAGGAATGTTGCGTCCTCGTGGGCACTGGCTAGGGGCACCTCCCTTGCAGACATATGTAGAGCAGCGGGTTGAGCAACACCTAATACCATTGCGAGATTCTACAGTCTCCGGGTTGAATCAGTATCGTCCTGTGTTTTCTCAGGACCGAGCCGGTAGAACTCGGTAACACGATGACGGACTGACCGGGTGGATCGCTTGCACCTGGCTCCCTTTCCCTTGGCCGAGGTAAAATTTTGCACTTTCTCTCCCAGGAGATCCCACTCATTCGGATCCCTGGATGATTCCTCCCTAGCCCTTTGGGTCCGCAGTTCAGCAGAGGAACTCACCGACTCAATCCACTGCAGGTACTTAATCTACCCTGTACTGGAATAGGTGCTCCACAGGTCAGGACTCCTACGTGGACTCCCCCTGTGTGTATTGACTGTGGTACGGTCCCCTTACGAGTGGACCCGCGTCTCCTTTAGGCAGTCCCAGCTGCCCTCCGGTCGCCATGTTGTAGCAACTCCCCCCTCCTAGCGAGGCTGGATCTACCACTGCGCCACTTTCCACATGCCGCCTAAAAACCCATGTGATGTATTCGCCACTCTTACCTCCCCTTCCGGGCAGGTGTGGTCTCTGCAGGGTCTTTTCCCCTTGAAAGAATAGGAAACTGGGTAAGACCCCCTTCCCTCGATGCGTGTAAGGGCACCGGCCGTTTCTTGCTCTATGCAGAGAAACATAGAGAGAAAAGAGGCCCAGCCAGGCTTGGCCCGTTCCCAGGTTGGCAAGCATTCCCTTGTTCCCCTGTCTAGGGTAACCAGAAGGATTCCGACAACTTTTTTGGGGCATTGGGGAAGGGTACGTGCAGTCTGACACAGCTGGTCACCTTTGCACGTAAAATACCTGCCCGCTCCTGTGTCAGCAGAACATGTACATGGCTCAGCGCATGGCGTGATTTAAATTGGACCCCTTGTGTCGCTTCTTCGACACAACGTCGAAGTGAGAGACAGACGGGGAACGTCTAGGTTTCGTATGTAACATCAGGATACGAGACATTGTGTCCTCCCGGCCACGTCGCTGAGCCGAGCCACTGTTGTGGCCGGACCATTTCCGGCTCCTCAGAAAAATCCTGAATGAATTCTATGTATTTCCTCGCCTTTATACCCGTATTTCCGTGGGCGGGGTATGCACATACTGTCTGCCAACTTCTCATTGGCCTTTTTTCATAGACGAGAGGCATATTCAGACCTCAAGAGAGACCCCTAGTGTCACCTCTTCGACACAACGTCGAAGTGAGCGACAGACGGGGAACTCAAAATTCCCATTTTCATGTTTTCAAGATTTCCATTTTCAAGTTTTTTGTTTTAGTTCAGTTTTATGGATTCAATTGAGAATTCTTGTTTAATCCTTTTTGAATTAGTTCCAAGTACACTATAAAAAATTTAAATTTGCAGTTCCAACCTGACCAGACCCTTACAAATGACACGTTGTTGGTGTAACCTAATGTTACAGTCAGCTTGATTAAATTATATATTTTTGAACAAAACATTTTGACAGGTTTTTGTCTTTGCAAAAATTGTTATTGAATTAAGACCAAGAACAATTAGCAGAAATAGATGTATTGCTGATGCTGAGAAGCTTTTGGAGCAGTTTCCATAATTAAAAGAATAGTTCACCCAAAACTGAAAATTGTCTAATTTACTCACCATTATGCCATCCCAGATGTGTATGACTTTATTTCTTCTGCTTAACACAAACAAAATTTTTAGAAGAATATTTCAGCTCTGTAGGTCCATACAGTGCAAGAGAATGGTGAGCAGACATTTGAAGCTCCAAAAAGCACATAAATACAGCATAAAATTAATCCAAAACACTCCAGCAATTCAATTTATATCTTCGGAAATTATATAATGGGTTTGGGTGAGAAACAGATCAATATTTACGTTCTTTTTTTTTAATAAAAATCTATGATTCCTCCATGACCAGTAGGTGGCGATATGCACAAAGAATGTGAATTGCCAAAAACAAAAGAAGAAGAATGTGAAAGTGAAAGTGGAGATTTTTAGTAAAAAGGACCTACATATTGTCCTGTGAATGTGTTATTTATTGGTAAAAATAAATATGTCTTGCTGAGATTTTAATGTAAACAAGGTTGGTTATGTATTAAGTAAACAGTCTATATGAAACTTTAATTAATATCATCTGATCCGTGCATAGGGATGTTACCAATATTAATCAAATGAAAATATTGAAGGAAGAACTGCTGCTCCTAATATTTTTGTTCTTAGTAGTCCGTTTACTTGAATAATTACTTGAAGCAGTGTTTACTTGATTGAAAATGCTTGAAGACTACATACCATTATTATGTTAATATTTACATTTATATTTAACTTTTACAATGAATGAGTGTGTTCAGTGGCATTAGTTTTTGTTGGGGTTTCACTGGTATTGGTATTGACACCTGATTTCTTGACAACCCTATTTGACATTGAGCAAGTCTCGTTGTGCGGTCTTTTCTTAGCCCCACTGTGTTAAACTCATTGTAATGTAATGATGAACTGCAGCAACGGAATACAAGAGAAATCACTCAGTGAAGTTGCCATGTCTACATTGGGAGCAGTTAAAGAGGCTTTTAGAGTGAGTAGTTGGCAGGAATGCTCTGGGAGTCGCCCGTGCTTGATTGTGTAAGCGAGCAAGATGAATGCTAATGTGATTACTGCATCATGGCTGGGCATGGAAATTGATAGGTGTGTGTTTTTTGTTTTTGGCAACAATAATGAAACAGATAGCTTTACAAGTAAGGAAATAATAAAAGTCCTGCAATATTTTCTGCAGTTTAAAGGGATGGTTTGCTTTTTTCAGTGCTACTATAATGAATGGGGACTTGAGCTTTCAAGCTTTAAAAGCATGCAAAAGCACTATTAAAAATATTGCAAAAGTATACTGTATGACGTGTGTGCTTTATTCCAAGTCTTCTGTAGACATACAATAGCTTTTATTGAGAAACAGACCAACATTTAAGTCTTTATTCACTGAAAATCTTGACACTAGTTTTAATTCTTTTTAGTTGAATCTTTTAAATGAAACGGTTGATCCAGTTCACAAAACCATCTGAACAATTCTTTCACAAATCGGACATCACTACTTCACTCATGAAAGTGCTAAGGAGAGCTAGGGCGGATATCAAGATTTTCTGAGCATAAGGACTTACATATCAGGCCTGTTCATCACACAAAGCTTTCATATGGCTTCAGAACCTTGGTATATAACTCACAAATCATATTGACCGAAATTTTCAGAATTTTCATATTTTGGGTGAACTATTGCTTAAGCATTTGACTGCACAGCCTGGACAGTGTGACTTAGGTATTTGTTTTCGTAGAAGATACGCAGTTTAACCGAGTGTCTTGTACTTTCTGTTTAGGTCTGCAGTATCTATGGTGAACATATAAATAAACATTACATTAACAAACATTACGCCAAAGCAGCGATTCATAGCTCTGGTAAACATGCCTTGCAAACCACTTGTCATTTACAAGGTAGTAAAGGACAACTGGAGCCTTACATAGCATCTGCTCTGTACATTGGCACAGGATGGTATTTACAAACGAGGCTTACGAGATTCCATCAACTTTCTGTTGAAGAAACCCACTATGAGGTACCTCAGATCCCTGGACAGTTGCCAAAGACAGTCTATGCTTGAAATGACCTTATCTGGTTGACGAAAAGAGTCACCTTAAAGGTGATGTAAGCGGTTTATTCATGGAAATGTATGAATAATTTTTCCTACTCCCTGAAAGATATTATTGAAATAATTGTCGTAAGATATCTCACCGGTCTCTATGACAGCACTAGACTCTGTAAACAGCAAACAAAAATGTGTCCACAGGTTCTGATAGTATTGTAGTTGCAGTGAATTATTGAGGCTTACTGCAATTTTTAAGCCATGTTGTTCATAATAGTTATCAGTTGAGGGTGCTATTTTGCTGCTGTTGTTTTTAAAAACCGTTTCTGCATCAATAAAGTGAGTGAGGGGTTTTGGAGAGAGGGGCGTGGCTTATTCAACTGCTCAGTCTTGTGGAAGTGGAATGTCTGAAATTGCTTCCAGCACCCTTACAGGGGGTTATTTAAAACATTATGACAGTTTTGACAGAAATCTTATTTTGCACTTAAAGCGATAGTTCACCATTTTTTTTTTAATTCTGTCGTTTACTTCAAACCTATATGACCTTCTTTCTTCCGTGGAAGCCAAAAAGCGTTTGGCCGAATGGCAATGAGTCTCAGTCACATTTGTTTTTCATTAAAAGTTCTATATTTAAACATTATTTAATACATTATGAACTAATATTAACAAACAATGAACAACAGTATTTTGATAAATCAACACTAACCAAACTAATAAAATCTGCAAAAAATATTTTTCATTGTTACTGTAGTTCATGATACCTGTTGCTAAAGTTCTACTAAAATAATAACACAAACTTATTTAACAAAAATACAAGCTTCTTTTTTTTGCTTTTAAACCCTCCATAATGCATGCCCGGTGGTCCCATAGACTGACTATGAAAGTGCCTTAAAGTAGCCACTGTTTCGCTTTTAAAGGACGAGGTGAAATGACTTTCTGTGGTAATCAACATTATGCCACAAATGCTGTTGATAGAAATTCATTTGTATTGAACCCAGAACACTCCCTTTAAGTGCTTGTACTTTGCAGCTTTATGATTTCTCATCAAATGGCAAAGGAAGTTGCTGAAGTGGAGAGAGAAGCCACTAATGAGGTAGTAGATGTTAGTGGGTGAATATTACCCTGAAAGCAGGACGTTCTGGTTGAAACATTCAGAAGCAACATTACTGTGAAAAGAGAAAAATAACAAGCCGTGAACAGAGCAGTCTTCATCCGCTGTCCAAATGACAAACATAATGAGCCATCATGTTAACATCCATATAGCTTCTTTCTAGGGCTGGGCGATATGTTGAAATATCACAATACACTCATCTTATTGAATCTTCTTCAATGATTCTTGTTTATGGAAGTCTTTTATTATGGTGTTTTATTAAAAATATATGTATAGGTAAATATTGATTGATTATGAAAATCATTCTTCATTGTATTTATTTAATGTAAACCAGTGTGGGAAAACATGCCTTGATTATTTGCAACTTAATTTTTGCTGAATTTTGAAACAAGTTGCCAGTGATGACTTTTTTTGTTACAATGATGGTTCTCTGATTGAAAAAAACAACAACCCTTTTAAGCCATTTCAAAGCAAACTCATAAATATAACGATATACGGTAAATCGAATATTGTCAAAATGCTAAAAAATATTGAGATTTAACTGTTTTAGTTATACAGACCAGTCCTGCTTCTATCTAAGTTGATTTTGTAATTCTCTATTAACACCGCAGCTTTGTTAGTGTGTCTGTCCAGCTGCGCTCTCAGTGCATCTCTTCAGCGCATTCCCCATGTAATCCACGGCAGGGGGGCTTCACTCCCCGCATCACAACACGCCAGCCTCATGCAGCAGCAACAACGAGCACAATTTCTTGAAGGAAGACCGTATGCCATTGTGTAAAATTGATAACGATGTTTGTTTGGTAACCACACCTCTCCATGTCAACAAGTAGAGAAAAATGTAGAAGCCAACTAGGCAAACCCTATTTACAGACCATTTAAAATAACACAAAAGTACTCCATTCGATAACATAAAGCTGCTGTATGGCCTCAGAAGATTTACTGCACACATGTTGGATGGACTACTTTTATAGAGTCTTTTTGTGGCACCTTTTATAGTGCTTTTACAGCTCCTGATCACTAAAAACTTTTGTTCTATGCTACATAAAGCTTTGTAAAATATATCTTTTTCCAAGAAAAAAATAACAGCATATGGGTTGGAATAACATAAGGGTAAGTAAATAACTAACTTAATTTTTTTTTAGGTGAACTACTCTTTTAACTAGTGGCTCATTTTTGCAGCACAGACCAGACAAGGACATACACTAAATCAAATTGCAAAACATATTTTCATTAAAAATATATGACACTGGGGGCCTGGGTAGCTCAGTGAGTAAAGATGCTGACTACTACACCTGGAGTCGTGAGTTCGAATCCAGGGTGTGCTGAGTGACTCCAGTCAGGCTTCCAAAGCAACCAATTGGCCTGGTTGCTAGGGAGGGTGCAGTCACATAGGTTAACCTCCTTGTAGTCGCTATAATGTGTGATTCTTGCTCTCGGCGGGACAGAGTGTGGAGAGTTGTGTGCGGATTCTGCGGAGAATAGTGTGCGGCCTCCACACGCGCTAGGTCTCTGTGGTAATGTGCTCAACAAGCCAAGTGATATGATGCACAGATTGACGGTCTCAGGCACGGAGGCAGCTGAGATTCGTCCTCCACCACCCGAATTGAAGCGAGTCACTATGCCACCACGAGGACCTAGAGCACATTGGGAATTGGGCATTCCAAATAAACCAAGTGTCAAAATATTTGACACTGTCCTTGCAACAAGCCAAAAACACAATGGACTCAAAGCCACAGGTCTTAATATGTTTTAGTTCAGATCTGAGGATAACACTACGATGAGTTTTATGGATCATTTTCTAAGACTATGTCAAGTGAATTTTCTAAAAGGCAACCTCAAATGCAAGCCAGATAACGAAGTTAATTCAATTAAAAATGGCAAATTTTGCCAAAAGGTGAGTAGTTTGTATTCTTGGACATTTCTGTCAGTCTATAGTGGGCAAATATCACACGTTTAGTTAGAAACTTAAATCTTACGTGGCACTAACACTCTTAATCTGAACTGCTTATCTTGTTGATGTGTCATGCTGGAATAATCAGGTAGAGTCCCACCTTCTTTGATTTGATTTGCTAACTCAAACGACATTAATGAGCAGTGTTAGACTACTGAGCACGGTTTAAATGAAACGTTTTTAACAAGTGTATCAATGATTAGGTGGGACAATTTGGTCATATCTGATTGTGAGATGGTTAAGAGTCCAGTGGATACACACTTCAGAATCTCTCAGATTGTAGTAGGTCATCCCCGTATTATTTGCTTGGTCTTTTATGAATACCGTGGATTCGGACACCCTGTTCCACTGGCATACAGTTTTTAGCATAGATAGTAGGAAAGTGTATATTCAGACACAGCCTAAATCACTGTATATCTAATCAAGACACCTAATCTTGGCTCTCACACCTTTAAACCTACAGTAATTTGACAACCTGACAATAACTGACAGCATCAGAATAAGATCTGATGGAATCTTTGCTGCAGTGTTGTTTCGGTGCAGGTGGTGAGCTTTAATTCCCTGAGGACGGTATCACCTGCTTCACCACGCGTGTTGCAGTGTAAACAGTTGTTGGGCAGCCAAGCGCCTCCGCGGCGACACTAGCGCTGTGTGGAGTTCATAATAATAGGAGTATTAAAAGCGCAGACTTTGACTGGTGCAGAGGCTGCCTCTGTTATGAAATAGGCTTTTAGCATTTTCCGAGGCACTCTGCCTGTCAGCCCAAATCTTGCTCAAGCTTCCGAAACAAGAGGAGAGGAGAGGAGAAGACCTGAGGGGTGGAGGTGGCAGTTAAAGAGGAGGAGGAGGGGGGCTTGTCCTGTGCTTCGTCTTAAAGAGCGGGAGGGAGGGGGGGGGGCACATCGTCAGTTGCACTCTGTCAGGCAAGAGAGTGAGACGCTTTGCACTCATCTCCCTGGATCTGTATCTCCCTGTAGGTAATTACACCGTTCCGAAGGCTCATCCTGTGTGCTGAGAACAGGAAAGAAATGGAGGACTGGATCAGCTCATTGAAATCTGTTCAGTCCAGAGAGCATTACGAGGTAAGAGCACAGTTTGTTCCACATTGTTGTGAGTTGCATCCTGAACTCTGATGCTGTAGAAACATCTAAAGTAATTTTGCATGTTTGCGTGTTACACTCAAACTTTTTTTTTTCAATAGCTCCTCAATGAATTATCAGCTAAATCTGCATGTCATAGAATCAGCTCTCCCCATTAATTGTTTTCTCTCAGGTCCTATGTACACGCCATATGCTTTAGATGTTCAAATCCAGCTTCTTAACAATTTTCTCTGATGTCTTCTCGCTGTGTTGCTTTAAAAAAAAAAAAATACTGAAATATACTTTTTTAAATTGCTTAGTGCTGTGTTCTGTCCTTGCATTTGTACAATTCAATGACTCTAAAAAGCCAAATGTAAGTGCATGGGACTGCTTACAATGCTTTGTTTTGGATGTTCAAATCCAGCTCCTATACTGACCTGTCATTAATATCATGCAATCTATTTAATTTAGTAGTTCTGGAAGGAGGGAATTTCCCTATTGTATAAATGTGTGTGCCTGCTTTAAACATCTGAAACACTACATTCATATAGCATAATGATAAATAAATGTGCATAATGTGCCGCTGCTTGACTAAGTGTTGACTGCACACTCACTTTGCTGTGAGATGAGGAGCAAGAGAGTTATATAAGACTCTCAGCCCCCGTGTTCTGCAATACCACACCCAGAACTCCAGTGCTCCTCCAGAACCCGACTAGGGGCGCAGTGCTCCCTAATCAATCTTTTTGATTCAAGGCCTGTCAAACGCAATCGGTCCTATTAAATCATTGTCCCGTTGCATCAGGTGGCCACAGGTAGATGTTCATACCAATGGGAAGCATGATAACTGGAAGTGTGGTTTTTATGAGGAGAAACTGGATATTAGGTGGTGTGGTGTTGCATGCTAGAGGGTTGCGTTTTCCAGACCTGAGGCCAGGGTCAGACATTAACCAAAGCTTGGGGCAAAATTGTGATTGGAAATGCCTTAGATGTTTAAAATGCCAACACAATGCTGTTATTTTTTTTCTAAAATTTAAAGCAATATATTTCAGAATATTTTAGTCATATCTACATCAAAAAAAGTGTTACCTTGCAATTTTTACTAGGAATGCACCTATGTGAAAATTTGTGGCCGATACAATACTGATTTTAACATAACACACACACAAAAAAAAAAAAACCTATAGGCAAAGAATGAAACTAATATTTTGCCAGTTAGAATATTATGTCATCAGATCACATTTTTACTTAGGAATGCTTAAAAAATTTAAATAGAGGTACAAAAGTGTTTTTACTGTTCTAATTTCCAATATATATATAATTTAATATATCTAATGTAATAATTTCCGGTATCTCAAAAGCCAAAATCTGCCGGTTTCAAAGCATTTTAGATGGTTTCCCTCATCATGTTGCCTATAGGTAAGTGCTGCTTTCACAACAGTCACGTCTGTTTATGCCATTTTATTGCATTAACGTAATTAATGTTAATAAAAATTAAACATGACATGTTCTTAGGAGTGCCTACCCATCTAGATATTATTATATCTGGATTGTGTATTTGAATTCACAGAGTTTTTACAAGGTGTGTTACGAAGTAGTTATAAATGAACCATCGGTGTTCATATCTGTGTTTTCATACTTATTACCGATATGCAGATGGTTTTAATTTGATCATTAATTGGCCAATAAATATCAGCAGAGGTACATCAGTGCATCCCTAATTTCTACCTTGAGGAGCTATTTTTACTTGATGTAACAAAATGGTTCAGGTTTATTCGGTGATGTTAAATTATATTTTTGAATCAAAACAATTATTAACCACACAAAGAACATTTTTAGGTTAACTTTTTTTTCAGTGAGTGTACACTGTAAAAAGTGGTAACTTTAAAATTGGTTCCTTAAGAATCTATTTCTACTTGATTTAACCCTTTTAATGACTTTTGTTGGTGTAACCTAATGTAGTCTGGTTGAATTAGTTATGGTAAATAATTGAAAAAAAACAGTTAATTTAGAGGTTAACACCTGAAGCAATTTCTTTGGTTACCCAACAAAATATCTTTTACATTGTAATATTTTTTAATGCATATACAGACACTGTAGAAGTCAGATTTGTTTTATCTCAGAAGTGAGTGCTATTAAACGTGTAAACAAAAAACTCAAGCTTTGAAAACTCTGAATATGAAGAAAAATTCCCAACAACTTTAAAACATGAAATAGTGTATATTAAAATATACCATCACAGTAGACAGTAGAGAGTTGTATGTCTACCGTAGGGACTGGACAAATGTGTAAAATGTATTCTAGTATGTATTACCCATATTTTTTTAAATTAATTAAACTATTTGTCATAATTGTACATTCTGTGTGTTTTAATTAGGGAAAAAGTATAAATGTAAACAATGTCCCTGGAAATCAATTCCTGAGGGTGAAAAACATTAATTTCTATCACTGCCTCAGGTTAACGTACATGTGGCAGTCCTCGTGTTGCATGCGGCGGCTGGCGGACTGCTGTATGTATGTGCGTGCATGTGTGTGTGTGTGTAAGCATAAAAACGTTTTCTAGCCCTCTGTTTGAAGTGGCTTTTTTAAGGGGCACTGAAAAAGTCTTATCCTGGCACTGCCAATTTGTCTTAACTTCTCCTTTGCTAGACGGCACAGTTTAATGTGGAACATTTCTCAGGGATGCACAACTGGTATGCCTGCTCCCATGCTCGCCCCACCTTCTGTAACGTCTGTCGGGACAGCCTCTCAGGGGTCACCTCTCATGGCCTCTCCTGTGAAGGTAGGTGCCCTGTCTGCCTCTACCTATGTGTCTCAAATCCATGTCTCATAATCCCACTTTAATTACGAAGCTCCATCACTCAGCTCTCTGCTGTCCTTCCCCAAAGGTGTCATTTTTTATCAAAGCTGTCAAGGGTGGTCAGGGTGGCTTTGAGCCATTCAGTGCTGTATTAGCGTGGCTTTGACTGTCAGAGCTACTTAGAACAGAAACACAGCTAATTGAGGTGATGGAAAAATCTTGACACTTGAACGGTGTTTCGATATATACCAGCAGGATCTAAAGGCACATTTATGCTTAGTGGGCTTTTTTTTTTTGTTTTCTTAAAAAATGATGACAAAATTGACCAGCATTTTTGTTTCTACTGTTCCCTAACATGTCTTGTCTTTCTGAATTGGTTATAACATTCCAGATATGCTAGATACAAATGATGTTTCAAATGAAGTTGATTATGAATCATAAGATCATATTGTTAATACATTTATTTAAGATTTCTCACTACCGTTCAAAAGTTTAGGGTCATTTACAATATATATATATATATTTTTTTCACATTTTAGAATAATAGTAAAGTCATCAAAACTATGAATAACATAAATGGAACTATGGGAATTATGGTGTGACTAAACAAAATCCCAAATAAATCAAAACTGTTATATTTTAGCATCTTCACAGTAGCCACCCTTTGCCTAGAATTTGCAGAAATGTACTCTTGACATTTTTCTCAAGCAACTTCTTGAGGAATCACCCTGGGATGCTTTTTAAACCGTATTGAAGGAGTTCCCATCTATGTTGGGCACTTATTGGTCAATTTCAAAATCTTTTTTTTTAATTAAATTTTAGTTTTACAATTAAATAAATGAATATGGGGGCACAATTATATGTTTTTTCTACAAAACTAATTTCAAGCATATGCCTTCAGTTCAAAAGATTTTTAAGATCATGAGAAACATTTCAGTCAAGTGACCCCAAACTTTTGAATGGTAGTGTACGTATTAGATTTAATCTGCAACACATTGTGAACTTCACACATTCAGTGGAAATAATGATAGTGAAATATATCCTTTTGGCATACACATTACTACATGCATCATGTTCTGTAAAACATCAGCGGATCTCAGCACAAAAAGACCCGCGATCTTCAATGCCACACTGCTTCTTCTCTCCAACACAGTACAAATCATTGTGGGGTAGCGTAAATTAAATAAAATAATGAATAAATGATAGTAAATATGAAACGAAGAACGTGAATGTCATTACAACTGTAACAGGATGATTGACAGGTCGGTGTGGTCGCAGGATGCACCGAGCGACCAAGAGGTCTGTGGTTTCAAGATGCAATTTTATGACTTGATCGTATGTCTCAATACTTGCACGCTCTTTTGATACACACTCAAAAGTAGATAAAAAAAGTAGATACTTTAAGTGTGCAGTATAAGTAGGTGAATCGAGACAAAGCAGACATTGCATTCAAACACAGCTGGACAGGGTACAGGGTACTCGAAGTTTCAAACTAAGTATAAATTGACACAGCTTCCTTATAACACGACCAAATCAAAGTGACTGACACATGTGTAAATATGTAGACGCATCCTTAGAAAAGCCCTTATAATAAATGTACCTCAGATTGACGAATTGCAAAATGTTGTAATTGTGATGTGATGTATTGCCTTCGAAAGCCATTGTATTGACTAATCAATGCTTTACTCATCTGCCACAGTAATATATTTTAGTTATCTATATTATAAGATATATTATATTTATTTAAACATGATTATTTATTATTATTTAATAATTATGTATTGACTACTTTTTATTTGGGGGGCCTTTTTCAGCAAATATTGATATGTCATTAATTCGATCAATTAATCGCATATAACTTTTTTTTTTCTCGAATCAACATTTTTAGCATTTGATTAAAATCAATTAGCTAATTAAAAAAACGATGCCGCCCGTAGTATAAACGCAGCGCTTTAGAGCGTTCAGGAGAAATACATTCGGCTTCTTCTATTGTATTAATTAGGATTAACAGGGCTATGCTAACTAGCCAAACACTGATCCCTTGGTTTTACAGTATTTTAGGAAAGAAAAAGCATGATATGAAATGTGCTATTGGCAGCATTGTCGTGAAAGTCTCACATACTGCTGTCAAAGACGGATTAATAAAACCCAATTATAATAGCAGGATTATAATGGAAGGATCCCTGGTGATTCCCACCTCTGAACAGCTAAGCCCTGTGCATTATTATACATGCAGGTTTTATGACCATATATTAATTGAGAGACTACATAGAATTTTTGTACAGTACTTAAAAATTAATTTGTCACACCACAGGACAATTTAAAGTCAACGTGAAAAATGTTCGCCAACATTTTAACTTTCATAATCTGATGCATTTCTGATTAAAACTCTGAAATATGTGTAGGTCGGGGCTTCATGTTATCCATCGGCAATGGATTAAACTGTGAAAAGTGTACCTTACATTCTAGAAGGTAGTTAAAGGAATATTCCGGAAAGATACATTTTTGGAAGGCAGAAATTTTGAAACTTAGAATTATTTAAAAGCTCTTACATTAATTCTTCTGTTAAATTCCTGCTGTAAATTTGTTTAAATTGTAATTTTTACAGTCGTTTTGGAGATTTAGGGTTTACAACATTATGTCGTCATGACAACGAAGTTGTTAGTTTGGGTATAACTTTACACAGAAAAGGTTAGTAAGCGATTTCATCACATTAAAATCATGTTTACATGCATATTGTTTATGTACTGTGACTATATTTTAACATTTACTCATTGACCCCCATTCACTTCCATTGTATGTCTCTCACTGTAACCCAGATATTTGCTTTCTTTAAAGAAAAGGAGGGACGAATCAAAATAGTTTTTGTGGTAATCTACATTACGCCATATAATCCAAAAGGGGGTGGGCAATTTATTACATTTTGATAAAAGATTATGGAGACAAACATCAGTGTTACTTGGAATAACACACACTACTGAATCATGCACAGGAAGACCAATATTGTACATTTAAAATAGGTAAATTATAATTTCATGTTGACTGCAAAAACAATAAAAGGTGATTTATAAATGGTGGAAAACAGAAATGATCACCAGATATTACACCTAAAAATTTCCCTTATACATTTAAACATAAAATATTGCTGTTTAAAAAAGGTTGGACTTGTTGTTTATTATCTACCGCCAGATTAAACACCTAAAAACAATATGCTGGCAGGTTTAAACACCTACACTAAAAATACCATGTCTAGGATCATGCATTATGCATGCTAATGTTGTGACATCATGTGGAAAGAGAGTGCTAATTACTTTCATAGATACAGATGGTGCTCATTAAACTCTAATGTCATTGGCTCTCACATAACAGGAAGTAAAAAAAAAAAAAAAAAAAAGTACCACTCACGCCTCAGTTTTAATGAGAAACACTTAAACTCAGACTGGATTGTGAATATTATAATCTTCATCATCATGTTGATTTTCCACCAAAACATTTCAAGATGTCTTTTAGTATGGAAGTCTTATGGGGGAATGCTGCATTAGGCACAAGCAGATTTGTGTGGTTGTGCCTGTGGTCGCAGTGATCTACTGAGCGATAATTAGGGAGCACTTTCTAAAGCTGTTGTTCCAGCAAGCAGACTCACTCCTGAGTATTAATTACTGTATGTGTTACTGTGGAAAGCTGATCTCATTTTTTTCAACAAACCTCTCATTACCATCTTCAAGGCTGAGAGCCAATTTGTGCTTTAGAGTGAGTTATTTGTATGTGGTGTATTAGCTTTCAGACAATGCAGTTAGAGTTAACTATTTAGAGATCATGAATTAGATAGATTATTCAATCGGATAGCTCTGGTCCTGGATGCTAATTGTTCAATACAGCATTCCTGCTGTGCTAAAATACACAACATGACAGCTATGATGCAACATCTCCCCCATAAAATGAAGCACAAGTGGGAGTGGGTGGGAGTGTTTGCGCTATCTATGGGTGTATGCACGTAAACTGTGAAAATACAGTAGAAAATCCAATTATGTCACTGACAATCACAGTTGTATTTTTTCATTATTATTATTATAATTATGTTCATATTAACAATTGTTGTCTGTGTTTTGATATGCATATTTATAAACTATATTTGTTTTTTATTCTTTGTATTTTTATATGCTTGTATTTTTACTGTGTAAAGCAGCTACTTTTAAAGGCACAACAGTTGAAGTCAGAAGTTTACATACACTTTAGCTAATACATTTAAACTACATTTTTCACAATTCCTGACATTTAATCGTAGAAAACATTCCCTGTCTTAGGTCAGTAAGGATCACTACTTTATTTTAAGAATGTGAAATGTCAGAATAATAATAGAGAGAATTATATATTTCAGCTTTTATTTCTTTCATCACATTCCCAGTGGGTCAGAAGTTTACACGCACTTTGTTAGTATTTGGTAGCATTGCCTTTAAATGGTTTAACTTGGGTCAAACATTTTGGGTAGCTTTCCACAAGCTTCTCACAAAAAGTTGCTGGAATTTTAACCTATTCCTACAGACAGAACTGGTGTAACTGAGTCAGGTTTGTAGGCCTCCTTTCTCGCACATGCTTTTTTCAGTTCTGCCCACAAATGTTCTACCGGATTGAGGTCAGGGCTTTGTGATGGCCATTCCAATACTTTGACTTTGTTGTCCTTGAGCCATTTTGCCACAACTTTGGAGGTATGCTTGGGGTCATTGTCTTTTTGGAAGACCCATTTGCTAACAAGCATTAACATCCTGGCTGATATCTTGAGATGTTGCTTCAATACATCCACATAATTTTCCTTCCTCATGATGCCATCTGCTTTCTGAAGTGCACCAGTCCCACCTGCAGCAAAGCACCCCCACAACATGATGCTGCCACTCCCATGCTTCACGGTTGGAATGGTGTTCTTTGGCTTGCAAGCCTCACCCTTTTTCCTCCAAACATAATGATGGTCACTATGGCCAAACAGTTCAATTTTTGTTTCATTATACCAGAGGACATTTCTCTAAAAAGTAAGATCTTTGTCCTCATGTGCACTTGCAAACTGTAGTCTGGCTTATTTTGGCAGTTTTGGAGCAGTGGCTTCTTCCTTGCTGAGCACCCTTTCAGGTTATGTCAGTATAAGACTTGTTTTACTGTAGATATAGATACTTATCTACCTGTTTCCTCCAGAATTTTCACAAGGTTCTTTGCTGTTGTTCTGGGATTGATTTGCACATTTCGTACCAAACTATGTTCATCTCTATGAGACAGGATGCGTCTCCTTCCTGAGCAGTATGATGGCTGCATGGTCCCATGGTATTTATACTTGCGTACTATTGTTTGTACAGATGAATGTGGTACCTTCAGGCATTTAGAAACTCCCAAGTATGAACCAAACTTGAGAAGGCCCACAACAATTTTTTCTGAGGTCTTGGCTGAAAAAAGAAAAGAGGCACTGAGTTTGAAGGTAAGCCTTAAAATACATCCACAGGTACACATTCAATTCAGTACACCTCCTATCAGAAGCTAATTGTCTAAAGACTTGACATAATTTTCTGGAATTTTCCAAGCTGCTTAAAGGCACAATTAACTTAATGTAAACTTCTGACCAACTGAAACTGTGATATAGTCAATTAAAAGTGAAACAATCTGTCTGTAAACTATTGTTGAAAAATTACTTGAGTCATGCACAAAGTAGATGTCCTAAATGACTTACCGTAAAAGATAGTTTGTTAATATTAAATCAGTGGAGTGGTTAAATTAATGACTTCAACCTAGTGTATGTAAACTTCTGACTTTATCTGTATATAAAAATAAAGTTTATTATTAATTGTTTTTATGATAAAATTTTTATTGGTATGTTTCCACCTGTTGTCATAGATTGATATTTAGGTCACTGCAAAAGGGGCCGGTGGAAGAAGTTGGAGAGAGTAAAATGTTTGGATTTGGAGAGGTGGTTATATAAAATCTTTTGACCACCTTGTTAATTTTATTAGATTATTTTTTTAAGTGTAATTCAATTTTTTTTTAAAATTTTGTTTCAATAAATTAATAAAAGTTTTCTTAATCAAATTCAACCGGTAGAAGTGAAGTGTGTGCCGATAGAATCACTGTTAATATTAGCCATGATTTGTGTGTCTGTAGATAAAAATGATTAATAATATTACATTTTCTGTAATTTAAAGGTACAGCATGTAAGATTCAGAAACTTGTGTTATTAATGACACTTGTGCTTGTTAAGTGAACTGCAGCCAGAACTGTTGCTCTGCTCGTGCACACAATCCATATTGTATCGTATAGCCATACCTGTTGGGTTGTAACATATTTTGATATACTGTACGTGTAATTATTTCCTTTTTAAAAGTAACTGAAATTGTTATGAGAAAATGTTCAATACAATCTTTCGCATTGTTGCACCTGCCATGACTGTTTTTCAGCTGTTTTCCACAATATGATTTGATAGACTCAGTCTAGCACTGCAATATCAAGTGAGGTGGAGGCGCGGTCAGGAGCAGAGGTGACGCGGCCAACAGGTCACTCCACTTGACATCACGACACAATGCTGTTATCATGCACACTCGCCAAACAGAAAGATGACAAAAGGTATCAGAAAGAGCGAGGAGCGCCAACAAAGTATTATATGGGAAAATTCAAAGTTTTGTGTCACTCTTAATAAGGTGACATCTACTCACGTGACACCCGCAGATTGAGAAAGCCACGAAAATTCAGTCAGAACAAGGCAAAAAGTTCAGTCAATCAGGAAAATGGATAAGAATTGTTGTAGCGGTGAATATAAGCTGAAATATGCAAGTATTGTCTATCAAAGTGGCATAAGTAAATAGTTTGCTTACAAACAATATCTCTGTACTGTGTCATGCAGTTTTTTCATCGTCCAATCCTTTTATAGAAAGACATCAGTTCAGTATTACTAATAATGGTCAGCTTGATACAAATGTATTGCTCCCATGGTAACCAATATTTTTCTGTCAAAATACCATAGTTAAGTGTAACAGTATAAGGACGGGCAGGAGGCGGTGGTAACCGGCTGAACAGTAAACCTAAGCTTTAATGGTAAACTTAAAACCAACATAAACAAACGTGCAGCACGGCCGCCTCTTTCTCGACCCAGCGTCTCTTGCCACCCCTTTATTTCGCTCTCCCGCCGATCAGCTGATTCAGTGCTGGCTGTGCTCCATCATGGCAGGGACGGTTTACCGACCGGTAACCCAGGGGCCCTTGAGTGCCCAGGAGTGCCCTGGGCTTTAAGGCTGTGTGATCTAGTTTGGTGATCCCCCAGCTTGAAAACCCTTTTTGACATGAACAACGAACCAAACAACTTTTGGGTGGAGGGCCCTTGGAGATAATTGGCCCCAGGGACTTTGCAAATCATGATCCGTCCCTGCCACGCCCTCCTCCCAGTCTCATTAGGCGATTGCAATTATAGTGTCTATAAAATGTGAAATTTGGATATCACTTTCAAACACTGTAAAATGCTTGCTGAGTCTTTCTATCTTTCCATGACTAAAAGTTTCCACCAGGTTTGTTTATTTACAATACCTGTAGTAACCATGGTATTTTTTGGCTGAACTAAATTGCAGTTGACCCAACCAAATCCACTTGCGCTTAGCCTTAGTGCATGCTTGCAGGAAAATACCAAAACTTCATGGCCATGCACAATGACTTACACATACTACAGGACAGAAGGCCTGGGAGCCAGCCACAGGGCAGAGCGGAGCGGACAGTGTCAGGAGGCAGCAACACGGGACAGAGTTCTGGGCTGTGGCTGCTGGACAGGGTTCAGGAGGGATCGGCTCAAGAGGGTGGAGCCATGGAAGTCTCAGGGGATGAAGTATTCTGTCAGAGATGACTACTGAGACAGCTGCAAGTGTAGGTTAGGTGACTTTAATGAAGACTGGCAAACAATCCACAGAAACATAATGCAAATATCTAAACAGGAACAGGCAAGGGTCAGGCGATCATTATAATATCAGAGGCAAAAATACTTCAACTAAAAAAAAAAAACAATAAATATCAGGCAGAGAACATACAGGCTTGGTAAAGTCTAAGATACAAGGAATAGAGCATATGCTTTGCCAAGTGCCACTGAAAGTCACTTATAAAGGGTGTTTGTAATTGCATGCATGTATGTGTAATCAGAAGTCTGGCGCTTGAGAGTGTTGCATTGTGTTGTGGGAATTGGAGTCCGGTGCAGCCATGTTTTGAGGCTGCATTGCTTGCACGGAAATGGAGTCTGAGACTGGACTGACCTGACAGAATGAAGTGTGAAACTCTTAAAATAGGTCCCTATACTGTATCTTCTAGCGGAAGTATGTTAGTTAATGAATTTGCTGTTATGTTTTTATTTTATTGAAGCTATATGGCAGTGCTACATTGTGAATATCACTGCCTTTAAGCCCTACTTTAGAAGTTTGTATCTTCTTATTTAACTATTTTTCACTTATTGACAAACAGGAAGATTTATTTAACACTAATGCAATAAATTGAAGAGCAAAGAATGCAAATTAGATTTGTTAATTATGGTTAATGTATTTTATCCATTTATCCGAATCACGTTGATTTGTGAACTACATTTTAGAATGAACTGCAATTTGGGAATAGGATTTTTCTGGCAAGTTAATTCTGTATTTTTCATACTTTGCATATAGATTAATTGCAAAGTAAACATTAACAATGAAAACGTGGAATCAATTTGTTGCTGCCCTGATTCTTTAATTGACCCATCCCCAACTCAAAAAGCTTGAGTTTAGAGGAAATCCTGAGTTTGGGGTGGATCTATCTGTTTGCCAGACCACGACACTGGGCATTGAAGAAAAACTAGAACCAAATGATTTTCATGATGTTTGGTTCTGTTAATATTTCTGGAACTTCAATGGGTCTTAATTTTGGATCTTCATTAATTTTCAGAAGTGGACAGAACACTGCTCTAAAATACTTCCTTTGAGTTGGACCTTTTTATGAATGAAGCGCGGACAGTGCAGGGTAGTCCAGTTAAATTTGTTTTTAATTATCATCCAGTTCGTTTAATGAATCACTCAAACAACTCTTAAATCAATCTCAAACTGTCTAACTGCTCACTCACCCACTAATTCATTTGGTCAGTTAAAGATTTAAGAAAAGACTCACTCACTGAACAGCAGGTCATTACTTTTGGTCATATACAACTGGAAAATAAAACTGCTGTTGTGTTGTATTGGCTTAACCAATGACAACCAATTGTCATTTTTCATTTGGTGATGCTTGTGGGGCAGAAATCACACACTTCATCTTAAATTTATAGCAGGGGATACAAAGGCCAGGGTTTAAAGAAAACACTTCCCCAAGTTGAGAGACTTAAAATTTAGAACGCTCAACACTGCTTATATTTCACTTTGATTTCCTGTGCCAGCCAATCAATAAGTATTGATGTCAGACATAGACCCCAACAAAAGAGGCAAACTCGATATTTCTCACTCTCTAATTTGACATGGACATCCTGTCCATTAGCAGCACGTCGTAAACAGTCTTGTGTTCACTCAACATTACAACATTTTCTGTAAATGGTTTGCTAACAGCCTTGAAAATGACATTAGAGTGATTGATAGATGATTTGTTTTCAGACCCATGTGAAATGGTCTGAGAGTAGACCAGCTCTGATTACAAGGTGAGTGCAGAGCCAACGAGAGATGAAGCACTCGCTGATTAGCGTTATGAATCCCTGGAGAGGATGCTGTCTCTTGTCTGCCATCCGAGACTCTTGTCATAATAGATGTGTCTCCTCATTCATAATTGAGAGACGCCATTGTAGAAAGTGGAAATTCCAAGCGTCCGACATACCACAAGTGTTAAGCTTCCTTTCCCGGAACAGAGGAAACACTCTCTGGTGGTAAGTCTGTGGCATCCCGGATGGCTGGCCTTGGCTGCACTTAACGGGCACGGATGTGTCGCAGCACTGCCATGATTAGATGTGTCACCACAAATCTGTGTAATCCTGTAAGACATTAGAAGCCCAACAGCATATGGCAGAGTGGAGGCATAATGTGCTCAGATACTGAGATTGGCTCATTTAAGTGGATTTGAGGCTTTCTCTAGGGTGTGAACCTTGTACCATGGCTGCCGGTTGAGAATTCAGAACTAGAACTGAATGATAATTTTTTTGGTTGATTCTGTTAACGTTTCTGGAATATCAGCATTCTTCTACAGATGCGAATGGAGCACCATACTAAAACACACTCAAGATCACATCCACACTTCCTGTATATGTTTGCAGTTGAAAACTCATTGTTTTAGTATGATTAAGCCTCTCATATATACTGGAATGTCTCTCTATAACGCTCTCTATAACCGCATACTTCAGAAAACTATGACGTTAGGAAACTCAAAACAAAGTTTAGTGTTATTAATTAGTGTACATGTAGCCTAACTGTGTTTCCTGCTAGCAATGTCTGACTCGATGAATGAAGCACAACCCCAGTATTCCAATTCACAAACAAATAAACTATACAGCGGTTCTTTCAAAAAGGATATTCACTCCAAAATGAACATTTTGACATCATTCACTCTCATACTGTTAAAAACCTTTTGACTTTCTTTCTTCTGTGGATCACAAAAAGAGATGTCAGGAAGAATGCTAGCTTCATTATTCAGTTTCTTTAAAAAAAAAAAATTCCAAGCACAGATGCCATTGCCATATCAAGCCACTTCCAGTTGGTCAACCCTGCAAATTCGTGTGTCAAAGTTCACCGAACTTGAATAGTCTCACTCAACCTATGAAGATTTAAGACTCACTCAATCCATGAACTGGGCCACAAGCACAAGAAGTTTTGTAGTTTTGCAAGTTGTAGAGACATCTGCATTGAATGCGGTCAGTGCCAGTCCTGTGGCATTTGGCACCCTAGGCAAGGCCCTCTAGTACAACCCCCTCCCCCCCACACCCCCCTTCAACATCATTACTGAGTATCACTATATATAGATATTAACTTGAAGAAAAAACCTAAAGATCTATATCATATTGTATAGTTGTTTCACAGCAGGGGCATTTGTCAGCTTTCATCATTACTGAGGAGTCTGGGGCCCATCAAGTACACAATCCATTGTACCATGATGCTGTAGGGTGGTCTGGGTTCATGATCCCTTGGAGTTTATTTATTTGTTTGTTTGTTTGTTTGTTTATTTGGCAAAAACAGCACCAAAGCATTCATTTTTGTCAATTTTTAGAGCATCATTCTTTAGTAGCCTATATATAATATGCAGCAATAATGAAGCTATGGACTAAAACATATTGACAGAATTTGATCAAGTGATGGTACAGTATGGTAAAGCTTTGATATTTTTATAATATATCATGGTATTTATATAGTAGGCTACTCCAAGGAACATGTCCAATAAACATGGTATTGGATTGGTAATTTTTTGGTACTTTTAAGCGCTTTCATGTAATGTTAGTATTTTGATACAATTTTATTTAGAAAATGTATTTACCTGCAGTAGATCACAGGCTGTACACACACTCGCACATAAACTTCATCACTGGCAAAATGCAGCTGCAGGATTTGTTTCAATTAATTGTAAGTAAATATCCACTTAGTTCAGCATTGGTTTTGTTCTTTGTCTTCTAAAGCATCCCGTTACTGTTTCACTGCTTGACAAATCACTTCAAATAATTCATCCCGCATGTTAGACAAATTCATTGAGAAGAACTGACTCAAGAGTGATTATCTCACGCATCGGGGGCATCGCACCAGTTCACGAACCCTGCGCTTGTAAGTCTATGACCGTGTTCACAATGGCATACTATCCATAATACTCTCACTGTTTTTGTCATACACGTATAAAACAGAAACAGTTAGAGTAGTATGTTAGTAAGGCATTTAACACACAGTTTATATGTTCCATGGTGGGCGCCACAACAAGTTATCGGATGCACGGGGCACATTTTGTTTGTCACAGATTGAACACATGCTGAACTCGGTAGATCAGTGCCCCTGAAGCGATGCCGCCATAGGCGGTCACCTAATGGGTTGACCGGCCCTGATAGCTGAGTGAATTATATATGTAGGAATGGAGGTGGCTATGATAATGTGCTGAGGCATACTCTGTAGAGGAGGAAGCCAGCAAACCAATCAATCAGCCACTTAATTCTCCTTCTGGAAATGGCCAGATGAACATAGCTAATCTGATTAAACTTGCAGTGCAATTTAATAGAGGAAATTAGCGCAGAACTGTCAGCCACTAGCTTATTGGACCTCACCCACACTGGACAGCAGAGCACCTGGGTGGATCTGTGCTTGTTAGATCCATGAGAACTTGTTATTGGACTGTTAAAAAAACACAATTTCTGCACTTTCCGAGTATGTCTTTAATGCTCCCCTTCAGTTGAACAACCCTATATATTTTGCTGTTTCATTTTGACTTGACTCAGGACACAAATTCCAGATGTCTTTTATCACCTCATATTTCTTCTGTGAGAATGAATACACTTGATTACCATTATTGAAACTGCTCAAGGTTATTGCTGGCCAGACTCATACACCATTTGCAAATTTCTCTTTTGCAGTGTGTAAATTCAAGGCTCACAAAAGGTGTGCAGTCAGGGCCACCAACAACTGCAAATGGACAACGTTGGCCTCTATCGGGAAGGACATCATTGAGGACGAGGATGGGGTGAGCATTTTAAGACCACAGCTCTGGGCCATCTTTTTAACATTCAACAAGAGCTGTGAGCTACGGTCAAAAATGCTGTTATCATTGAGAGAGATGAAAGGAAAATGTTGTAAAGAGAAAACCTTAAAAACAGACCAGAGTTGGACCTAACGAGTAATCAGGGATGGGTCACAACAGTCAACTAATCGACTAGTTGTACAATAGCCAACTAGCTAAATAGCGAGTTTACTGTTATGTAATAAATTAATAACCACTTGCTTGATCTGAACAAAAAAGGTGTAATTTTAAAGCTGAGAATCTGGAATTTGCAATGTATATAGCTGATCCTAGCAATTCTTAAATAATGCTTTTTAATTTGATGACAAATTACAGAACTGTTTTGTACTCATAATTTGCTAATTTTTAATTGCAATAATTATATTCAGTGTTGGAAAAAACATAAAAAAGATGAGCCATGTGTTATATGTTGTTGGAAAGGTCTCAATTAGTAAAATGCAATGAGCAAATATGTTTCACTCAGAGGCCAATCTGCTATACTGGTATACTGGTAATAGTAATTATGAAATTCCCACTGACACACATAAATATAATAAACAGAAGTGTCTTTTTATCATGTTTTTTCTTATTACTTCCTGAAACATACATATAACATAGACAATGATATAGCGTAACTTACAGCAGACTATCCTGATTCAGACAAGCCCAAACACAACATAATATGATAAGTAGATTTTGAAATGTTCCTCAAAGAGTGTACATGGAAGTTGATGCACCAAAAGGGTGTTCAAGGGTGTGTGTGTGTGTGTGTGTGTGTGTGTGTGTGTTTGTGCACATGTCCGAGGACTTTCAGTATGCAAACACAAATCCACATACTGTATGTGCTCATCTAAAAGATTGGGATGCTCCTGAACACTTAATTTTTCTGTATTTTGTAGTTTCATCTATTCATTTCCAATGGACTGTTGACTTTTGACAAGGGACACCACAGATGTAATCGTTAGTTGCAGCCCTAAAGTGAAATAAAACCAATAACATTTTATGAAAATTATCTTTAAAAAATATATGTGTACAGATGCCCTGTTTGAACAAAGTCATGGAATTTTTTTTC
Organism: Moxostoma hubbsi; assembly: GCA_032164185.1. Lineage (NCBI taxonomy): Eukaryota > Metazoa > Chordata > Actinopteri > Cypriniformes > Catostomidae > Moxostoma > Moxostoma hubbsi. The sequence goes on along the minus strand of JAVLUX010000047.1, from coordinate 15,350,761 downwards.
CAACTAGATAAAATAAACTATAAAAAAAAATAAAAAAAAAGGAAATAGGCCAGTTTTGACGAGAACACAATATAAGGGTTAAATCCATTGCCTTTAATGTACCACAACAACCATACACATTTAGACAAACATCTTTGGCTGTTATGTCTTGTTTAAGAGTCCCACCGGGAGCATTGCGTTTGTAAGATGGCGTGGTAAATTAAAAATTGTCATCTTAAAAATGCATCTCACGACCCCTGAATTCCGTTGCGCTTTGCCTAGCTGTTTTTAAGAAATGTATCTGATCGAGGTCATGTGAAACTGACACCATCTTAATTATACTGGGCATCTGACCGGGTAGTTGATTTTGAAAATATGTAGTTTTGCACATCCCTTAAAGTAATAAACATGTTTGTTATACTTCATTCCTGTAGATTGCGATGCCACACCAATGGTTGGAAGGCAACCTACCGGTCAGTGCCAAGTGTGCCGTTTGCGACAAAACATGTGGCAGTGTGCTGCGCTTGCAGGACTGGCGTTGTCTGTGGTGCAAGGCCATGGTAAGGACTGCATATCCCATAATCCCTCATGACTATTTGAGTTCAGATAGATTGTGATGTCTAAGAGCCATCTGTGCTTTGACAGGTGCACACGGCATGCATGGATCTCTACCCACGCAAATGTCCCCTGGGCCAGTGCAAAGTGTCCATCATCCCCCCTACTGCCCTCAACAGCATTGACTCAGATGGTAATACTCTTTAGTTACTGTTTTTTTTATTTTTTAGAAATGCTAAAATAATTTGTTGACCTATCCAAGGTTTTACTTTTCAAAAGATTTCATGAATGATAATCCTATTGAAAATCTAAGTTCACACACGTAAATATTTATCTAATGCTATTATATGAGCAAGAGTAATTTGAGGGCTTATATAGTACTTTATACTGTATACACACGTGGCTGCAACTTTCAACAATGAAAGGCAACTCTCAGACTTACTGCCAAAATGGAAGCCAACCAACATCAAATTCTCACCTTGTTAACTACATCGAAACACCAGGGAGAGGTAGATTCAGATCAATTACTTAAGGCCACGAAAGTGATGATATCTGAGGAACTACAAAAAGTTGTCAAGCGTGATTTTTGAAGTCCGCTTCATGGTGGAACAGCTCCAGATAGAACTTCAGAGGGACATTAGAGCCGTAAAAAAGAACCTTCAAAAAGATCATGAGCAATTATCTACTGAGTTTAATCAGTGTATTAGCCAAATTGACAAGATGACTACACATGTCAAGGAACTTCAATCTGAAATGGAAAAACTCAAAGATCAAGAAAAGAAATGGCTGATCACCAAAGAGAAGATGTACATTCACCACCCATCACCACACGCCCTTCACCACCAGAAAATGTTCCCATACTTCCTATGCCTGCTGGTAAAAATTACCACTTAAAATGAACCTTTCCCATATTTGGAAGGCCATCCGATGACACTGATCCTGTCCTGTACCTAACTCAATGTCAGGACTTCTTAGAATTGCATCCCCTTGCAGAGGTTGACCTCCTGGCAACTTTCCGAAGCGTACTGCATGGCACTGCACAGGACTGGTGGGAAGTCGGCAGATCCTTGATAACGACATGGAATGATTTCGAGCCTGCTTTTTTTTCAGCCTTTCTCTGCAAAGACTACGAAGATGAGCTGGCTGAGAGAGTCCGTGCAAGATCCCAGGGAGAGAGGGAAACCATCAGAGATTTCACCTTTACGTATAGAGCTCTCTGCAAAAGATGGAAGCCCTCTTTAACAGAAAGTGACATGGTCAAAATGATTCTTAAAAATATAAAACCTTACCTCACCAGCTAGCTATACAGTTGTGTGAACACAGTTGAGGAACTTGTAAAATTGGGGCATCAGCTGGAGCGAGACCATGAGCAGCAACTCCAATATGAAACATGTATGAACCGAAAACCTTCACCAGAAGTGCCTAAACCCATTACTAACAAACCCACTGATAAGCCTCTAGTTCAATGTTGGAGATGTAAGGGATACCATTCACCAGGCTACTGTCCAGATTATGACTCTTCATCACCAAATCAATCTGTGAAGCAGTACAGTCAATTGACATTTCATTCTCGTAAGCCAGGAGGTCAAACAACTAACAATTCGGTCTTCACTGCTTCAACAACAAACAAACTGACCATGGAGGTTTTGTCAACCTCCAAGAAACCACCTCTTATAACAGCCCCTATTACTCCTGCTGTCATCCTTCATCAGTTAATAGTCCCAATCTGCATTGGTGGTTGGTCTGGAAAGGCCATTGTGGATACAGAGGCAAGTTATACCATGATCCATGAGAGTCTGGGGGAAAAGCTCTCTCCGCCAGAGACCCTTGGTCTCTGGGTCCACTGTATCTGGCTAATGGTGCCTTTAGGATGGCTACAGATACAAATTCATATTCACCACAAAACCTTTGCCTTACCTGTTGCTGTTCTCTTTCCCCAAGTGCTTGCCTATACTGTAGTTTTGGGATTGGATTTCATCTTCTACAGTGGCCTACAAATCAACGTAACTGACAGAAAATATTCATTCAAGTCCAACCCACAGGAGGATCTTCTGTTTCAACCTGGCAATGCAAGTGTACCTGACATCAACCCTCAATGCCAGAAAACAGGACAACGTGCAAAGATTCTCAGCCGAAGTCTTTCACTGTTGAGTTCTATTCCTCCGCCTCAACCTATTCTCATATCATCCCCTGTTAGTACAGATGAAAAAACTTTAATTTACATTTTATTGAGTGAAGCACACTTATCTCCTGATGAAAAACATAGACTGAGGAAGACCCAAGAGACCAACGCTCAGGTCTGTTCTCTTCAACCAGGGCGTATTGATGTCCTGCAACACTGCATTTACACACACCATCAAGTCCCCATCAAGCAGCATCCTTATCGCATGTCCCCTGCCAAAAAAGCTGTAGTAAAGGAATAGCTTGAGGAGATGTTGAATGCAGAAATTGTGGAACCATCACACTCTGGCTGGGCCTCCCCTATCGTCCTGGTCCCAAAGAAAGATGGCAGCCTTAGATTTTGTGTTGACTATTGTAAAATTAATGCCATCACAGAAAATTATGCTTACCCACTCCCAAACATCACTGAGATCCTAGAATCACTCTCTGGGGCAACACTTTTTCTACCACTGATCTCAACAGTGGCTACTGGCAGGTGGTTATGGACCCTCAAAGCAAACTAAAGACCGCATTCATCACTCCATCAGGGCTCTACCACTTTAATGTCTTGCCCTTTGCGTTAAAGAATGCACCTGGAACATTTCAAAGGCTGATGGAGACAGTGCTGGGAGAGTTACGAGGTATTTGCTTTGTCTATATTGATGACATTATTATTTACTCACCATCTGTAGCTCAGCACTTCAAAGACCTCCAAACTGTTTTCCACAGACTACAGGAAGCTGGGCGGACCAACAACCTAAAAAAGAGCAAGTTCTGCCTTAAAGAAATTACGTTCCTGGGGCATATTGTTAGCATTAATGACATCAATGCAGACTTGAGTAAGATTGAGACCATCAGGTCTTACACTGTACCACGAAACATCAAAGAGGTCCAGCGCTTCCTTGGATTAGCCAGGTGATACCACCGGCTTGATCCAAACTTATCCAAGATCGCTGAAACCATTAATGCACTGAAAAAAGAGGCATTCTTTTCACTGGTCACCCAATGCAAGGAAGCTTTTGAGCATTTGAAGGAACATCACATCCCATCTTTGGCCATCCAAATTTCCAACTTCCGTTCACTGAGTATGCAGATGCCAGCGACACAGGTCTTGGGGCTGTATTAACACAAAGGAAAGATCAGGGACTGGAGGAAGTTATTGCCGAACCTTAAACAAAGTTGAAACCAATTACTCTACTACTGAGAAAAAGGCCTAACAGTTGTATGGGCATTTAAAAAAATGGCAGCATTACCTGGAGCACAAGATGTTCACCGTAGTCACCAAGCATAATGCACTACAATAGGTTATGAGCTCCACGAAAACCACCAGCTATCTCATTAAATGGGCCCTACAATTGCAAAAATTGATTTTGTCATAGAAAACCGTAAAGGTAAACTAAATGTAGCACCTGATGCTCTGTTTAGAATTTCCACCATACCAGGTTGTGGCCTGTACTCCAGCCAGAAAGAGAATGCCAATCTTCCAGTCTCTGCTGCCACCATTTGGGAGGAACAACATAAAGACCATATAATTATAAAGTTATTTAAAGCATTAGCGAAGAAGAACAGCAATTGGAAATATGCACATGAAGTTGTGGAGGACAAATTATATCACAAGACCCACCTTTCAAATGGCCAAGTCCACTACCGAGTGTACCTTCCAAGCAGTCTCGTCCCATCTGTCCTTCAATACTACCATTCTAATCCCTTAAGTGGCCATGGAGGTATCTATAAGACACTACAAATGACTGCAGGATGTTGTTTTTTGGCCAGGGATGTGGACAGATGTAAAATGCCATGTTAAGTGTTGTTTAAAATGTTAAACACTCGAGTGAAATCAGAAACTGGATGGCAAGCTAAAACCTGTTACCATATCACAACACAACAAAATGGTAGGGATGGACATAATGGGTCTTTTGCCAAGCAGCACCCATCGAGACGAATACCTTCTGGTTGTTGTAGATTACTTCTCTCGCTGGGTCGAGTTTTTCCCCATGCGCAACGCAAATGCACAAACCTCACTCGATGGGCTGTACCAGACTTTATCCTGTCTGACCGTGGGACCCAGTTCGTTTCCTCCGTATTTAAGGATCTGTGTGCTAAATGGAACATCACCCACAAACAAATATGATGGAGAGAGTGAACCGCACCTTAAAATGCATGATTGCCTCTTATATGGACGACAACCACATAAAATGGGATCAGTATTTACCTGAACTCCGTTTTGCAATTAACTCAGCCGTTCAGGAAAGCATTGGAATGTCCCCCACAAAGCTCCAACTGGGAAGGAAACTGCACGGCCCAATGGACAAATTACTACATGGGGAAAACCTTTCACCATCCATTCCATCCTATGATGTGGTCAACCCAGCACAGCTGAAATTAAAAGCAGAAGAGTGGTGTAAAAAAAAGCCCAGAAATGACAATTAAGAAGCAACAATAAAAACAGACAAGAGGCCTTCTTCAAAGAAAAAGAGCGTGTTTGGTTAAGGAATTTCCCACAGTCCAGTGCCCAACACCATTTTAGTGCAAAACTAGTCCAGAAGTGGAAAGGTCTTTACCGAGTGTTACAGAAATTAGGACCACTAAATTATCAGATGGCGCTGGAGTCAACCGGGGAGGATGTTCGAACAGCGCACGTTTGTAATTTGAAACCATACTACCCAACTGCTGGGTGTTGGAGTCCCAAGGGAGGGAAAATCTCATGGAGATATTCCAGGAGACCACCGACGAGGATGAGGATTTATCAGGTTTCTAAATAAAGAACGCACACACATTTTCATTTCTATCAACAATGGGTTGTCTTTCTCAGGGGGAGAGAGTGTGGCAGTGCAGGAAAACATCTGCCCCTTCCATGTACGTATATGGAACAAAAACAATTAAGTGAAAATGATAAAAAGGAATGTAAAGATGGAGACAAAGGAGAGAGTGGAGAGGATCTATGAAAAAGAGAGGGGCACGGATTACCTGAGGGTGTGTGAGATCAGTTTCTGAGCTAGAGCGCGACACCCGCTGTGTTTGACCGGTGTTAACGCCGGAGTGAAGAGGTTCCTCGCTGCACTACCTAATGCCGGTTGCAGAGAGTGTTGTCTTGCTGAAGGGCGTTGAGAAGTAACCAGTTCAGGTATTCGACTTGTGTCTGCTTCTCTGGAACCTCAAGCCCCCTGGAATAGTTCTCCCTGCCATCCATGGTCCACGCACGCACACACAAACACATCTATTCACATACATTCACAGCCCCACATTCGCGCCTCGCTCAAAGTGAGAGTAGAGTTTTTTTCTCTTTTAAATTCAACCTTTTTGTGCAGATCTAATTAACCTTTCTTTATTTCTTACCTCCCTGTTATATTTTGTTGTTGTTGTTGTTGTTTTGTTTGTTTTGGAATTGATACTTTTGAGTGAAAGGGACACTCGAAATCTGCTGATTTTGATTTAAAAATACAGGTGCAGTAGTCCATCATCACCGATAGACTTTTCAGCTACAGTTTTTTATTTTCTTTTTTTTTGGATTGTGTTAAAAATAAATGGGGTAAAAATATATCATATTGAACTGCATCCAGTTGTTTGTGGTTTTTGATTTTTTTGTTTGGTATATGGTAACTGGTGTTTTTTTGTGAGCTAATCTGTAGGGTTGGGCTGGGATGATTAATTGACGTAATCGACGAGATACGTCGATTTGCATAACATGCGTCTGTGCGTCACAATGGAATAATTCAAATGCATCACCCGGTTTAAGCATGGAGTCCCCGAAGAACAAACTGCAGCTAAAAAAAACTTGACCATGGTGATCTAAAGCATGGGAGTATTTTAGCCGGAGACCCAACAATGTGGTGCTGTGTAAGATATGCAAATTGGAAATGGCTTATCACAGCCGTACAACCGCCATGAACGAACAGTAGTTAGTAGTAGTCACTTAAAAAATATTTTCTAAATGTTTCCTTATTGCCCCCATGTTAAAAGTAATTTGTGCACCGCTGCTACCGTAACTTTACACCATGCGTCATCTAATTTTGTTATATTGCCATTTTATATTTTCTGTTTACTTTAACGGCCATCCAGCCCTCTACATTGCGAGTAAATTGGTCTCTATATATAAATAAGGCAGAAATATTTTACTATTGCATAATAAATATAATATAATAGCTATACAGGTTAGCTGGGTTACAAAAGAAGCAAAAGAAAACAAAACATTGAAAGTCCAATGGATCAAAAGAAAATCAGACAAATAAGAGAGATGTATTTTAGTTATTTAGACATATTTTGATAATTAAAATATTATTTTAATTATTTTATAATATTATTTGACTGTCATTCATACATTTTTGAAGCCTGAAAAGGAAATCATATACCCTTATTTTATTATGTGACCCAAGCTAAATTTGTATAAATGACTTTCTTGTGTGCATGAAGCACACATAGTGAGTTTGTATGGTAATTAATCATCATATTCGTGAAACACCTAAAACAGACAATTAATCATCATAGTCCTAAAACAGTAATCATAGTCATAATCACAATTATTTGTTTGACAATTAATTGTCAGCCAAATTTCACAATCGTGACCCCTAATTTTCATTACTAGGTTCCTACCTTGTGAATTGTTTTGTTACAAATTTTTCTTTTACTGAGAGATGATTAAGAATGCACAAGTTTTAGTTATTCCTGTTAGAAAAAACATTTAAGTGTTACTCAAATTGCACTAATTTTACTGTAAAATAATTTTATGTTGGACTGCTAAACTCGAGGTTGCACAATGTTTTGATATTCCCACTGAAAGTGACTTGAAGTTTACATTTTGTTTAATTTATTTTGTTTGCTAAATGTAGATCATTTTCCTTTTACTCGAATTGAACAAGTTCTTACTTAAAATCACTCCAAAATAAAATTTAAGTAATCTACATTTAGCAATCCAACAACAAAATAAATGAAACAAATGTAAAATTCAAGTCACTTTAAGGAGGAATATCAAAACATTGTGCAAACTTGAGTTTAGCAGTCCAACATAAAATCTCTCCAAAATAAAACAAAAACAGGGCTATTTTTGTTGCAGAATAATGCCCTGCAGTGCACACTTTGTGTCTTGTACATTAGTTTGTGTTTAAGAGAAGATCATTTATTAAAATATTGAAATATTAATGAGACAAGTTTATATTTAATTTGGGTTAATTAATTGTTATATTAATCAAGAAATAATAATAAAAAATTAGGTGCAGCCCTACAATTTTTGCAAAGTTTATGTCATAATTTAGGTTTTCATTACCATTTTCCACCTATAACTGAGCCTCTCTAATGGGCCGTTTTTGGTTGCTGTGCCTTTAAGACTTCTATGTCGCCCCCTTGCATGTGAAATGAGCAACAGCAATTTACTGCAAATACTTTTGAGCTGTGGGTTTGCTGTTGGGTTGAATATAGTTTTTAATAAACTTAAAATAATATTGAATAATAAACATACATCCCTAACAATGGGATCATTCGAAAAGATGATCTGTTGGACTAGGGGAGATTTGAGATTAAAAAGTTCATAATGCATCAAATGTCAATTTCTAAATGATGAGGGTTGCTAAGGATGGATGATTGCCTGCTTGATTGCCTGCTTGAGTGCGTATGCATGATTCCAGTCCTACCTACTCTGGATATTTGGTATGTTTATTAATGCATGTGTTTATGTGAAGTGGTCGGAGGAGCACAGGTGGAGGACTGCTGTAGATGGAGCTTATTATCTTCGCTAATTCCCTGCTTGCATGAAGAGCAATATCTTTTCCATTACACCTTTGACCTCGTGAAATTTAATCACATATAGAGGATGTGTTCTCTCCCCTTGAGAAACACTCTGCAGTAATGTTCATTCACTTTCACTCTCTATCTCTCTGGCATGTGGAAAGTCACTTTCCCCCAGAGCGTTTATCCCGGCACATGTAAACAGAACAGCTTCTGGTGGACCATGGGCTTGGAAAATTCAAAAGGAGAGCAAACAATAACACTCGCCCATCCCCCGTACCCTGTTTGCATTATTAACCAGCTGCTGAGGATTCATACCTTCCCTGTTTGCTCAGTCAGCCTGTCTTGGAGCATATGCCACCAGGGAAACTGCCCTTAAATATTTCCAAGAAATTGCACATTTCCTTTATTGCCACTATATGGAAGCTATTTAGATCCAACTCATGCTCAACAATTACTGTGTGAAATTTGGGAAATGCTAGAAGATTGAAAAGAAATATGTCTTCAAAACATGGCTTGAAAATCCAGCTTAAGATGGTAGCTGTGTTTTGGTACATGGTAGTTGTTTTCATACTGGTCTAAGCTGTCCATTAGCTTGTTGATGAACCACCATGTTCTAAAACATTTGTTCTGCTCATGTTTAATGAGTAAGGCCCAATGCGAATGCAACGTTGTGCTGGTGATGGCAAATGACGGTGACATAAAGAGATCCCAAGTGGAGTTTATTTACAAAGTGCAGTAATCCAAACGTGAATACAAACCAAAACATAAATTACTTAACATAAACGTGGCACAGACTTGGCATGAAACTGACTCTGTTGTAGAAAACATCCAATACTTGACAAGGAACAATTCTTCTTCTTCTTCTTTTTCTTCTGTTGTTTTATGGCTGTTGGCAATCCAACTTAAATGGTGCATTCCCACCACCTACTGGATTGGAGTGTGGAGCGCTAAATGGTTGGAAAGTTCAAAAACAAAAAGAAAAAAACACTATCTTATATTCTATTGATCAATCTTGTATCTTTTAAGAAATTAAATTATTCTTGATAAATTCTTGATTTCTTTGGGCCATTTCCTAACAAAACCTGAAGTGACACATCATTTACTCCCAGAGATCTTAAAGCTCGAGTTAGATGGAATCTTGCTCTTTCATATGCATCACATTTTATAATTACATGTTCTTCTGATTCTTCTAGACCACATTTATCACATTTACCATTGTCATGTTTCCCTATTCTGTACAAACACTTATTTAATGCACAGTGTCCAATATGCATTCTAGAAATTAAAACATTATCTTTCCTGTTTACAAATTTTCTTCTTTCTAGACCAACTATTTCTTGAATGTGATGCAAGTGTCTACCTTTAATTCCACTGTCCAACTCTTTCTGCCATATCTTTCTTATTTCACTCGCTATAAATCCATTAACTTCTGTTTTACTTAATGACACTTTTATGTCAATTTTTGAATGTTTCAAAGCCTGTTTAGCCAGATGGTATGCCTCCTCATTTCCTTTTACACCCAGATGTGATGGTACCCACAACAAGTTTACAATAAGTCCAGATTGTCTTATTCTAAATAGACTCTGCATAACTTCATATATCAAATCTTGTCTTGCTACCGATATTCCACTTGACAAGCTATTGATAGCTGAAAGTGAATCTGTGCATATCACTGACTTGTAGGTTGTATTTCTTCTAGCCATTGAAGTGCTAGGAATATTGCTATTAATTCTGAAGTAAATACAGAAATATGATCAGAGATTCTCTTTGGAATGTTAACTTTAAGGTATGTAAGCTGCTGCTGCTGTAAATCCAGAATCTGGATCCTTTGATCCATCTGTATAAATTTGTACTGCATTATAATATATTTGATCAATATATTCTTGTACTGTTAAACTTTCCAACACATTTCTTTCCTTATTATGCTTATCTTCATACAACTGAATGTCCACTAGAGGCATAGGGAAAAGCCAAGGAGGTATTGCTGACATAGCGACAGAAGGGGCAATTGGCTGTCCATCCAATACTCGAATACGATCATACTCGTATTCCCAGCAATCATTCAAAACTGGATGATTTTACGAATGACCTTTAATATTAGTCCAATATATCATCTTTAATTTGAGCCTTCTAATTTCTAGAGGCATTTCATCCATCTTTACTTGTACTGCTGTTACTGGAGATGATCTTATTGCTCCACAACATATTCTCAATGCTTGTGATTGCAGTGCGTCAACTTTTAAAAGTAGTGTTTTAGATGCAGAACTGTACACCATACATCCATAATCAATAGCAGCTCTTATTAGTGCACAACATATACTTTTAAGAGACTGACGGCATGCTCCCCATTCAATTCCTGCCAAACACCTCATTATATTTATTGCTTTTTTGCATTTGTCTATAATTTTCTGAATATGTACTTTAAAATTCGATTTTGAATCCATCCACATTCCCAGGAATCTAACTACAGATGTTTGCTCCAATTGTTGTTCATACATTTTAATATTTATTGTTGGGTTAATTTTTCTTTTTTTAAAAAAGATCACCTGAGTTTTTGCCACTAAAAAATTAAAACCCCATTCAAAAGCCCAATTCTCTTCCTTTCTTACAGCAGTTTGAATACACCTCTCCACATGCCCGACATTGCGTCCTCTCTTCCACAGTGACCCGTCATCTGCATATAAAGACCTCTCTATCCCTGAATCTATCTGTGAAAAACATCATTGATCATTATGTTAAACAGAATTGGACTGCTAACACTTCCTTGTGGTATTCCGTTCTCTACTTGATATACCTGAGAAAAAGCAGACCCCACTCTCGCTTGTATTGTTCTTTTAAAAAAAAATTCATAATCCAGTTATACATTCTACCTTTTACATCCATTCTATCCAGTTTTATTAAAAGTCCCTCTTTCTATGTCGTATCGTAAGCTTTTTCAACGTCAAAACATACTCCTACTAACATATCCTTGTTTACTTGGGCCTTTCTAATTTCAGCTTCTAGGCATAAAACAGAATCTATTGTGCTTCTCCATTTTCTGATACCACTTTGGAATGCAGAGAAAAGGTTTTTCTTTTCAGTAACATATATCAGTCTGTTCATGACCATACGCTCCATTAGTTTGCATAAATTCAACGTTAATGGTATGGGCCTGTAGTTAGTGGGCTGCGAATGATCCTTCCCTGGCTTCGCTATTGGCACTACGATCCCATGCTTCCAGTCATCGGGTAATTTCCCTGATTCCCACACCTTATTAAAAAGACTCAAAATAATATTTAGAGATGTTTCTGATAGGTGTTAAACCATCTCATAACAGATGTCATCTCTACCTGGAGAAGTTTGTTTTACCCCAGCAAGCGCTTTCTTCAGTTCAAACAGGGTAAACTCTAAATCTATCGTACATCCTGGTGGTCCTTTTTCCTCCAGAATTTGAGGGTTCTTACTCAAGCTCAGATCCCTATATCTCCTCATTTCTTCTCTTATATTTGAATTACTTTGCACATTAGCAAATGTTATTGTTATATACTAAGACAAGGAATGTTACTGTTTTTTTGTTTCCCTCCCATCTTTCTTATCATACTCCATACTTCATTAATTTCAATTTGTTCTCCAATATTATTATAAAATTCCCTCCAATATCTTTTCTTAGATGTCCGTATTACTCTACTCTTCTCACTATAGCTTGTGCTCTTTTATAATTAATAAAATCATTATAATTGAATGATCTTCTTACTCTCTTAAGTGCTTTATTTCTTTTTTTAATTGCCTCATGCATTCCTCATTCCACCATGGGACAGCTTTTCTCCTCCTTCCTGTCCTCTTCTTACCAATTACTTCTTCAGCTGTACTCCAAAGAACTTCACTTACATTATAATTAAAAATTTCTACATCCTCTATAGAATTACTAATTTCTTCTATTTTATTTTGACATAATTCCTTATATTTATCCCAGTCGGCTGTTTTAAATTTCCACCTTGGTGGTCTTTCCACCACTGTTTGAGCTATGTCCACACCGATATTACTACTGATAGGAAAATGATCACTACCTATTGTAATTTGATTTAAAACTTTCCAATCACATTTTCCTGCTAAATTTTCAGAAACAAGTGTCAAGTCTAACATTGAATATTTTCCCTGTGCCAAATCAATTCTTGTATAGCTTCCATCATTAATGCATACTAACCTGCTCTATTCTAGCATGTCTTCTATTATCTGTCCGTTATGATCTGTTATTCTACTACCCCATAATGTACTATGTGCATTAAAGTCACCACACCACACTACTTTATAATTTCCATTCCCTCCAATATTTACTAATGTATCCTTACTTAACCTGTCACTTGGATTATACAAATGAATTATTCTAATACTCCATGATCCTTCCCAAATTTCCACCACCACTACCTCTTGTTCCCCATTTACCTCAACTATTCTATACCCAATAACTTGTTTAATAAATGCTGCTACCCCACCACCATTTCCTTAAGTCTATCTCTTCTAATTGCATTGTATCCATGCATTTAAAAAATGATTGTGGCTTTAACCATGTTTCTTGCACACAAATAATGTCAGGAACATTTTCTTGGTTTTATGAATTTCTTGAATTCTTGTTCATTGGCAATTAAACTTCTTGCGTTCCATTGCAAGACTGTAATCACCATTATGAACCACCACATGCTGTCTGACTATTTACTGTCTGACTGTTTGCTGTTTGCATCTTAAGCCTTTCGTTTATCAAATCTACATTAACATCCTCTAATTCCAAGTACTATTCAGCAGCTCTGATAATGATTTTAATTCTTTCTGTCCTACTTTCGGTTTGGGCAGAACAATTCACCACTTCTGTCATGAATGCTATGAATGACACTTTATCTACATTCACTTTTTCTCTTTACTTTGTTCTTGCAACTTATCTTTTTGTTGTGGAATTGTTGCCTTAGCTTCTATAACTTTGGTTGTCCGTTTTACCTTCTTGAGAGCCTCAGCATGTGATATTCCTTCTTCCTCTCTGACATTTTGAACTTTCACTGCATTTTTCCTCACTAAACAACCTCCATATCCCGCGCTATGATCACCTCCACAATTACAGCACTTAGGGTTTGTACCTTGCTCACATTTGCCATATTCATGCTCACCTCCACATCTCGCACATCTCTGTTTGCCTCTGCACACAGCTGCTACATGTCCGAATTTTTGACATTTATAACATCCTAATGGTGGTGGAACGTATGGGCTAACCATATAGCTCACAAATCCTACGTCTACCCTCTCAGGTAACTTATTCTCATCAAAGTTTAATACCACTGAGAGTCTGTCTGTCTTTACATTGTTTCTGATGCACTTCAGCCGTCTGACATCACACTGAAGCTCCAGTTATGTTTCTTTTTATCTTTTCAAGTGGAACATCGGTTGGAATCCCCGTTATCACACCTTTAACCCAAATCATTTCTTCAGGGATTAAACATACTACTTTATGCCTGACCAGTGATTAAATTCCCAGGGTCATTTTTTTGTTGCCTACCATCTTTACAAAACAGCATAATTTTAACATCCCTTAAGGTCTTAACACTTTCAATCATCCCTATTGTATCTTTCAGTTCTTTTGTTCATTTCAAAGGGCTGATGATATTTACATTTATATTTCTTTTCCTAGCTTCTACCAACTTCTATTCATTACATGCTTTTCCTTCTTTATCCGCATCCACCATTTCATCCTCCATTTCCGGATCGCTTCCGGAGTCTACGCTACTTCCTACCATCAGCGCTCCAGTCACAATCCAGCCGTCACCAACCATCTCTGAAGTCTTGTCCTCAACATGGGACAATGGAAAACATGAGGGCTTAAATACACAGACATGTGTAACAAAACAACCAATGAACAGTACTATAAACAAGATAACAAGACTAATAAACTTAAACCAATGACAAACTAGAACTGATAATGAGTAACAAGACAATAAACCAATGAAAACAAGACACAAGAACATGGAGGGAAACAGGAATCACATAACTAGGAATACATGAACCAACACATTAAACATTACAGTGCGTAGTACAGTTCTGATTATTTGGACTTGGAATAATTTGATGGGAAATGTTTGAGTTCATACTGAAATCTCTGACTTTAAATTGCAGTCTTTGGTATCTTGGCAAATCTGAGACATTGCAGCAAGGCAGCTTTCCAGACCTTTGTGAGTGCTGAGGACATCCACTTTAGCCCCTCTACCTTTAATTAGAGGACCACATATCAGATAGAGATTAGTTGCGGCCAGGCAGAAATGTCATGAAAATCGATGGCTCCGATATATTTTTGGATTGCTTTGTGGTTCCATTAATTGCCACTTTAAAATATATGAAAGTAGTGCTGGTTGAATAAATGAATTAGAGCCTTAGATTAAGCTGCTAAAGCATTAGACACTGGGATGAGAGGAGAAAGAAAGTGTGAGAATGTGATGTGCAAAGTCCTCTCAGTTCCTCACGTGTAAGGATTCCCTCTGCCTCAGCGCTATGTGGTGGAGAGTGCTGCAGCTTATTTGGCTGAGGGCTTCCTTTTGCACGTGCCAGAGCTTCGTGACTAAATCTGCCTCAGCCTGCCTACACGAAAGAAAGGGCAAGGGGAGAAGGGCTTCTGATCAACCCAAAGGGGTCTAATGAAAGACATCCACCCACACATTAGTGACTGCTTGCAGCCACATGGAGAACACACAAAACCTTGCTTGAGGGCAACTGTCAGCTGCACTTACACTCATGCATGCTTACAGCCATTTACATGAGCATAAAGCAATACACACAGACGCATACAGGTACACAGCGATGAATTGTGTATGCATGTGCACATGAATAAAAGTGTTCATACAATGAGAGACAGAAATGTGAACAATTAAATTGTGCATATGGTGAATCTCGTAAACACTGCAGGTCACTGCTTGCAGCTACTGGCCTGTTCAGTGACTGTTTACTGCACATGCTGCATGCATGCACGTGATCACCGTGATGGCAAGCACATTTGATGACAGCTCTTCACTCAGTTGGATTCTAATGAAGACAAAGTCATAGTGCAGGAGTATTTACACACATAGTACACATCATCTCCAATTAAAACATATTAGGTTTGTGTTTCTTTTGCACTGCTTTCTCTGTGATTCAGTCTTGTCAAAGACTGTTCCTAAGCAACATGGACTCAATGGAAAATCTCACCATTATCTTTTTTTAGAGTGCATTTGCTGGTATTGGCCATTGTAGTTCCTGTAGCTCAACTACTAGAGCATTGCACTAACAAAGCAAGGTTTTATTTATTTGTTTGTTTCCCAGGGATGGCATGAACTGATGAAACCTCTATTCTAACGTTATGTGACAGTGTTAATTTTCAATATAGTGACAAAATATAACAGATAAATAAAAAGAGAAATATACAATAGAGCTATAATGTTGTTCGAATATTTTTATATACAGATATACAGTTATGTGCAGGTGAGGTAATGTATTGAAGAAGAGGTATGATATGTTAAAAAATATATAAATTAAATATGGATATAAGTAGGAATGGATGGATTGAATATTGCACATGGTTGTATTGATAAAAAGGAAAGTATTTTGGGGCAGTTGTAACTGTTCATAGGGTGGATGGCCTGAGAGAAAAAAACTGTTCCTGTGCCTGGCTGTTCAGGTGCTCTGTAGCGCCGGCCAGAGGGCAACAGTTTCGAAGAGGAAGTGTGCTGGGTGAATGGGGTCAAGAGTGGTCCTTTGAAGTCTTCTGATGTCTGACTTAGTGCATCATGTCATATTCATTCATTTTAGTCAATTTTTACTGATAGAATTTTAACCGACAAAAATAACATTTAGTTGACGATAATGTGCAAAATACAAAAACATGCACCAAACTGTAACAGACCTAACTTTAACCTAATATTCAAATATTTTTAGAAATGGATAAGCTACTTACAATTATTTAAACATGTTGTAAACATATTAAAGATTAATATGTTTAAAAATAACATATTATAATTATATTATAATAGCATATAATATTAGCTCAAGCGGAACATTTTTTCTTTCATAAAAAAATACATATATATATATATATATATATATATATATATATTATTTTTAAAGAAAGAAAAATCTAGAAAGAATACATTCAAATGCAAAATATATTCAAATATATACTGTATATACAGTATAAGTGCACATAAGTGTAAGTGCATTGTTGACGTCTGGCACTATTATTTTTTCTAGTCATATTTTCATCAACAGTATTTTTTACTGTAAATAAAACAGTTTGACAAAATTGTTGAACAAAAAATAGTTGGCAAAATTAAAAACCCCTGCATCAGTGAACATTTTGTTAGTATTTGTTACGAGATTAACACTGCCTAGTAAGGCAGCTGTCTTCTAAGACAGTATCCTTGTTTTAATGAAACCACATAAATGACCGATTTAGGTTGTTCTATATTGGGAGTAATTCCAGCAAATATTGCTTCCTCACGCAACACATGCATTGAGTTGAATTGGAGTTTGCCATTAGCATGTTGCTAAGCTAACTAAATGTTACTCTAATAAGCATAAAAAATACATATTGCCAGTTTTCCAATAAATCGATTTTTACAATTTATTATAATTTTACAATAAGTTAATTTTATAATAAATCTGTTTTTACCATTTTAATTTAATCAAATGAGGTGTCTTTTAAGGCAATATAATTATGAGTCCACCTATTATGCCTTTTTAAAATTCTGCCTTTGCTGAAAGCGCATATACTATTTCATAAATGTGCTCTCATTTTCTTTTGATGAAAGTATAAATGTAATGTAAAATGTAAAAAGATTATAATCCTTTTCAATATTTTTTGGTGACAGGTTTCTGGAAGGCCAGCTGTCCTCCATCATGCGCTAGTCCACTCCTTGTGTTTGTCAACTCTAAAAGTGGCGATAACCAAGGTGTGAAATTCCTGCGTCGCTTCAAACAGCTGCTCAATCCTGCCCAGGTCTTTGATCTGGTCAACGGTGGACCTCACTTGGGGTATAAACGGATCTCAAAGTGGGATCTATTTAAACAAATCAATGTATTTTGCTTGTTTTGTTGTTTTTACTTTGTGAATACAAAATATGATCTCTCATTTTACCCTTATTTTATTTATTTGTGACATTTCTGTTCAATTGTATCTTTTTCTATTTAAGCCTTCGATTGTTCCAGAAGTTCGATAACTTCAGAATTCTCGTATGTGGTGGAGATGGAAGCGTTGGTTGGGTCCTGTCTGAAATCGATAAACTTAATCTTCACAAACAGGTGACTGAAATTCACAGTAAAACACTATGTATTTTTTTTCTTTCCTCACTGAACATGAAAATGCTCTGCCACATGACACAATCACAAATGCTTCATATACTTCATATATAAATACTTCATGGGCCACTATTGCTTTTATTGCTTGTCGTTTTAACATACATTGCACCTAGTTAAGACACTGTGCTAGAGCATCTCTTTGAACAGATGTCAATGAGGATTTCTCATGTGATCAGAGTACACTCTCTCTCTGGTTGACAGTGCCAGCTGGGTGTGCTGCCGCTGGGCACTGGGAATGATCTGGCAAGGGTACTCGGTTGGGGCCCGTCATGTGATGACGACACTCAACTCCCTCAGATACTGGAAAAGTTGGAGCGAGCCAGCACCAAGATGCTGGACAGGTAAAGAGTCCATATTAGCATGTTATCATAAGCATGTCATTCATATAATACTGTATTTGTAACATTGTCTGAAGCTACAGCTGCCCTCTACTGTTTACAGGTGGAGTATAATGACGTATGAGATTAAAATACCTCCCAAACACAGCTGCCCCACCACACCTGAGGAGGCAGAAGGCCAGGTACTGGTTGGTTCATTTATACTCAGATATTACTCTCCTTTTATTCCCATACATAATGTGAATATGCCATGTGATATGTATGTGTTTTAGTTTCAGATCTCTTCTTATGAGAATTCAGTGGCTGCTCATCTCACAAAGATCCTGAACTCAGATCAGCACTCAGTGGTCATATCTTCATCTAAGTGAGTCCTTTCACACCAGATAGTCTTTATTCCACCACCACTACCACCAAAAGTATCAAAAAACAAAAACAGAAACAGCACTAAAGACACTTGTCCTCTTTTCTCCTGCAGGGTCTTGTGTGAGACAGTGAAGGAGTTTGTAGCTAAAGTGGGGAAGTGTTATGAGAGAAGCACTGACAGCACAGAAGAAGCTGAAGCTCTGACCCTCAATGTGAGTCTGTGCTGTCTGACCCCATTATATTTACACATTTGTATTATTGTATTTAATTATGGCTGTAGAGACATATATTATTAAATTATTTTAGCAATGATTAGCAGTATTGTTTTTCCCAATTATAGCTGAGGTCAATATCTAGTTTCTCTCAGATATTTTCCATTATTCTGCAATAAGTTTCCTTCATAGTGAATTAAAGAAAGAATGAGAGCATGGCACAGCTAGGGGTGGGTCTGTATATATCACTGTATGAGTAATTTAATATCACAGAAACAGTATATTTATTTTTACTTGAAATTCATAAAAAAATCCATCTATCCATCCATCCATGATTCTGATTATCTATATGACAGTTTAGTTTATCTTACTGTCATTTTTGTATAGCCATCAAACCTTTAAAACTACTGTAGTTTAAACTCGTTCATTTCAAATGGGTTCTTTGGTTCAATATATGGACTGAAAAATCGTAAGGGCCGCCTGTCTGTATGAATCCAACTCGTTCATTTCGAACGGGTTCTTTGGTTCAATAAACGGTCTGGTAACTCGTTAGAGCCGCCTGCTTGTATGAATCCAACTCGTTTATTTCGAACGGGTTCTTTGGTTTAATAAACAGTCTGGTAACTCGTAAGATCGGCCTGCTTGTATGAATCCAACTCGTTCATTTCGAACGAGTTCTTTGGTTCAATAATGGTCTGGTAACTTGTAAGAGCCGCCTGGCTATATGAATCCAAGTAGTTAATTTCAAACTCGGTGTCAGGCTACTAGTCATCTGCATTTAGTTAATGAAATTCAGTTTCTTGAAAATGTCCATCACAGTTAGCCACAGAATTCTTTAAGTCTAATTAAAAAAATACAACTAGAAATTTTTTATTCAGCTACTGCCATTATCATCTCAACACATAGCAAGTCCCCTATAATCCTCAGCAAACTTTGATAGTCACTGGGACCGGCTCATTCGGTTAGTTTTGAGTCGGACAGTTCAACGTGCTGCGTAGCCAGTATTCACTTCAGCTGTTCGTCTTGTGTCATCAACCGGAACTAAAGTTCAATTCAGTTCTATGTTGTGAACCGGCTCGACCGGTTACTTGCTGAGAATAGGCTCAAAATGATGCTTAATGCATCATATCATTAAACAAGATGAACGTTATATCAATATATGAATCAAACTCACTCAGAATGCTAACAAGGTTTTCCACTCATCATTTTTTAGGCTATAACATTTTATTAGGCTGTATGTGTTTAAAGACAGATGATATGGAAAAGTGAAATCATTTACAGAAACTTTTAACTTCTCCATATTACCTGTGCTCGAGTTGACTCGAGTTTCTCACCCTGCCTACAGACAGATGACGTAAGCTCCTGTCTTCACTCGCATTGGTAGTTGCTCGCAATCGTCGCTCGTCATTTGCATAAAGTTGACATTTTCTAAAATTGTCGCTCCACACAGCGATCTCTGTCACCAATTCGCGACAGCTCGTGTCGCCGGAAGTCACTGTGCTCTCGTTGAAAATGATGCTGTCGCTGTCTCACGCAATGTCGCTGGCGGTGTGAACGGGGCTTAATCCTCTGTTCTCTGTCTGCAGTGTGCGATTCTGAACGAGAAGATGGATTTACTCCTGCAGACGCTGAATTTGGAGGCCCAGGCCCTGACCCCCTCCGCCCTCACCACTCCACCCATCGTCGAGGAGGAGGTGGAGGAGGAAGATCTGGAGGAAGAGGAGGATCTAAGTGAGGAGTCTTTAACAGAGCTGAAGGAGAATGAGACAGAGAAGGGCTCTGCTCATAAGCTCTTCAGACCCCGTGAGCAGCTGGTGTTGAGAGCCAACAGCTTGAAGAAAGCCCTCAGACAGATAATTGAGCAGGCAGAGAGAAGTATGAATCACTTAAGCCCAGTCCACCTAATATTATGTTTAAAAAATAAACACAAGTTTTACACTTACATTTACAAGTTAAAGCTAAAGTGTGTCATTTTTTTTCACTCCATGAAATACTTTTGCCAATGCCAGCATAATATACTGAATGTACAACTGTAAGCCATTTTGTATATTGATTTCCTTGAAAAGTGTAAACACTGTGGTGCTATCAAAACATTGCTCTGCTTGTTTGTGCATCCCAACATAGCAACATGACATGAGTCTGGGGTGGCACTGTTTTCCGAGCAATAGTAGACGAGGAATTGTTTGAAAATCTGTTTGATGACACTAGTGGTGCAAAAATTGCACACTTCACCTTTAAGACTCATTTGAAATTCAATTCAGTCACAAAATGGAAGACGTCTAAAAGATTTGAACCTGCATTTTAATGTCTCGATCTTCTGTCCTTCTAAAAAAACATTCACACTTTTATATCGCCAGCAAAATCGTTGAATATATTGTGAGTATTCAATAAATCAGCTGTTTCTAGTATATGAATGTGAATCCTGTGTGTTTCTCTGTGTCATGTAGTGGTGGATGAGCAGAACGCTCACACAGAGGAGCAAGAGCTGCAGTCTCCTACAGATTACAGGAAAGACAGTGAGGACGAAAACAAAGACAATGAGAAGGATGAGGACACCAAAGAACTGGAAGCCCTGCCCTGTAAGTGCGCACTTTTATATTCTAGTCAATTAAAGGTTTCACTGGATTATATACTTTAATTATATATTAACAGGCATATTTGTGATACTTTTATTTTGCAAATTACAGTATCCAAGAAAATAAGGGAGTTGCCGGGATGAGTAGTATAAATCTGTTCATGTGATTTTGACAGGGCAACCAACTGATATGAGTGGGTGTCTTCATGTGTACATGATTTTAAATATATATTTTCTGGAATACTATTAATTTCTTTAGGTATAAAACTAAGTAGTGATGTTTGCCAATACTACCAACAAAAAAACGCATACATTTTTTACTGTATGAGATTTTGTTAATACTCTTTTAATAGAAATATTTTTTTTTCTGAGCCCACAGCTGAATCCCGATTAAAAAATGTCTACATAAGAATTATGTGAGTCAGTGCGCCAGAGTAGAACACCAGAAATATCTTTGATCTATCCACCATATTTTGCAAAGTGGAAGTAAGCAGCGGCTGCATTTCCGGCAAATGTGGGAAAGTTCGCTGGAACTGACCACAGTGTAAATAACTATAAGGTTGTAATACCAGAGTTAGTGAGCTGAGCTTATAAACTATCACACAACCACAGGATGTAGAGTAGAATTATGTTGCGATGTCGAATAATTTTCTAATATCAGCATTTATAGTAAAAGAGTAAGTAAATCATTCACTTGTTGCTGTGTTGTATTGAAGAAACGATAATAAAATCTGCTTCTTCCTTTACCGAGATCGTAACGATGCTGTCTTTCTTGTCTCCATGTAAACCTCCATTCACTTGCATAACTGCCTTTATTTCCAAAGGCGATGTTTCTGAAGTCATGCTGAATGTTGATCTGTGTGTCTGTTTACTATACACCGCTAAGAAAGAGAGAATACTCTCAGAGTAAAATGCATTTATTATTTTGCCAAGATGAGACAAGATGCAGTTTTTGTGCAAAGGAAGTTGAAGCTGCATTTTCCCGGCAGCTTTCTTCTCTCTAATGTTTGTGTAAATTTTGTGGAGTCGTAACAGATGGCGTGAAGGACTGTCTGTGTCACCGCCTGATTTAATTAATTCTACCGGTGCAACAGTGTGTGATAAAACGATGGCAAAATGCGATAAACGGTAAAACTATATGTGCTCAAAACCAATGAGTTTATGAAAATCGTAATTAATGATAATAATATGTTGACATTTATAGACAGTCTGTAATATAAAGCAGCATAATATAGTATTTTTGTATAGCCAAAATAGCTGGAAGTGGCTGATACCAGAAGTGGTCCACATTCAAGGTTGATAATGGCAGCGCCCTAGTTTTTAGCTGAAAAATAAGGTGGATATGGTTTTCATTGTACTATGATTTTGGAATACTGTGCTTACTTACTGAATACTGTGCAGAACATGCTGTTTACTGCATAATGATCTGTTCTGTTAAACAGAGTTACACATTTTAAAAAGTACCTGCTACATTATATAACCACACTATGTCTGTCCTATGATATCAGTTTGTTGCATGTTTATTTCAGCAAGTGGCGTTCATTTATATTAGAAATTAAAATGGTTAAATTGCTTTCTAATCCAATTTTGTGTAAAAATGTCTTAACTTTTACATACATATCATACTAAAGAAATGTACATGCTGTGCATAGTATACATACTATGTACTGCAGCAGTTGTAAAAGTAGTATGGTAGTATGCTATTATCTATGAGAATTACTCCTTATCCGACTGCCTTTATCCGACTCCGTGTTTGATAGGGTTAGTGCTGCCCTCTAGTGATTTGATAGTCATAATAACCATCAGTTGAATGAAATTTAAAAAAAAGATTGTCAAATGTAAGGTTAATTTTCTGGAGCACAAGAGCCAAATAAAACCACATTTTGCTCTATATCTTATGTGTATTTATTGTTTTATAAATCCAGAGTCATATATGGAACAAGCTTTTTTTTTTATTTTTATTTATCATAAACTCAATATTTTTCCTTCAGAAGGTCAGTGATTTCCTTCATAATTGCACTTTGTACAGACTGTAAGCATGAGAGTTTATGGCTGCAAATGTTTTTGTAGGTCTCCCAGAGGATCCCTGTGATATATTTCTCTCAAATGTTTGTGTGCTGGACAGTGGTACTTCCTGTTTACACAGAGGCCTGCTCTGTGCTCATGTTTGCAGTGGGGCATGAAAGGCTGCTTTTATTCTCTCAGTTGGTTCAGTACCTCAGGGGCTTCTGATCTCACCCAAAAATCTCCATCATCTCACAGCTGTTAGGTGCCTTTCATGTTCTATGCTTTGTTTATGTGGCTTACGCTCTGCTGAATATCTCTTGCAGTGGATTTCTCTTGTTAAATGCCAGTGACCAAAATTCAACTTTTTTTTTTTTTTTTTTTTTTTTTAAAGATTATATCAGGGTTGTCAAACACATGGGCCATAGTGATTTGGGGGAACATATAATCAAATAATGTAAAAAAAAGAATAATTGCTTATTATAAGAAATTATTATAGTATGATATATTCATAATATTCAATTTTTAGTTACATCAGGACTTTTAAACTCTTTAATTGGTTGTGTTGCATGTAAAGCTTGCTTCTTAAATTTCTAAAACCTTTCTTTTGCAGTATTTACGTTTGGCATTCAACTCTCGCATGTATGCGCAATTTTGTGATTTGACATCTGAACCTGGATATGTGGATGACACAACTGTTCAAGAGCAACACGGTTCCATTTTCATTCATTAAAATAATGGCAACAAGCACAAGAAAAACCTGTAGGGGTAAAGTGTTTTATACTGTGGTCCTAATAAATTACCCGATGTTGTCTTCTGCTGTTGTAGCCAATGCGCTTCAAGGTTTGACATGTGCATTCTAAGATGCTATTCTTCTCTCTACAATTGTACAGAGTGATTATCTGAGTTACCGTAGACTCTCTGTCAGCTCGAACTACACTGGCCATTCACAGTTGACCTATCTCATCAATAAGGCATTGCAGCCACAGAATTGCAACTCACTGGATGTTTTGGGCACCATTCTCTTTACACTCTAGAGACTGTTGTGAAAATCCCATCAGCAGTTACAGAAATACTCAAACCAGCCCATCTGGCGCCAATAATCAGGCCACGGTCCAAATCACTGAGATCACATTTTTCCCCATTCCGATGGTTGGTGTGAACATTAACTGAAGCTCCTGACCCATATGTGCATGATTTTATGTATGGCACTGCTGCCACATGATTGACTGATTAGATAATTTCATGAATGAGTAGGTGTACAGGTGTTCCTTATAAAGTGTTATTGAGTGTATAATCTAAAGGTCACTGTTGAATTTAATTTGTAAATAACATGCTCCCTTTTGCTTTAACATAAGTTAATCCAGGACTTGATTTTGCTCCAGAAGAGTATGTATCGCACATGTGCTCTCTATCTTTACACCAGAGTTTAACAAATAAAAAAATGGGCCTACAGAATGTTACGTTTAGTCCAATCCAGGCTGTGACCTAAAATGACACTTCTGACTTACATGCTGGAAAATGTCTGTTTACAACACAGCATTAGATTTTGCTGCTAATGGAGACTGTTGCTGTGATTAATGTGTGTGTTTCTCATGTGACATCATGTTTTGATGTTTCTGCATCTCCAGTGGTTAAGTCACCATGCTCACCACCAGAGAGACGTGTCAGTCGCAGCACGCAATCTTGTGGCTCCTTCTCCATCACTCCCTTCACTACAAGCAAAGAGAAC
This sequence comes from Moxostoma hubbsi, assembly GCA_032164185.1. Classification (NCBI taxonomy): domain Eukaryota; kingdom Metazoa; phylum Chordata; class Actinopteri; order Cypriniformes; family Catostomidae; genus Moxostoma; species Moxostoma hubbsi. The sequence continues at coordinate 15,325,780 of JAVLUX010000047.1, read as the reverse complement.
CTGCCTGTCCTCAACACACGCATCATCTGTCCCGGTAAGACCACATGGCATTACCCCATGTGACCACTGAAACATGGAAATCTTGTTGAAGAGCTCATGAAATGGTTCAATGATTGCAGTATTCCTTCCTGTGTTGTTGTATTTTGTATTGAAACAGGAAGCTGGGCTTTTGCCCTCAACCGCAAGGAGAAAAAACATTATCTTGGAGAATCTAAATTATTTTGGAGAATCTCTTGTTGCCTTCCTGAGCCTATGTGTGTTTTTTTTTTCCTCTTTGAATTTTTCTTTTCTGAAAACATTTTTCTCAGATTTATTTTTCCTCTATCATTTTTTCCTGAAAATCTTTTTTCTCTTAATTGTTGATTGATTTTTTTTTTCTCTTTGAATTTAGAGGCAACATGTGAGATTTTTTTTCTTGCTAGCTAACAATTAGCATGTGGTACCAACCTCGGCCACTAGGTGCCACTTTAAGTTAACATGAAATATTATGCTTACAAGGTGACTGTTTATTTATAGATTTATAGTTATATTATAGTATATAATATTATAATACAATAACAAGAATGTTTTGCAAATCTTAATGAAGAACAAAATATTTAATTTTAGACAGTCTTCTAATTCATGAAATACATATGTTTCATATGGCAAAAAAAATTATTTCAGAGAAAAATAAATACATTTTTCCCAGAGAAAAAAAAAACTAAAGGACACCTAGTGATGACCTAGTGATTTTTTTCACCTTACAGTTCAGGGCTTCCTTAAGTTTTAAATGCATATATCTGCTAAAAGCTATTTTTGGCAACTTTAAGAAGTACCTCAAAGCTAAAAGACATGGATTAAAAGCAGTAAAACTTGGTGTAACGTATTCACAGAATGGGCAAGGAGGAGGTGGGAACCAAGTGGACTATCAACATAAACTTTTAATGGTACAACTGAACTTAAACATAAAATAAAGTGCTTTACATCAAAACAAACAGAAGATACACACAGACACACAGCTCTTGTGTCTCTTTCTCTTTCGAATTGGTGTCCCGGCTGCTCCTTATCTCTCTCCTGCTGATTATTCAACTCAGCGCCAGGCATGCGTCATCACGGCCCGGCCACGCTCTCCTCCTCGTTAAACTCCTCCATCGCCAGATTCAGGCCAGGGAGTCCTCCAGCCTGATTTACTCCCCCCTTCCTTTCTGGAGGGGGGGTATTGCTCTTTCGGCATTCCTTCCTCCAGCCGGCCTTCCCCGCCTCCTTGGAAACAGAGAGAGATGAGGGGAGGGAGCGAGGAGAGAGAAGGAGCAAGCGGGAGAGACAGAACGAGCGAGAGAAAGAGAGAGAGGAGAGAGAGTGTGAAAAGTGGCTTGCCGGTCCCCGGACACACTGTCACCTGGTCCTCGGCCAGCTGGGAAGCGGTCCTCTACGACGCCGGCCAATGGCACTGGACATTGCCTCCTGGTGGACGGCAGCAGGCCCCTCCACCTCCTGGCAGATGTCAGCGGCTCCTCCGCTCCAGGCGGCCAGCAACAAGCGGGTGGCAGTGACTTCTCTGTCTCCTGGCAAGTACCAAACCGGCTCTCCAACAGTGCATCGCTCCTCTTTCCCAGGTTACAGTACCAATGTAACGTGTGAAGGTTGAGCAAGGAGGAGGCGGTAACCGGCAGAACAGTCAACATAAACTTTAATTACATTACTGAACTTAAACATAACGTTGCGCCCATCGTTACAGCCCGGCTACACCCACCTCCTCATCACACCTGGTTTGAGTGTCTTGAAATCTCACATTCATCCTTTGGTTGGTGTTCAGGTCTCCGGGCAGGTCTTGCTGCCTCTATAGCTGGAAGCTCCATCATCAGTAAAATGCTGCTTGCCAACATTGATCCGTTTGGTGCTACACCCTTCATAGATCCTGACCTGGACTCATTGTAAGATCATCTGTTTTATTTTTCTTCTTGAAGCTTATCTTTAAAGGGGTTCACAATACTCACACCAGTTCTTTCTCCAACAGAGAGGGCTATTTGGAGAAGTGTGTGATGAATAACTACTTCGGCATTGGGTTAGATGCAAAGATCTCATTGGAGTTCAACAACAAGCGCGAGGAGCACCCAGAGAAGTGCAGGTAGCTCAATATCTTCTTACATATGATCAGAAAAGTGCTGTCAACAACATGCCATTAACATTTACCATAACATTTACCTTAACATTAACCGGTTGACTAATATTTATTTGACCATCCAGAAGTCGCACTAAGAACATGATGTGGTATGGAGTTCTGGGAACCAAAGAGCTTCTGCAACGGACCTATAAGAACTTAGAGCAGAAAGTTCAGTTGGAGGTGAGTAGTCACTGACAACACTGTTAATTAAAGGCACTTTCTACTGGTGCGACACAAAGCAGGGCTTGAAACTCTTAAAAAAATAAATTGATGGGACACAATGTAGGATACAACATATCTAATAATTCTCACTCTTAAAAAGAGGGTATATGTGTTTTTCTGCAATTAATAGTTTTTGTTTTTGTGAAACTTTCCCCACTACCTGTTGCTAATTTTCAGGAGGTACATGCTCAACTTGACTGCATATTGTGTGGAGCATTTCACGCTTATTACGTGTGATGCATGTCCCAGGCATAATAAACATGAGCCATTTCTTTTAGAATCACCTGAAAATGCTCAATCTCATTCTTCTGAAACACTGTCAAATGCTAAACCACCCGAGTGAGACACAGCGTGTGTGATATAGAGACTGAGAAGGACCTGGCTATTCAGAAAGCAGCAGACATGTATAGCTTACTTGTAGAGACTGAACGGCACACTGTAAAAAAAAATCCTGTTGTTTTTACAAAAAAAATCTGACAGCTGTGGTTGCCAGAATAATTATGTAAAAAATACAGTTAAGGGAATTGGAGGAATGCCCGATTACTCTTTTTTTTACTGTAATTTTAACAATAATTTACTGTAAAAAAGTACATGTACTCTCTTTTTAACATTACTCTCTTTTTACCATTAATTATACAGGAAAATCTTACTTTTTACACTTAAATAATTACATTTTTACATAATTTTATTGTAAAAACTACTATATTGTCTTTTAAAATATATTAAAAAATTTTACTGTATATTTTACTTTTAATATTTGTTAATCAATTAACATTTTATTTCTGTAGCATTTTTACAGTATTTTACTGTTAAAATTACTGACATTTTTTACAGTGCAGCCAGAGAAAATAATGTATGTTTTTAAAAAAAGAAAATACCCACTACATAGTAGGTCCTCTTGGTGGTGGGGTTACTCACCCCAATCCGGGTGGTGGAGGACAAGTCTCAGTTGCCTCCGCTTCCGGTCCTCTTGGTGGTGGGGTTACTCACCCCAATCCGGGTGGTGGAGGACAAGTCTCAGTTGCCTCCGCTTCTGAGACAGTGGCTCACGTGGCTCGTTGTGCATGACACCTCGAGACTCGGAATGTGGAGGCTCATGCTACTCGCCACAATCCACGTACAACTTACCATGCACCACATTGAGAGCAAGTACTACTAATTGTGACCAGGAGGAGGTTACTCTGTGTGACTTTACCCTCCCTAGCAACCGGGCCAATTTGTTTGCTTAGAAGACCTGGCTGGAGTCGCTGAGAAAATAATATTTTTGAGATTTTAAACTTCAGCAATTTAAACTTCAGCATTCATTATGTTTTATAGCTGTATGTAGAGTGTCTAATAATGCATTGGCAATGTTCACTTACATTACTCTTGCCAATAAAGTTTGATATTAATTGAATCTGACCATTTGATCCTATTATTAAAAAAAAGTTCACTGGAAAACGGCAAAAGAATTTGTCCAACCTTTAATTACAGCATGTCCACCGATTTTATGGCATGTATACATATACTTGTATCAAAGATTTATTCCTAAATCAATCAGCAAAAGAAAACCTCAGCATTTTAACATGTACATATTTAAATAATTAAAATGAATAATGACTAAGCTCTTGCAAGTTCTTTGAAACAAAGTATAAAGTGAATATATTTTAATCTTTGTTTTAATTTACCATGATTAATCGTGATTAATCACAGAAAATGGTGTGATTAGTGAAATTTTTGTAATAAATTCACAGCCCTAGTTTTATTGCTTTAAAATGTGTAATTGGACAGTTTGTAACCTATTTGGGGAAAGTGCCAAAACTCACTGCTAGTTTATCTGCTGATTTATAAATAATAGCTGCTGGAACTGGACCTCTTTTCATTTATTTTGAAATACTAGGGGTCAAATGGTTTTGTTGGCTGATGACCACTTGCCCTGCTCATGGTTTATGGTTTTGTGATTGATTCTGCAGTGTGATGGGCAGTACATCCCACTCCCCAGTCTCCAGGGAATCGCCGTGCTCAACATTCCTAGCTATGCTGGGGGAACGAACTTCTGGGGCGGGACTAAAGAAGATGATGTAAGTGTCTCTGATTATGCTGGGGGTAACAACCCATGATTTTTTTCTTTAAATGGCATTTTCAAACCTGACTCTGTGCTGTTGAGCCCTCTTTGAAGTCAGTTAGTGCTGATATGTGTTATTTTTGCCATATTTTTGGTGGCTTTAGTCTGGTTCGTTTCCTACTTGCCGAATAGGAAATTTGTAGTGTCTGTTGAGATAATATGTCCTCCTATTCAAAAATGAATTGTGGTGTTCTGCAAGGATCCCTGTTAGGGCCAATATTGTTTTCACTATATATGCTACCGCTTGGTTCTGTGGTTTGAAAATACAACATTAATATTCATTGCTATGCAGATGACCAGCTATTGTATTTGTCATTGAATCCCAATGATGTGACTAATCTTAATGTTCTTCAAGCGTATATAGTAGATATAAAAATGGTATGGTATGTAAGTTCCTTTTGTTAAATACTGATAAAACAGAGGTTGTTATAATCAGCCATGATTAAAAAAGTCAGATTGAGTCAGCACTTAATCAGGTGGTCCCAAATATTCAGTAGGTGGTGAAAAATTTGGGAGTCTCTTTTGATACAAATTTACATTTTGCATACCGTGTCAGGAATTTAGTTCAATCTTGTTTTTATCAGTTAAGGAACATTTGAGGTGAGAAATGGCTTGAGTTTCAAGGATACAGAGAAGCTCATATGTTTTTTTTTTCCGTCTCACTTTGATTATTGTAAAGCCCTTTTATCAGTGTTAAATCAACACACTTTAGCATGGCTACAATCAGTGCAATTACCAATTCATTTTAGGGTTGATTTTAAGATTTTATTAATTACATATAAGGCATTACATGGGTTTTAAGACCTTATGAAACAGATAGACTTCTTAGATATTCTTGTCATGAACAGTTGGATATTCCAAGATCTAAATGCAAAACTAAAGGTGATAGAGTGTTTGTAATGAAGGCCCCACTATTATGGCCTATTAACAGCCCGCCCGGGGATATGAGATCTACTGAATCTGTTTTTTAAGTAAATAAATTGCTTTTATTACTATATGAATATGTTGGGTTTTACTGTGTGTGTTTTTATTTTATGTTTTGTGAAGCACTTTGTGCTTAATCACTAAATGGTGCTGTATAAATAAAATTATTATTATTATTATTATTATTATTATTAATGTTAAAGTCTAATGTGCCAGTTCACTATAAAACTTATAGACAATTATATGTAAGCCATTTGTAGTTTGATTTCTCAGAAAAGTTTCAGCACTGTTGCTCTGTGATGGTATACAAACATTACTCAATGTGTTTGAGCGTCCTGACCAGACCAACATCAACCATCAACATTATCTCAACCATTGGTGTGAGTTTTATGCCGTACTATCTGTTTGTTCAGGAAAACTGTTTGAAAACCGTAATTTTTTGCAGTTCCATCTGAAGAGACTAGTGGCACAGAAATGACACACTTCGTCTTAAAAAGTTGAAATGTGAGACATCATATAAAAAAAATATATTTAAAAAAAAAAAAAGAGTAAATAAGAGTTTAAAGATGAGTAATCCCTGTGGTGACTAATGTTGCTTAACATGCAGCTGGCGCAGAACAAACCTTTTGAACCTGGTGTGACACAGCTCTTTGTTCACAACAAGTGGCCTTTTGGCAGCTGGTTTGTTTTAGTTTACATGGCCTCATTCTCTCTTCTATCTATAGCCTCAGAAAGAGGTTACCTCTGGACACTGTTTTTAAGATCTTGTTACATTAGGGCAGAATGCTATAGATGTCTGTCTTAGAGAAGACATTCAGAGGACGCGGTCCAAAAACTTCATTCAAGTGTTTTCCATAGTGTTTAAACTTTTTGGGGGAATAAACCTACTAATGTGGGATTGGATAAGAAAGTGTAAACAAGTAGAATGCAAATAATTAAATTTTTCTTTTTATTGCTTTTTTTCTTTTTTTTTTTTTGCAGATATTTTGTGCCCCTTCATTTGATGATAAAATCTTGGAAGTGGTAGCTGTGTTTGGTAGTATGCAAATGGCTGTTTCAAGGGTGATTAAACTGCAGCATCACCGTATTGCACAGGTAAACACAACTCACACAAATGATACTCATGTGTGGTTTCTGGTTATAGAATGTATAGTCTAATTCTAGCCAACCTAATTTAAAGTCTAATCTTAAACTTACCTCAACCCTGCCAGTGTCGTACGGTGAAGATCACCATTTTAGGAGATGAAGGAGTGCCTGTGCAGGTGGATGGAGAGGCCTGGATTCAACCTCCTGGAGTCATCAAGATTCAACACAAGAATCGCGCTCAGATGCTGACAAGAGACAGGGTAAGTGTTTCTAGAACACAGTCAATATTTATCACCACATGAATAGTTAAAGGAATGTTTACCCCAAAAATGTGTAATTTACTCACCATTATGTCATTCCAATGCAGTATTATTTTCTTTGGAACACAAAAAGAGATCTTAAGCAGAATGTCTGAGCTTCTGTTTTCCATACATGGGAAGTAGAATCCTACTTAGGAATCCTAATTCCTCATTTATCCTGCCAAACTCCAAAAAGGACCAAAACACTATAAACGTATTCTATATGGCGTAAGTCCAAAAATCATACAATAGCATTGTGTGTTGAAAAGAACAAAGTTAAAGTTGTTGTTCACTGATATTCTTCCCCTCTGTCATCAATCTCAAATCTTATTTGTGTCTATGCGTTTTCAAACTAGCCATGACTCCACTGGTCATGAGAAATGCGAGAACCAATGGCATTTGGTGTCAGTAAAACCTGATGCAGTGTGTCTCAAGGTGAAGTTTTTCAATTAAACAGAAGTAAAAATTAGATTTTAGAGCTCCAGCAAGGAGAAGATCAGTCAATGATGACATAAGATTTTGGTCTGTTCCTCACACCTAGCTACCATATAGCTTTAAATGACTTGTAATATAAATGTCATTTGGACTGCTTTTATGGTGATTAGGTTGTCTCTTTAGAGCTTGACTGTAGGGTTGCTTTCAGGGGACCAGTTTTGTTCAGAATTGGTTTAATTAAAAAAAACATTACTGGAACCATATGGTTCTCATGACTTTCGTTTCCGTCATCGGTTCCTCTACGTGCAATATTCCTCCGATGTGATCCAAACGCTGTATTATAAAATACACTGACAGTGTTTCCTGCAATTAAGTGCAGCAGCAGCGGTGCCCACTACTGAATCTACTGCGTGAAACTCAGTGCTGCCAGTTTATTTTCATTCACAAATGAATTATTTTTATGAGCCTGTGTTTTTAATCTACAACGCAAAACATACAGCGCTTCTGGTATAGTCTGATTCCTGAATGAATAACTCTAATGAAACAGTTCTTTTGAATCTACAGCACGGAAAATACATTGTTTCCGGTTAGTCCATCTCTAGAAGAATGACTCTAATGAGCTGGTTCTTTTTAATTTACAGCATGAAACATATGGCTCTTCTGGTATAGAGTGATTTCCAAACGACTCTAATGATTTGGTTCTTTTGAATCTACAGCGTGAAACATACGGTGCTTCTTGAATAGTCTGATTCCCGAATGAATTACTCTAATTATCCAGTACTTTTTAATATACAAAAGGAGACATCGCGCTTCCAGTATCATCTGATTTCTGGACAAATTTCTCTAATGAGGCAGTTCTTTTGGATCTACTTCTGGTATTGTCTGATTCCTGATCGATTGAATCTAATGAGTCAGTTCTTTTGGATCTATAGCGTGAAACATATGGTGCTTCCATTATAGTCTAATTCCTGAATGATTGACTCCGGTTCTAATAATCCGGTTCTTTTGAATCTATAGTGCAAAACATTCAGTGCTTCCGGTATAGTACAATTCTCGAACAAATGACTCTCATGATCAAGTTCTTTTGAATCTACAGCGCAGAAAATACACCGCTTCTGGTAAGTCGTTCTCTCAAACAAATGACTCTAATGAGAAGGATATTTTGAATCAGCAGCGCAAAACATATGCAGCTTCCGGTATAGTCCGATTCCCAAACAAATTACACTTATGAGCCGTTACTTTTTAGTGAATCACTTATACGTATACATCAGTTGGGCGGTTGCTGAATTATTGTTACGCTGATGTGCAAGTTATGAATGTTTAAATTCTAATAAAATAAGAACTGTTGTAGTCTCACAAGCCTGAAGTATAACATTAGACTACATAACACACCTGTCTCTGGAACTGTTACTTTTATGTCATGTTGTACTTCAGTGTAAATGACTGCTTGTTAAGTAGACGGAACCTGAATTGTTAAATTCCTTACGATTCCCATTCGAATCTTCTTTCATTGTATGGAAAACAGAAGCTCTAATTTGCATCTTATTTTCATCAAAGATCCCCCCTTGGGATGTTCAAACCTGCAACCTTTAGGTGACCGGCCCAGATTTTTCACCACTGGGCTGTTTGTGCCATTAAGTATAAGTGTAGGTGTCCTTGCTGACTGTTAAATCTCATTGCCCTTCCAATGAGTCTTGTCTTTATTTTTCAAAAAAGGCATTTGAAAACACGTTGAAGTCTTGGGAGGATAAACTGAAGTACGACAAGCCTCCGCTTAGACCGCACCTGTATCCTCAGCAGTCTGTGGATCTGGCTACAGAGGAGGAGGCCGCGCTCATCCAGATGTGTGCGCGAGCCGCTGAAGATCTCATTACCAGGATTTGTGAGGCTGCTGAGAACTACCAACTTCTTGAGCAGGAGCTTGCCCATGCCGTCAACGCCTCCTCCCATGCCATCAATAAAACACACCCTAAGTTTCCTGAGGTGAGAGTGCTACCATACCTTGTCTGATGCTACTGAAGTTTTTCACACCAAATCTATCCACTGATTTGAGTCTGGTGCCCAATTTTCACCACTCTCTGAAAAACGTTAGGTGTAAATAGTCCTCACAATAAAGACCCAATGAAACGGTTTGGCGAATCCAGTTTTCTTTACTGTCTTTCTTTATGTTTTTTCTTGTTAAAACAGGATGGTTGGTTGGGGCACATTAAAGGCCTTTTTAAATAGCCAAAAGATTTTAGTTTGAGGGACATTCTTATTCTAGAGAGCATATTGTTGGACAAAAATTTATATGCTTGTGAATGCAAGATGAGTCATCCTGAAAAAATTAATGTCTTCTAAAAGATCATTTTGTCAACTTTAATGTGTACTGTACACTATCATAGATGACCTCAAAGCTAGTAGACATAAAATAGATTAAAAGCCACAAAACTCTAGATTTGATTTCATGTCTCATATTCTGGATGTAGGCTTAAAGCTCTGGTTGGTCATGGATGAATTCTCATACCTATGATTTGCCTATGACTGTTGATTTAAGATCTGATGTTTAATAGATGACTGATTATTCAGACCATCTGTTCTCCTCAGAGCCTGACAAGAAACACTGCCATCGAGGTTGCCAGCAATGTGAAGGCCCTGCACAATGAGACTGAGTCTCTGCTAGTAGGGCGGGTGCCATTGGTGAGTTTGCTGTGAAAATCTCGATTCAATGCTTCAATCCATTTATTTTCACCTTTTGAAGATAGTAAATGTGCATGGTGCTATCCCTGATGAAACGACCAGCATGCTGTGCATGGTTGGTCACATTATATGCTGAATTTTGGATTGTGAAAGAAATTTATTTTTAGTTCTAATCTGTTTTTGGTCAAACATCCCCATTCTTTCTCCTGGTCAGCACTGAGATTAAATGAAGAGCAAATGGAGACTTGTTGCTCTCCTGAGAAACATTTGAATTTTCTTGAGATTCAGAAGAAATCTTCTCAGCAATCTCAAACAGTGCTTAAACTACTTGGCATCTTTGCCAAAATACCAGAGATTTTAATAGGAACTCAAGCATTTCTCATCAAATTCTTCCAAGACAAAATAGTCTATGTTATCCAGTATCCACATTTACTTATAGGTCCATACTCTTACTCTATGTCAATATACATTTATCTAATTTGTTTCTATTATATTTGTAATTTTTTTATCCTATGACATTTTTTAAGAAACTTAAAATGTATATTAAATGAAACATAACTTAAATCTCTCTTGAGCTATGAAAGGGCAACTTCCAAGCAATACCATTTTCCTCTGGGTTCTTGACTACAATCAAGATTACCTTAGTCTACCTGAATGTCCATGCTGGTTAACCAGCTTCACCAGCTAAGTTTGGCTAGGCTATAGGGTATCTTTGAAATGTTTTCTGGTCTTAGCTTGTCTTTTCAGCAGGGTTGGCTTTGATAGAGCACTCTATAAGCTTTGAGTTTCTCTCTGCAGCAACTGGATCCTCCACATGAAGAGTTGCTGTCCAGTGCACTGCAAAGTGTTGAGGTGGAATTGGGCAAGCTGGCTGAGATCCCCTGGCTCTATCACATCTTGCAGCCCAATGATGAGGAGGTGAGCAGATCTTACAGAAAATATTACAATTATTAGAGAGAATTGTAACAAAAAATAAAATATCCCTTCAAATTTAATGAACATAGATATTGGGGCTAAGCAATACTTTTCAGCCTTTTGACGATATCAATACACATCCTGATTTTTATTTATTTATTTGCTGTAAAATGGCTGAAATTTGTTTAATTTGTTCCATTATATTAGCCAAACAGTCGTTATTGCTAAGTAGATAAAAGGTTAAGTAAAATATATGAAGTAATTAAAAATGAGAATGAAATGAAAAATAGGGATGGGAACTTTAGTGCGTGAATTTCTGCAATTAATAGTTGAGTGTTTAAAGGTGTACTCAGTAATTTTTTTAAGTATGTTGAAGTGGCTTACATTGGCATACACTGACACCTAGTGCCTCGAATGCTGCATCATTCAAACACAGTAAAGTTTTTTCACAGTAAAGAGAAACCCAATGTGTGCGCAAAAGAGACTGAAAGGCAACCAGAGAAAATAATACTTTTGAGATTTTAAACTTCAGCAAATTAAATTTCAGCATTCAATGTGTTTTATATCCAAGTGTATTGTGTCTAATAATGCGAGTTATTTGAAGTATAAAATAACTATGTTTATGATTATATTTTAATGTTTATTTTAAGGTACCATGTGACATGTGTAATCGTGATTAATCACTGAAAACTGTGCGATTAATTAATTTGAAAAAATGTAATCGATTTGTAGCCCTAATAAAAATAAATGCATGAAGTAAAATACAGTTAAAAATTAATTAAAAAGGCATGTTTTCCACTGATTTTTACTTTGATTTATTTTTAGATTCAGATTACAGACAGATTGCTAAACTGATTCCTGGGAAATTAATTGAACTTAACTCTATTGCTGTTTTTGCTACTACATTTTAGTTCAGACAGTAAAGACCATATTTAACATCTCTCTTAACACTCCCATACTCTCAAGAGTCAAGACACGAGAAAAGGAAAACTGGCTTAATAAAAGCACATTTAAGCTATTGCAATCTTAACAATGGCTACGTTTACATGCACCCTCATAATGCGATTATAATTTGATTAAGCAATACTGCGATTACACTGTAGCTTATGTAAACAGAATATTGCGATTATGATATTGAGATTATGCTTATAATCAGAGTAATGATAATCGTAGTAAGATATGTGGAGTACTATTTTAATCGATTTGTACTGGCATGTAAATGTTAATCGCATTTCTTCCACTCTGACTAAAGTTGATGCTGTGAATCATGTTCCACTCAAGCACAGGTTCAAATTAGGGCTGTCGATTTAACGCGTTAATTCAGTGCGATTAATTTGAGTAAAATAATGCGTTAAAAAATTAACGCCATTAATCGCAATGCCACCGGACTATAATATGGAAGATTCCTGAGAAATGCAAGCTTGTAGTACCACCTGTTTACTCCAGAGGGCAGTAAGTGAAACTTCAGCTGCGTGGCAATGAGCAGTTTATATAGTGAAGAAAAACACCCTTGAGCAGCAGAACAACACAAACATGCGTTACGTTCTTGCGTTAAAAACACTTGGAGCGCAAATCCGAACTAAGGGATCTCAAGATGTGTTCTAAGTATTTAACTATATTTAAGTTGACACAGTGACCTAAAAATATTATGTTTATGACACAACGCACCCGAGACACTACACCAGCATGTGGGACGCAGGTGTAAATTGACGGGTCCTTAAACAAGCTCTCATAATAAATCTTCAACTGATAAATTCACTTGAGAAATGGATTGCTGTGAACTGTATGTCAATGATTGGCTTATTTTATATATATATATATATATATATATATATATATATATATATATATATATAACAGATTTATGTATGATGTAATGAAATGAAATGTAATGCAACACAGAAAGGAGTCACTGTTTCTTCTCACTCATTACGTGTTTACAAGATACAGTTCTCCACAAAAAGTATGCACCGGCTCCTATCATCTTGACTTATCTTTCATAAACGCAATAGCCTGCAGAGCATGCAGGAGCGGGAATGCATAGACGAGAGCACAAGTTTTGCGAGAGAACGCAAAATAATTTGCAAGAGAGCGCAAAGTTTCTCGGGGGAATGCAAAGTTTTGCAAGAGAATGCAAAAGCATTTGCTTCTGTTTTTCCCCACACCACAAATTTTTTACCCACCACCTTTTAGGGGCTCCGCACAGTCTGAATTGAATGTTGGGGAGATAAAAAGACCATATGCCTCAAAATAATGGGAAGAAAACACGTCTTTGAAACTAGTTTGTGCTCGCAGGCAAAACACAAAAACATCCATCACGTGTATTCCAATTCAGACACAAATGGCTGTTATGAACCGATTCTTTTTAGTTCATCAGAACTGACAGAGCAACCAGTGTAACTCGAAAAAGACTCTTATGAAGAGGTTCTTTTAATAAATCGTTCAAAAAGACTCACAAACGAACTGACTAATTTTCCTTATTCAAGCTGTATTAAAAGATACATATTTGCAACAAGTTCTTTTTTGTAATAATTATACATTTATAAAAAAGCATGAAAACGTCCCATTTCTCAGCAAATAATCAGAGTAATGGCAAGTAGCATGTAAACAGGATTGAATTGGTTGGCCTAAATCGTGTAAACATCTTAATCAAATGGTTCCCAATAGTCTGATCATTGCAATAATCAGAGTATTTGTGTACATGTAAACATAGCCAATGTTGCTTACCGGTAATTTATAAATCACCAGCAAAATCATGACTATATCATGAATATTCAATATATTGCCCAGCTATACTAGATATACATATTATGTTATCGAATAGAGTCATGTAATAATAAAACTGATGGTATGTTTGTTTCAAATAGGACCATTCACTGGAATACGGAAAGAGAAATAGTCGGAGTGGCATGTTTCGTATAGTACCAAAGTTCAAGAAGGAGAAATTCCCCAAGAAATCCAGCCCACAGTCAGGTAAGAGTGTGTGTTGGTTTGTCCTAACATATATTCAAATATCTTAACATGAGAGGTAGAATAAAATCACGGATGCCTCAGAATTTGTGTCATTCATGGTCACGTAAATTGTTTTAGTTTTATCTTGTTTTATGCTTTGATTGATATGGGGACAGAAATGCAGAAGAGTAGGACAAGGAGACTGAGCTCTTCTTTTTTTCTGTAAAAACATGATTGTTTGTGATTGTTGACAAGTGATGTCAGATCTCTGAAGCTCATCAGGGCAGTGACACATAGAATTCCATACAGCATCTACATCCTTTTGGAGTTCTGTCTGTTCTATGATGTCAAACCCAACCATTCATGAGCACCCCTGCCCTTCTCTAGTCATGATGTTGTCCTGTGAGTCAGAAACAGTCCATGTGTCTACATATGAACAGCAGGCACAAACCAAGGTGTCCCACACAGAAGAAGAGTAACAGTCCCACAACTGAAGACCCAAACACTTTTATATTACAGATGTGCTACTGTTTTCCTAGTTTAATTATAATGCTTAAAGATGAAGGGTATCATTTATGCATTGCTAGTGGCATTGAACAGAATTGCAAAAATAAAAACAATTCCACTGCCCCTTACGACCCCTTACATTCCATTGGTTGGGCAAACAGCTTATTAAAGTAAGTCCCTCCCCAAATGCACACCATTGGTTGTCATTTAATTTCATTTTAACTGTCATTTAACTATCTGACATTTAATCTGACTGACCACCGTTCATTCTGTCATTAAGTGTGGTTTAAAGGCAGATTTTGTCTGAAACCACCATAATACACCAGCAAAACCTCAATAACTAGATGTGTTAAAATAAAATATGTTTACCCTGACTAAGGTCCATGGCTTACGCCGGTTGGACAACAGACAAGAGGCGGGTATGACAAGGCACAGATATCGCACGCAGGACACGTTGTTGCAAAGTTGTGAATCTAGTTAACATACACAAAAAAGTACTTGTACTTCTTTAGAGAATGGAAAATGTGATGTTGATGAGTTTGCAGGTTAGTGTATGAAACCTGAGCAACTGCACAAACTTATCGATTAGAAATGGTGACATTATTCTGACATTTCTCGATACAGTATGTAACCTTATATAGGTTTCATTCAGACTGTCAAACTACAAAAATTATTCTTGTAATTAAAATACATTGTGATGGTTCTGTGAAAGATACAACATATATATATATATATATATATCATTATTTACATAAAGTAAATAATCTTATCCTTTGTTGATGATTTGTGTCAAATTTTATGGAACACAATTTGAATTGCGCTCTGTGGCGCTTCAGAATTTTGAACAGCCTCAGGAGTCATAGGTGGGGGCCGTGTGCAAACATTTATAAAAAACAGTTGTTTGGAACGGGTCATGACATCCGCCATACACATCCAGTGTGCGACCCCCTTGAACAAATTGCACAATTCACCTTTAATCCTTATTGAAATCCAGAAATTGAGGATTTACTTTCTAGTTCTATTTTTTTGGCAACCAAAGTAGTCTAATTTAGTACATACACTCCAAAAATAGAGGATCACACGGCAAAACCGGCTCTCTCTACTGTTTTCATGGAAATATCTTGTATAACAAACAGTAATCCATCAGATTCTTAGATTATTTTTTTCTTTTCATATTTTCATATCTACACACTTAATGGGATGGTTCACCCAAAAACAAACATTCTCTCATCATTTATTTACCTTCATGCCATCCCAGATGTGTAAGACTTTCTTTCTTCTGCTGAACACAAACAAAGATTTTTAGAAGAATATTTAAGCTCTGTAGGTCCATACAATGCAAGTGAAAGGGTATCAACATTTTGAAGCTCCAAAATGTACATAAAGACAGCATAAAAGTAATCCATAAAACTCCAGTGGTTTAATGTATATCATCAGAAGTAATATGATAGGTGTGTGGGTGAGAAACAGATCAATTTTTAAGTCCTTTCCACTTTCACATTTTTATTTTATTTTTGCCGATTCACGTTTTTAATGCATATCGCCACCTACTGGACAGGAGAACTTATAGTAAAAAAAGGACTTAAATATTGATCTGTTTCTCTCCCACACTTATCATATCACTTGTAAATATATAGATTTAACCACTGAAGTCTTGAATGGGATAGACATATAGAGATGAAATATCCTTGTTTGTGTTCTTCAGAAGAAAGAAAGCCATACACATCTGGGATAGTATGAGGGTGAGTAACTGATGAGAAACTTTTCCTTTGCGGGTGAATTATCCCTTTAAAGATGTAGTGTGTAATTTCTGTGCCACTCGTGTCTCCAAATGGCAGAGCAAAATAATGACTGTTTTTTAAACAGGTGTCCCAAACATTTCCTCATCTGCCATTGGTTAGATAGTCACGTCCCAAACTCACGCCATTGGTTGAGCCAGTGTTGCTGTTTTAGGATGCTCAAAAAAACAGAGCAATATTTTGATAGCACAATTTTTCACAATTTTTTTTTCAGATTTCAAGGAAATCAACATGCTATAATATATTGTAGGCTGATTTCTGAATTAAATATAGAAAATAATATATAGGTATACAAAAAAGACAGCTTTACATTAAACACAATTTGGCCCGGTTTTGACGTGTATGTCTTTTATGAGGTTAACAACACAACAACAACAACAGGCTGAAGTTTACACATACAGCAGGGTGGCAGCGTTCATGATTACATGAAAATGTTAATTATTCAACTTAATTACATTATGCAGTAGCCTACAATAGTGTGAGTGTAGTTCACAATAGTGTGGAGCATTATTGCTTTTTTTTCACATTGCATTGCGCACGCTGCACCCGAGCGAACCGACAATGAGCCCCGTGACACATGTAAATATGTAAATACACATTGCTCAACTCTATTTCCAAAGGTTCTACAGTTGCTGGTGTGTTTGTCGTTTTCTTTTCATCACACCTGCCGCCACGCTGTGATAGTGGGAGTTCCCTCTAAATCATTCACCGGTGTTACGGATTAACTGGGGCTGAGTTCTGAATAAACTTACTACATTAAATTGGCATCCTTGTACAGATGAAAATAAGTGGTATAATTATGGTACATTCATGCCCATGTCGGAATTAGTATAATTATGAGATGGAAACTCTGAGGTTCTATTCCGAGCCTTTTCGCGTCACAGGACAACATTGCGTCCATAAGTTATTCATTTCTATGGCAACACTTATAATACCAAAACGGTTTTGTTATTGATAACAGTAAAATGTTTATCATTCATTAATTCACCTATATATGTTTTTGCAAAATGTTTAATTACAAGAAGAAATGCTCCAGGCATCAATGACATAATAAAATTGCATATTATACAGAAACATGTTCACCATATGCTCACTACTTTCAACTGTTGAGGCCGCTGCCATATTGGATCTTTTCACATGACGTCACGACTTTCAAGTCAGAGTTTTCATAGCATTCTGAGTTTACAACTTGTAATTACGAGCTCTACGAAGAAGTGAACACTTTTCACAAGTCGGAATCTCGTAATTGTGGTAATTCCGACACGACGTGAACCCAACATTAGTTCAACATTTTTACCAAGGCTGGAGATTCGATCTGGTTCAAAAAACATTATGATCAACGCAAATTAACACAGTTTGAGCTATTAGGCAGCAATATCAGTAGCGAGCATCTTTATATTCAAATTAGGTCTCTTTATTGTGTGTGAAATGGGGCACATTATCAAGCAATGTTAATGCCATGTTAACTTGTACTTTACATTCACAATATGATGTTAACCATCTGAAACATGTCACAAAAATGAACTGAAGAAACTATGCGAATACTTATCACACAAACATGAAACATATGTCTAAAGAAAGCTTAATATGTCTACTTTTAAATAAAACAATAAAAATGTAAAACAAATATTCTCCTGATATGTAATCTGTATGAAACAAAGTGATGGCTCAGCTAATTATCCCTAATGTTATCACAACCAAAACATTAAGTTAATTCACTTTTCTGCACATTTGAAAGATCGCAAGATACACAGGCGAGCAAACTCCTGTATAGTGACAAAGATTTAACATTTTCCTCAGAAGAAAAGCGGGATTCCGATGAACGTTTGTATTTAGAAGAGAGATTTGATCCAGCCGAGGATACAATTTCAAGTAAGTCATTTAGTTTTCATTAGTTGACATTCTATTTTATATAAACTTTTACATATTTTACTAGTGGGACTGTTTCCAGACTTGCCAGACAGGATTCAGAGTATTGAAATTTGAAATATGTCCTAATAAGCAAGTTTTAGTTACATTTAAATGCTGTTTCGACTAAAGCAGGTATTTAAATTGTATGCTGTATGATATAAATATGATATGTAATATGATATAAAAATAATATGAATGTGTAGATTATATTTTATCTAGTGTTTATAATGCCTCAGTTTTCTATTTGAATATATTGTAAAATGCAACTTGTGATAAAAGCTGAATTTTCAGCATCATTACTGCAGTCTTCAGTGTCACTTGATCCTTCAGAATTCATTATAAGATGCTGATTTTCTAATATGGGCATAATTAAAGTGCATTTTACTCATTTAACCTGAACACATATTTGCAAGCACAAGCTTTGTTGATGATAATGAGGCAGCATAACCATTAGATAAAATATAATCTAAACATTCATATTATTTTTATATCATATTACATATCATATTTATATCATACAGCATACAATTTAAATACCTGCTTTAGCCAAACTAAAACTTGCTTATTAGGACATATTTCAAATTTCAATACTCTGAATCCTTGCTGGCAAATGGCAAGTTTATATAAAATAGCATGTCTACTAATGAAAACTAAATGACTTACTCAAAATTGTATCCTCAGCTGGATCAAATCTCTCTTCAAAATACAAATGTTCATCGGAGTCCCGCTTTTCTTCTGAGGAAAATGTTAACTAATCTTTTTTTTTTATTACCAGGAGAATATAATGTGATATGACACAATGGTAAACATATATATAATTAATTGACATTTTATAATCCTGTTTAAAAATAGAAAATATGGGCTAGCCTATTGGCACATTAAAAGAAAGCACAGGTTTAGAGTCTTAACAGTTTTCTGAAGTCACAATTGTTTGAATATGTGGTCTGATGATGCTCGCTCATAACGTCTGTGTATATGTATAAAACTACTCACAAATGATAATTCTCTTTAATGAAATGTGAATGAATAAATGCAAACAAATAACTCTCCAATGCATAAAAGTCCTCGTGAACACTGAATACTGCAGTAAAGTCTTTATAATGCAATTGTAAACATGAAGCACAAGTTAACATCATATTGTGAAAGTGAAGCACAAGTTAACATGGCATTAACATTGCTTGATATCATCTCCATTACAATGTTTAGCCAGATTGTGGTGTTGTTTTACTTTGTAGTTCTTCTTTTCTTCTTTATCTTTTTATTTTTTATGGTGGTTGGCAAAACAAGCATAACTTGCCCTTACCGCCTCCAACTAAATGGTTGTTAAATAGGGAGAAAGAACTCTGAGGCATTCAGCTCTGGCCTGTTGCAGTTCCATGGTTGTAGCCCCCCTTAATGGGTTAGAGCTGCTAATGACCCATTCATGCAGTGATCGCGGCAGTAGAAAGACTATTCTGAATGGATACCCACTGTCCTATGCTATCTCAAATCTGAAGCAGGTCATTAGCTGTTTGAGGCTTCGGCCTGGGAATCAGCCAGCAGAAACGATTCACAGCCCAGGACGTTAGAGCATTAGGTTGCACAGGCTTCAGCCTCCCATTCCCCTCTCCTCCTCTATCTCCTGTCTCTGTGTTTGCTCTTCATGGGATGCCGGTTGATGTCCCACTGTGACTATATGCATGCTAGAAACGCTCTGGGTGTGCCAGTGACCAGAAACATGTGCCAAACCAAACCTGTTTAACCCTCTCTTTGCCAGCTGCTGCCACCACTTCTCTGTCTTCACTTTTCTTTGTTTGGATTGGTCCCTTTTCCTTTTGTGGTTGTTTTTCATTTGTTTCTCCTTTCGGCGTGACCCTGTTTGCTTGTGTCCTGCGAGTTTACGGGGTTATGGACACTCAAGGGGGCTTCTTGCTCTTGACTTGTGTAGTTCAGAGGTGGGGTACTGAGGAGGTGGCCGCCTGGTTGGAGCAGCTCAGCTTGGGGGAGTACAAAGACACCTTCATCCGCCATGACATCCGCGGCTCCGAGCTCCTGCACCTGGAGAGGAGAGACCTTAAGGTATACACTCAACGCCTTTCTGTGCCTCACGATGTCCCTTCAAACAACCGAATCTTGCTCTTGTGCTCATTCTCTCTCTCTCTCTCTTTCTCTCTCTCTCTCTCTCTATCTCTCTGTATTCTTAACTGTCACCCTGTTTGCTATTTTGTGCTGCACTGCTCTGCTTGGCTTCCTCTGTGCAAGTGTCATTTGGATATTACACAACTAAATGTTCCTGACGCATATAGAGTAGAGTCTAAAAGGTACTGTATGTTTGCTTAAGTCAGCAAGGCTTAAAAGACGCAAATGGGCTCCAGAGGCACGCAGTGAAGGCAGCTGAATGAATGCACCTGCAGAGTGTTGCGACACACGGTTTGATAGGCAGCTCCACACTGATATGCCTTTGTTTGTGTTGCTCATGAGTACATCGACAAATGTTTGTGTGCACCATGTGTGAGTTTCTTTATCAGTATTTTTGTCTTGTTTTCCAGTAAAATATCTAAACATGCTTAGATCAAGGTAAATTTAACTGAGAAGCAAAATTGTGTAAGATAAGACTTGGTTTCTGAGAATATACTTTATGAAGTTAGGTTTACCCCATTGGCGATTTATTTTTATTTTTTTTTTTTTTTTTATTTTTAAGGAATATTCCGTGTTCAATACAAGTTAAGCTCAATCGAAAGCATTTGTGGCATAATGTTGATTACCAAAAAATGTGTTTTTTGTCTCATTCCTCCTTTTCTTAAAAAAAAGCAAAAATCAAGGTTAGAGGGAGACTATTGCAATGGAAGTGAATTGGGCCAATTTTAAAGGTTTTTAAAACCCTTTGCCAATTCAAAGGGTTTAAGTGCAGAAATGTGAAGTTTATAATTTTATGAAACCACTTGAATTATTCTGTTAAAACTTATGTATTATGTGAGCTGCAAAGTTGTTAAATCATTGTTTTTACAGTCATTTTAGGGTTTGTTGACATTACATCATCATGGCAATGAAGTTGTAAAATTGGTCATGTTAACTTAAAATCATGTTAACACAAATATTTTTTGTGTCTTGTGGCTATACTTTTAAAAGGTTTAATGTTTACAGATTGGCCTCATTCATTTACATTGTAAGTGCCTCCTTTTTTTAAAGACAAATGACATGATAACTTTTTGTGCTAATCAACATTATGCCACAAATGCAGTCGATTGAGTTTAACTTGTAGTGAACCCAGAATATTCCTTTAAGTGTATATCTCATAAAAATTTAGTTTGATTATTTTGTTTGTCTTGAAACAAGAAAAACGTCTAGGTTACGTATGTAACCTCCGTTCCCTGATGGAGGGAACGAGACGTTGTGTCGAAGAAGCGACACTAGGGGTCTCTCTTGAGCGCCGAATATGCCTCTAATGCATGAAAAAAGGCCAATGAGAAGTTGGCAGACAGTATTTGCATGCCCTGCCCCTGGACTTACGGGTATAAGGGCGAGGAAATACTATGAGTTCATTCAGGATTTTTCTGAGGAGCCGGGAGTGTCCGGCCACCTCAATGGCTCGGCGACGTGGCCGGGAGGACACGACGTCTCGTTCCCTTCATCAGGGAATGGAGGTTACATACTTAACCTTGACATTCCCCGTCTGTTGCTCACTTCAACGTCATGTCGAAGAAGCGACACTAGGGGTCTACTTCAAATCACGCCATGCGCTGAGCCGTGTACGTGTACTGCTGACACAGGAGCGGGCAGGTATTTCACGTGCCAGAATGACCAGCTGTGTCAGACTGCACGTACCCTTCCCCAATACCCTTCCCCTGGGTCATCCGCCTCAGGAACGCCTGGGAGCCTTCCGGGTCCTCGAGGGGGTCCTTGCGACGGGGGGCGTCTGCTTCGTGGGCCCAGGTTGAGGCTAAGCAGCCTGGTGTTTCTCTGCAGGGGGATGCCCTCGGCGAGCAGACGGGGCATGGCCCATGGCGGCAGGCTTGTGGCGGGGCAGGATGTGAGAGATCGCCTCTGTCTGTTTCTTCACTGCGGAGAACTGCCGGGTAAAGTCCTCGATGGTATCGCCAAAAAGGCCGAACTGGGAGACAGGGGCATTGAGAAAGCGAGTCTCAACCAAGTTCAGCCATTGATGACATTCCTGGACCACGAGTGTGGCCATTGCCTGCCCGAGTAACTGCGCTGTGAACTTCGTGGCCCTGAGGGCGAGGTCGGTCGCTGAGCGCAGTTCCTGCAGCACATCGGGATCAGGGCTACCCACGTGCAGATCTTTAAGCGCCTTGGCCTGGTGGACTTGCAGGAGGGCCATGGCGTGCAGGGCGGAAGTGTCAGCTCATCATGCACTTCCGGGAAGAACGGGACCAGGGGTGTGAGCGGTGCGGTGTTCCCAGGAACCAATCATCCAGCCGCGATGGCTGTAGGGAGGACGGAGGGTTCCAGTCCAGCCCCACGCTAGCGGCAGCCCGGGCAAGCATATCTGACATCTGCGCATCTGCCTCAGCCTGGGCATGCTGGCCCGAAGATGGCTGCCCAGGGGAGTCGTCTGCGTCAGACGCTGCGCTCTCAGATGCAGCGGTGAGCTCATCCACTTCTAGCTCTAGAGGATATGCAGGCTGGCAGTGAGGCGAGCCGCTGTTGCCTCGAGCACGGACGGGAGTCAACGAGCGTATCGGGGGGGCGGGTAGTCCGAGGGGGCGTACCCGTCGGAGCTGCACCCGCTGCCGTCCCCAGATCGCCTCCAGTGTCAGCGGCATCGTCCTCAATCCCATGGGAAGGAGGAGCGATGTGGGGGGCGGCTGCAGTTGCGTGCTTTCAGTTGCAAGCGAGCAGTGAGAGCATGAGCCATCCACAAACGCTGCCTCGGTGTGATCACAACCCAGACACACGAGACAACGCCTGTGGCCGTCTGAAGCGGAGAGCACTCTACCGCATCCAGGAACTACACAGGGGCGGAATGGCATCTTTATAAAGATACATCCTGAAAAGGATGTTCAACGCCGCTGTGTATTGCTCTTTTAGAGGAAAATACTCTTGTACAGAGAAAATCACTCTTTTAAGAATTAAAACTCTTTTAATTTTGTGCTGTCGAAGCACCCAGGGGCAAACTGCACTGCCGTGCAGAGAAGGAGAAAGCCGCTGATGTGTGCCGTAGATCCAACAGCAAGCAAAGCGTCAGAGGAACAAGAACAGGTGTGTGACTCGCAGCTGACTGCTGAGACGACCATGGCTCCAAAGAAAATTTCGGAATGAACTCATAGCATTTCCTCGCCTTTATACCCGTATGTCTGGGGGCGGGGTATGCAAATACTGTCTGCCAACTTCTCATTGGCCTTTTTTCATGCATCAGGGGCATATTCGGCACTCAAGAGAGACACCTAGTGTCGCTTCTTCGACACGACGTCGAAGTGAGCGACAGACGGGGAAGAGAATATAGCAATGGGGATGAAAAATTAACTTTTTAATTGTAATAATTTATTTTAACTTATAAAGATATATTCTCTTGAAAGCAAGTTTTATTATCGTACACATAAATAATTGTCTTGTTCAAGACAAGAAAAATCTTGTTCAAATGATATTTAGAGACTTTTACTGGAAAACAAGACAAAATTGCTGATTAAGAAAATAATTTTTGCAGTGTGTGATTTGATGAAAGCTTTGAGCAAATCAGGCCCTGTTTACAGCTGGTATTAAAATCCGTTTGGGGCAGAGTCAGAAATTAAGGTCCAAAAATGCCCTTGTAAAGAATTGTTTTTTTATTTGTAATATCTTCTATCGTTCTGCTATAGTCATTTGCACTTGTTGGAAATATATACAAATTATAATAAGGAAATCATAACACATTCAACATCATTGTTCAACACACAACTTAAAGAATTACACAATGGGTTTGTAATGAATGTTTATTCCTTGGACTGTGCCATTTTTATGCCTCTGTTATGTCCCCCCCCCCATTTCAAATGTCCTTACCCTTTATATGGTTTAAAGTATTAGTTCACCCAAAAATGAAAATCTTCTCATGATTTACTCAACTTTAAGCCATCCCAGATGTGTATGACTTTCCTTCTTCAGCAGAACCAAAATTAAGATTTTTATAAGCACATTTCAGCTCTTTTTGTCTGTATAATGCAAGTAAACAGGTGCCATCAGCCTGCTGGCTGTTTGATGGTCCAAAAGGCATATTTAGGTAGCATAAAAGTAATCCACATGACTCCAGTCGATCAATTAATGTCTTTAGAAGCAAATTGATAGGTTTGTATAAAACAAAAATAGATAATTAAAACTGAACTTTAAAAAAAAAAAATCGCCTTTTGCTAGCAGTCGACGCATCAGTGACATAAGCACAATTGGAAGCATGCGCTTTGTATACAACAGAGGAATGAACGTCACACAAGAGTTAGGTCATTTCAAACAGCAATACAGCGCTGGGCAGAAGCAATGATTTAAAGTTAAAAAGGTTTTAATTATTGATTTGTTTCTTACACAAACTTATCGATTTGCTTCTGAAGACATTAATTGATCGACTGGATTTGTGTGGATTAATTTTATGCTTACTAAATTTGCCATTTGGACCGTCAAACATCCAGCAGCGTCACGGCATCCATTTGCTTTTATTGTATGGTCAAACAGAGCTGAAATGTGCATATAAAAATCTTCATTTCGGTTCTGCTGAGGAAGGAAAGACATAAACATCTGGGATGGCCTAAAGGTGAGTACATCATGAGAGAATTCAAATTTTTGTGTGAACTAATACTTTAACTTCATTTTGTCTAAAGGGTTGTCCTCAAAAGATATATTGAAAACATAACAATTTAGGAAATAAATAGGACTATGTGTTTTAGTGATAAACCAGTCAAGTCTCAAACATTTTAAGCTCCAATAGAGCAGTACTTTGACATAATGGGATATTTGCGGTCTCAATTGATTTGCTGCAGTTTACAGTTTAACCCAGCCAGTCAGACACAACCAACTGCCTATAATATCAAAATGGCCAATTATCAACTGTTAATCGTCCTGATTGATTTATAGTGGTCAATCGCTATTTTGTGCTATAGTACAGCACTAAACCCAATGGCTGTCATTTAGGATGCCCTAACTGCCACTAGATCTCACTGCTCATGTGGTTTAATTATAGTTTGGTGAGATGCCAAACTTGTGATGTCAGTTTTCATGAATTTCCATAATAAGTGTCATGTAAATCAACAATCAATTGACTGATTAATCTCTTAGTTTAATTCTGCACAACACATATGCAGGACTTCAAATAACATGTACTTAGGCTATTTTTTATATTTAATAATTTTTAAACAAATATTTTCCTTTTGGTAGTTATTTTTAAGATTAATTTTTCATTGTATTGATTGCATTTTAGTTTTTAAAGTATCATTGATATTTAATTACTGTTAATAATGCTTATTAATGCTAATAATGTTTATTAAAAAATCCTTTCTCTATACATTCTATTCTGTCATGAAATATTTCAGAAATTATTGAAGTTCATGAAAACATACTTTGGTGCAGTTGTATCAAAAATGTTGCTTCAGTGGTTGTAAATTATAAAACATGAATGATACATAAACATATATCTTTCTAGTGACCTTAAAGGAATATTCCAGGTTCAATACAAGTTAAGCTCAATCGACAGCATTTGTGTCATAATGTTGATTAGCACAAAACATTATTTTGACTCATTCCTCCTTTTTTTAAAAAAAAAAAAAAAAAGCAAAAATCTGGGTTACATTGAGACACTTACAATCGAAGTGAATGGGGGTCAATCTGTAAACATTAAAATTCTCACTATTTCAAAAGTATAGCCACAATACATAAACAGTATGTGTGTTAACATGATTTTAGTGTGATCAAATCACTTACTAACCTTTACTGTGTAAAGTTATAGCCAATTTTACAACTAGGTTGCCATGACGACATAATGTCAACAAACCCTAAAATGACTGTAAAAATTATGATTTAAACAAATTTGCAGCTCAAAATAATACACAGGTTTTGTATTAGTACATAGTGCTTTTATAAAAATAGAAACTTCACATTTTTGTCTTTAAACCCTCCGAATATTGGCCCCATTCACTTACATTGTAAGTGTCTCACCGTAACCTTGATTTTGGCTTTTTTTTAAAAAAAAAAAAAAAAAAGGAGGGATGAGTCAAAACTATTTTTTTGTGGTAATAAACATTATGCCATAAATGCTGTCAGTTAAACTTAATTTGTCTTTAACCCGGAAAATTATTTTAATCCTAACTGCTTTTATCAATATTTACAGTGTGCACTAAATTGAATTGCTCTTTTTTTCAGACAGGTGTGACCTCTTTAAATTTGTTAAGAGTGCACTTTTGTTTGCGCATTCCCATAGGATCTGGGGATCTCGAAGGTGGGTCACATGAAGAGAATCCTCCAGGGAACTAAGGACTTGGCCAAGAGTTCGATGGCAGACCTTTGAGACGTCAACACGTATTACGTTTGTGAATGAGTTGAATGGGAGCTCTGGTGTACATTATGAAAGTGTTTTGG
Organism: Moxostoma hubbsi; assembly: GCA_032164185.1. Taxonomy (NCBI): domain Eukaryota; kingdom Metazoa; phylum Chordata; class Actinopteri; order Cypriniformes; family Catostomidae; genus Moxostoma; species Moxostoma hubbsi. The sequence goes on along the minus strand of JAVLUX010000047.1, from coordinate 15,299,272 downwards.
TATTGTGAATAGAGGGCTTTCTGTCCTTTATTTAGGATAGCTTATAGAAAAGCTAGGAATGTTTTAGAGCAAACGCTGGTGCCAAAACAACAAGGAATGTGTCCAAGAATTTGTATTGGTTTTAGATAGAAAAGCCATTCCTCACTTATCGCATCAATGGCACAATCAGGTATGCAATTCTTCTTGTACAGGAAACCTTTGGCCTCTATAAAAGATTCAAAATCAAGTAGCAAACAGGACTTCCATAAAACGTTTTCCCAGAGAGAAGTAAGGCCTCTGAATAGCTTACTGGCTCTTTGCCTTGCGGTAGATGGCAACAATAGGAGGGTGATGTGATGTGTCAGCAATATTCTGCTTTCGACAGCACTGTTTACATTTTACAGAGACGGGAAAAAGACTGCTGAAGTATTGCAATCAAACGGCAATCATTGTAGAATGGTTGTGGAATCCAAGAAAGGTCAACAAGGGGTTTTCCTCGACAGTGAAATTCTGATGCATGGGTATGCTTTGCTATATTTGTATAGCTATTTTAATGCATGATCAGCATCTTGTTTTTTATTGTACAAACTAACACTTGAACAAGTTTTATATGAATTTAGTAGAATGCCATTTGTTACTACTGAAACAACCTTTTGGTCAAATTAGACTGCTGATTTATATCTATTTATCTATCTGCATGGAAACTTTGTGTCAAAAAGCAGTGTCATGTGCCATATTTATTGTAAAATGAGCTTTATTGGTAAGAAATGTTTTTAACCTATTAGGACTTATGGTAAGTCAACATCTCGGTGAAATAAGTACCAAAGTGAATGTCTCCAAGTTTTTGCAGTGAAAATTTTTAGTTCGCCTAATAAGTGTGATCATTTTAAATGTTGAACCCCCTAGCTTCTGAAATCCTTTAAAAGTGGTTTGGAAAAACACTAAGACCTCTAAAATATTCCCACAGTCTCTATATCCTCTCAATGTAACTTATAACTTCAAGATATTGTTATACATTAGTTTCAATAGGAAATAGAGTTTTGAATAAGAAATTGCAGTTGACCTGCGACATTACATATTGTTGATTTGTGATCCAGGAATCATGAGCAAGTTTGATAGGATACCTACATTGACTTTTGGTTGGTGGCATTACAGGGTATAAGAGATGTTTGTTCGTTAATATATGCACTGTATATATATATCGAAGAGTCTAAACTGTTAACTCCTTTTATGATTAAAGCCTTTGTATAGTAGAATGCTTACATACTATTATCAGATTACACATTGAAATGTGTATAGAGCACCATAACACCTTTGTGAATTCTAAGTTAAGTAATCGCCTTTACACGTTAAGTGCTGTTGTACTCTATGGAAAGTGCAATATTGTATTTATTTTTATACATTTCTTCTTGATGAAGCTTTATTATGTGAGGTTTTTTCATGGAAATCTAAAAGAGTTGTGGACAGACAATTCATGACATGTTCTCTCCAATATTCGTAAATCTTCCATTAGCAAATTGTTAATCCTGTTTAACTGTGCTTCCAGGATAATTTGCTAGACGGCTGGATGTTGCCTCATACCAATTATAAACTTTTGTGCCTCTTTATTTTTTTCTGTAAAATGGGGGATTTTGAGCTTTGCGCTACACCTCGTTATAAATTAGCCAAGCCAATTGACAGCGCATCTGGGACTCATAACAGTAGACTTCAGTTTATGTTATATTATAATTTTCCTCTAGAGGGTGTTAGATAACATCAAAGTATTAGTTGAGAGAGAGAGAGAGAGAGAGAGAGAGAGCGAGAGAGAGAGAGAGAGAGAGAGAGGGGGAGAGAATACTTTGGAAAATATGTGTTGTTTCCAACCAAGATATGTAATTCCACCCATAATTTACCTGAAGAAAGAATTAAAACAAATATGGAGACTGAGCACAAGCCTAGAGGGATGGGTTTGGGGTTTTTTGGGGTGGAATTTTGAAGAAAAAAAATGCAGCATGTTTTTGAAAAGGATAATACACATTCAAAGAGTTCATTTAGAGTTTAGTTCATTATCATCTAACAATGGGACTAGTAAGACTTAAATGACAGTAGTTCATTAATCAATAATTTAAATAGTGTGCATAATGAGGGCACATCAGCGCCAAGGATATTGTAGTCTGCTTTTTGTTCCACAAGCTATGTTATCTGTTTATTGTTGTTTAATTGGCAACTTAATGTCCCTCCCTCCCTTCATCCTTTTACATTAGTTAATTTAGGTTTGACTGAATTCCACAAAAAGCCGAAAAATGGATTGAAGTTAAAAACGTACAGTATGGAAATATTGACAGCATCTAAAACTTAAAGGATTAGTTTACCCAAAAATGAAAATTTAGTCAATGTTTACTCCATATGACTTTCTTTCTATTTCTGAATACAAAGGGAGAAATTGTGAAAAGAATTGTGCTCAGTGATGCACATCCAGAGAACACAACTTACTAAACATTTGATGCATTTCTATGTCCAGCCTTATTTTACTTAATAGGAAATCAAACAGAAACATAGAGGAGGCTTCAGACAGCCGCAGTCCCTCCGTGTCTTAACCTGACGGCAACCGCTAAAAGGTATATTTTCTATGGTAATGAGAGTTTTTATCCTATGCATACAATCAATCACTTTATTCTATTTTCAGCACCGCGCAGGTAACTCTGTCTGTTGTGAACTGGCACCGGTCCAAAAATTTACAAAAGAATAACGCTGGACATGCATCTATTCTTTGACTGCAAACTCTTCAGACATGTTTATTAGTAAGTTCTGTTCTCTGTTTTGTGTGCAGCTGTGTTGTGTTCTTTGTCAATACAAAATTAGTTTTCGCTTGAACGCCCCAATGACACTTGGGGGCTGCGTGAACAGTTGCTCTCTTGCCTTATAATGAACGCAGAGGAGATCAACGGTCAGTGAATATTTTAACTAAACAATACATTAGATTTCAATTAGTTTCTTTTGTGTTCTTTCGAAGCTTGAAGAGGTGGTCACAACTGTTATTGTATGACATCACTGAGCACAACATTTTTTCACAATTTCTCACTTAGAGTTCAGAAAAAGAAAGTCATATAGAGTTATAACAACAAAGGGGGTGAGTAAACAATGACTGAAGTTTCAGTTTTGGGTGAACTATCCCTTTAAAGGTGCTGTAAGCGATTATAGCTGTTCTACTTCCACGAGACTGAGACGTTGGATTATACACGCCCCTCTCGCCAAAACCCCGCACTCCAAAGATTCCAAATTAGTTTTATTGAGATCAACTTCATGCAGAAATGGATGTTAAAAATAATAGCAGCAAAATAGCACCTTTAACTGACAACTGTTATGAGCAACATGGCATAACAATTACATTAAAACTCAATAATTCACTGCAACAACAACACTATGATAACTTGCTAAGTGAATGACAGGTCAGAGACTGCTGCCCGCAGGCACATTTTTGTTTGCTGTTTACAGAGTCTAGTGCTGTTACCGAGACCGGTGAGATATCTCATTATCTTTCAGGGAGTAGGAACATTTTTTGCATACCTTTCCATGAAAAAAAAATAGCTTACAGCGCCTTTAATTATAATGATATATTTTTTACATATTTTCATCTTTAAAAACGCGAAATATTAACACATTCTTTATATTATAAATATATTAGTGGCATTTTTACTCTTTAATCCCTTAACCTAACCTTACCCCTAAACCTAAACCTAAAAAAAATTAACAGGCAGAAAAATGTACAGTGACATCATTTTTGTTACAATATAATATTATACAGTATATACTGTCTATATATGTGGCAAAAAGCAGTAAAAATACAAAAGTAGCCCAAACAACGATGTACTGCATTGGATTAGATGCTGTCAATATGCCAATATTGTACATGAAAATGTACTCATGCTAGAAATACATAAGAATTCCTATGAATACTAATGAGATTACAGTGGTTGAACACATTTTTCTGTTTAAATCTGTTCAACAGAATTCCAGATTTCACCTAAAAAATTGCCTAAAAAAATGCCGCCAGGGCCCTATCCATCGATAATAGAACATTTGAAAAACAGAATAAAAACAAAATCAGACAATCAAATGCTGCATGATATCATCTTGAAAAGAATGTTAACATATTTTCTCCATGCATTGTGAAGTGCAACTGAATGCAGAGATATGCATTTTCAAGTGGCTGAAAGGTCCCGTTGCAAAAGGTAATTACATCTAGCTAGTTAGAATCATTACCAAAGACACAAGTTTATTTTGAGAACATTTTAGTCACATATAAGCCCCCTGAAGCCCCGTGTAACTGGCCTTGCATTGTCTCTTTTGCAGTTTGACCTTGTATATGGTGCCTCTGTATAGTTGGTTTGTTTTCATTAGACTTAAATCACACAAGTGCAGTCTTCCTCTCACACCACAGTGAATACATCTGCACACAATCCATGAATACCTGAACCTCAGTGAGTTCTCAAGCGACCAAGTGTTGAGTGTTTATGTCTATGGGTGAATGTGGGCTTTTGGCTTATTGATAATGGAGAACATAAAGCTGTAAACTGCCTGACTTTTCAAACAAATCAAATCATTTGAGGAATTTGTAGAGCAAGGTAACATGTCTTTGACATGATTTCTATCCATTTAAGAGAAGTGCAATGTGAGTTTCATTTGTTTACATTGTCTTTACAATGGCACAGTTTCATTTTTAAGACTACATGTATACTATAGGTATATTTACAATATTTGCATATTTATTAAGGTTAAACAACTGATGTGTATGTGTTTTCACTATTGGAATATAATGTTACAGTAGTTACTTATATTGATATCTGGATGATTTTTTGCTAAGTAGGTAATTTTTATGACTACTAAGTGACTGTTTTCTGTGCCTTTTTATCGTAGATGCATGGTTAACTATTTATTACAATATGGAGGTCACTGAGATGTGTATTTTTGTATCTTGATTAAATAAATGTTTCAATTTTGATGTACATTTTGAGGTGGTAAAATGCTTCCAGTTGATATCTTTCTTCTTCAATAAAACTGAATGCATACACAGTATATGTTGTCATTTATTGGGTATTTTACCCATGTGTTTAAATTTGTGTGTACATTAAATAAAATATGAATTGAAATGAACACACAACACAATAACTACCAGCATAGATAATGGAATAACAGACTGGTATTGTTTAATATTATTTTGATAGTTTGCTGTATGGTAGGAATTTGGTTTAGGTCAGCAACAATATCATAAAAATAATAAAAACTACTCAGATCAGGAAGGTCTGCAAAGTAAACTGTTTTGCTCTGAATATAAAGTTGTTTAGGTGATGAGTATGTACTGTACAGTACCACATGTCAGATGACGCATATGAAGAGATGTTCATTTGACAGCTATAAAAGAAGCATCACATACCTGTTAAATAGCAGTTGATAGCAACTTATTCTGCTCTTGTGGTTGAATTTTAGCTTTTTTATGTTAACTGAAAACTTTTGCAAAGTGTATTTTGATTATTTATTTTTCATATAAAGATGATGCAATAAATATAGAAAAGGATTCATTACTTCCACACTTAAATTTCATTAAACAACTGGCTGTCAAACAAATACTACAGCTACACATAAGTATTTTCTCAGGCACCAACTGAGTCTAAATAGACACACAACCTATATTATTTCAGGTGTATTACCCATATGACAATAGTCATATCATACTGTTCATGTGTTGTACTTGCTATAATTTAATTCCATGTTGCTTCTTCGTCATATAGCAATGTCAAATGTAAATCAAGTCAGTCACTGAAATATCAGCGCCACCTTGAGTAAGAAATAATCAGTGTTGGGTGTAATCTAATTTCCAAGTAATTAGTTACTGTAATCTAATTAATATTAGTCATAAAATGTGTGTAATGCATTACATTTTAAATAATTTAAATCAGCATTACAGTCACTTATTTTCAATTCATTTCATTACATTTAAGTACAATATAAGGTTATGCTTATTTCTAATATATTATTTATGTAAAATACATGAATTATGGTCCCGTAACAAGTCATAGTGGAAGAGAAATGTGAGGACATTATTTTAAATTTATTAAGTGAAAGTGTTTTAGAAAGTAACTTAAAATAAAAGTAATTATTATTATGATTACTTTTCAATTAAGTAATTAGTAAAGTAACAATTTCAGTGACATAATTAGTCATTTGTAGTGGATTACTATTATTAAGTAACTTGTGTATGGAGTGGTGGTGGTGTAGTGGGCTAAAGCACATAACTTTTAATCAGAAATGTTCAGAAGTTTGCTGATTCAATCCCCATGGCCACCACCATTGTGTCCTTGAGCAAGGCACTTAACTCCAGGTTGCTCCGGGGGGATTGTCCCTGTAATAAGTGCACTGTAAGTCGCTTTGGATAAAAGCATCTGTCAAATGCATAAATGCTAAATGTAAATGTGTATAATATGATATAGTAGTCATTTGTCTTGTAATAAACAAATAAATATACATTCTGTGATAGCAAAGGCGTCAGACGCCGGAACACTCTCCAATGCAGCGGCGAGCTCATCATCCAGCTCAGGGGGCTCAGACTGACTGGCCGTGAGGCGAGCCACTGTCACCCCGAGCCCGAGTGGAAGTCAACGAGCGTGTCGGGGGGCGGGTGGTTCATGGGGACGTACCCAGCGAAACCGAGCCTACTGCCATCCCCAAATCGCCTTCATCGCCAGCCGGGTCATCCTCAATCCCATGGGAAGAAGGAGCGATGCGGGGGCGGCTGGAGTGGCGTTCCTTTTTTAGGAAGGAAAGCCACGACCGCAACGTTGCCATGGTAAGATTCTCAATGTGAGAACATGAACCATCCACAAATGCTGCCTCGGTGTGATCGCGGCTCAGACACACGAGGCAGTGCCTGTGACCGTCAGGATCGGAGAGAACTCGACCGCATCCAGGAACTACACAGGGGCAGAAAGGTTTCTTTATAAAAATGTGTCCTTAAAAGGACGTTCAACGTCACTGTGTATTGCTCTTTTAGAGAAAAACACTCTTTTAGGGAAAATGTATCTTTTAATAGCGCTGTTGAAGCACCCAGGGGCAAAGCTGCATTACTGTGCAGAGAAGGAGAAAGCCGCTGATATGCGCCATAGATCCAACAGCATATGCCAGAGATAGGAGGAAACAGACTGTGACTCGCAGCTCGCTGCTCACACAACCGGTCGACTCCGAAGAAAATTTCTGAATGAACATACGCATTTCCCTCCCTTTATACCCGTATGTCTGGGGGCGGGACATGCAAATTCTGTCTGCCAATTTCTCATTGGCCTTTTCTCAAAGTTCAGAGATGCATAAGGCTCTCAAAAGAGACCCCTAGTGTCGCTTCTTCGACACAACGTCGAAGTACAGACGGGGAGCCGAGGTATGTAAATGCACAGTGTCCACTACAATGGACTGATGTGAAACTCTCATAAAAACATAATTTTAAGAGGAGGGGGGTTAAACGGAGCATTTGTGTGATTCATACATCAGATGAAAATGTTCCCTTTAGAACAGTGTTGCTCTCTGCATTTCAAATGTTACAATACAAAATGCTGACAATAAAATAAAAAATATTATATTTTTAAATGTTACAATCAAGGTAATCTAATTCTTATACAAATCCTGCAACGTTGTAATATACTTTGCATATCAAATCATGTAGTTTAGGACCAGTAGTTACTTGCATCAGTGACTCTGCTCTCTACTTGCTCGTAAACTGCGGTCGGTATTTGATGAATCTCGCCTGCTTGTCTTGTTTTCAGGAGCTGAACGGACGTCACTGCAGCTAGCAGCCCACCGCACGGCTCTGACACTACAAGGTGAGATGCGCCGCGGTCATGTTCATTTAAATGGAAGTTGACACCACACATCACATATTACAGAACAGTTAAAACCCCATCGAATGGTTTGACAGCTGCGGATAATGTTTAATTTTATGATCTACTCAGGCCTGATGCTAATGCGCGGACCAGCTGCGTCTGTCATGACATCATCAGCCTTTAGCATCAGCTACACATATAAACATATTATCACGATTTTCACCTGCGTTACTCTTTTAAGGCATGTGTGTATTCAGTATTTCACTCTGCACTGCGTGAATTGAGGCAGCCGTGTGTGACGATTTTTCTTTTCTTTTCTTTTTTTTTTTTTTTAAAGCATAATGAACGTATAATGACAAATGAGAACCAGTGTACCATATACATGGCTGGAAATTAACTGTGAAGCAGTGATATGGTAAACACACTGTAAACGGATGTTACCATAGTGAAATGGCGTTGTCATGGCAATCTGAGGCTGTCATTGCTGTATGATTTGTGATGCACTTATTTTGTGGTGTGAGACGTTTGAAGCAGTGACGATAGTAATGCATTTACAATACATATTGAAATCAAAGAATGATGACATCAGTAGTCGGGTTATGAGCTTGCGCAGTAATTCACTGCCACTCCCCTTTTCAAAATAACATCCGTTGACTTCAGGAAATCATTTGACCCTTCTAATATTCAATAGATCACATGCAGCAGCCAACGGCATCACAATGTCATGTTAACCCTCAATTTCTGTTGAGATTGACTCTATGCTCTTTATAGAGTTTATAGGCCAGGAGACCCCAATGCTTTAAGTGTAAATATAAAAATAGGAACCTAAAACGATCCTTTAATTTCCCTTTAAAATCTTTTAAGCTGTCCTTCTGGTGTATCTCTCAGAAGACAGACATTATATGATGTATATCTATTGTATCACAAACTACAGAATTCGTTCAGAAATGTGACTGTTATCCAGTATTGCTTCTTTTTGGCCATTTTGATTTATTTTTTACATTTTATTTTAAGTCTCTGAGACCCCCAAAATGAATAATGTAATTTTTTTTATTTGAAGTTTAGATGACAGTCAGTTCTCATAACATTAGGAAGTATCAACATGATCTAATGTTTTTTCCTCTTTATTGAAATACGCCTTTGGGGTTTAGACTTGGCGTGAACTTTCCCTTTATGTGTGCTGAATTCTTAGAAGTATTGTTTACCTCTGCAGTCCCCACCCACACACATTCATGCTGAAATGCATCAAAGTCCGACCTATTTCAGCATTCATGTGTGAACAATCTTTTAGTCAGAAAGAAGATCTGTACTGAGGAGACAGAGGTTAAATGTGTACAATTCTTTGTAAATGCTTCAGGCCAGTTGAAATTAACTGATTTTTTTTCCCCCATCGATATTCTACAACATGAACATGTGATTAAGAGAAAATTGGTGCATGTTACTTTCAAAAGTTCTTTGGAAAGAATCACAGATAATTTATTGTACATTTATCATGATGAATGAGCGCATATGAATTAGGCTTTGATGTAAGGCTTTTATTTAATCCAGTTATTTAAAAAATATAACATGCAGTATTTTTAATAATAACTGTATTACAGAAATTAGAATCTAAGGTGGATCACTGTTGAGAATAAGAAATAAAAAGTAAAATGTGCAGTAAATTATTACTGTATTACAGCTATGAGAATATAATGAAATTCACAATTGAATAATTGTAATTAAAACTTGTTAATAATGTTTTTTTTATCAGGAAAAATTAAATGCAGTATATAGAAAATAGTAATTAATTTGCTCTTTATCGTATTAATTTTTGAACCATAAAGAATTTTGGAATCTTAAAAAATAATTGTAATTACTGTAAAGTATTTTGAGTAACTAAAAATATAGATTTTCCAATGCACCATGATCTTCATTTGTACGATCTCGATATTGATTCTAAAATCCCAAGATCAATCTTTGTCAATTCGCAACCCTCCACTACTCTCAGAGAAAATCATTTGCATTAGCAACCAAATTTTGCACTAAGGAAGCAGATCCTTTCGCTGCATGTAAAAGTTGTTCTGTTTAATGTGTTTGTTCAAAAATGAAATCCACGAAACCCATTTGTCACTGAATAATGTCGCTTTTAATACCCTTTCTGTTCTCTACAGTCAGTTTGTTAGACAAAAACGACAAAAAATTATAATTTAATTCTAATCATGCGTAGGACAGATGAGATAAAGCCATTCGAGTCCTCTCTCTCGTTAACGTGCTCATTTACAGACACTCTTTACAGAAATGCCAGTTTTACAGAAGAACCGGTTTTAGCATGTGTTTAACAAATCAATGTAAATACCTAAATAGTAGAAATTATGTTATTAAATAATAAACGTGTAACAGAAATTTATAAATGAAATATAATATCATATTTATTGATTAAATACAGGGATTTGTTAGATTTTTAAAAAGCCTAAATGTGACCAAAATTATGAAAAACTAATAAAATATAATTAGTAACATTTATATTTTCATAATGTATCTAGTTAGAATGTCCCATTTATAATTACCAGCATTAGCTGGAAGATAATTTATTGCATACTTAAGCAAAAGGGACATTATAACTGAAATATACCCATATGAATCAATATCGAATTGAATCAGATTTGAATCAAATCAAATCGAGAATCAGAATCAAAATGAATCAGGGAATCTGTATCAGTACCTAGCCCTCGTGATTATTAGTGGTCGATATTCTGACTTTTTTAATTATCGGCATCTGCCGATAAATTTTCCTGTTTGGCTGTTTTTTTTCTTGATTGTGCCAAAATCGCCTGCTTGCATGTGAAGAGACTGAGACATTTAAATGAGCAGTCATGGTTCGTTTTATTGTTACGTGCTATCGTGTTATTATAATAGTAGTCCGGTGTGTAACACAGTATCATTTAAACGGTCCTCATATCCAAGACGTGGCAGTTTGAGCTAACAATGTTAAAGTGCTCGCCTGTTTCATTCTCTCTCTCTCTCTCTTCAACAGTTGCCTGTAACTTTTAACTTGTCTAATGATAAAAAGTCAAATATCAATTAAACTAATATCATATATTGTCAAATATGTGCATATCTCCTTTAAACAGATGTAATAAACCAACCTAACACAACTTGAGCAGATACAGCATCCTATGGAGTGCTCATAAATCTTCCTCTGATGCACGTATTCTAACAATCTCTCCTAAGCAGTTCTCCTAAGCAAATATATGCATATCTTCTTTAAACAGATGTAATAAACCAACCTAACACAACTTGAGCAGATCCAGCATCCTATGGAGCGCTCATAAATCTTCCTCTGACACACGTATTCTAACAATCTCTCCTAAGCTGATATCTTGTTTAAAAATGTATTTCATGAACCTCACAAAAATTCAGCTTTTTCTTCCCGTCGAGTGCTCATCAAATATCTTCCTCTGAAGCATGCATTCTATCAGCCAGAATCAAAACTTCAGGATCAAAAGTTCCTCTGATTCACAAATCATGACGGTCCATCTGTAACAATCCAAATAGGCGATCCAGGCCATTTAAGCTGTCAGGAGATTGCTGCTGCTCTCACTGGATCTGCTCAAGCATGTGAGTGCGACTTCAAGGCAGCATCAAAAACCAGGAAAGGCTGTAAATGGAGGTAGGTTGAGATGCTGCCTCAGGAGGTTGTAAATGGAGGTAGGATGAAAATAAGGTGCTTTTCAAACTGTTCGGAGACCAGTTTCCTTAAGAGTTCCATTCATTCAAAACATGTCAGTTATGCCATTAACTGATTAGGAAGCAAGGTAGCAAGTCAGAGTAAAAGCATGTGGGGACTTCCGGTGGCACGTGACACAGAATGGCAGCATAAGACACAGCTCTGATGTCAGCCAAATTGATCCCCGAAATTCAATTATGTTAGTTCTCTAAGTCGGAGGTAAACTGAAAGGAAAATGAACGGGGACAAAAATAGGAAAGTGAGGTCAGGGTTTGGCGGTGCTAAAGAGAAAGAAGCTGAAAAGGAAGCAAGTGTTCTCGCTAGCTAAGTTGGTTTAAGGGAAGATGGGGACTCGTAGGAGGATGGAGGAACGGTAGCTGTGCTCAGCTCTGTCTGCAAAATGGTGAGTGAAGTCATGGCCAAAGGGATGTGCAACTTGGAAGTCAGAAAGGAAAAAATAATTTTCTGAATTTCAAGTGAAATTTTTACAGGATTTAAAAGAACAGCTAGATCTGACTACCGAAATTATTGCTGCTCTCGCTGCAATAATATCCGAATATGTGGGGTTCCTGAAAATGCAGAGGGCATATCCATGCACCAGTTCATAGAGGACTTAAGACAAAACTGGGTGATTTGATGGGTTTGAACCAGGGAAACAGCGGGTGTATCATTGAGCATTGGCCCCTAAACGACCAGCGGGTGTATCTCCGTGTTCAATTGTGGTCCGGTTCCTATAGTTTACAATGAAAGAGAGAATCCTGCATGCAGCCTGGAAGAGTAAATTTCTTGTTCAAGAAAAGAAAGAAAAAGTATTTTGATCATGACTACACTGAGGAGGTGCAACAGAAGAGAGAGGAATATGCTCCAATCAAGAGAGTGCTTAATGATAATAAAATCAGCTTCCAAACTCCGGTTACTAAAGATGTGTGTACATCTCGACTCGGGCACCTTCACTTATAACAATGCCTCAGAAGCAGCAGAGGCCAAGCAAGGCTTCATAGTGGGTCTAATTCATGTGAGTAAGACTGCATGCGTCACGTAGGAGAACCTCAGCGGGCTTCTTCTGTGAATTACAATACCTAAGCGCCGAGTTGGGAGTACACCCAACTTTCAAGAAGGCATTTGGGAGAAACTCAGAGAATTTCAAAAGAGGAATTGAGAGGATACAGAAGAAGAGAACTGATTCTTGTTTGATCCTCCTGCCGCTTAAAGTCTGAACTGTAAGTCACGCTGTCCAATAATGGCTTGCAGGAGGGAAATGTGGCTATGGAAAATTATCTATTAATCCTTCTAACATGAGAGAGTGTACGAACTGAAAATGGTACATATAGTGTTTAAATGACCAATACAAGCAGCAGCTGTGTGCTTCAACTCTTTTTTTGGGGTATCCCCTGGTTTGTTTTAGTTGTGATCGAGGGGCCCCACCTTGTAGCCATTCACCCTCACTGTCGCTAGAGGAGATAGTGTTTCCTCTTGGTTGTAAGTCCGGTTTTGATGTTAGGTCAATACAGCTCAGGACTTTGTAATAGTTATTGACGTTCATTTGTTGCTGCTTATCTATGTTGTTACTTGAGGGCTGGATTTTGGATGTTTCAGGTACAGATAGTTCGTCGAGAAAAGAAAGATGTCTTTTCAGTTTTATAATATCCTATCCCTGAATGGGCTAAATAGTCCCATTAAAACATTGACATTTATTCATTTGGCAGATGCTTTTATCCAAAGTGACTTAGAGGAATAATACATTATGAGCAATTCATCTTAAGGAGACAGTGGTACGAAAAGTGCTGAATTACAAGGAGCAAGTTGGTAGCTAAATTGAAGAAGAAAACTATTTTAGCATTCTGGCATGAAACTCGCTTATCCAACGCTGAACATGAAAAACAAAAGAAAATCAGGGTTTTCATAACACTTTCTATTCTTCATATAAAGCAGGTAAGAAAAGGAGAGTTGCAATCTTAATACCAAATTTAATTATTTTCGAAGTAACTTCCGAAATAAAGGACAAAGATGGTAGACATCTTTTAGTAAAAGGTAGTTATAATGGTAGAAAAACTTTTAAAGTATTTTAAGAGCACAATGACAATGGAGAAATGAGTCTGGTTGTATTGTGGGATGCAGCTTTAATAGGGTAAAAATCTTAGCTCAAACAGCTCTACAAAAAAGCAAAAAGCTAAAAAAAATGGCCTGATCTAGAACAGGTTGCCCAACCTTTTTTGAACCAAGGTCTACTTTTAAATTTGTCAGTGTGCCGAGATCTACCAGTCCAAACAGAAAGCCACATTTGCTACTCATAGCGTTTCTACATATTTAATATTCACAAAACAAACAAGAAAAAGTGACAATACATTTATTTCTCTACCTTAGTGGGACCTTTGGCACTGGGTGGACACAGCCAGTTTCTCACAGTCAGGGCAGTAGGAGCTGGTTGCAAGCCTTAAGCAGGCCACAAGGTGGTCATCATTCATTGTAGATCTGTACTTTGACTTGATGATTTTCATGTCAGAGAAAGTGCATACACACAAATAGGTTGATCCAAAAAGTGCTGTCAAGGTGAAAGCACATCTTCTGAGGTTGTGATACTTTTGTTCAGGCAGTAAGTTCCAGAACTCTCCATTAATGCCAGGCGTTGCCCTGGATTTGATCTCAATGTCATTTTGCAGTGTGAGAATCTCATTCTAAACAGCAGAGCTATCCAAGTGGAACATTGATACGATTTTGGAGGCAATACAATCCACATCAATACTTGGGCCAAATGGAGAAAACAGATAGCTGGCAACAGGCCCGATGGATGAAGTCTGTAAAGCGCCTCTCAAATTCTAACAAGATGCTCTGAACTTGCTCCTCATAGCGTGCACTGTCAAGCTGCACAAAGCCTTTGCTCTGACTCTGAAGATTTGCCTACATGTGAGGAAAGTTCCACAGGTCATTGTGTTGCAGCCTACTTGACAGCAGTTCTAGCTTGCTTTTAAATGTGTTCACTGAACTGATAAATGTTGGTTACATGTTTATCTTTACACTGCAGCTCTAAATTAAAATCATTCAACAGGTCAGTGAGATCGGTCAGGAATGCTAAATCCAATAGCCACTGGTAGTCCTCTAGCTGGGCATATTCTGCATATTCTGCATCGTTCACTATCCTTCCTCAACTGCTCCTCAATATCCTCTGCCATTCCCATGCATCGCCAAGTAACAGTGCCACAGGATTGCACATCCTTAATGGCAGCTATGATATCACTTTTATTCTTAAAGTCACCAAATAGTGCATCTGCAGCCTCGACGAATGCTTCTTTCACAACTTCACCGTCCTTGAAAGACTTCTTGTGTCTTGAATGTGACTGACGCGATAAAATGCAATAGTTGCAGCCTTACCCTAGGTGTATGGCCTGGTAAAAATGGACTGCTGTGCTGCTAACTGCCCCTTCAATTGCCAGACATTTTGGGTGCGTAGAGCTGATTTAGCCGGGAAATCTGCATCGTAGTTTTTGTGCACAGTCTTGAAATGCCACTCCAAATTGCCCTTCTTCGGTAAGGCCACGCTTGCATTGCAAATAAGACAGATGAACTTCGAATTTGAATAAATTAAAAAATAATCCTCCTCCCAGTCTTTTTTTGGGTTCTTCCATAGTTGTGTTTTACTTTGCTGAAGTCACAGCTCTCTCAACCTCTCCACCGTAACAGCAAGTCTCTACTAATAACGTAATGTGCTTAGCTAAAACCATAGCAAACCATACCCAGCATGCACAGCTAAAACCCTAGCGGAATTTGGATTTGCGTACTAGCATACTACTCTTGCTATTTTTGCCATATATTTATATGAAATAGTATGAATAGTTAGTATGCATTTTCGAATTTAACTCCTGATTTCGTCACTGTCATTTTTAATAGTTAATATTTTAATAATATTTGAGGTCTGAGTCATGTGGGAACAGTGAAGAGAGAGAGAGAGGGTAATCCAGAGTGCAGTTTACTCTCACTGTCGACTGGGAAGCAGTCTGCAATCGACTGGTCGATCACGATCGACTTGTTGGGCACCCTTGATCAAGAAATTAAACTTAAGGAGTTGGAACTGCATCATAGCTCTACTAAAGATCCATCCATCCTTATGCAAATGAGACCTATAAAACAGGAAATGGAAAAAATATATAGTGAGGAGGTTGAGAAGAAAATAAGATTTATTAAGCAAAGGTTCTATGAAGCAGGTCCAACTTAAGTCAAATACAAGGACCCTGTATCAAATACAATAACAACTAAGCTGGAGGGTATCCAGAAATAATTTTAAACATTCTAAATCACTATTTACTCAACTGGAGAAAGCTAATAGACAATTTTTACATTAGACCTCCACTCCTTAGGCACAGAACATAATGATGAACTTGCGTCTGAGATCTCAAGTGAGGAAATAGATAAGGCAATTTCAGCCCTTAATTCTGGTAAATCACCAGGTACTGATGGATTCCCACCAGAATGGTACAAGTCAATAAGGGAATCGGTGCTTCTACTACTTATGACTTGCTTTAATCATATTATGATGGGAGGGTCTCTCCCCACTTCCCCTATATCGCAGTAATACTAAAAGAGGGCAAGGATAAGCTTGACTGCAAATCGTATAGTCCAATAAATGTTTTGAATTCGGATTGAGCCTGTCGACGGTGTGTCCGGGCCGGCGAGCCTGTGTCTCCTCTCTCTGCTTTCTCTCTCCCTTTGGTTATTCCCGCTCCCTCTTCCCTTTCTCCTCTCTTTCGCCCTGTTCCTCCCTCCCAGGCATGTACAGGTCGGATCTGGAGACCGGTGTGCGACGATGCGCTCTCCCTTGAAATAGGGTGGTGGTAGGTCAAATGCCGGAGAAATCCCTGACTTGAGTTCGTATGTTGGGGGTATGTGGTGAGCAGGGCAGTGCCAAGCGCTGTCTGGGCAGAGACTTCCACCTGTGCGCCACACCGACCTCGCATTCCAGTGAGGGGAGGCGGGAGTATTTAAGGAGAAGAGACAGCTGTAGACGGGAGAGAGATGTATGAAGCTTGTCAGCATGTCTGAATATTTTTAGGATTTGGTGCAGCTGGCTGAAAAGAATTGTGTGTTTTTTCTTTATACACTGAAAAGTGTAATTAAATGTCTATTTTTTTGGCAAGCTGGTCCCAGCTTCCTTCTTAATGTCTTAATTGTTACAGGGTAATAGGTAAATTATACAATGCTATCTCCTCAATGAATAAATATTAAATTGACTATATTAAACAGCCATAGGAAAAGACATTAGGAAGTATGGTTGCATGCTTGGGAAACTCAGTGTTCCACTACTCACTCTCTGACCTGGAAGGATTTTGGTTGGAGAGTTTGATTAGATTTTTTATAATGCCAAAGCAGAAATCTAAGTTCACTGGGATTCAGCACCCTTGCTGGAGGGAGTGTGTTTTTTTTAAGAGTCTGAAACAAAGGACACCTTTGGGGGATGCGGCCAATTTCAGTTCAAATAGTTCCAAACAGGAAGAACTCGCTCTCTTCCTCTTGCTCTCTCCAGCTGCTCTTGCTCTCCTCGCTTGCTCTTCTTCGGCCTGCACATGCTTTGTCTGGTCGCACCGCTGACGGCAAGGTCCTCCCATGTGAGATCCAAGGGAACTCATGTATATATGTATATGTGTTAGATTAGATTTATGTTTAGAATAGTAATAAAGTTTATCTATGTTCAAAGATGACTTGAATGTGGTATATTCTGATAAATAATCTCATCCCTGTTTCTGAAAGTTTTCGCTTCTAATCTGTACCTGAATACATGTGATATTATTTCCAAATAGCCATGAGAATAATATCACTCTAATAACTTATGAAAGCTAATTCCTTACAGTGGAAATTGTGAACTGATAGAATTAGACGTTTTATTATGTTTTCAATGGTGGAGAACAAATTTATTTGTCATTTATCTAATTTATAATGGTTGTCGAACGCGACTAATTCCGGTATACATTTAATTACCTAATAAGGACAGTTTAATTTAGTTCATAGCTCACATATTTCAAGACCCTAAATTCCCTCCTAAATTTAGCATGCGTGCAAATTACCCTACATATTATGATGGTAAAATGCGTGCAAAATACCAATTTTAAATGACCCCTTCCACATCTCTAAATTATATATGTAATACCCTACATCAGACACACCAAAGAAGATCCATGAAGCTCTCGTGATCGTGAATGTATCCACTTTTTTAAACTTTCCGATCAGATGGTTATTTAATTTTAAAGCCTCTTGTAAAGTGTAAACTCCTGTTTTAGAACAGTGGTTGTTTGACAGGTGAGGGGTTGTGCTTCACTGCTGCCAGGATGCATACAGGATAGATTAGAGTTTACACCTAAAATTCGATCTGGCTACGTATTTTTTTACCACATTCGTATGTGTTTTTTTGTGATTTGAACACAAATCTATTTAGACCCTGTTTAGGCCTGTATTTAGGGCTGTGATCAGATTAACCAAAAAGCATCTTCATACCAGGTTGGAATGGGGTCTTAGCAGATGTGAAAAAATGAATTTTGGCAGCAATGCAACAAAGCCTCACATTAGGTGTGTAACTGATGCGTTATAGCACTCTATTACCACCACATATAATGATAGGAAATGCTGTTACACCAGTCGCCCCATAAACCAGCTAAATCACTCTTTATCGCTATTCTTCATTAACACAACAAAAATATATTTAAACTAGCCAAAATCCAGAAATAAAATGATTTTTTACTAATATCAATTTGCTTCCGCCACAATTTTTTAATCGATACGCCCCCAACTTGGAAAGTCGGGGCTTAAAGAAAATCCAGATTTTCCCACTGGTAATTATGACTTTGTGGTGCCATTCTTGTGCGTTCAACTCATAAACACGATCATTCCGACATGACTTGAACGCACTACACATGAATCTTGAAGAGAAAGATCCACCAAAGAATCACGGCAAACAAATAGATCTCTGCCGCGACCGCCCACTTACATGACACACTGCGAATGACGCAATCGAGTCGGTCTACCTACATTCTCAAACTGTGTGTAAATTTGCATATATTCAAATATTTTACAATAAAATTTAAATGCATTGTTTCCATACTTTTAATCAACAACTTTAAATCAATAGTTTTACTATATATTTTTCCATTGTTTTATTTTGATTGTCATTTACAGTCCTACATGGAATTGTAGTCCATTCCCTCTTGTAGTCTTGTCCCTTTGCCTTATTTTGTCTGATTTTTAAATACTTTTCTGCTTCAAATCAAAGGTTTTGATTCACCTCAGAGCTTGTTTGTTTTGTTCATGGCACATAACCCTTTTATGAAGCACTTTATGAAATCCCTATGGAAAAAATTAATGGGAAAAATTATTTTTGAATAATCTATACGAATAAAATTACATTCAAATATTTCAACCCACTCTTTTTACCTTAAGGAGGAGATTGCCTCCCGTCCAGTCCTCCAACATCATGGATGCCTGTGCACGGATCAAAGGGGTCCCACTGAAGAGCCGTGCCACCATGAGGAAAGAGGTATGAGCTTGACTACCACAGTGGCTCTCAACTGGCCTCGTTTCAGGACCCAAATTTACATTGGAGATCAAGTGGCCTCCAGAAACAGAATCTAAATTATAGTACAAAATTGAATTTCGTTGGTTTCATGCTCTCACCAGTCAATAATTCACAATACAAAACACATTGTGGTTGGCTCAGATTATGTTTATCCTCGTTGAATGTGAACCTCTATTTAATGTAGTCTGGGTGATGTTTTTTATTTTTTAACCTTGTGTTGTTTTTGTTCATGGCTTTCAAGGATGAGGGCATGTCACACAACTTGTCCATGTTGGCATCTGTCTAATTTGGCTAGCTTCTACCAAGTCACAGTCACATTTGCATAATAATATAGTTTCATTGGACACCAATCAACCACAAAAGATATGGGAAACCATTTTCATCTTTGTTAAAAAAATAAAAAATAAGCCTGTTTATTTTTCTATCCCTGTATGCACTTTTTTTTTTTTGGGAGATGTGGTTAATTATTTGCATTTAGCATTGTTTTTTCCCTGCTTTCTGCGGCTATATCAAAACACATACAACCCATTTTTGGGCCACAGCCCACCAGTTGTGAGCCACTGGTCTACCATTTTTCTTTGAATGTGTACTTACAGTAACTAAGGTGGGATTAATTTGCTGTTTTTCTAAACAAACGTTTCGGTTGCATTCTGTTCTGATGCTCTTGCAATTTCCCACAAGCTTTGTTTGTTTGAGCAGACCATCCGTGAGGGCTCGAACCCATGCCTGAAGAGCCTGTTGAAACACAAGAAAGAGCTGTGCAATGTGGTCATGGAGCTGCATAATAAAGAACCACAGTGTCTTTCAGAAGTAAGGAGCACACACATCAGCATAAATGAGAGAACAAAACTGCAATGTTATACTTTTTGCATTTCAGAATTCTGTGCATGCATGTAATTGCAAAGTATTAAATTAGGAAGTATTTTTAACAGTTAATTAAATAATTGACCTTACAGATGTCTCCGTTTAAATGTTCTGTGACCTCTTTTTGAGCGAAGTGATTTGAGCGAAGCCGCATGACAACAGATAAGATTGGTTAGAGTCAACTGGGACAGTTTCATCTCACTGTATTACAGACATATCTGCATGTCATGTGGTTTGCCTGAATTGTTAGGTTTGAAAGAAACTGCAATTTGCAGTTTCTGTGTGGCTGATTTTCTCTATACTAAAATGCTATTCATCCATATTGCTTTATAATGTTTTCAAAATATTTTAATTTGACTGTAGCACCGCAGAATATTTAGTATATATGCATGTAATGTTTATACATGGCATGATTGTGTTCTCCTCCCTAGATACATTATGTATGCTTACCTAGTCACACCGAGGGGGAGAATTTCACTCTACAGGCAAGTACTTTGTATGCCATGACTTATTGAACAGTATATGAAAGTTTGTCCATGCAGGGCTCATCAATATGTGTTTGAAATATGCTAGTAATAGACTGTATTTTGTATGTCATGTTAAACATGTTTTACCGTGGTGTGATTAATATACCTTGCTTTCTGATGCTCACAGGCTCTAAAATCTCTTTCCACTGAGATGATAGATTTGCTTAGATCACTTCATGTGCATACACTTAAAGATGAAGAGATTCTGCTCCTTAAAGATCCCAAAAGAGCCTTTGAGAGAAAAGACAGTGTTTCCCAGGTATTTAGTGCATTTTCTGTGTATTATATTTGAGTATGTGTAAGTTCTGTTTGGGTTGGGTATATGTTCTCATTATTTTGGTATCAGGTATCCTTCATTGTTTTGTCTGGGTGTACATTCTTTGTGAAATTGGGCCTGAGCAGAACTAACCTTGTGGAATGCAGCCAATGGAATTAAATTATGTTGTTCTCTGATTGAACATTAAATCAAACCACAAGTGTTTTTCAGACATAACAAGAGATTGCATGTGTATTTACACACATGTCAGGGAATTATATTGGTTCAGGGCTTCACAATTTACAGACCTTTTGTGAATCATGTTCATTCTTCCTGAGCAGCTTTGTATATCATAACAATATATCTTGACTACACAGGATGTGAGTACAGGATAATACATAATCAGCTGGTAGTTTTTGCAAAATTATCTTTGATGGGGTGATCACGACCTTGATGCAAAGTGTTCTTTTTTTTATAATTTATATTGTTATTTGTACATGCTGCTTATTACACGGCTGCTTACCAAATGTATAAATAAATGGACATAAAATATTGATTCAAGTTTTTTTAAAACTACGTTAATATGTACATTAAGAAGAAAAAGATGGCAGAGTAATAAAAGAGACACTAGCACAGCTATGAATGATATCAGTTGTCTGTGACAATTGTCAATTACTGTATACAATTTAGAGATCACTATACAAACATATTTAAATAGAATGCCATGATTAACCAATCAAAACCAAGTAGAGAGTTGTGTAAGAGGCTTTTATCATGTCATTCCAACAGTTGATTGATTAATACATTGATTTTAATATCTTTTTTTTTTTTTTTTCAATCTCAGGTCAGCTGTTTAAGAGCCTTGTGTATATTGAGGCATAGCCCCACCCCTCAGGTTAGTGTTTGCACCTTGCTGGGGTTGTTGGCTCGATACACCGCTGGGATAAGATATGCCCTGGAGTTACAGGTTCTGCAGAGGGGCACATTAGAATCATGTCAAGCTGAGGACGATGACACCAATCAGTCTGTCTCTTCTATTGAAGAGGACTTTGTTACTGCTTTTGAGCATCTTGAAGAGGAGGATACAGGTGATTAGTCAATTGGTTACTTTACAAACCTACTTTTATGGCATATACATATTTGAATAATTACTAGTATATCTCGTTGTTTTTAACCCCAGGAAGGATGATCTGTGCACAAAATGCCCTTTTAGCTATTTTGAAAAAGAACCATTTACTAAATAGCTAGTGACAAAATTAGTTACCATAAAAGCTTTAAGAGAAAATGATGTGAGCATGTACAACTGCTAGCTCTGCTTTTTTCACTGTTCTCTGACTTTTCAGGTGCCCATAGTCAGCAGAACCTCAGAGACGTTGCCTCCCAGACTGCCCCCTCTCATTTAAAAGACTTATCAGGATCTCGCATCATAATAAGTTCCATATACAAAAAGTCAGTGTGCAAGCAAAAATCCACTGCAAAAGTGGCAGAATCTGTCCTGAAGTCCGTATGGCCTGAGGATTCAGAGACCTCTTACACACCTAGTAGCCCACCAAAGGGACTTGCTACCTCCCCATCCCTCACAGAGTCAGATGACTCAGACTGCTCCAGTCCCAGCCCTATTATATTTCTGGATGAAGTTGGATATCAGAAAAGTCTTAAAGCAAAACTTGACATTCCCAAGATCCCCATTTTAAAGGAGGGTGTGGAAGACTCTGACTCAGAAGTCAGTGAATTTTTCGACAGCTTTGATCAGTTTGATGAACTCGAGCATACTTTTGATTCCAACATCAAGGTCCTAAAAGAACAGCCCCTCCCTGGTCAAGCAGAGAAAAAGCATATTGACAACTCGGGATGTAAATTTGTGTCGAGGGAGTGCACTAACCCAGCAATGAACCCTCACAAGTTTGATCATAGAACTCTCCCAGCCAATGTCAAGAAACCGACTCCACTCAAGCCAGGATCACCGTACAGTATTCCCTCCGATGCACCAGATTCCCCACGGCTGGCAAGGACTCCCTGTGAGGAAAGCGGGCCACTCTTCAGCCCAGTTCGTTCATCAGCATTTAGCCCCCTGGGAGAAGGAGGGTCCTTAGATTATTTTTGGAAAGCTGATGGTGATAGCTCTGAATTACGTAAACCACAGGATCTTTGCTCCCTTTACAAAACGTACTCTGACTTTGCCAATAACCTGTCAAAAGAAATCCTCGGATCTGTGTGTGGATACTCCTCCCCTGTTGATTTTAACATTAATAAGAACTTGAGCTGTGTGTGTCACAAGGAGTTCAAAAACACTAATGGGTATCTGATGAAGCTGTCAGACATTCAGGAGACAGTCACCATCACCAAATCCCAATCACAGTCTCTGAAGGATGGGATTCAGAAGTTTGCTACAGACTTGGTCGAAATAAGCCTTGGAAGTGCCTTAAAGGACTTGCAGAAAGGAGTGTCCTCCTGTACCACTACACTTTGCCATTTGGCTGCAAGGCTGACTTCTTCAGTATTTCAAATGGCCTTTCATGAGATAGGCATGCGCCATGCATATGTGCTAAAAGAGCGTGCCATAAATGGACTGGCCAGTTTCCTTGTAGGGGAAGCCGTTTCTGGAGCCCTCAAAGACTTTCTGTTTGTGAAAAAGCAGATTTTCAACAACACTGTCACTCGATTCGCAGCGGATCTTGCTGAGGAATTAGTGTTTGAAGGAATTATGGAGGTTTGCCAATTTTCACATCCCTCTACACCTCTTACACCAAGCGACTGGTCTTTTGAACAAGAGGAAGAAGTGGTTTCTTCCTATGCTTCTGACCTGTCAGAGTCAGTTCTCCAAGAGGCTTTTATAGAGCTCTCACAAGCTGACGTGACTTTCACTACACAAGCAGCCATCAGCGTGTCAGTGGATAACGTATGCTATGTAAGTGCTGAAGATACTTCTCTAATCACAAAGACCTGCATTGCCCAGACCAGTTATCCTGGATCTCAGGCTCTAGAAGAGGCTGGCAACCAAGAGCAGGATGGTTGCACAGTAAAGAAAGCCTTGTATTGTGTGTCAGGTATGGCCAGTTGTGTTTCAGTACCTGTGGCTGGCCAGGTCATATCTCATGTACGAAACTCAAAGGAACCTTCTCTGTATATATCCAGTATTGGTCACATATGCCAGACCAACCCTAAAAGAACCATTTGTTGCAAAGGGGATGCTTCAAACTCGACCTCAGATACTTCTGCAGCAACTTCTACTGAATCATTGCCAGGTTCTGCAAAAAAACAAGATACTAATTTTGAGGAAATAGGTATCAATCCATCCACTGAAAATGATTCTGGCAAACCCTCAATTGGCAAAACTTTTCAGAACTTCTCTGGCAATATGGTGGAAACCATAGTAGGTGAGGCATTCGATCTCATGCATTCTTCAACAAAAGTGAAGAAAAAAGTTGAGGATTGTACAGACTTTCTGAGCAAAACTATAGCTGCACATATATCCTCTCCAAGCCATGGAACGGTTAAATCACATGATGCATCATCTTGGAGTTCACAAGCTCAGAGAGCACCCTTTCACTTGGTGTCAAAGGGTGCTTGTGACCTAACCTCCAGAAGTATACGTCCAGTCTCCAAACCCATTTCAGAAGTCCATCATGCCATGAGAAGGGACACATTAGAAGTGCCCAGTTTTGAAGTTGCCTCCTGTTGTGGTAGAAAGGGGGGTGCAGAGGAGATCTTTAGCAGCAACTATGGAACAAAATCAGTTGAAACCCCAAGCACTCCACCTTCAAGCCCTCAGCAACCATCGAAAGAGCACAGTGAGAAACAGATCAGACATTTCTCCAAAAAGCTCAAAGGTAAACTTGCAAAAGAATTCTCTCCTGCAACCCCTCCACCCACCCCATTTTACCCAGCTGCCACTGACTCCAAAGAAGCTGGTTCAGTTTCAGACAAAGCAGATTTTGTGCTAAAGCTCATTAGGTCTCTTTCTGAAGAAGCTGGTAGCAATGAAGATGAGGAGGAGGACCAGGAAAATGGCCTTCTCTCCAGAAACTTACAGGTGGAGCTGAGCCCTAATGTCAGGAACAGAGTGATCGAGAGGGGTGCGCTCCATTTTGCAGAGCGTTTAGCATGCCACATAGTTTCCATGGCAACTGAGATGGACACACTAAGCTTTGGAGAGGTAAAAAAGCCTGAGGGTGATGAGAGCAAAGGCAGTGTTGCCATGCTTAGTGCACAGTTCTCAGAGCAGATGTTGAATTCTTTGTGGACATATGCTGGAGAAGTTGCTGGAGAAGTCATTGATGATGTTAAGAGGATGATGAGTTCAACCCACTGTCGTCACAAAACAATAAAAAGAGGATCTGCAAGCTCTGCAGACAAACTTCAGGTTGGAGATTACAAGGACTCTCTTCTGGGAAGCTTGGCTCATCAGTCGTCTGGTGATGTCCAGGCATCAGTCCATAGCTCTCAGAGTGCCGGTTCCAGTAAGATGTCATCAGAGTATCCAAGCTGTGAAAGTGTCACTGATGAATATGAAGGATACCTTATTAAGGTCCTGAAGAAAGAGGGAGGCAACCGAGAGCTTATACTGGATCAGTATGCCACTCGTTTGGCCTATCGATCGATTAAATCAGGCCTTGCTCATGCGGCAAGAAAAATAAAGCAGAGGTCCCCTTTGAGGTTTCACTCTTCTAGGTGTCTACACAATGATCGTAGTCACGAGGCTCCTCAAATTCCCATATCAAAGTCATCTGTACTTACTCTTGGAAAAGATGGATCCTCCTGTGAATCTCTGCCATGTGCTTGTCAAGACAGTCAAGATATTAGCAGTAATGAATATGTAGAACTTGTGAACTTTGCCGAGTCACTGGCCTACAAAATCACTTGTGATGTTACACGAAGGCTTCAAATGTCATCAATTAGACTGCCAAAATCTCTCACTGATTCTTGCCTCTACAGGAAATCCAACATTGAGGACTTACCTGAAAATTTTATGAAAAGTACATTTTCATGCTCTCTTTTACCTTACACAGAGACTAACAGGCTGTATCATAGCACTGGCAGCCTGAATGACGGCAAATGCAACAACAATGTCATGCAAGTGATTGAACATTATGCCAGGAAAATTGTCGATGACACTTTGGAAATGACACTGGGCCCGGGATGTTTTCAGGCTGTTAGGGACAGAAGGGCATTAGAGCCGAATTCTTTCACAGAAAAGCTGGCTAAGGCGTACCAAGCCTGCCGATACTGCCAAGGTCGAGATTGCCTGTTTTGCAGTAGAGATGGTTGTCGCAGTTTCCAGGGACTGAAAAAAAGGAGGCAACAGGATTCCGATGCAGTGACTGGGCTAGAAATTCCAAGAATTCACATTGATTTGGATAAGAGAGCTGCTTTTGCTGATGAAATGGTGTCCAGTGCTATTGAGAAAGCGAAAAAGGAACTGAGCTGCACCAGCCTGAATGCAGACAGTGGGATTGGTCACGATGGCGCAAGCTTTGCAGAAAGCCTCACCACAGAGATTATGACATCCGCATTATCCAACGTCAGCCAAACCGTCAACCTTGGGTAAAATGACACGACTTTTCCAACTAAGTCTATCCCATAAAATTGCTCATCAGTTACTCAAGAAAAAATGGATTTACTGGATTTTGAAACATTTTTTTTTTGTCAGTGGATTGTCGTGATTGGACTTTCTATGTTTCAGTACTTCTAGAAGGGAGGTTGTCAGTGTGACAGAATCAACCGTGAGTCAGCAGTTGAGTTTGAGTGTTGGTGATGACAGTCTTGGTAGCTGGTCCAATTTGAGCTTTGAAGAAGAACACCCAGATGAGACCAGCAGCTTTCACCATCTAAGTGACAGGTAAATAGGTCCCACCACAAGATATACACAATGCACAAGCTATAGATACTGAGCAGTTCATTTTAACATTTTTGTGAAAGCATTACTGTTTGATTAATACCACACTGCCATTCAAATCTCTCTTCTTTCTATCTACTGCACCTTTCACAAGCATGTGGCTGTAACCATTGTAAAAAGCACAATTTGGTGGATTTGCAAAGGATTGACTGAATTTGCAATTGTTTTACTATTGCAAACCATCAAAGGAATATGAAGAGAAGAGATTTATGTTCAATAAAGTGATCGAAATAAGACAGTGTCAAATGTTAGACATTCTAAAAGTTTGTTTTCAAAGTGTTTTGGTCCATTTTTTTTTTTTTACATTTGCAGGGTCTTCCCCCCCCCCCCCCAAACAGATGTTTTGTCTTAATTCTCATGTTTGGTCTAAGTTTGATCAGTTTTGGATTGGGAAGCCTATGACACATTATTACTGAAAAAAAGTTGTATTGATTTCTTTCTTTTGTACAAAAACTGTTTAATGATCTCTTTGAAGTCAAAGATGCCAATTATATCACCATTGTCCAAATTTGCTGGGGAATACCTAGGGTGGTTTCCAAATAAGAATTAAGGGGTTTTGTTTTTCACTCTCAATATCTAACTGTCTTTGGCCTCAGAAGATGATAACTGACTAATACCGTCTTATCTTTCAAATGCATTAATTGTTTTTAATGGTTTTTGGCTATAGTGTCTTAATGGGAGCAAATTTGATCAACATTTTAATATCTCCCAAGATGCTACAAGTTAGAATGTATGAGAACCATTGTTTTGGACAGCCAAAAATACCATGAAGGTACCACAATATTTATGAATCGTGTAGTTGTCAGCTTGAGGCAGTGTTTCTAGTATAATCAATTCCAAAAATCAATCAGTGTATAGATCAGTTAGGTCTACATAGTAGACTTCTTATTAGGGCTGGGTGAGATATATTAAATATAAATAATTCACAATATATTTGCAATGATTTTGTCAGGAATACACAAGGAGAATATTGCAGTGATTTTAATGCAGTTTTTATTTGGTCATTAAGACTACTTTCATTCTCTCACAACTTGTGAGGGTCAAAGTGTAAATATGTGTTTTAATGACTTTAACAGCAGTATAAAAGCACAGCTTGAGGCTAGTTCAAGTTAATTCAGTAAATAAAGTAAAAGAGAAATGTTCTTTTTGAATTAATCAATTCAAAACTCTGATTCAGACTCTTGATTGTTTGCATGTGCAATGTCTATTTGGTTGAAATGATTGTTTCCCTGATTAAAAAAAATTATATATGATATACACTCATTGGCCACTTTGTTAGTTACACCTATACATCTACTTATTCATGTGATTATCTAATCATCCAATCATGAAAATGGCTGTGCACCGATGCTCCCCATCCAACCCGATGGAGCTTGAGAGGTCCAGCAAAGAAAAATGGGAGAAACTGCCCAAAAATAGGTGTGCCAAGCTTTTAGCATCATACACAAAAAGATTTGAGGCTTAATTGGTGCCAAACGCTAAATTTGCAAAGATTTCAAACAAACTTCTTTCACATTGTCACTATGGGGTATTGTTTGTAGGATTTTGAGGAAAATAATGAATTTAATACATTTTGGAATAAGACTGTAACAAAATGTGGAAAAAGTGAAGTGCTGTAAATACTTTCTGGATGCACTGTGTATGTATATATATATATATATATATATATATATATATATATATATATATATATATATATATATATATATATATATATTGACCTCTCGTGTAGCTCTAGTAAAGATTACCTCTATGTATTTGCTCAAGGTAGGTATACTAGATTTACAGTATATTATATTGTAGTGTGTCTTCCTCTCTTCTCTCCCCCAGCAGTAATGGAAACAGCAGTAGCTGGAGCAGTCTGGGTTTAGAAGGCGAGGTTTATGAAGAACATTTGTCCTTCTCTCCAGACAGGTTGGTCTATGGAAGGAGGCATTGTATAGCCAAGTATGGGCTTGCTCTAATTACTGCATGATGACATGCAAGTGCTGAAAATGTGTCTCTGTGAATTTGTGAGATTAACCTTTTAACATCACCATGGAACAAATGGCCCTTTTTTTCTTCATTCTGTGGTTGACATTAATGGGATTAGTCAATCAAATCTTTGTGGATGTGTTGGAAGACTTGTGTGTGTGTGTGTGTGTAGGAAGTGTTGGGTTGGGGAGATTGTTGCATGTGGTTTGTGGTAAATTTCCCTTCAGTCAGTAACATTCTCTTACATCTGTAATATTTTTCATCCTGCAGTGACTACACTGAAGAAAAGGAACCAGAGGCCAAGGATGATTCGGGTGGTAAATAACAAGAACTAATTTTCATTAGGGGTGGAGAAAACACAAATTCTGTATTCAAACTAATCTTGATCAATCCACAAAATATATAATCAGAATTCAAATGTATTATTAATTCTGGTTATTGTAAAGCATTTGTAGGACAAAACGGATACAGATTGCATGATGGGAATCTCCAATGGCATAGTAAACCATGAAAAGTTGCGCTGACATTGTGCAAACATACAAGGGAGCCTTCAGATAAATGTAACAGACATCAAGAACACAAAGTCTGATCTTTATTAAACACCATCTTAAAGAAAACATCCAAGCAACATTTTGGTTATTTTTAAAGGGAATATGTATTTATATAGGTATCACAATCGCCGTACACATTTTTCACAGCTTTCACATGCTTGAAAGTTGATCATTCTCATGGGCAGCCACAAAACAAGATTCATGCTGGTTGACAACAACATAGATTAAGGAGGCTCCATTGTGCCATTTCATTTAGATACTTGTTTTTAAGACCTGCTTTTTCCTACTTCTATTGGCAGGTCAGACATACAGTACTTTATTTTGGCTTTCATGTGGAGTTTTTACACTTACAGTTGAAGTCAGTTGTTTACAAGTACTTAGGTTGAAGTCATCAAAAAAAAAAAAAGTTTAACCACTCCACAGATTTAATATTAGCAAACTATAGTTTTGGCTAGTCGTTTAGGACATTTACTTTGTACATGACAAGTAAGTTTTTCAGCAATTGTTTACAGACAGATTGTTTCACTTTTAATTGACTATATCACAATTCCAGTGGGTCAGAAGTTTAAATACACCAAGTAAACAGTGCCTTTAAGCAGCTGGGAAAATTCCAGAAAATGATGTCAAGCCTTTAGACAATTAGCTTCTGATAGGAGGTGTACTGAATTGAATGTGTACCTGTGGATGTATTTTAAGGCCTACCTTCTAACTCAGTGCCTCTTTGCTTGACATCATGGGAAAATCAAAAGAAATCAGCCAAGACCTCAGAAAAACATTGTGGACCTCCACAAGTCTGGTTCATCCTTGGGAGTAATTTCCAAATGCTTGAAGGTACCACAATAATCTGTACAAACAATAATTGTACTTGTACACAAGTATAACACCATGGGACCACGCAGCCATCATACCGCTCAGGATGGAGACGCATTCTGTCTCCTAGAGATGAACATAGTTTGGTTTGACAAGTGCAAATCAATCCCAGAACAACAGCAAAGGTCATTGTGAAGATGCTGGAGTAAACATGTAGACGAGTATCTATATCCATAGTAAACAAGTCCTATATCGACAAGGAAGCCTCTACTCCAAAACCACAAAAAAAATAAAATAAACCAGACTACAGTTTGCAAGTGCAAATGGGGACAAGGATCTTACTTTTTGGAGAAATGTCCTCTGGTGTAATGAAACAAAAACTGAACTGTTTGGCCATAATGACCATTGTTATGTTGTTCATAAAAAAGGAAATTTTGTGGATGTATTGAAGCAACATCTCTAGACATCAGCCAGGAATTTAAAACTTGGTCGTTTTAACACCAGTTCTGTCTGGAGGAATGGGCCAAAATTCCAGCAACTTATTGTGAGAAGCATGTGGAAGGCTATCCAAAATATTTGACCCAGGTTAAACCATTTAAAGGCAATGCTACCAAATACCAAAGTGTATGTAAACTTCTGAGCCACTGGGAATGTGATGAAAGAAATAAAATCTGAAATAAATAATTCTCTCTACTATTATTCTGACATTTCACATTCTTAAAATAAAGTAGTGATCCTAACTGATGTAAGACAGGGAATGTTTTCTCTGAATAAATGTCAGGAATTGTGAAAAACTGAGATTAAATGTATTTGGCTAAGGTGTATGTAAATTCCTACTTCAACTGTACTTTGGCAACATGCCCCTACACTGACTGCTGCTGAATAATTTTGGAATCAGATTGTGACACCCTGAACCCCAATCAAGTAGAATCGTGAGGTGCCTAAAGAGTCCCACCCCTTGTTTTTTGTCTGTTGTTCAAACCTCAACTAGTAATAAATCCTCAACTGTAGACTAATATCAACCCTTATATTTGTGCTGCCACTCATTCCAAGTGGTCTTACTTGGCTGAGAACCTTTGGCAGGCCCTCATCAAAGCCACATTGCTATTTATTGACGTCCCTGAGTCCCCTGACTGTCAGAGCGGCTCCATGTGGGTCAACAGATGAGCTCAGGCACAGTTATGTGTCTGGTCCAGTTTACAGAGCGAGCATGGGAAATTGCTTTGCTGAAGTAAGCAATTTACTGTGATTGTGGTGTTTGTGGTTTGTGTGTATGTATGGATTAAATTGTGTGTTTTTTCTCCATGAAGGAGCAGTGCGAGTGGAAAAGGAACATGGGCAGCCGGAAAGAGCTCTGCTGGTAGTGAGTACGGATGTGAGGGTCCGGACTCTGGACCCCCAACTGACAGCAGTGCTCCAGTGGATAGCTGCCTCTATTGCTGATCTGCCTTTAATGAAGCTGAACCAATACTCTGCCCAAGAGCTCCAGCAGGTCAGAATTTTCTCATAGTAATCAGCGTGTTATCATTATAATAATTCACAAAGTGGGTGATTCTTCAATAAGGGTAACTTTTCTGTCCTCAAATCTTTTTTTTTCAAATATTTCAGTTTTAAGGGATGGATTATTTGCAAGAATTATACCATTTTGGGCTTGTTCCCTACCCAGACTTTTTAACTTCCCCTCTATACTAAATGTATTTATAACTGTACTTTTTTTTTCCTAATAACTTTAAAATGTCATGCTTTACATAAATTGTGTTAATTTCTTTTATTTTTTTTATTTCTTTTTACAAATAATCACTGTCGCCAATACTGCTGTGATTACCATAACATCATTAAAAAATCCACACTATGACACATTATACAGGGTTACCATGCATCCTGGAAAACCTTGAATTTTGCAATGTAGTTTTCCAGTCATGGAAAATTAGAAAAATACCTAAATGTCCTGGAAAAATTAATATAACCATTTGACTGTGTTGCTAACAAGGTTTCTGTTACAAGCACAAACACATGGTAATGTGGCAAATTTGTGTAGTTTTTTCACTGCTAGTGGCTGCGCATTGTGAAACAAGATCAGCGGTTAAGGGCGCTTACACCCTCACGATTGATTATCAGATCTCTTGATTGGTTACAGCTACGACCAATCACGTGCTTTGCTTCAGTGGAGCATGCTAAGTAAGAAGCGGTATTCGGGAAACTTCTCATTCATAAACAAACTGAATGACCATGTACTTGTACCAAACTATTGAATGAGAGGGGCATTTTGTTTGTTTACTTCAGCTTCGGCATGTGAGTCTACCATGTTCATCATGGAGAGAAAAGGAAGGAAGAGCTATTAATGTGTAAAAGTGACTGATGTGTCTACATGTTGAGGGGATTTCACAGGACTTGTGTCAGTGCTGACAAATACATTGAAGTCTATGAAGTGAATCGTCAGCACAACCTCGGCTCCAACTTCACACCAAAGTGTTATTCACACACATTTTACCTCACAAATATGTCTTTTAGAGTACAAAGCTACATTAAATATTTTAAAATGGCTGAAATTTATGAAGAGATGTTGAAGGTTTAATACATTTTTACCTTGTAATTTCAGAGTATCCAGAGACCCCAGTTATTGAACTACAGTAATAAAATTTTTCAAAGTTTATTGCGCATACTACCTGTTTTCTCGCATGGCAAGCTCATAAATTCAACCCTCCATAACACTTACTACAACGTGGCGTAAACTTCTCATCATGAACTTTTCTAGACTTTACTAACAAAATTCTGCAGCTATAGTTCTTACTTCCAGTAAAAAGTCTGCACACATCTGCAACCGCTTCATTGGCTACCTATCGCATTCTATACAAGATATTGTTGATAACTTTCAAGGCACTTCACACACTTGCTCTTCAGTACATGAGTTGCTTCGCCCTTATATATATATATATATATATATATATATATATATATATATATATATATATATATATATATATATATTGCCTATTATTATCAGAACTGTTTAAATGTTTTATATATAATATAATAGTTAAACCCCTGTACTAGGGAAAGCTCAAATGGACCATTTGAAAAAGGTCAGTTTGGATGGGGTGTATCACAGAGAGAAGAGGTGGCCACGGACAGAGATGGCTTTTTAAAATATATCTTAATGTACCAGGAAACATTAAAACTTTTCTCCAGTCTCCCTCTCCACAAGTAATATATTTTTAGGGTGACAGAGAAAGATAATAGAGGGCAGGGAATAAATACCCCACGTTTTATTTGGTTCTCCATATTTTTTCTACTTCTTTGATTTCACAGCGCAACTAGTCCCTAGATTCCCACTGGTCAACGGATGCCTACACCAGACTGCGTTGCAGTAAATGTAGCATTTTTTTCAACTTTTGGTCGCATGACGAAGCATCACTATCGGAAACCGTTGCGTTTTCCCTCTTTATCCTTCTGATGTACCATACCCTTTGAAATCAGTTCATTCGCAGCATTCTCTGACGCAGCATAAACTCTAGTCAGTGTGTATGCACCCTAATGTGGAGCACAAAGTGCCGCTTGACGCTGGTGTTTAGCAGAGCTTTGACGCCTCTACTTAACTAATGAGAAATGCACTTTACATTGATGAAAGGACATCATTGAAACTCAAAATTATTTATAATTACTATTATTGTTGTCTTTTCTGATAAAGGTTATGTGCAGTTGTTTAAATATTGTAGGAAAATGATACAGTACATCAGCTTTGTTCAACTGAAGTCAGTAGATTTGACATGCAAAGTTTTATCATTTAGAAGGTAAGGACATTATTGATACTCATTATTATTATTATTATTAGACTATTATTGTTGTCTTTTTGGATGAAGTCATGCTTGGCCGTTCACAAACTGAACAGATATTATTGATCTGCTTTGTTCTTATAATGCTTAAATACTATAAAGGCTCTTTCGGTCAGATTTCTGTCATGAACATTTCAAATGATTCAATGAATCGCTCATAGCACATTAGACTTTCATTTGTTGCTACCTAGTGCCATCTCCAGAAGGGGTCACTAAACGCATAATTTCGATAAAAAAAAAACGACGAATACCGTTCACATGACTCTAGAGTGTCATTTAATGCCGCACCGAGTCACGCGACACTTTGTGAAGTGCTCCTACGGACGCAGCATCAACAAAAGTGTCTCTGATCAGAATCTCTGTAAGGTTTTTCATTGAAAATGAAAACCTGTTTGGTTGTAAAGAGGAGAGTCTCTAGTTTAGTTTAATATGTAGCATTAAAAAAATTCTGTTAATTTTACACACGTCACTACCCTGATAAACACACGTCTACAAATGTGGAAACTCACATTTCCTCAAATGTTTGTTATTTTGAACAACTTTCAACTCTAAAACATCTGTAGGTCATTTAGCTTCAATTTATTATACATTTTGTTATATTTCATTTTGTCATCACTGCACAATACAGTTCAATTCATTAACATAAGTTAATGCACTCCTAAATATTTCCTGTGCATTTTAACATTGAGAATAAATGGGTTCATCCAAAAGCTGAAACATTCTGCTTTCAGAGGCTTTATATGGAGTTAGGATACAAAATAAGGTGCATTTCAAACTGTTCTGAGACCAGTGCAGACAGGCAGCACACTAGAGGTTAAGTAATTCACTAAATTGGGTGCAAGGGAGCATCCTATAGCTTTCTGTGCAGCCAAGTGCATTTACTCCTAAAATCCGATCAAAAATTCAGTTTCAGACTGCAGATGATGTTTGGACCACTCAACATTTTTGGCAGACATGGGACAATGGTAATAAGTACTTGGATTCAGACTTTTCTAATGAAACATTTTATTTTAACATGGTTTGCAGTGATTGGATGATGCTGGACACATAATAAACAATTTGATGAAAAAATCTGACAATCTATAGCTTAGTGTTATTTTATTGTATTTTTTCCCCAATTTGGAATGCCCAATGCACTTTTTCAGTCCTCGTGGTCGTGTATTAATTTGCCTCAATCTGGGTGGCGGAGGACGAATCCCAGCTGCCTCCGCATCTGAGACCGTCAACTCACGCATTTTATCATGTGGATTGTTGAACGCATTGTCATGGACATAGCTCGTGATGGTTTCATACCATCAACCGTGGCATCCGCACTCAACTCACCACACACACCACCGAGAACAACCACATTATAGTGACCATGAGAAGGTTACCCCATCTGACTCTACCCTCACTAGCAACCGGCCAATTTGGTTGCTTAGGAGACCTAGCTGGAGTCACTCAGCACGCCCTGGGATTCGAACTAGCAACTTTACCACCGAGCTACCCAGGCCCCCAGCTTAGTGTTATTTAAATTTCACAACATAGTCTCACTGTCCACATATGTGTACATACACTGGTGGCCAAAAGTTTGGAATAATGGACTGATTTTACTCATATCTTGTCGGGCACTTCTCACGCATCTTACATTCTAGCTGATCCCACGAAAGCTCAATGGGGTTAAGATCCATAACACTCTTTTTCAATTATCTGTTGTCCAATGTCTGTGTTTCTTTGCCCAATCTAACCTTTTTTTTTTGTTTTTCTGTTACAAAAGTGGCTTTATCTTTGCAATTCTCCCCATAAGGCCTGCACCCCTGAGTCTTCTCTTTACTGTTGTACATGAAACTGTTACGTTACTGTTGAGCGTGTATAATTCAATGAAGCTGTCAGCTGAGGACATGTGAGCATCTATTTCTCAAACTAGAGACTCTGTTGAACTTATCCTCTTGTTCAGTTGTACTGAATCTGGCCTTCCACATTTCTTTCTGTCCTTGTTAGAGCCAGTTGTCCTTTGTCTTTGAAGACTGTAGTGTACACATTTGTATGACATCTTGGCAATTTCAAGAATTGATGAATTGTCGAGTTTCTAGAGAAAGCTGTTTCTTTTTTGCCATTTTTGACCTAATATTGACTGTAAAACAGAGCAAATTCATGGGCAAGGAAGAGGCGAGAAACTGGCTTAACATATAAATGATAGGTTTAATGGAAAACTCAAAAGACAAACACATAAGATAACGGACATGTCCATAATTGAGCTCTCTCTCTCGATCGCCGTCTGCGAGTGGCCTTTATCCCTCTTGACGGCTTAATTAGCCTGATACGGGACCGGGCGTGCGTAATCACGCCCCGGTCCCGCCCTCCACCGTGCCACATTGACCTTAAGACATGCCAGTCTATTGCATATTGTGGCAACTCAAAAACAAACACAAAGACAATGTTAAGCTTCATTTAATGAATCAAATAGCTTTAAACTGTGTTTGGTGTAATGGCAAGTGATTTTCTAGTACCAAATGAGCAATTTAGCATTATTACTTAGGATAAGGTGTTGGAGTGATGGCTTCTGGAAATGGGGCCTGTCTAGATATGATCAAAAATGACTTTTCAAATATTGATGGTGCTGTTTTTTTACATCAGTAATGTTCTTACTATACTTTGTGATCAGCTGAATGCCACTTTGGTGAAATAAAGTACCAAAAGTAAGTATCTCACATTGTCTTGCAACTCACAAGAAAGAGAAATCAGACTAAGAATTTTAAAAGCATCTCTGATTTAAACTTCAGCATCAGTAATGGCCCTTTCGTTTTTAGGTTCCATTCTTTTCTGTGATTCAATTCTCAAACTGTCTGTTTTAGTGAAGCTAAAAAAGAAATCATTTTTACTCAAAAATGTCTTTGTGTGGCTTTTTTATGCATTCAAATGTTTGAATAAAAATCTATGTTGGCAAAGCAGTTGAAAGTTGTTATTGTGACTGTTCCTTGAGTTTATTTATTAAAAAAACAGTTAATTCGTTATTAGTTTACTTGACTCTTACTGTATTTTTCTTCTTGCAGTAATCGTCTACTTGACAATAATAACTGTGTTGAAATGTGTGTATGTATATACACTCACCTAAAGGATTATTAGGAACACCATACTAATACTGTGTTTGACCCCCTTTCGCCTTCAGAACTGCCTTAATTCTACATGGCATTGATTCAACAAGGTGCTGAAAGCATTCTTTAGAAATGTTGGCCCATATTGATAGGATAGTATCTTGCAGTTGATGGAGATTTGTGGGATGCACATCCAGGGCACGAAGCTCCCGTTCCACCACATCCCAAAGATGCTCTATTGGGTTGAGATCTGGTGACTGTGGGGGCCATTTTAGTACAGTGAACTCATTGTCATGTTCAAGAAACCAATTTGAAATGATTCGAGCTTTGTGACATGGAACATGATGGATCCATGTTCTCATTCTGTTTACGCCTAATTCTGACTCTACCATCTGAATGTCTCAACAGAAATCGAGACTCATCAGACCAGGCAACATTTTTCCAGTCTTCAACTGTCCAATTTTGGTGAGCTCTTGCAAATTGTAGCCTCTTTTTCCTATTTGTAGTGGAGATGAGTGGTACCCGGTGGAGTCTTCTGCTGTTGTAGCCCATCCGCCTCAAGGTTGTGCGTGTTGTGGCTTCACAAATGCTTTGCTGCATACCTCGGTTGTAACAAGTGGTTATTTCAGTCAAAGTTGCTCTTCTATCAGCTTGAATCAGTCGGCCCATTCTCCTCTGACCTCTAGCATCAACAAGGCATTTTCGCCCACAGGACTGCTACATACTGGATGTTTTTCCCTTTTCACACCATTCTTTGTAAACCCTAGAAATGGTTGTGTGTGAAAATCCCAGTAACTGAGCAGATTGTGAAATACTCAGACCGGCCCGTCTGGCACCAACAACCATGCCACGCTCAAAATTGCTTAAATCACCTTTCTTTCCCATTCTGACATTCAGTTTGGAGTTCAGGAGATTGTCTTGACCAGGACCACACCCCTAAATGCATTGAAGCAACTGCCATGTGATTGGTTGATTAGATAATTGCATTAATGAGAAATTGAACAGGTGTTCCTAATAATCCTTTAGGTGAGTGTATAATATATAATAAGTGTGTATATATATATATATATAATTATTATTTTTTTTTTTTTTTAATAAATACTTAATCTAACTAATGAATAAGTAAAAAGATGTGTATGACTTTCTAGATACTTTTCTAGATTTTTAGAAGAATATTTCTGCTCTGTATGTCCATACAATGCAACTGAATGGAGACCAAAACTTTGAAGCTCCAAAAAGCACATACTGTAGAAGCTGCATAAAAGTAATCTAAAAGTCTCCTGTAGTTAAATCCATGTCTTCAGAACTGTAAATCCGCTTGAAATCATGATCGTGCCTAGAATTTGTAGCTTCATTTTACGTCTGTTTTTCTCTGTCTCCAGCTGCCAGCCGTGGCTCAAAGGCTAAGGGAGAGAGAGTTCAGGGTCGGGGAGCTCCTGCAGGCTCTGCTGAGATACTTTGAAGAATGCCGCACTGAGGAAGACCCTGAGAATGGAGATGTGCGGCACAGCCACAAGAGCCTCTTCCAGTGGCTTTTAGAACAGGCATAAATCACAATCACACACTGCTGACATCTGTCAGTCATTAAAACGATGAAGTTTCCTGTCACTTTTACAGTGATCTGCAATGTATCTGCTAACCTTACAGCCATCGCCAGTGGAATGTGTTTGTGTTGCGTATTGCTTATGCACCGGTGGCCTCCCAGGGGGCGCCATCCAAACAACTAAAGTAATCTAAGGGCAGTTCGTTCAAGTATGTGTATTGCATCCCAGGATTCTTAATGTATTTTTTCTTACTCTCACCTCTCTTTTTGTTGTCATGTTGTTTTATTTAAGATTAGACTGCATATCACATGTTTGGTGCACCATCGCTGATTCCTACCATGTGTATTGCTTTCACACCCCACCGTAGTGTTACTACACAAAAGACGGATGAGTTGGTGTTTTGTGAGGGAATCCCCATTGCTGCAGGAAAGCTTATGTCACCTTCATACCTTTATTTTGTGGTGATGTTTCCACATGTCGAAGGGCCCAGCCAAGCAATCCACCACTTTTCCACGTTTCTGGAGGGTATTCCATTACACACACACACACACCATAAAGCAATTATGACAATTATTTTATTATTGTATTTGCCCTGTTGCGTACATTTCTGGCAACAACACTTGGATACCAGTCATAATGGTTTAAAAATTGATTTATCTCACAGTAATTAGAGAGAGACACAAATAGATGCTGTTTAAAGAATCATTCCCCTGTTATGCGTCACAAGTTTTTTCCAATCATTATTTCAGGATAGTAATGCCATCATTTTTTTAAGAATAAAAAAATATCCTGTTAAATACTGTAAATTCATAATGGTTTAAAGTGATTCGGCATACATTGGTTCGGTAAATATGCTATTAAAGTAAATTCGATTCACCAAACACTGCGCATAGAGAGTACATGGTCCAGTGACCATAAATTAAATTCCCCCTCAACAAACATGTCAATATAGATCACTATAGAATTGATTTTTGTTGCTTAGTTACTAAAAAACACAAATATACTTTAAAGCCGACATTGAGAAGCTGCTAAAAAGTTTACAGAACATGTAAACATACTTCGCCAATTGAGGAAAACCCTTGTAAGCATTGAAAAGGATCTAGAGAGGGGAATTTCCTCTATTTGCCTCATGGTATTGTCCACACATTGGTGTGAGTAACTGTGACACGCTAGTAGTGCATATAAGGACACATCTGCAGTGAGTATATCTGAACGACACACCATCTGGTGCTGTTTTACACTGCAGCAGGGACTAATCAAAAGTCTCTTCCATGCTGACCCTGCTCTGACTCACTGCCTGCACTTTAGTATGCACTACACGTAAATATTGCACTTTACTGAGGAATGGGTAGACAGGCCATTCCCTATAGCTTTGTCTAGACCTAAAAAAATGTCTCTTAATTATTGCAATGCTTCAATAATAGAATAGATCACCAAATGCTAGTAGATTTTGGGCACAGACAACTATCAGGCCCTAATCAATAGTTTTGTGCTTAAAGGAATAATTCACCCTAAAAAGAAAAAATATTAATTATTTACTTAGTGTTCCTTTAAATTGTATTTTTATGATTCTTCTCAGATACCATTCAGAAAGGATACAGTTTAAATTACATTATGGAGGCAGTCAAAGTTGGACATTTGTTCTATTTTGTGGATTATTTAATAGTTTTGGACTGTTGCATGAATGATGTTATTTCAGTCCATGCTTTATGCATTTCTCTTTATGTGTGCATGGATGTCCTCTTCATGGTATTTCCAGTGCCGACTCATTCTCTTGTGCATGGTTTAAATACAGCCAACAACATATATGCTTACACTACCAGTGATTCATTACAGTGGAAAAAATGCAAATGTATTTTGTATTCATGCTGTTATGCAACGTCGGAGCTGCCAAATATGTTTGGATCTACACTTACGCAGTATTGTTTACATTATTTTAAAATATTTGACAAAAAATTGCCATACACTGTGTTTAGTTGGTCATTTTCCTATATGAATGTGGTAGTACATATCACCAAAACCATAATGTGTGAGAAGAAAGCGAAGTTAAAGGAATCCTTTACTTTATCCTTTCTGTCATCATTAACTAGCCCTTATGTCGTTCCAAACTCATTTGACTTTCATACTTCCATATGACTCTCTCAGTCACCTTTCACTTTCATTGCATTTTGTTTTCTCTCAATACAATGAAAGTAAATAGTGATTAGGGCTGTAAGCATTAACAGCTATGTGTTTCAAGGGGAGGGGGGGCATATCGGTTTGGAATGACATAAGGGTCTTTTTGGGTGACCTATCCTTTTACATATAAGAAAATGGGTTCCTTAAGGCTTGGGTGAATGAATAAATGAAAAGAAGTTGGCACAAGCATGCCGTAACCATCCATGCTGCCTCATGCTAAGTAGGATTGTAAATGCATATGTGCTCTTGCGGTAATTGTAATCATTAATGCTGTAAATGGTCTGCCCTTGTGTACTTATTATACACCTTAATTTTGTGTACATTCCTATCTTTCACAAATTATCTGTTGCTGTTTTGTGTTATCTAAGGCTTCTTGTATAATGCAGAGTACATGCCATACTAAACAGATGAATATTTTGTTACTTGTGCAGTGTTCCTCCATACTGTATCTCTTAGTGTAGTGGGCAAATGAAACACACTGACTTCTCTATTTTCTTCCTGCCCAGTTGTAAAATCTTGCCAAATAAGATATTTAATAAGTTATGTAAGTATAAGTTGCAATGGTGAATACACTGTTAGTCCCCCCCAGTGAAGTTGCTGAGTAGTTTACGCATTAAAGCTTAATGCACTACACCTGTACACTGTAAAAAGCTGTGGGTAATAAAGCTTTTTCATTTGAATTGTGGATTGTGCTTAATGTCAAATTTAAAGCTGCAGTCACATTTACCTTTGCATGGTGAAATTAAACAATGGGAATTCACACAATCAGGAATTTCGCCTGAGTGACGTCCATTGGGGATGAATTTCACTACACAAATAAGTTTGGTGAACTTTAAATTCAAATTTGTAGCATTGACCTATAGGAAGTTTTTGGTTTGGCAGTGACCTCTGTGTGGGTGGTGCTTCGTACATAGCCACGCTGAGTTTTCACAATGGATGAGGAAATTATTTTAGTTTTTTATAACTTAACTCAGTGCAGTACAAAAAGAGGGTGCTTCGCAGGTAGGTTTTTTTTTTAGGTTTCACACTCGCTTAAGATTAATGAATTATTCACCCACGAAATATTGCTGTGCAAAGGTAAATGTGACTGAGCCTTAAAGGGGTCATGTCATGAGGAATTGAATTTTCATTGATCTTTTGAGATAACAGAGTGAAGTGTACAATAAAAATATGCTTTAAGAACGCTCCAGTGAAAGAAAAAGGTCAACTTTCTGATGTCAGATGAGTACATTTGAACATATGACCGGCCACATCTACACATTAACGAAACGAAAAAAAGCAACAAGTGATAGCATGAGTCCAAATCAGCTGCATCAAGTCACAGAACATTTTGTTGATTGTTTTGTTTCTATTTCTGCTGTGGTGTAGAGATGGGTCGTCCATGAACGATTCGTTCATTTTGAACGAATATTTTATGTGACTCAGAAGAACGAGTAGTCTCAGAGAGTGATTCGTACATTTAGTGTTGGTTGCGCATGCGCATTGCGAAGCCTCCATTCGTTTATTTCATAAAACTCGCATAGCCGCTGTTCAGGAAACAGAAATGATTAGTTAACCTTTCAATTCTTTTGGTCCGAGTCGTTCGTTATTTTGTCATGTGACAGCCGTATAAAGCTTTGCACATATGGCTCTCACGTGACAAAAGAACGAACGACTCGGACAAGAAAATTTCAGAGGTGAACTAATATTTCTGTTTCTCATCATTTGTCCTTGGATGCATTATCAGTTTTCATTATTGGGACTATAATCAAAGTTTGCATAAGTAGACGTGTTGGGGATGATTTGTCTTTT
The DNA here is from genome assembly GCA_032164185.1 of Moxostoma hubbsi. Lineage (NCBI taxonomy): Eukaryota > Metazoa > Chordata > Actinopteri > Cypriniformes > Catostomidae > Moxostoma > Moxostoma hubbsi. The sequence goes on along the minus strand of JAVLUX010000047.1, from coordinate 15,256,887 downwards.
GAAAATGTAACATTTTAATTGAATTGTGCTCAAATGAACGAAATGACTTGAATAAAGATTTGTTCATTTTGCTGAACGAGACTCAAAGTCAGTAAATTGATCCGATCTTCCCATCACTACAGTGTTGTTTTGGGTAGCCCCGCCCACTGTGAATTCTCATTGGTTAAAATCCATCTCTTTATAACAGAACATCAAATGTGTCCTGATTTTCTGTAATGGTGTCACATTGTGCAGCAATTTTGTGTTTAGTGTGGATAAATAAATTGCTTGTTTAAAACTTTTCACCTGGTTAGGACAGTGTGATGAAAAGTGTTACATGTGGGAAAGGCTCTCAAACTTTTGAGTAAGTTTGAGTAACATTTCCGACTGCTTTTTTTTTTTAAAACTTATAATATAATGCAGGCTTGGCAAAAAAGAGTTTAATAAATATATTGGTCTTGATAGCAAACCCCGCAGCTCAGGATTTATAGTTTAACACAGTGCTGTCTCTCATTTCACATGTAAAGAGACTGTAAAGCCCAAAGTATTCTTTGGTTAGATGCGAACAGTAGGCTGATGACAAGTGGATGTAAGACGCGTGATGCAAATTTCGTCATCAGCAAAATCCTCAAGCACTAAACGCATATCGAACTGATTTTTCTAACCACGTGTAGTCTGAATGCGCAGTATGCATAGGCGCTTATAATTATTTGCACTAATTAGGGGGTCCACTAGGTGGCAACACTCAAAGTTTCTGTCACGAAGAAGCGCTAGAAGATGTAATCACTGCTAAACAACAGGAGACGAATTTAGAAACAAAAACAGTGAATGTGCATTTCATGGATGCTTGTGTGAGGTCAAAAGGTATTTGTACAACTCAAGTCTAAAGGAATATGAAGACATCTATATGGGTTTAAACTCTTGAAGATAAATAGTCCATTCTCTCATTGCAGTGGTAGTGTGCATGCAGCATACACCTGTGTATGCGCACACAGTCAATTGAAGTACTTTGAAAGGCTCCCGTTTGACTGTACACAGACGCTAAGTGTTCACGCTGAAAAAACTGAAGTAAACTCTGAGCTTCAGACATAAACGTCTTAGGGAAAGAAATGGCCAGTTTAATTATAATGGTAAAACAAAAACAAAACGTTATATGTGGACCACAAGGGAAAACATTATAACCAAATCTTAGTTTTTTTCCTGTTGAAATACTTAAATATATTTTAATACATTTTATTATGCAGAGGCAAGTATAAGTAAGCCAATTGCAGGTTGAGTTCCCCGGAAAGTGTAAACACTGCGTCACTGTGGCTTTATCAAAAAATGATCTGTATGTTTGAGCTGCCCAATCAGTTCCATTTGGTGGTGAAAAAATTACACACTTTAGTTTTGAAATGTAGTTTTTTGCCCTGCGCTGCCACTCTTTACTCTAATTACAGCTTTAAAATATGATGTCCTCCAGATCTGCAAGAACAGATAGATGTTTGTTAGATGGCGATGAGGTTCAGACTAATTTCAGGCTTAGTAATGACATGTAGACGAAAGAATGCAAAATGGCAGCAAATCTTACAATAGAGCAGATTCAATGAAGCGCTCATTAACCCATCGATGAAAGAGCTGTCTGTGCTGTCATCCTCACCCAACCCTCACACCATTAGACAAGGTGGCTCTCAGCAGTGCTGAGCCAACACAAGCAGAGACCCACTGGCTTTATTATGTTGCCTCACATCCCAACTGGTGTGGTCTGACATCAGACAGGCTTAGACTGGAATCCCCCCTTTGGGTCTGCCATGATTCAGCTCAGGCTATGGTATCACTTCCTTCCCAACCCTAACAAAACGCTTGTGTTGCTGGATGAATCCATTGTAGACAAGGAGCAGCAACTATGGCATTCATGACATATGGTACTGTAAATGATCTCCACCTACCTCATTCATACTGTTTTCTATTTTGTCTCCCCAATAAAAGACTTAATGAATATTTTGTTGAAAATAAATCTTTGCTTAACCACACATGGTTGGAACGCTTTCAGTTTCCATCACTACCAACACCAGATGTATGTTTTTTTAATAGATTTTGACAAATCACATTTGGCTACGGGCTGGCACACAATAACTAGCATGCAGTCCAAGGCAAAGGTCAAGCTGTTGTGATTTATTGCCAAAATCCTGATGACAAGTGGGTGTAGAATGTTTTTTAAAATTAATTTCCTTCATAAACTGTGACGCTATCAAAAATTTGCTTCTAGCCAGGGAGGTTTATAAAAACTGGAGAAAGAAATCTGTTTTAAAAGCCATCCAAAACATCAGGAAATAACTAGTAAAATATCTACATTAATAAAATTAAATATTGAAAAGTAATAATAAAAACAAGAAATGTGAAAAAAAAGACTTAACCCTGTATTGTCACAGTATGTCCTGTATTTGATGGATGCACTTCTCGGCTGGTAAAACAGTACGTTATTTTAGGTTTGAATTCGAGTATTATGAATAGCTTTCGGACATACTTCATCCGGCTATGTGGGCATTGTCCCTTGACCCGAATATATGACATAAACAATAAACACGGAAATAAAATTGCTCTGGTTTTGTTAAACAGGCACCATTTGAGTACAAGAAACAATTTTCTTGGTATACGTATCACTTCCATTTAGAAGAAACGTCTGACTCGCAGCCGTTCACTGCCGTTTTTTTAAATACAGCGTTGTAAAGGGATTCATGGAAAGGAGGATGTGAGAACCGGCTTGACGATATAAATAATAGTTGAATATAAATCTCTCTCTCTCTGTCACACTGCCATTTTTGGTAGGCCATTATCCCGCCCACCCCCCTTCCCTGGGGAGGGACGTGCCTTCCGCCCATTCTGCCGGCAGGTCATTCCATCTACCTGGATGAGGGAGGGGACTAGGGGAGGGAAACAAAAACATTTTGCCAAATTAACATTTAAAAAAAGAGAGGGAAAGGGCAACACGGAGCACAAGTTGGGGAGAGAGAAAAAAACGTACTCGCTGGTTCTCCGATACGCCGCAGCATGGCCCACGGCCACTCCTCCACCCTCTAATTGACAACAGCCACACCTCCCCGGGAGGATCGGATGCAGTCCTCCTGCATTCATCCCTGGATGGAAGGTGTCTCCCCTGCCCCTGGCAGCGGTCCTCCCACTCCAGGCGGTCGGCCAAGAGCCTCTCCCCGCTCGCGGCCGGTGGTCTCAGTCCCTGCTGCATTTCAGCGACTGGTAGGGGTCTCCTCCGCCCCTGGCAGCGGCCCTGACCACTCCAGGCGATCAGTTAGGAGCCCCTCCTCCCCTCGCGGTCAGTGGCCGTACCTCCGCTCTCAGGTGGCCGGGCTCCTCCGTCCACGGCGAATGGCTTCGTTGGGGTGGATGGTAGTAGCTATGGCACGTCCCTCCTCCTTCCTGGGTTTCGGCACCAGTGTAAAGGGATTAATGGAAAGGAGGCGAGAACCAGCTTGACGATATAAAAAATAGTTTAATATAAAACTCAACCAAAAAACACACACACACACACACACACACGTTGGACAGCTATCCGTAAATCTCTGTCGCACTGCCATCTTCAGTCGGCCTTTATCCCTCTCGAGAGCTAATTAACCTGATTAGGGGCCAGGTGTGCGGAATCACGACCTGGCCCCGCCCTCCGCCCTGCCACATGCGTTTTGAACATGACATCTCATCTTCCATGGGATTATGGGATCTTTACGTGTTCAGTCGATCCAAACTTAAGAATCTTGCCAGAAATAGTATGTCACCCTAGTATTTCTCGCTTACTGCTACATGAATACTGAGAATTCGGACACACTACTCCATTGGGATACAGTTTTTGGCATGCTATATAGTAGGGAAGAGTGGTTATTCAGATGCAGCTTCAATTTTGATAGCTATGGGATCATAAATAGCTATGGGATCATAAGCATGAATCAAAAATAAATAAAAAGCAATAACAAATAAGCATGAATCAAAAATATATAAACACATTTAAAATATGCTGCAAAAAAAAAAAGAGAAAAATGAAAGCAAAGCCATCAGAATTGAAAACAAAATCATATTTCTGTTTTTTGTGCTCTATTTTTTTATGTGGGGATGCTTGGTCACTTGTTTCTGATTTCGCTGCAGTATCATGGGAAAAAGAAACTACATGTAGTCATGCCAACAATGGTAGTGTAGGATCAGCACAAAACATGATTTTGTTTGTAATTCTGATGACTTTGCTTTATTTATTTATTTATTTTTTTTGCAGTACATTTTAAATGTGTTTATATATTTTTTATTCATGCTTGCTATTTTTTTGATCTGCGCTAATTATTTTGATCTGCGCTTATTATTTTGATCTGCACTTTTTATTTTTTGATTCGCGCTTATTATTTTGATTCATGCATATTATTTTTGAATCCGTGACCACAATACTTTTGACAGGATTTTGATCCCATAGATAGCCATCAGTTGGGAAACATGCTTTTTGCCTTCATAATGGTGTAGTTCCAGTATTTACCAGCAGGGGCTAAGGGGGTGATACTAGCCAGCCAGCCAATTTTTTTAAGCATCCCCACCAGCCTGAAACAACAACATTGGCTCAACCAATAGGGTGAATTTGGGGTGGGGTTATCGGTTTGTCCAACCAATTGAAGACACGGAGTATTCAGGAAAACTGAAAACTGATTATTTTTGGAATTTAGTTTGGTGATGCTAGTGGCACAGAAATTCCACACTTCACCTTTAAAGGTTGGCTTTGTCTACATAATGTGGAACGAGGGATAGTGATTCCAGTCTGGAGGAGATTCCAACAACCACCCAATTTGTTTTGGTATTTCAGAACATGAACAGGATGACATTTGACCATAGCACTACAGTCGTCACCCAGCACCTTTCATGAAAGGAGAGGGCGGGATGTCCAAGGCTCGGCAGGACTGCTGTAGGCTAACATGCTATGCCCATCACTCCTGAATCTATCAGCAGTTAATTTCCATTTGTAACCACAGGCCATTGTTTTACCTCACAGCACAGAGTATCAAGTGGCTGTTTCCAGGGTGTCTCAGACAACATGACGACGCACATGGCAGTGGTTTCTGTTGTGTTTGTGGGCTGCAATAGAACTCTCGGGTGGGTGGTACATGGGTCTCCCACAGTCCCAAGTGAAACGGTTGGGAGAGCTTCAGCTTCAGAAAGGCATAAAGACCTCTCATTCACTCAAAGAGCAGCTGAGTCATTTCAAAATATCAGTGTTTACTGAAGCACCAAAGAGGGTTCTACATGAGAAAGTGACCTTTCAGACAGAAGACAACATATTGCTGTGGAGAGGACTTAGTGTTTACCATGATTGAGAATGTTTTTATTAACATGATAGAAAAACACATTAATCACGTGTGGGTGAGAGGAGGCAAATTTATACAGGTTGTAATGTGTTGCAGACACCACTTGAATCAGAATGTCTGACCTCATAATGTCCATGCTGTTGCTCTACTTTGAACCATCTGCTTCCTGTCTCATGATGATGTCATCCCTGACTCATGTGCTGCATGTTACAATATGAAAAGCAATTGTGTATTCCCCTCTGTGACATCATCTTTGCTGTAGCCATCATAAACTTTATCCCAAAAGAGAAGTACTGTATTTACATGGTAATGGTATGACAAGGATATTGGGGGGGGAGGGGGGGTTCTAATGAATTGGGAGTCTTTCCTAATCACCGAGTGTGAATCATGTCTCCAACAATTTAAGCAAATAACAATTGAGACATTCCATGTTGCAGCATCTGCAAGTTATAGTACCTTAATTGTGGTAGTACCTTGGTCTGGAGGGGAGGATCTCTTTGCCAACTGGACGCTCAAGCTATTTTCACTTTGAGTAACAGGCAGGGAGAAAAAGACTGTCGGCGGCATGACATGGGCAGCGCTGTGGCTACTCGAATTAGGCCTTAACAAGCAGAAAGACAAGCAGTAAGCTTTTTGTGGAGAGTGGGGGAAGAGGCAGGAATTCAGTGCTAAACTGATGACATACTTCATGTGTCGGTCTTGTGGATAAATGGTAGTGCATTGAGGAGTCGTGGATGTGGCTGTGCACTCGCTGAGGAGCCAGTGACAATTTATCTTTGGATAATTAGAGACTGGGCAAGCCTCTAACTGGTGTTTGAGCAGTAATGGTCTACCACTACCCAATTCCACAATGTTAATTTTAAAATCATCACCCCATAGTGATACGGAAAACACCACCTGAATTATATTAAAGGAAAATCCCACAAGCAAGAGTGCTGTTGTTTTGAATATCAGCATGGCTGCGATTCAGGATGATTGCAAGTGTGATTGAGATTGATTTATTTTGCAACAGCTCTATAAACAAGCATTAAATAAAAATAAAATTATGTTTTAGACACCTTATGGCCAGGCGATCGATAGCAAGGGCCCCACCCCACCCAAGCTCCAGTTTATAGGTGAGATGTGCAGTGTCGACAAAAGGGAGTTGTATTTTTTTGTAAATGATGCAATACATCAAAAGGAATACATATTTTAGTAACCTTGACCCAAACTGTCAGTGGAGTAGAAATATAATCTTAGAGGGAAAATACAACCTCAGAATCACACTTATAATTAAGTGAACATTATTACTTCTTGGTTTGATGGGACTAGAACACATGTCACTGTGGTTGCTGATGCAATACCCTATCAGTAGTGCAACAGGAACAGGTAAATTTACTGAAGTGATGCAATGATTTCTAATGAGAGATAGAGCTTTGCAGAATGGGGTCAATGTCAGGGTACCAGAACATTTGGTAGCACATGTTGACTTCCTGTGTGATCATATTGATGGTGTAATGATCTTCCCAACCCTGCTTGAACAGGCAAATCCCTTGCCACATTTAAGAAATGTTGGTCTCTTCTATGAACATTTGAATTGTTTATGCACTTTCTAAATGCAAAGCCTTTTCTAAAGGAAACATAAAAATATACACTCACTGGGCACTTTATTAGGAACACCTGTACACCTACTTATTCATGCAATTATCTAATCAGCCAATCGTGTGGCAGCAGTGCAATGCATAAAATCAGGAGCTTCAGTTAATGTTCACATCAACCATCAGAATGGGGAAAAAAAATTGATCGCAGGGATTTTGACCATGGCATTATTATTGGTGCCAGATGGGTTAGTTTGAGTATTTCAGTAACTGCTGATCTCCTGGGATTTTCACACACAACAGTCTCAAGAGTTGACTCAGCATGGTACCAACAAAACAAACAACAACAAAAAAATCATCCAGTGAGCTACAGTTCTGTAGATAAGATAGTCCTTGTTGATAAGAGAGGTCAATGGAGAATGACCAGACTGGTTCGATAGAAAAGCTACTGTTACTCAGATAATCACTCTGTACATTTGTAGTGAGCAGAATAGCATCTCAGAATACACAACACGTTGACATTTAAAGCAGATGGGTAAAACAGCAGAAGACCACATAAGGCACTTTATTAGGACCGTAGGGTTCTCATTTTCATCTGTTCCAGCGAGTACATTTCTGAGCAATTTTTAAACTTTGTATTGCAGCATTCGTCATTTTAGTCACTTTACATGAAAGTATCTGCTAAATGAGTAAATGTAAATTTATTTCCCAAAATAATGAATTAGGGTCTCCCCAAGTTCACTAATATAGACTATGACCTCAACCAGTTCCTTCAGAGCAGATAAACAAGCTCTTGTAGTACATATTACATAAAATTAGATAATATATATATATATATATATATATATATATATATATATATATATATATATACATACACACACACACACACACTCACCTAAAGGATTATTAGGAACACCTGTTCAATTTCTCATTAATGCAATTATCTAATCAACCAATCACATGGCAGTTGCTTCAATGCATTTAGGGGTGTGGTCCTGGTCAAGACAATCTCCTGAACTCCAAACTGAATGTCAGAATGGGAAAGAAAGGTGATTTAAGCCATTTTGAACGTGGCATGTTTGTTGGTGCCAGACGGGCCGGTCTGAGTATTTCACAATCTGCTCAGTTACTGGGATTTTCACGCACAACCATTTCTAGGGTTTACAAAGAATGGTGTGAAAAGGGAAAAACATCCAGTATGCGGCAGTCCTGTGGGCGAAAATGCCTTGTTGATGCTAGAGGTCAGAGGAGAATGGGCCGACTGATTCAAGCTGATAGAAGAGCAACTTTGACTGAAATAACCACTCGTTACAACCGAGGTATGCAGCAAAGCATTTGTGAAGCCACAACACGCACAACCTTGAGGCGGATGGGCTACAACAGCAGAAGACCCCACCGGGTACCACTCATCTCCACTACAAATAGGAAAAAGAGGCTACAATTTGCAAGAGCTCACCAAAATTGGACAGTTGAAGACTGGAAAAATGTTGCCTGGTCTGATGAGTCTCGATTTCTGTTGAGACATTCAGATGGTAGAGTCAGAATTTGGCGTAAACAGAATGAGAACATGGATCCATCATGCCTTGTTACCACTGTGCAGGCTGGTGGTGGTGGTGTAATGGTGTGGGGGATGTTTTCTTGGCACACTTTAGGCCCCTTAGTGCCAATTGGGCATCGTTTAAATGCCACGGCCTACCTGAGCATTGTTTCTGACCATGTCCATCCCTTTATGGCCACCATGTACCCATCCTCTGATGGCTACTTCCAGCAGGATAATGCACCATGTCACAAAGCTCGAATCATTTGAAATTGGTTTCTTGAACATGACAATGAGTTCACTGTACTAAAATGGCCCCCACAGTCACCAGATCTCAACCCAATAGAGCATCTTTGGGATGTGGTGGAACGGGAGCTTCGTGCCCTGGATGTGCATCCCACAAATCTCCATCAACTGCAAGATGCTATCCTATCAATATGGGCCAACATTTCTAAAGAATGCTTTCAGTACCTTGTTGAATCAATGCCATGTAGAATTAAGGCAGTTCTGAAGGCGAAAGGGGGTCAAACACAGTATTAGTATGGTGTTCCTAATAATCCTTTAGGTGAGTGTATATATATATATATATATATATATATTAAAAAAAGACTTTATGCTGGCCTTAAACTCCTCCACTGCAAAGAATGGTAAACCTGATCATTGTGCTTGCAGGCTCAATATAATGATTCTTAGCAATCCTGGAGGCAATTGAGACATTATTATTCCTAGAATGATCTTAAAAACAGTAGTGTGGAGTGATTTATCTGGCATCACACCAGTCTTTGTCCCACAAACCATTATTGCCTGCTCAAATAATCTGCATTGTACTCCAAATAGTGAAACTAAAGTGTAACTGAGTATTTGCATGGAGCCTAAATATCTTTGGCATAATATTTATTTCACAAGCGATCTTTTCAAATCAGTGCTTTGTCAAAACCACATACTCCTGCTTGTCCTTGCATGGCCAGAGTTCTGGCTACCGGCATGATGTCTGGTGGATTTTATTCTGGCGAAGAACCGCAGCCGTCAGACCAACAAAATCTTGTGTTCTTGCTTCTAAGTGCCTAAAACAAAACCCATGAATATATTTCTATCAGAAAAGACTCAGGATTATTGGTATTAATACGAACATAGAAATACTTCAGCGTAAACACTGTCCTACTGTTATTTTGTTATTTGCAGTATGCATCAGATGGTATTTGGACAGTCAATAGACATCTGATATAAGGGTGTATGTAAACGTATCTACCGCTAAGTAGGGTGCAACGCAATAATCTCATTCAGCATTACTGAGCTTAGTGCCCTTCTCAAGACCTCTTGTGTTTTGGTGTTTAAAAGAAAGCAAGAAAGGAAAGAAGGGGAAGAGGCAGGCATTCTTCGTGTGTTCTTGGACGACTAACCACACAGGATGTGGCGGAGAAGGAAAAGACAACACTGCACTCTTTCATGTCCCAGTTTTGCATTCTAAAATGTTGTGGCTTTTTAAGTTCTGCTCGAATACAGCTATGTCCTTAATCACAGATTAAAACTATTGATAACCGCAGTGCTGTCACTGTGTTTATAAGCAATCTAACAGGCTAAAAGTATAATATTAATTTCCATGGGCAGAGGATTCAATCTCACAAGTGCAGGATTCTGTGGTAGTGCTAATATTACAAATCAACCTCCTGCCTCTCCATGAGTGCTGAAATATCATGTAGTTTATGCAAAGAAAGCGGTTGGCTTGAAACCATTTTGGATAGCCACATGGAGTCTACAGGCAGAAAAAAAAATCCTCATGGTGACTCCACAGTCTGTGAAACATGGGAAGGATTCTGGCATGGTGCTCACTCTCATCCTGTGTGTACAGTACCACGCTTACAGGAGAACTATTAATAACCTACCGAGGCCTGCTCAGCATAGAAGAAAAGTGCCTGCCAGTGGTTTCGGCTGCTTTGCTCTCAACACTGCCTGGTTTTGGCCAGCTGTCATATTCTGATGGAGTGCTGGGTTCGACTTATTCAACTACCTTCTGGCTTGAGCAAGAACAGCTCACATGGCAAAACAAAAGGGTATAAATACCACCCAAACCTTCCTGCCACAGCCCCAGCGCCTGCATTCTGTGGAAAATAGCTGAAGGCACGAGAAACCCACTGCAAAACAAGGGTTCTCACGGTATATTAATGACTTTTGAGTGAGCGTGGCGTGCTGTGGGATGACAGCCACTGCGAGGCCAGCCAAGTTCACGAGGTCACGGAGTGAGCTCAACTCAGGCTTGTCTAGCCTTGCTCTAATTTCGGAATGAGAATACTGGTGACCTGATCATCTTCTGCAAGAATCCGCTTTACCAAAACTCTGCATGTGGACACAAGTTACACAGAAGTCACTCAAAATCAGTGTTGCATAGAAAAGCCACCTTAGTTTTGAAAGCTGTTCCTCATGATATCACTTGAACTTGGCAAAAAAAAAAACAAGACTTTCAATTTGTTAAAAGGTTAAGATCATCAATGAATCACTCATCCTCTTTAGGAATGGAAACTGAGTGTCATTTGATTTTTTTCCCCGGACAAACTACTGTATGATGCCCCGGGCAGGGAGCTCAGCTCACTAGGTTTTTTTCTGGCTAGGAAGGCAGCTCGCTAGATATGACTCCCAAAAATGTTGTCTAGGTAGGCAGCTACGTATGACACATTAAAATGCTTTCTAGATAGGCAGCACACTAGATTTGTTTTTCTGTCTGCTCACTAGTTGTGACATCCAAAAATGCTGTTTCTCTGGGCAACTCACTAGGTTTTTATCTGTCTAGGTAGGCAGCTATGTATGACACATTAAAATGCTTTCTAGATAGGCAGCACGCTAGGTTTGTTTTTCTGTCTGCTCACTAGACGTGACACCTAAAAATGCTGACTAGTTAGGCAGATCACTGGGATTTTTGTATGGGTATGTGGATTACTAGACACCAGTAAATGCTAAGTAAACTGCTCACTGGGTATAACATCCAAAAATGCTGTTTCTGTAGGCAGCTCACTAGGTTGTTATCTTTCTATGTGGGCAGCTCACTGCAGTAGATATGACACCCAAAAATGCAGTCTAGGTAGGAAGCTCACTGGGTATATTACACAAAAATGCTGTCTCTTGGGGCCTGGGTAGCTCAGCGAGTAAAGACACTGACTACTGCGCCTGGAGTTTGTGAGTTCGAATCCCAGGGTATGCCGAGTGACTCCAGCCAGGTCTCCTAAGCTCCCTTTGGCACAGTTGCTAAGGAGTGTAGAGGTTCACATGGGTTAACATCTTCATGTGCTATGTCTCCGTGGTAACGTGCACAACAAGCCACGTGATAAGATGCACAGATTGACTGTCTCAGACGCGGAGGCAAATGAGATTTGTCCTCCACCACCCAGATTGAGGCGAGCCACTACACCACCACAAGGACTTAGAGTGCATTGGGAATTGGGCATTCCAAATTGGGGAGAAAAGGGGAGAAAAAAATGCTGTCTCTGTAAGCAGCTTAGGTTTTTAAATGTCTAGGTGGGCAGTAGGTATGACATCCAAAAATGTCTAGGTAGGAAGCTCACTTGGTATAACTCCCAAAAATGCTGACTAGTTAGGCAGCTCACTAGAATTTTTGTCTGGGTAATAAGGTCACTAGATATGCCACCAAAAATGCTGCTTAAGAAAGCAGCTCTTAAGAATGCTGTTGTTATAGGCAGCGGACTATGCTTTTACCTGTCTAGGTGGGCAGCACACTACAGTAGATATGACACCCAAAATGTGGTTTAGGTAGGTAGCTCACAAGCTATACACCACCCAAAAATACTGGCTCTGAAAGCAGCTCACTAGGTTTTTATATGTTTAGGTAGGCAGCTCACTAGATGTGACAGCCAAAAATGCCGACTAGTTAGGCAGCTCAACAGGTTTTTTGTTTGTCTGGGTATGCATGTCACTAGAGATGACACCACAAAATGCAGTCTAGGTAGGGAGCTCACTAGGTATAACATCCAAAAATGCTGTCTCTGTTGGCAGCTCACTAGGTTTTTAGCTGTCTAGTTAGGAAGCTCAATAGGTTTTCATCTGTCCAGGTGGGCAGCACACTACAGTAGATATGAAGATACATACAAAAATGAAGTATAGGTAGGCAGCTCACTAGGCATGTGTCTTAGCTAGATAAGACAGCCTACTGTACTCAAGCAACCTGTTCTGAACTGAACTGAACAAAAAGAAAGGAAGAAAAGGAAGCATGAAAAAAGATAAATCATCTCTGTCTATTATCTGATTGGCTGTCTCCAAAGCCAACTTTATTGCCCACCCACATGTTTATATGAATCCTTGATCATTTCTCGAGTCCTCCCACTGAGAACGGGTCTGTGCAGCGATCGAGCGCTCATGGCAGCTAATGATTATCGCGCGTATCTGCGGAATCATATCGATATGGAAGAGGCTCCGGCGCGCGTCTCGCACACGGGCTCCACACACAGAGCGCTCATATTCGCCACGCTCACTGTCATGGGACTTCTGCAGGTCGCGTCGAGTGTGGCGATTTTGTTGCACTTAACCGGTTATCTCCGAGAGGTAAGAAAAACGAAAGAAAAGTAAGCTGCACAGCATGGAAACGAAGCCTGAATGCACCAGGGGAAACAAGCGCCTTTAACGTCATGTTACATAGATTTGGTCTTTCAGTATAACACTTTTAATGACACTTTCATAACTTAAGTGCAGTTTCGCTCAGTTTGATCGATCTTTGATTGCATGGTTTCTTTTAACCTGTTGTGAATATCAAGCGCTTGCGACATTGCTTTTGACATCAGATTTGCAGCGCGCGCTCGGAGAAGCGTCATACCCGTCAGTGATTTAAACCAAGTGGATTTTGAATGCAACGTATTTATGTCTTTAGGAATTGCATGATTACTGTAGGTAGAAAGTGGTTGTCTAAAACACTGTGGGGAAAATCCTAAAGTGTCTAAATTTGCACGAGTGGCGCTTTCCGCAGATTATTTGCTTTAAAATGTAAATTTCGTCATCATCCATCCCTCATGGCGCTCAAAACTCGTGACTTTTGAGTCACAAATGTCCAAGTCGATATTTTCCATAGAGTAAAAATGCGTGGTGATCACGCTGGACTTAAAGTTGTATCTGTGGTAGTGATTCGAACCCCTGTCCCTTTTCACACTAAACAAAAACAGTAACATAAAAGTACCACTGAGGCTTGTTCTTGATTTACTTAGTTGTTGCATCACATATGGCAGGACAGAAAGAAATGGGTACATTACGCCCTTGCACGCGCGCATAGATGATGTCTTTATGTGAGATTGATGTTGTCTCGTGAGTAGACCCTTGTAACTTTATTGATTAGCTGATTATTTACGTTTTGTATTTTAAGACTGTGCTTTATGTGTTGTCTCTGGGAATACATGGTATCGGTCTAGTCCTTTAGATAACTGCTGATCTTAGAGATGTTGGTTGTTGGCAATGCTAAGCTTAATGGATATTGTGGGTGCAGCAACACTTTTCCTTTTCATGTTTTCAAGAAATGTAGAGAGAAACTCCCCCCATTGGATTCGTTTTATCCAAAGTCAACAAACTTTTTAAATAACATAAATTGAAGTAGCCAATGGGATTTGTGTAATGACAAATAAATAAAGAAAAAAAGTATCCTGTTTTTTAGCATCTTCAAAGTAGTAGTTTTATGTCAAGATTGCAGCTTTGCACACTCTGGTCATTCTCTCAAATGTACTTTATGACGTACCATATGGAATGCTTTTTAAACATTATTGAAGAAGCACATGTATGTTGGACACTGCTTGGCGGCTTATCCATCATTGTCTAACATATTCATTAAAAATAAATAAATAAAAGGTTTAGAAAATGAATTAACACAGACACAATTGACTATATGTGTCTATTGATAAAATGTCAGCATTCAAGCACAAGCCTTTGCATCAAAATGTTTGTAAGATCATGAGAAACAAATTCAGTCAAGTGTGTTTGGCAAGAGTGCTGGTCATGTCAAGCTTAACCTTTCACACTGACTTCATTTGCTCATCCGGTGGTCTCAAACTTAAATGTTTGACAGAGCTGGGAGAATGGGATGCTGAGAAACGCCCACACATGTTGTCATGCCCAGATCTCTTTCACTCTCTCCTGTAGTTTGTAAGCTGTGCAGGATATTATGACATCTTGTTTTGTGAGGCTTTGGCCCAAACACAGCGGTGTATGTCGGTGGCTTCTTGTGTGATGGTGGCGAGCCAAAGAAACAGATGCAAGAGAGGGAAGATGATGAATGTCAGCTGTGTTTGGCGCAAGGTTTGTGTTGTCCTCAGAAATTGATGCAGAGAGAAAATCATCGACTGAACCAATCCGAACCATATATGATAATAAAACGCCTGACTTCAACAAACTTTTGTTAAAAGCTTCTTCATTTCTTTTAGGCTATAGTGAATGGAATTCAATCACTTGCATTCACATTGATATCACATATTTCACATAACCTCTGCCTTTCTCTCTGTGAAAGAGATTCCATCTTTTGTTACTTCTGAGATGAGGTTCACATAAAAAATTTTGCCGGAAAGAGGTTTTTGCAGTGTATCGTCTTGCATCATAATTATGCACCTGCGACTGTCATAGCTTTAGATGAGTGCTTTAAGCATTAATTTTAACATGTAAAATGCTGATTACAATATGAGACACTTTATTTAATTTTCAGAAATCAGGTTGATGGCATAATAGCAGGGAAATTGCATTCAGAACTTTTCTGAATTTTCTGTGTTAATCTTTGGTATTCTCCGGAATGTCTTTAAACATTGTAAAATTGTAGAACAATTGGTTGTTTTAAGTATTATTTAATTAGCTAAAATGCAAGGAGTTGGGAATGTGTCGAATTGCACGGTATGAATAACATGCTTTCCATATCTGAATAACTTTCAGCAGGCACAGATTCCATGTGGGACTGCTTATCAGTCATTTACAGCTGAAGTATGTAATATGCAGCTCATGTAAACCCCATGTGATGTACCACCCACATTGAAGAAGTACACTGGTCAAGACAGCTAAAGAGAAATACCAGGATGTTTCACCGTATGATGTGTTACATTAGTTGCCCTTTTCTTGTTGAACATCTAAATGGCCTTTAATCCCTTTGGTCTTTCAGTGTGTCAAGCACAGTTAAATAACTTAATGTAAAGAATGATGCTTTCCCGTTAGTTAATTAAAAACCATGCGGTGATATTTAGTTAATAGACATTTAAAATCCAGCTGGATACAGCTGTGTAATTTGACCTTGTTTGTTGTTTTTTATAGGTCGACCTTGCCTCAGCCCAGCAGAGTCCTAATGAGGTAAGACTATAAACTTAAAAAGATATGCCTGTTTTTATGATGTTTGTGCACTTTGGTTAAACACAGAACATCAGCTGCAGAAAGGTTCTAAAGTGTAATTTTCTCAATATTAAAGTACGAAAACCTCAAAGTGTATACACTATGGTGCTGTCAAAACATTGTTGATTTCTAAATCGTGGGATGGTAGGGAAAGACTTTAAGGTTTAGGCTTAGGGGTAGTGTAAGGGTTACTGTTTCTCTGACCAATCAGGTGTTTTTTTCATGAATATAAATGACCGTTCCCCTACACTCTCCATCCTACATTACGAAAATTAATCCGCAGCACTGCTTGAGTCCGTAACATCTGGGGGTTACCATGTTGAGATCACATGACCATCCAAATACTACTCACTTTCAGCCCACGTCCACACTATAACGTTTTAGGTTTAAAACTTTTTGAAAACGCTCTCCCAAATGGATACATTTAGAAAACAGCATGTTTTGGTGTAGGCAGGGATCACTGAGATATCTGAAAACTACTATGTATTTGTTGTCATGTGACGCAGTCATGTGATCCATTCAACCCAAAACAATCAAGATGGCGCATGTTGTAGAGGCATTGTCGTGCCTGCCATTCACTTTGATAGATAAATGTTACTTCAGACAACCTTCACATTGCATTTCTTAAAAGGCGATGGAAAGTTTACTTGGAATTGCTGTCCAGCGATGGAACACAAGGACAAATGCATTTCAGACCGTACATTGAGGCTACGTCCACACTAATATGTTTTAATTTGAAAGTGCATCTTTTTCTATTTCTTTTCACACTGAGATGGCATTATTGTCCAGCGAAAACTGAGATTTTTGAAATGCTTTCCCAAGTGGATACATTTGAAAACACCGTCTTCATGTTGTAGTGCTTGATGGGGAAGGCGGAGCTATCCAAAAATGATGATGTATTTGTCGTCATGTGACGCAATCATGTGATTCATTCAACCAAAACAATCAAGATGGTGGCCTGTGTTATAGTGGCGCTGTTGTGCCTAATATTTCACATTGATAGCAATGGTAAAGATAAACGTTACTTTGAACAAACTTCACATTGCATTCCTTTAAATGCGATGGGAAGTTTACTCGGAATTGCTGTTCGGTGACAGAACACGAGGTGTTTCAGAACGTACATGCAACGCCATTTTTTTGCATGTGCATTAAGGGAATTTAAGAGTTATCTTATCTTTCAGTGTGGATGAAAACGCAGATTTTTTTTTAACCATTCAATTGTTAACCATTCGGTTATTGGACATTTTTGTCCCAGGGAAAAAATTAATCCTTGTTGACCACGAATAGTGCATTTTTACATTGGCATCATCGCTAACAGAAAACTATTGCTGTATTGCTGTACTTAAACTGTGTCAGTATAAGTCCAGGACGACTGCCATATCAGCCAGTGCAAACTAAATAAAACATTACTGAGTCCACTCTTAATTAACATTAACACCTTTTGAGTTTTTGAAGCTTTTGAAAGATGCAAAATGTAATGCTTAGACCTGGATTTATTTGACAACTTTTCAATGATACAATGATACTTGTAGTCACTTATAATTATGTGAATACTGCTAAATCACTTTTTATTCAAAACATAATCCAGCCAAAATTTTAAGGAGTAAAGGAGTGTAATGTTGCATTCTGCTGTTTTTACAGTAGTTGTGACAGTCTTCTTTTTAGTGATCAAAGAAACCAGAGCAAATTTGTAGTTGACAATCAACATTCCAAGCACTTAGTAGCATTACATTTCCTCCTATATGCACACACCGGTAAACTACAATACTCTTGCATTTCCAGTGACCTGAGAACGATTGTAAAATGGTTTTGAACACACCGAATGTGCTTCTAGTATTAATGAATAACCTGCTTGAAAGTCTGTATATGTTTTGTGTGGATGCAGGTGATTTCACTTTAGAATTTTAGGAGATCTGTGCTCATTGGATTTTCCTCTTAATGAATGGAATTATTAGCTGTGGTTTGGAAAAAAAGTATAGAGATCGGATATTGTCAGTTATTTTGTCTATGAAAATGGTCACAAAAGAAGCTAAATGAAGATCGGCTTCCTGTTTCAATAAGAAATGCAGAAAGAAGACTAATTATTTACACTCCAAGCCATTTTTTGGAGTCTTTATTTCTTATGAAGAGTATTTGCATTAGTATTCTGTCTGTTTGGGTATTGGGGGCCCAGTTGTTACAGTATGGCTATAATGCTTACTGTAATAAATTTCTAGTCATGATCTGGACTTTATGAAGCTTTTCTATGTCAGCTTGCTTTGCCAGGTCATAAGTGTACTGTTTTCCCCTGGGACAGCTTATTTTCCTGGAAATGTACACGTGAGAAAAGCAAGTGTTTAAAGATATCTCATGACCCTCTATCGTTTTTGTTGCTTCAATGCAGTCCCGTTTGAGAGCTTGTATAAACGGGCCTGTACTTTGTTTGTGGTCTAGTAAAGCTCTTAAGGTCAGTGCATATGAATAACATTCAGAACCTAATACTCACTCAAGGCCCCATAGAAAGTGTTTGCAGTCATAATTCTTGGACAAATACATCTAGCTGGATATAATAGAATTTCAATATTTAGTACTATATTTCATATAGTTATTACTTGTGGCCCCAAAGCACCACACTTACATAAATCACTTTGTGGTATAATATATAAGATGATGACATATTCAACCACAGATCAGATTAGATTGCACACTGCTGAAGGAAGTGCATTCAATAAATCTGTGATTTACTTCCTGATTTGCTGGATTGTTGGCACCATTTTAAAGTCACCTCACAATCTGCATAAATTAGCAGAGATTGCACATATATATATATATATATATATATAGCTTGAGGTGTAGATAACACACAAATAAAATCGTAATAAACCCTCTACTGCACATTATTATGTTCATTGAATATAATAATACTATATAATTTTTTTGGAGCATCTTATTTACTTGTTAATATATGAATAAATGTATTATGTTTAGAAACTCTGCACAGAACAACCACCAAAAAAAAGCAAAAAAATCGAGTTGCATTCTTATATTCTGTACATGACTTTAACATGGTGTCCTCATACAAGAAGTGGGCTCGAGTCAACTTTCTGTAACTTTAGTGGTTAATAACAACCAAAGCACCTAATGGCAGAATCATGAGACCGAGTTCAATGTAACTAACCGAATGCCTAAATTCAGGTAAAACTGGTTTCTTTTTTACTGAAGACTGGAATTATTGTTAATTTTGCTACTACATTATCCAGTATACTAGTTAATAATAAAGTGTTTTTTAATAAGCTATACATTATATTGAAATAATGTGTAGTTAAAGGTGTGTGTCTTTACATATTAAAGAGTACTCCCAATTAGTTCCACACAATAATAATAAGATATTCTAAACTGATTATGCAAAAAAAATTATAAATACTGAAAAAAATTATGAAAAAATTTCCAATATCTCAATCGGATCAGAAGAGAAAGTGGTATCAGTGCATCTCTAATTATTGCTGACTAAGTAGGCACTTATGACCTCCATCTCGGTTGGGTTCCCTATGTAGGCAGTGAGGCAGGTAGAAGGAATGCATACCTTTACACATGTCCTAACCAGCCACGACAAATGACAAGCAACATTTACGCCTTGTTTCTATTTCTGTGGTGTCACACTGTGTAGTTTCGCCCACTGTGAAATCTAATTAGGCCTAAAATTCTGCTCCTCATAATTTCACATCAAACATCAAATATGGTGTGATTGGATCTAGTCATGCAGCACTTTCACAATAAATGGATGTAACAGTTAAAGTGGGCAAGGAGAAGGCGGGAACCAGCTGAACAGTCAACAAAAAGATTTTAACGCACATACATACCCTCAAGTCCCGGCCACGCAGTCCTCCTCGTCACAGTGTAGATAGACAAATTGCTTGTCGATTTAAATTTGTTGCATTGCGCCTACTGTTAAAATAGCAGTTCTTCTCATGACTTTGTCAATATGTTGTTAGATCCAGTCAGTTCTTGGTGTGCACATATATTTGCTCTCGTATTGGAGTCTGCATGACCATTGAGTGCTGTGCATTGTGGACAGGAATTGATTCATTAATCTGTTTGCACATTATGCATTCATTAGAAAATCAAAAATCTTAAACCTGAATGTGTTTGGTTGATTTTTGTCAGGAAATGCACAGTGAAACATTAATAGCAGATCCCCTCAAAAGTATGAAGGAGAAGAAGGATAGATGTCGGAAAAAGGACACACGCATGCCATCGGCTCATCTTCCTATAAGGACTGCCAATGACTATTCAAGCAGTAAGCCTGTTTTTTTTATTATTATTATTATGTTTGTTTTTTGTTGAAGTGCAAATAGAGTCTCTTCAAAAAATTAATTTTTTTCTAACTGCAGTATTTTTCATTATGAATTTAATTCTGACGTTTGGACCAGAAACTCCCAAGTATCATTAGATCCTTTAGCGTGGCATGTTAAAAAAACAAAACAAATAGACAACTAAACTGAATATTAAGGGATAACTGACCCAAATAATGAAAATTGTCATCACTGTCACAAAAGTGGGTCTTTTGGAACTATACTGTATATGGGTGAGTAAATGTTGACCAAATTTACTCTCCCTTTAAGGTTACACATATTTATGTATATTATACCTGTGTATTCTAACCATGCACCTGGTGCTTTTACAGAAGATCCAAGTCCTGTAACCATCCACTGGGCAGAAAATCAAGGGACTCTGAAGAAGATTGCATACCGTAATGGGCGAATTCTAGTGGATGAGCCTGGTTATTATTATGTATATGCCAAGACCTGCTTTCGATATTCTGAGGTACACGACTTGGACAAAGAGGATGTCAGCAATGTGCAGTTGGTACAATACATTTACCATGAGAAGCACACCCAGTCTACAATCAGACCGATTCTGTTTACAAAAAGCGGTGGCACGTTGCAGTGGAATACCACGAGCTACAACATGTACTGTGTGGAGCAGGGCAGAGGTATTCAGTTAAATAAGGGTGATGGTCTCTATGTCAACGTATCCAATTCATGGCTTCTGGATCGAGAAGCCGAGGGGACATATTTTGGTACTTTTAAGATAAGCGAGTGACTTGGATTGTTTTTGCTACTGAACATGTTTATGCACATTTTACAACCTTACAAACTTTTTCAAAGTGAACATGAACCACTGAGCACTTCTGTTATTGATCACTGACTTTAGAATTTTTGTTCCAAATTAATTACATTGTACATCATTTAGGAGCACATCAGACATCATAACTAATCAGGCATGCCATTGAAGCTCTTAAGTACCAGCACTTGAAGACTTAGAATGGACTCAAGCCTAGGTGCATTTAATAGGTTTTAGATGTTTCCAAAAATACTTCAGTGGTTTTTGTAGGGGTGCACCCACACCGATACTGGTATCTGTCCAATGCTATTCACAACCCATTTTACTTCCACATTCGCACATATTTCCAAGCGAAACAGGATATTCAGTGATCACAATGTAGGGTGGGGGCCTTGGTTTTGTCCATTGGGGAATTGTTTGAATCATGAGAAGTGAGTTACAGAATGCGGAATGGAGTCAGGTGGTTGGAGGCGAGGTGTCTAAAGGGACTGGTGACATCAACCAAATAACAAAGTTGTTGTTTTAATTATTTATTAAGAAAGTAAATCAAGTTGGATTTTATGTTGCTTTTAAAATGGTCTTATACAAATATCAGGTTGCACGAAATGCATGCACAACATTCATTGAATAAATGTTGCCATGCAAAGGAATACAAGCAGCTGAACACAAAATGTCAACAGTATGGAGGTATATCAGTGCCACAATTAGACTAGTAGGAAATCGGGTCAAATGAAAACAAAATATGTTGACTTTCCAACACTGCTATGCCTCAAGGCTCACTTGGTCATTCTTTTCTCCCCAATTCATTGTACATGAATCAAAAATATATATAGATTGTATGCTTTTGTACTCCGCTATTTACTCAACATAATAAACGCACTGTCCTTAATCATCAGTAGTGACGCATATATCGGCTAGGCCGATATTAATCCATTTTGAGATTATTGGCACGGCTGATAACGTGCCTGCTTGGCCAAGAATTTCCAAAAACTACAACAGCGCTGCAAGCTTGTTGTCAGATATTTAATTTCGAGTATATACGGTGTAAAAAAAAAATAGAGATATATATTATTTCTTCATGTATGTTCATCTCAATTGTTGTAGTTAAATCATATTAGCCTATGTTCAGTGGCCCTTATATTTTGACCCTTAAGCCATGCTTTCAACTGTATGAATGTCATTGCATTAGATAACAAAATAGTGGCATCTACAAACAAATAATGCTGGATATTTTCTCAAAACTAACTTTTCTTCATTACATTGTAGTAATTGATATTACTAAATACTTTTTGGGCCACTTTATTTATCACCATTATATCGGCCATGCCACTCATTGGTTATCGGTATAGGTTTTGAAAACCCCATATTGGTCAACCGCTTATCATCAGTCACTATACTGTGCCTGAAAAAAAAACCCAGTGCTGCTAATAGATGGTATCTGTATCCGTGTGTACCAAAATGTACAGCCATAAAAATTAAATTGGTATCGGTGCATCCCTAGTTTTACCTTTACACTGAACTTGGAACACAATATAAAAACCTAAGAAAAGAAAACTATCCTAAAAAAACAACTATGGACTCTCTGGTGAAAATAGTCCATGCCCAGGTCTCCCCTAGATATTTTGGATGGTAGATCTACAATTAACATCACTAAACTCTAGTGAGTATTATTTTGAGAAATTATTTTGCAGGATTCATGTATGACAAGGAAATTTGAAAAGAATGCATAATATGGAAAGGCATTTCCTGGCACTCATAAAGATTATGTACTGATTGAAAAATTTCACTGCTTATCTATATCTTCCCATCACACAATATGATAGTTTTCAATGGTGTTTTGAGTAAACACAAACATGGAACATAAATCAAGACAGCTGGACTGTCTTTGATTTGGTGCACGATCCAAAATTGTTTAAGCAATGCGTAGAACCACACTGAGTTTGGTACGCTCTAATTTAAGAGTTTTTGTTTTCATTAATGCACTAAGTGTATTTATTTATTTTCCATGATGATAGAACATTTGTTGAATGTTCTGTCTATTGTAAAGTTTTGTACAGCGTATATAATTGTATAAATGCCTTTTACTCCATTCATCAAGTGTTTTTTTGGATGAAGGGCATTGACTTTAGGTCAGTTATAGATGCGCTTTTTTCCAAGCACAGGGCTCCTGTTTTAAAGCTTAAATGGATTGGTTTCTCACTAAAGAAACTTTTTTTTTTATTTAAGTATAACTCATCTGACAATTCTGTGCGCAAATAAGAGCAGAATATATTGTTCCACTCCTGTTTTAAATCGCAATCCTGAAGTCTTTAGATTTTTTTTTTCATATGTAAGCAAAAGTTCTGTTTATTTATACCATTCTGACTAATAAAGATACTTTTCTAAATAAAATACTAATTTCCATTTGATAAATTAATGTGGGTTTGTTTCTAGGTTCTGATAGTTGTTTGCAAGAATTTTGGCTTCTATATGAGCACTCCTCTTTAAAAGGAAACTGAATTGAGAACTACGGAGCCCATAATGCTTTGTTCCAAATATGGAAGATGCCATATAAGGAAATAAATCTGTAACACTCCCATTAGCTTGAGAAGGGTAAAGCTAGAGCAGTGGTGGGCAACTATTGGGGGGGGGGGCACATTGTATAACTTTTGAGATATAATGTTCTGCATTGATTTGGTTTTTGTATCTTTTAAGCCCAGAATTAGATTTGTACTACATTTTCTGATGTGTATATGTGACTAATGGGAATATTCTGCAGTATTGTATTTCTCTACAAAAGTAGATACTTTTCTATAAGGCATTACAAAAACCAAATAAAGGCAGAGCTTATTATAAATTATTTATTTGACCATCTCTACATCCATATACAATTATTATTACATTTAACACACTACACCAGGGGTCTGTTTTAACTTTAAAAGTTCTATAATTTTCAATTATTGTTTTTACATGTTTGATGCAAAGCGGGGAAGTTTACTTATTTTATTCTCAAAACATTACCTACTTACAAGCTAAAAGTGTCATGATGCGGGTCTCGTCAATGGTTTGACTTTCCATTCAGCACATAATTGAATAAAACAGGCTGCATGATTATGATAAATGATTACTGCAAGTGTTACATTAACATACAGGTGCGAGGTGACTAAAAAGAGCACACTCTCATGCATGATTGCCAGATTGCACAAAATATGTATAACATTAGGTGTAATATTTCCAATTTGTGCAAGTATAAATCTCAATTTGGTTTTGCGTACCTTATCCTGCAACTCTGAACAAGTTAAATTCTTTGAGGCGCATTAGGCCCAATGCAAGATAACTAAAATATCCAATAAAAAAAGAAAAACGTGTTTGGGATAAATGAGCTGCGGGCCACATTAAAACATGTGGAGGGCTGGGTCTGGCCCGCGGGTGTAAGCTGCACAGGTTTGAGCTAGAGGCATAGCTCCAAAAAGGGTTGTGAGCTCCAAATCCCCATTAAAGGTATAGGGAGCCCCTAACCCTTTCCGTAACCATAACCATTTTAGCGTAACCCCAACCACATTTGGAGCTATACCTACTTGGTTAGCTTAGCATGGGTTTGACAATAAATATACATACAAAGATGCCCGATTCAGCTGGTTTGCATACGCCATCCGTGGCGCCATCTTGGAACGTTCAACAAGAAGAGCTGTTTGAATTGAATGTTGAGCTTGTAATTGAAGAAGCTGCTTCAGACCGCTGCATAACCTGCTTTTGTGTAATGTCTTATCGTGTAATGAGTTGACTGACTGGGTGCTAATTTTCAGTATGTTTGCCCTGATATATTCATTTGCAGGGAACTTTATTTGCATATTTTTGTGGAGAAAAAAAAAAACTTTTAGAAGTGAAGTCAGACATTTTTATATCATATTGTCCAATGTTTATGGAAAATCAGATAATTTTAAAGTTGGCTGGAAAGGCCAATAGACTTTTGCAGACTGTATTTTGACCCATCCAATATGCTGCTAATAAAGTTTCTACATATAGATATCTATGGGTTTGTAGGTCACTGTTGACGTCTCCTAGCAAACCAATTGATAGACAATGCTGCAACGTTAGCATTTGAGCTACAGGTGTATGTGTATGGAAAAAGTATAATTTACCATGTTTTGAACACCAGTCTTTGCAAACATTTCTTAAACAAGTTTTAATATGTAATGTAGCAACTTGGACTGAGTTATCGATATTATTTAATAAACGTGAATGTTTATGACGTACTTTGTATTCACCGTTTTCCTACATCCTGTGATGTTTAGTAAGAAATATGGGCGTTAATTCCATTGTCAAGTTAACATGGCTGTTAACATACAGGATACACATCAATCACTATATCAGTGTGTTACTTTACGATAATAAACCGCAAAAAAGTCAGCGCAAACAAAACCGGCTCGCTGTTTCTCCCATGCAGTTGAGATTTATTCTAAGAACAAACGCAACATTATATCGGTTGTTTTAGTGGAGCACCTGTGTTAATTCAGCTTCAGATGTGTTGCTTGTCTGGCTCCTCTCTGTATGTGACAGCTAAAGTAAATGTTTGCCTTTTCCTTTCTTTGTGGTATTGTCATGCAGATGGATGAATTACGCTAGCTGTGGGGGAGACAATGTCCATGTTCATTGAAATAAAATACACCCATTAATGGAGATTGTTTCAGCCTCCAACTCAGTGCAGATATTTGAACAATAATTTTACTTGGACCCAGTGCTGAGAACAGGGCTAGGGGAATCAAAACAAAAGGGTTTCATTATGTATTTCTGAAGTTAACAGATTAATTTGAGAGGACCTCAGAGTGTTAGTGCATAGCACTCTACATTTAATGCATTGTGGTTTGTGAAAACACAAGGGTGATGGAAATGTACACTTTGGTAGCATAGCGATACATTTGACTTTGAAACATCATAATGGATAGTTCTGTTTCTGTAAAGACTTGAATTGATGGTCTTGTTTATAGTATTGACTTGTAATGCCCAAATTATCTCAGTGAATACAGTACAAACAGGGGCCCCCAAAAGTATTTGCACACTTAAGCCACACTTTAAAATGTATGAATTGTCTTCACTTTATATAACTGCTAGGAAGGCAACACACAGATGAAAGTTGAACCCAGATGCAAGAACTTTAAGCACAGGCAAGTATAATAGTAGGCAAACTTAGCTGTGTTCAGAGTCACTTGGTTTGCAGAAGATGACTGAAGTAGGTATAACGAACGAAGAAATAGGATGTTGCTGTGGAAGAGCAGTGAGGTCTGTATGTCCCTAAGGGAGACTAGGCCATAGCTATGGAAGAGCAGTGAGGTCTGTGTGTCCCTAAGGGAGACTAGGCCATGACTGTGAGGTTGTGACTGATATTTAAGCTGTCCTTGATTACTGTATTAACTAAGTGCAGGTGCAGGTGATTAGAAGTCCAGGGAGGTGCTTCTGGGTAATGTAGTTTTGTGGAGAGAGTGACAAACAGAGAATGGGGAGAGCGTGACAATGACAAAATACCCAACTAAAGGCATTTATTTTAAATAGCAGAAGAAGAAAAAGAAACATATCACAAAAAAAGGGAGGTTTCAAATGAGTTTTTACATAAAACAATAGATAAATTGGTTTAAAGTGTGTGAACTTGAGTGGATTTGACCTCATACAGTACATCCATTAAAAATAACCTTGAAACCAGTTGGTTACAATAACTGCAAAAATTACTTTGAAGAGTGAATTTATTTCTAAGAAAATATCTAGAATTATTTAATCTGATATTATGTATATTATGCAATTAAATTCATACATTCTTAAGTGTCCCAAGACATTTTGGGGCCAATGTACTTGCATACAGTGTAATGATTACTCACATAGGCAAGGTACTCTTTAAATCACTTTTACTATCAATTCTTATTTTAATATTTTGCCAGACAGTCTCATTCTGAATGCTAACACAGCAAACTTTGTTCTGTCTCTCAAAGTTTCACTCAAGAATTACATTTCTCAATACTTGGCACTCCTGGGGTACCATAAAAATGTCAGGAAACTTTGCCAACTTTGCTGTGTGCTCACACTGGCTTTATGTTCCCTATATAACATGTAGGCTCTGCTTCGCTGAAGTTGAGTATTTTTTTTAATCTTTCTTTTTGGCCTTTATTGTTCACATGTGTAAAAATAAGGGTTTCAGCTAAAAGAATGAAATTATAGCCATGTATCTTTGCAGCTTGACAGATTGTCTAAAATTTTTGTTTCAAGTTTTTAAGCTATTCTATCCATTATCTATCCATGCAGCCATGTGTGCCGTTCCATTCACAGCCCATAAGGAGCATATTTTACCATGACACATTTCTGCAGCCATCTGATTTTAGAAACCTGGTGTGAAATGTTGGTGGGCTTGATATGGAATTAAATGTTTTGTGACCAAATTGTGCTTTTGTAAGAATATATTACAGGCTTTGATACGCTATTATATTAGCTAATTTAGGGTGCCTCTTTTAATGGGGTTCTGTGGTAGGAGGGAAATAGCTTCAAGGCTGGATTTATGGAGCTGCTGTGAGCTTTGTTATGCACATTAAAGTTGCTTAGCAATTTGCACGCTCACGCATTCTTCCTTTGCTGACTGAGCTTCACCAGTTGTTTTTACTGGGTGGTATGGTCTATAGCTTTATGGAGTAAAGGCTCTACAGATTGTTTTTTGTTTTTTTTACATCTTTGAATACATAAATCATAACATTGTAACAATACATATCCTGATATATTATCCTTTTTCGAAACTAAATGTGATACAGTATATAATAGCTTATTCAAATAGCTACCAAAACAAACATAATGTAGGCCTACACATAAACAAGCAAACTAAAGCACATATAATAAGAGATATTGTTGGAAGATGCACATGTACAAAGCCCACCTTTGCTGATCTAACATTGTGTACCCACTGGCTTCAGAACCTTGGACAGCACAATTCCAATCAGTGTCCACGTTTATCAATGTCAAACGAGACACAGGTAGCTCCTATGAAAAGACAGCTCACTTGACCACGCAAATGTTCTTAGGGTGTAACTCAGACCTAAAGCTCTCTAATAGAGCAATGTTTCTCAAACTTTTTAGGTCCATTGTTGCATTCAGAATATCAAGCACCTAGATGATGCTTGACTATTCACTCACCATAATGTCGTTCCAAACCCATATGACTTTCTTTCTTCCATGGAAAACAAAAGGAGAAATTTTCTTCACACTTTTTTTTTTCTTTTTTGCCATATAATGAAAATGAATTGTGACTCTGGGCTATCAAGCCCCAAAGAGGATAAAAACACCATGAAACCACTGTAAAAGTAGTCAACATGACTCCAAGGTAAATTCCAAGTCTTCTGAGTATGTATGATAATATTGTGGGATAAAAACACCATAAATAATGATTTAACAAATATGGCGACTACGGCGCAGGTTGGTTGGATCACACTGCCCCATCATACACCAATAGGTTTAAACACACTAATCCAACAAAACTCAAAAAATGGCATTTGTTGGGGGCATTGTGTACTCCAATTTAGTGTAAACAAGTGTTAAAATTGTACATAGACCTTAAATAAGGAATAAAACATGGAAAAATAAAGACATCTATTTAAAGTGTCAATATTATAGCAGGCTTATTGTAAATTTCCAGTCATGTCACATACCACCTTGGGGCACCTGAGAACCACTTAGACTCATTTCAAGAATATGTATGCGTTCTTCTTCTGTAAAAGAAAATAAAATGTCATCCAGAAATGATGTGAAAAAGATTCAGACATTATGACTGACCTCTCTTATCAGAAAGTATTGAGTATCACACAAGATGTGTTGTGGTTAGGGAATACCCTGCTGACTCATATTGTATGTAGTGAACTAAAACTTTTGTGATGAGTTAGATATTAAGGTAAAGCAATTCCTGGATTTGTAACCATTTAATGTTTTTTTTTTTTCCCCAACATTATTTTATTGAGTTTCACTTAACAACACGGAATCCAAAAAATGTAACATAAACAATAACTAAGCAGGAATTGCCAGTATACATACATCCAACCCTGTACACATACACTTACATGTATGTTTATACATCACTTCACATATACATACCATATGCATACATAAACAAATACATGTAATAACAAAAAGCAAAATAATAATAAAAAAAATTCCTCACAAAAAGCATCAACATACAAAGTGTAATATACCATATCTAACTTTTAAATATCCGACAAGTCTGAATGTTAGAGTCACCTGTTGTGAAACAGAAATTATAGCCCGGGGGCTAATGAAAACGTGTGCTCAGTCAAACATGTACATTCCCTTAAATACTACATCCCACAGACTAAATTTTCCAATACTGGCAGCTATGTCTGCTAAAAAATGGTGACATCTCCTCTTATAATGGCCGTCAACGTTTCCAGAGGCAACACTTTAAAGATCTTTTGATACCAGAGACTAAGTGATGGGGGCCTAACTTGAATCCATTGGTTTATGATACATTTTCTTGTAAGAAGCAATAGCTTGTCACAGTGTAAAAACTGTCTAGCTGTGACAGTGATCTGTTTTGGGGGAAGACTGAGTAAGAAGATCCCTGGATCTTTGCCAAATGGAGTTTTACATTTATTTCCCCATTTTTCATGCCACATTATCCCAGAACTTAGCAATGGCAGGACAGAGTAAAAAACAATGCATATAAGTGCCGATTTCACTTTGGCATTTAATACATATAGGAGAAAGATCCTTATCCATTTTGCTAAGAATTGAGTCTCTGCCAATCTATTACAAGTAAACATTTTTCTAACAGATTTAAATACTGCTTCTCAATCATCCTCGATGTACTCATCATTAAGATCCTTTTCCCATGTACTGATAATATGATCAATACTGCCGGATTCCAATGAGTATAAAAGAGAGTACACATTTGAATTAAGGTGCTGTGTATTCTTCAGTTTAAGAGGAAAGAGGTCTATGTCGCTATACACAGGAATAACTGTGTGGATCTTTGTAGATATGGAGTTAATAAAATGATGAATCTGGAGATATCCCCAGAATTGACCACATTCAAGCTGAAATTACACCTTGAGCTGGATAATTGACATCAATATATTGTCCTAGTATAGGTCGCCAATCACTTTAGCCCCTTTTCATGTCATGGATGAAATATAGGTTTTTGAGCCCCTGGGAGGAAGTCTTTATTTTGAGTTAATGGTATCAGATCGGATGGTAAGCCCCTTCTCCCTGCAAACTTCATCACCTCTTTCCAAACTCGAACAGTATTGTACAGTATTGTACATTGTATTGGACACGACGCTTGCCATTCAGGCCAAAGAGTCCAATATTTGTTTCATCAGATCAGAAAATTTTGTTTCACATGGTCTTAGAGTCCTTCAGGTGCCTTTTGGCAAACTCCAGGTGGGCTGTCATGTGCCTTTTACTGAGGAGTGGTTTCCGTCTGGCCACTCTACCATACAGGCCTGATTGGTGGAGTGCTGCAGAGATGGTTGTTCTTCTGGAAGGTTCTCCTCTCTCCACAGAGAAACGCTGGAGCTCTGTCAGAGTGACCATCGGGTTCTTGGTCACCTCCCTGACTAAGGCCTTTCTCCCATGATCACTCAGTTTGGCTGGTCGGGCAGCTCTAGGATGAGTCCTGAGGGTTCCAAACTTCTTCCATTCACAGATGATGGAGGCCACTGTGCTCATTGGGACCTTCAATGCTGCAGAAATATTTCTGTACACTTCAGATCCAGATCTGTTCCTCGATACAATTCTGTCTCGGAGGTACAGTCATTTTCTTGGACTTCATGGCTTGGTTTGTGCTCTGACATGCACTGTTAACTGTGGGACCTTATAAAGACAGGTGTATGCCTTTCAAAATCATGTCAAATAAACTGAATTTACCACAGGTGGACAATCAAGTTGTAGAAACATCTCAAGGATGATCAGTGGAAACAGGATGCACCTGAGCTATTTGAGTGTCATGGCAAAGGCTGTGAATACTTATGTACATGTGTTTTTTTATTTTTAATAAATTTTATGTAGAATTTTGAGTAAAATATTGAATTTAATCAATTTTGGAATAAGGCTGTAACATAACAAAATGTGCTAAAGTGAAGCGCTGTGAATACTTTCCAGATGCACTTTATCTGGTGAAACCCAAATTCCAAGATATGTAAGACTCATCTAAAATAAAATTAGAAAGAGAGCCAATACTGTCAGTGTCTACAAGTGGCATTGCTTCAGATTATTATTATAATTTACTTTATACCATGATATTGCGTTAAATTATTCAATACTGTTTAGAACTGCTGGGGATTTGTAAGAATTTAAAGAGCATCATCAGTGTATAGTGTGATCTTATGAACTGACTGACCTGAGCTGATGTTGTGTATATCAGCATGGGCTCTGATTGTCTCAGAAAGGGGTTCAAGTATTAAAGCAAATAGGAGAGGGGATAGAGGACACCCCTGTCTCGTGCCTTGTCCCAATGAAAAAGGTGGAGAATGGAGGCCATTAGTTATGACACAAGCAGCTGCATAGCAGTAAATAGTTTTTATCCATTTCACAAATTCTTCTCCAAATGTAAATTTGTCCAAAACTTCAAACATGTATCCCCTCTCGACACGGTCAAATGCCTTTTTGGCACCTAAAGACATGGTAAGGACCTGTGTTTTGGATATTTGGGCAAACTGTACTTCATTAAGCAGTCTTCTGACATTGGAGTATGACAATCTATCTTGAATATATCCTGTCTGATCAGAATTTATAAGCTGAGGCAGCTACAATTCCAGTCTCTTTACTAACAGCTTAGACAGTATCTTACAGTCCACATTTATAA
Source organism: Moxostoma hubbsi (assembly GCA_032164185.1). Lineage (NCBI taxonomy): Eukaryota > Metazoa > Chordata > Actinopteri > Cypriniformes > Catostomidae > Moxostoma > Moxostoma hubbsi. Next base: position 15,225,189 of record JAVLUX010000047.1, on the reverse strand, counting down.
GACTCACAGGCCTGTAAGAGCCACATTCATCAGGTGGTTTATTTTTTTTCCTTATCAGGGATATATATACCGTGTTTAGAGTGGCAGGAAGACAACCTTTGTTAAATGAGTCGACACCCATTTCTGTCAGAGATTCCACAATAAACTTAGCCTTGGCCTCCTCTGCGCAGTGAAATTAATGTTTCTCACCCTCATGCGTGTAATACAGTACTGCAGAAAAGCATATGGTAAAGCAAATGCCACGCTGAATCAGCTGTTCGCATGCTTTATTAAAGCTCTGTCATTTTTTTTTTGACAGTCGAGGAGAAGCTGGATATACACTCTCTGTCCATCAACAGTCAGGTGGCAGTTAACCTTCATGCAGACATTATACGTTGTTTGTCGGCAAAGTTATGAAATTAAGTCGATTTTAAAGTGGCCACTCTTCGTATATTGTTCTAGAACTTTTCATAGCCAGGACTCAAAAAAGGCAATGGGCTGATGCCCTTCCCTTCCCTCCTTCATCCCTACAATCCTTATGGTGTCCCTCCTCGACCTATTCAGACAGCATCTGTACTATCCTTTTTGGTTTCTTTCAGAAACCATGTTTCTTTGTCAAAACCATGCTGTCTTCAATGTCAGCCACTGGGCGCTCTGCTTCATTCAAACATTTGGTATTGTCCTCCACCCAGGATGTAATAACATCCAGGGTATTGAACAATTTGGTTCATTTTTCATACAAGTCTTTGCTGACACACTCTGTCGCACATCACTCGCACATCATCTGTTGCAAGTAACCACAGTTGCATGAGCCACCATCCTGCATCTCCATGTTGGCATGTCTATTTTGTAGATTTATTTGAACTTTAGGGCTTTTGGCGGCCGAAATGGCAACACCTTTCTTGCTAAACATGGACTTAGACTGCTTTTAAATGTCAGGTTGAAGTGAAAATAACAGTTGGTCAAGTCTATTGCCCCACTAGATTATCCTTGTCATTCACTAAATAGGGAGCAGGGTGGCATCCTTTAACTTTCTATGCAGCTATGTCCATTTACTCCTAAAATCCAACCAAAATTCAGTTTCAGGCTACAGATGATGTTGGATCGCTGAACATGACTGGCAGACATGGGACAATGATAATCAGTAAAAAGATTCAGAATTTATAATGCAAAATTGTATTTTAACATGGTTGGCAGTGATTGGATGATGCTGCCTATTAATCTGAATCAGAACGAATTATGCTAATGTCTGGTAGAATGTCTGTAACGTCTTAAAAACATAAATAACCAACTCTCCTGGAAACATAAACAATTCTTTTGAAAAAAATCAGACTTTTTAAAGCTTCGTATTATTTGAAATTTCACAACCTCCCACTCTGTCCACATATGTGGAGATACATTTTTAGGAAAACTATTTGATCCAAGAATGTTTCCACACATCATTCACACTCAGGTCTCTGAAGGTATACATAGGCCTTCAAAAGTAACAAAAATGTCCTTTAAATAAAACATTACAGTATGCAACAGTATGTAAGTCCAATAGTATGCAAAATTATTAGCATGAAATATAGTAGGTTGAATGAGAAATGTACAACATTTAGATGGTTTCATGTTCTCAGCTAAAAATAATTAACTTAATAAAGAAATTGTGGTCTGCAGTGAACCTGTATTTAATATACCCTGTAGTATGGTTCATATTTTCATTTATCTTGAGTAGTTTTGTTTTTCAAGGATGAGGACATGTCATGCAACATTTCTATTTTAGCTTCCACCTAATTTAGCTCACTACTTCCACGTGACAAGGAATTTTGCACAAAAATGCAAAAAGATTCACAGACGCACATAAACTAAATAGATATGTGAAGCGTATTATCCACCCTATAAACACATTTATTTTGCTATAATAATTAAGCACAATTATGCAGTATGCACAATTATATGGTTAGATCCATTTAAGTATTTGTATTTAGCTTTATTTTATACCCGCTATCCTGGACACAATCAGAACAGACCTGCAACCCATTTTTGGGTTGTGACCCACCAGTTGAGAACCATTGGACTATTTAACATGGTATGTAAATCAAAAGAAAAGTTCAGCATTCAAGCACCCTCCATCACATACTCGCAGGTATGACAGATTGACAGGTATCCTCCACCATACATGCCACATAATCATGTTAATTCATTAACATCACATTGAGCTCACATTGTTTATCTGAGTGTTGGCTATATTTGCGCAATGCCATTTCCAATTCATCAAGTCCTTGTCTCTTTTTAAACTATATGACTCAGGCTGGGTTAAGCCAGGAAATGTGAAATAAAGACTTAAATCAGTAAAGCCACCAGACTTCCCAAACCACCGGCAACACACCCAGACTGAAGACAAGGTGGAATACCATTCATATGGTCCTGATTTCTCTCCCTACTGCTATGAGAAGAGGACAGGAGAAAGGATGGAGTGTGCAAATATAAAAATGTATTATGACTGACCACACACATGCCCAGAAACATTCACACCCTCTCACATGGACACACATCATAAAGATTGTCAACTGACAACAACACTGTAATGTTTTGTCAGGTAACCTAAAAAAAGAATCTTAAAATAAACTGGTTTTATTCAAGTCAAGAATATTATTTAATGTGACTATATCCATCTGACTACAGTACATCTGACTGCAAGATTAATAAATGTCCTGAAAAAAATAAGTATTGTTTATTGTTAGATTGGTTCACTAATGTGTTAACTTAAGTTAACATACACAACTTTTAATGTTAGAAATGTATTAGTGTGCATAAATTAACATTAGCCAAGATTAATAAATGTTGAAAAGGAAATGTATCATTTTTTGTTCATGTTAATAAAGCATAAACTAATATTAATATATACAATACTATTTTAAACTGTTACCATATTTTTAGTTTTGACCTTTTCTCTTCTTTAAATTAACTAGGGCAGGATAAACTTTTTGACTCATTGCAAGTTGCATGTCAGGTTTGATGTTATCTCTTTAAATGTCAGACCAACATTTGGAAACCTGTGTATGATAAGGTGTATCTTTGTATACAGCGTGGCACACTTCTAAGAACCCATAAGAGAGTAACTGTAAGAATTGTTTCAAAAGTCAGGGCAAAAACTGCATGTACCAGGTACTGTTAGATGTGATGCATTGCACAAGCATTACACAGGGGAAAAGGTGTACATATTCAAGTTAGAACATAGTAGATTTGCTTTACACTTGTTGAAATATATATATATATATATATATATATATATATATATATATATATATTTTTTTTTTTTTGTATAGCACCTTTTACTGATTAAGCTCAAGGTGCTTCACAAAATATAAAATCAAAAGCACACACAGTAAAATCCAGTAAAAAGCAACATATGCTTTAAAACAACACATTCACATAGTAATAAAAGCAAGTCTATACAAATTCGTTTTTTAAACAAGACCTAAAAACAGTCACAGATTCTGCAGATCTCATATCCCTCGGCAGGCTGTTCCATAATTGTGGGGATTTCCCTACAAACACTCTATCACCTTTAGTTTTGCATCTGGATCTTGGAACATCTAACAGTTCATGACAAGAATATCTAAGAAGTCTATCTGTTTCATAAAAGTTCTGCTAAATATTCAGGTGCCAACCCATGTGCCTTATATGTAATTAATAAAATCTTAAAATCAACCATAAAATGGACTGATAACCAATGCAAAGAAGCTAAAGTTGGAATAAAATGATTAAAACACCTTGTTCGTGTTAAAAGTTTAGCTGCAGCATTTTGCACTGATTGTAGCCATGCTAAAGTGTGTTGATTTAACACTGATAAAAGGGCTTTACAATAATCAAAGTAAGACAAAATAAATGCAAATGAGCTTCTCTGTATCCTTGAAACTCAAGACATTTCTCACCTTGGAAATGTTCCTTAACTGATAAAAAAAAAGACTGAACTTACTTCCTGACATGGTATACAAAATTTACGTAAATTAGTATCAAAATCGACTCCCAAATTTCTCACCACCTACTGAATATTTGGGACCACCTGATTAAGTCCTGACTCAATCTGACTATTTTTTATAATTATGGCTGATTATAACAACCTCTGTTTTATCAATATTTAACAGAAGGAAATTACAATTTTTATATCTACTATACATGCTTGAAGAACATTAAGATTAGTCATTGGGATTCATCATTGGGATTCAATGACAAATACAATTGCAGGTCATCTGCATAACTAATTAAAGTTGTATTTTCAAATCACAGAACCAAGCGGTAGCATATATAGTGTAAACAATATTGGCCCAAACAGGGATCCTTGCGGAACACCACAAATCATTTTTTGAAGAGGAGGACATCTCATCTCCAACAGACACTACAAATGTCCTATTTGTCAAGTAGGAAACAAACCAGTCTAAAGCCAACCCAGATATTCCCACCCATCTTTTAATGTATCAATTAAAACTGAATGATCAGCTGTATCATGCAGTTAAATCAAGCAGCACTAAAATGGAGTCATTGGACACCCTTTAGAAGGGCAGTTTCTGTACTGTGATTTTCTCTAAAACCTGACTGAAATTTCTCAAAAATATTGTTATCTTTCACTACATCCAACAATTGTTTAGCTATATTGCTTTCTCTATTATTTTAGAGATGAAAGGTAATTTTGAGATTAGTCTGTTGTCATTTGTAATCAAAGGGTCTAATGGGGGTTTCTTCAGAAGTGGTTGAACTATCGCAGTTTTTAACTGAACAAGATAATTTCAACTGATGTGCAAACTGATGTCCTGCTCTGAAAAAATCACTCAAAAATGAAATGTTTGCCATGATTTACTCACCCTCATGTTGTTCCAAATTCATATGGCTTTCTTTATTCTGTGGATCTTGTTATGCAGAATGTTAATGATGCTCTATTTATACAATTAAAGTGAATAGTGAAAAGGGTCAACCGCTATGTTCTAATTTTCTGAAGCCATATGATAACTTTGTGTGATCTTTAGTCGTTATTTGCTGAAAATCTCTGATATAGCTCTCAAATCTCATTCACAAATATGAATATTCAAATGTGCTGCCTGAAGACACATTTTGCCAGGTTTGATGTCAATGAGACATTACCAAACCCATTGTTTTTGCATGTCACAACACCTTATTTGAGTATGTTAATAACATTTTAAAGCTACAGTGAAGGGCGAGATTTTCCTCAAATAATGGCTTAACTTTTGGTCTTCTCCTCACACAAAGCTAATGCATGGTTTGAGATACATATGGAAAACAGAATCACGGACACTGTGAAAAATTCCTCCATTTGTGTTTCACAGGAGAACGAAAGTCATATGGACCTAGGCAGAGACTATTTAGTCAGAGATGGAGCACTTGGAACACTAAATAAAGCTATTCAGCCATGACGTCAATTTGTAGGCAAATCCAAAAGGCAAATTTGCCATGGGTTCACTCTGGAATGTGTTTTTATAATGCCAGTTTTGGGTTTATTAGTAAAATAAAGTCTGGGGTAAACGAGACTTTTTATTAAAGAATGTTGCCTTTAAATTTCACATTTGAGGTATGACTGTGTAAAATTAACATGAAAAAGATTTTTGTATCCTGGGGGATACAAACATTTAAGAGGCTGGGGAGAGGAGCAATTTTTGTGCAAAATATTGAAAAGGGGTTCCCTGCAAATACTGAGGACATGGGACTTTGCATATCAACTAAGTCTGACATCATCTCACAATCTTTAATAAAAGTAAAAAGGCAGCATTCTTTAAGAAGGCATCTGACCTTGAGACAAATGCTCCTAAATGCTTCTAAGTTATTTTCATGCTCTCTACAAGCTATAAAATTGAAAATAAAAGCAATATTTTAGAAATAAACATGAAAATTTATATTCTGGGCCATAATTCAGAGGTACCTTTATATGCTTGCCCTGTTTTAGCATTAAAGGGTTAGTTCACCCAAAAATGAAAATCCTCTCATGATTTCCTCTCATCTTTTTGCCATCCCAGATGTGTATGACTTTCCTTCTTCTGCAGAACCGAAATTAAGATTTTTATAAGCACATTTCAGCTCTTTTTGTCTATATAATGCAAGTAAACAGGTGCCATCAGGCTGCTGGCTGTTTGATGGTCAAAAAGGCATATTTAGGTAGCATAAAAATAATCCACATGACTCCAGTCAATCAATTAATGTCTATAGAAGCAAATTGATAGGTTTGTGTAAAAAAAAATTTTTATAATTAAAACCGAACCTTTAAAAAAAAAAATCACCTTTTGCCAGCAGTCGATGCATCAATGACGTAAGCACAATGGCGCGTTCACGCGAGAATTTGTTAGAGTGCGCTTTGTATACAACAGAGGAACGAAGAGTTAGGTCATTTCAAACAGCAATACAGCGCTGGGCAGAAGCAATGATTTAAAGTTAAAAAGGTTTTAAATATCGATTTGTTTCTTACACCAACCATGTGCTTCAGAACACATTCATTGATCGACTGGAGTCGCGTGCATAACTTTTATGCTGCAAAAATATGCCTTTTGGACTGTCCAAAAATGGCACCTCATTATTTGCATTGTATGGGCGAAAAGAGATGAAATGTGCTTATAAAACTCTTCACTTAGGTTCTGCTGAAGAAGGATGAAGTCATACACATCTGGAATGGCTTAAAGGTGAGAAAATCATGAGATTATTTTCATTTTTGGGTGAACTAACCCTTTATGTTGTAGATCAAAACATTCACGTATCTTCAAGTAATGTTTACTACAGAATTTATAATCCAAAACTGCCATTATAAAACCCATAGGAAAACCCAGAGGGAACCCATAGCTTGAAAATGCTTATCATTTTCCAGGTTTTGGGACTACATCCTGAACATTTTCACATGCCAGATGTAGAAATGGAAGTCCCATCTTAAGGTAAAATAACTCATCACCTTTATAAATATAGTATACACGATACAGGCATCGCCTGTCAGTCAACTTTAGAACGTGTATGTGCATTAGCTGGACCAGTCTGAAAAATAGCGTTTTTTTTTCATGTGATCTGAGCTAAAGAAGCAGAATCTATTATACCATTGTTGTCAGATTTAACTGTTGAATTGAAATATGTTCTTTGATCATAATTTTCACCAACCTTTTTAGAGATTTCAGTCTTTCCCCATTCAAGTAGATAGGAGCTGTACTTTTATGCTGCTTTTATCCATAGAAAATAGCTGCCCGGGAGCATTTCAAAGATGGCTGCTGAGTAGACTGACTTAACTTGAAAGGGACTTTGGCCTGGGTGAGCGTGAGTCAATGATGATATAATTGCCATTTTTAGGCGAACTAACATTAAGACTTTCGAGCAAAAACAAGTATCCTTCAATGATGCGGTCTCTGATGAGATACACACCTAAAATGAAAGCTTTTCAACCAACCACAACAAGAAACAAGTGGGGAGAAACCTAATGATCTATGAGTCATCTGCCTTAAAAAAAAATAAAAAAAAGAATTCTGTCTAAGATTATTTCAATATGCCCCAAACAATGAAATAGTTATTTGCTCCAGTAAAGGAAGCCAATGGTTTCCTCAATGCCTCAAGGTTTGGGCTGCCAGGATCACCATAACAACCAGGAGTGCCACCAGGGGTGATGTGCATGATAAATATATCAACTTATAGGGCCTAAGACCTTGCAAACACATGAAATAAATTAATGAAATAATAGTGTATAATGAGTATATTGAAGTATTATACCCTTAGTTGCTTTGTTGTCAATCCTTCATGCTAGATAAGTATTAATTTTTCGATATTTAGAAACATTTTTGCACTACATAGGGCTTTGTTACAGCACTTGCCAATTCATAATGCAGGTTACGCATGTAGCGCTTAAAGCCTAAAGTACACTAATTCCAAGTGTATACTCAAGAGTACTTTTTGACACATAAACAAGTGACCCTTTACATGACAATCTTGAAGTTTTAACAAAGTTTGCATTTATAAAGTTGAACAATCTGAGGAAATTACCTGTAAAATATAATCAATCAAAAATTATGCTCCAAATTTGTCTTCTTCAAAATCTGGTTTGTTTATAGACACTTGGCTGTAAAAATAAAATTGTAATTTTGGTAAACTGTTCTAAAAGTGCAAATCAAAACTTCCCCTAAAAATATTCCTACATCATACTGGTTTAATTTCCAAAACATCTGCATTCAGTTGCAAAACATTTAAAGATTTTCCTTTAAAAGAAAAAAAATGTGTGGCTTGTATGTGCTAACATATAGCATTAAACATATAGACTCAGCGAAATGACAATGAGAAAAACAGCAGCACTTAAGAACAAAAGTACAATACAGTACAGGTTTAGTTAAAATGGTTAATGTGATTTTCTTACATTTCCCTTGTGATGGACACTGCATCCAAGGAGATATACAACATTTAATGTTAAGCATTTTCTCTCCATTAAAAACCCATTATAATGCATGGTTGCTTGAAACAGTCAAAAAACTTGTACTGACAGTGGCCCAGGAAGGATTTTTTTAAAGTGATTTTAAAGAAAGAAAATTTAACAGTTATATACGTCTACAAACTGATGATCTGAATATTAAACGGAAAGCCGGTTCATGTAGCTTTAAAACTGGATAAGGCTTAATTATGGGGAAGAAAAAGCTTGACAGAAAAATATTGTCTTTCTCCATTGATTGCAGCTTTGTTCTTATGGCAAAAAGTGTTTATTAAAAATTGAAGATGGATAGAAATTGTAATGTTTCATATTTGGCTGTAAGTTGGCAACCCTACCCAAGAGTCTTTTTCAAAGTTTTAAACATAGTCCTAAAATGCAGCGTTTATGGCTTGACATGCTGAAAATAGGGAAAAAAAGTGTTTGTACACATGCATCAGAACGCATCAAGTGAGAACATCCCAAGTTTACTTTGGAGAGACTGATGAACTGCAAAATGGATTGCTTTTTACTGTTGGTAATTATTCAGATTATTATATATTAAATTATCTTTTTGGGGGGCCTATTTCAGCAAATTTTGATGCAATTCTTTTGGTTCATTAATCGGCATGTCATGTCATTCATTCAATTAAAATTAAAACATTTACAGCCCTGACAAAATTTCTGGCAAATTAATATTTTGGAAAAATCTGTTACAAGAATCCTCATTAAGACCTGGTGACTAACCTTTTTATGAATCCAGATTTCACATGCTATCTAAGATTTCAAAATAAACTCCTCCACTCATGTTTATAAGAACAAGACCAATTTGTTTGCAGACATTGGAAAGAGAATCCATGTCTCCAAAAGGAATCTCACAATGGGCCTCTGTGGTTAACTGGAGTAATATCGATTTTGTATCATTACGGTGCATGCTACAAAGAAGCAAACAGAGGCATCTGTTTGTCATTACACAGGCTGGGTAATGAACTCCATGACAGGAGCAATGCTCATGCAAGATCCAAGCATGCAAACACTTGGGCTGTCCAACTCACTCAATTTGCTAAATTTGCAGTGTTTTAACAATTCATGCCAGCATGAATCTAAATTGACATGTCAATAAAAAAATGGAGCTAGGGAGTTAAATTAGTGGGAAGGATTGAATATGAAACTCAGCAAAAAAATAATCGTCCTCTCACTTTCAACTTTTATTTTCAGCAAACTTAACATGTGTAAATATTTGTAGGAACATAAAAAGATTCAACAACTAAGACATAAACTGAACAAGTTTCACAGACTTGTGACCAACAGAAATGGAATAACTGGAGGGTCATCTCAGAATGAGTCTGCAGGAAGGAGGGTTAAGGGAGGAGGATGACTTCCCTGTAACGCACAGCATTGAGATTGCCTGCAATAACAACAAGCTCAGTCCAATGATGCTGTGACACACCGCACCAGACCATGACGGACCCTCCACCTCCAAATCGATCCTGCTCCAGAGTACAGGCCTCAGTGGGAGTTGTTGCTGCCATCCTGTACCTGTCCCGCAGGTGTGATATTCAGATGTACCGATCCTATGCAGATGTTGTTACACATGGTCTGCCACCTTGAGGATGATCAGCTGTCCTTCCTGTCTCCCTGTAGCGCTGTCTTAGGTGTCTCACAGTACGGACATTGCAATTTGTTGCCCTGGCCACATCTACAGTCCTCATGCCTCCATGCAGCATGCATAAAGCATGTTCACGCAGATGAGCAGGTACCCTGGGCATCTTTCTTTTGGTGTTTTTCAGAGTCAGTAGAAAGCTCTTTTTAGTGTCTTAAATGTTTATAACTGTGACATTAATTTCCTACTGCCTGTAAGCTGTTAGTATCTTAACGACCGTTCCACAGGTGCATGTTCATTAATTGTTTATGGTTCATTGAACAAGCATGAGAAACATTGTTTAAACTTATCTTTAAAATACAATGTCCTGAAAAAGGGCCGTTTTGTTTTTTGCTGAGTTTATATTTGGGTTTGATTACGATGAAATAGTGAAGTCACAGGAAGGTTATCGTTTTGGAGAACTTGTGAGATTGTCTTCTGGTCAAAAATACACTGCAAGGAGTAATACTTAGCATGACGATCATCCTTCTAGCTGATCAGTTTCCCCAGACAGAAACAAATTTGAGATTTTCTCAGATGTTTTGTTTTTTATCTAAATGGTTTGGCACACTTTTATTAAATGTTATGTTGACAATGTTGTGCAATCTAATGGAGAAACCATCTCATATTTATAGTCATTCAAAATTACATTTAACATGCTGGCAGTTTTGAGGAGACCATGTAAGGGATAATGGACATTTAGCCAGTCATTATCAAAAATAAATAAATAAATAAAAGAATCCCTGACAGAGAGTGGTTGTTACGTTTGAAGGAACAAGGCATGTGTAGGATCTATGTGTAGGCTTTTTAATGAAAACTCAGAGAAATAAAAAATCTCGACAACAGAACAAACCATTACGTCCATGAAAGGTTAGCAACAGACAAAGACAAAGAGAACACCAGGGCAATATATGCACAAGAACTAACAAGGGTAACAAGACACAGCTGGGATGGCAATGAAGGAAGCAACCAGGAACAGAGACACAAGAAGGAAAACACAGAAATTCAAACTAAATGTCTTAGTTCTCCTAGCGAACTCTTGTGGCCGCTAAGGCAAATGTCCTAAATGTTACAGCGGTCATGTATCGCCCTGAAGGGGTTTATTTAGTGATAATAACCAGCTGACTGTACATTTTCCCGCTTAATGCAAGGTGTAACTATAAAAGGTTGGGTAAGAAAGAGGCGGGAACCGGCTGAACAATCAGCATAAACTTTTAAGGCATAAATTAACTAAAAACAACATAAAACATAAGGACACAGACACACATGTAACGCGGCCAAGTGCGTCTCTCTTGCTCTCTCTTTAACCAGTGTCTCCAGCTGCCCCTTATCTCGCTCTCCCGCTGAACAGCTGATTCAGCGCCTGCCATGCACCATCACGGCCTGGCCACTTCCTCCTCCTTGTCACACTTCTCCCCCACCCGATTCATGCCGTGGAGCCATCGGTTTGACTAACCACCCCATCTCTGGGGGGGAGACGCTCCCCTCTGGCCATTCTGTCAGCCAGTGGCCCACCCTGCCTCATGTGAACCTGGGGGGAGAGACAAGGGGAGGTGTGGGGAGAGGGAAAGGGTGAGCGGAGACACACAGACGGAGAGAGAGAGAGAAGAGAGAGAAGAACTTGCTTGCCGGCTCACGTACGTGCTGTTGCCCAGTCCTCAAAGGCTCCTTTGCCCTCTGGTGGACACCATCTCGCTACTCCCCCAGCAGACGACAGTGAGTCCTCTGGCCCCTGGCGGACAAAACCGCTCCTCCCCTTCTCGGCAGACGGCCGTGATTCCCCTGATACTTGAAGGCCGGCAGCGAATCCTATTTCCCCAGGCATACTGCCGCGGGTGCTCCTCTGGCGGATGGCTGTGGCGAGGACTCTGCAATAGCTCATCCCTTCTCCTTCCCAGGTTTCGGCACCACTGTAACAGTAAAAGGTTGGGCAAGGAGGAGGCAAGGACCGGCTGAACAATCAACATAAACTTTTAATGCAGAAATGAATTTAAAACAACATAAAATATAAGGACACAGACACACACATGCAACGCGGTCACGTGTTTCTCTCTCTCTAACTGACATCTCCAGCTGCTTCTTATATCGCTCATCTGCTGATCAGCTGATTCAGCTGTTGTCCATCTGTAGTCCATCACTGCCTGGTCACGCCCTCCTCCTTGTCACACAAGGCTACTAACCAAAAAAAGTTTAAAAAAATTAAATGTTGGTATGAGATTCAATTATTTTGTTTTGTGAGGACGAGACCACAAAGTGATTCAAGAGACATGAAAGCACAGCTATGTAGGAAATTGTTTGCTTGGGACACCAGTCATAATACAACGTGTTTGACCCCAGAATGGCACATTTGACCAATCAGAATCAAATATAAATAGTCAAAGCAGACTGCATGAAAACTAAAAGCACTAGCAGCATCAAATGGACTTCAATTTCAAATGGCAAATTTAGTATGAAAAAAAAAACTGATGGAAAAGGAAGAAATTTCAAATTGATTGTAATGTTTTCTAGTCAAATTTAGTTCTTAAAAACATGTCGAGAACTTCTGTAAACAGAGTCTGGAATGAAACGTGTCAGTGACCACATAAATGCAAAAACTCACGCTCTTGCATCAGCAGGTATCACGAATGCACAAACTTTATAAACAGGTAATTAGCCATTCCTCATTTAACATCAAATAAAGGAAGTAGCCAAATCCAAATCATTATATAAAGGCTGCCAAGTTTCCTCAGCAATTTTACACACACAGACCACAGCACAGCCCTTGAAATCCAAGACCAAACGCTTCAGGATGCTCTGAATGCTCAGGTCATGGGAACGTTCTGTATTTCACCTATCAAACCCCCTCCCACATTCACCAACACACACACACACACTTGAAAAGGGCTGTGCTGAAGGAGGTAGTCATTTGGCCATGTGTCTTTCAGCACGACCCGTCATTCTTTCCACTGTGGGAGTGATTGGCTCGCTTTACTTTCAGGTTTACTGGATGCTCCTCTGCCTATAATTCAACATGAGTGATAGATTGCTGCAATTCAGATGTTATGGAACTGTTTATGGCCATGTTACACTGTCATTAACCAGACGTCTAAATACCAGACAGCACTTTCTTCACGACAGATGAATAATGTGAATGAATAATGAATGTTTTATGAATTAAAGTAAAACATCTGCGCATGTAATGAATGCCGTTCTCCTCCCATCACCCTGTTTATTATGGAACTCCAGGGCAGGAATTAGTCTTTTTGACCATTGAATGTGGACATAATTCTATAATATCCCTAGGGATTAACTTGATATTTTACAAGACCATATGTGTATTAAAACAGGATTTCACTCACCAAAAAGACTGTTAAAAACATGAATTGTACACACTGCATCTCTACAGCAATTCTGTTGATAAACAACGTTTATACACCATGTACAAATTTTTAATCAGGTTGCCACAAAATGTAGTCACCATTTTGTTTGGGTCAGTGGAGGAACAATGTACACTGAAAGATGACCAGGGTCTTTCCTCAAACAGTTCTCACTATATCATAATGGTGACTATTAAAATTATAGTTCTTAAAATTAGAATTTGCTCATTATTTATTCACCTTCATGGCATCCCAGAATTGTATGACATTTGTTCTTCTGCTGAACACACCAATATATTTTAGAAGAATATCTCTGCTCTGTAGGTCCATACAATGCAAGTAAATGTGTACCAAAACTTTGAAGGTCCAAAAAGCACATAAAGGCATCATAAAAGTAATACATAAGACTCCAGTGCTTAAATCCATGTCTTCTGAAGCTATATGAGAAGTGTGGATGAGAAACAGATCAATATTTAAAGGTGTTGTAAGCGATTTTAGTTTTCTGAAGCTTTCACGTGACTGAGTTTTTGGATTAGCCACACCCACTCATTCCAAAACCCCACCCTCCAAAGATAATTTTTAGACCAAAACTGAGCAAAAAAAGCAGCAATGTTATTTCAAGTGGCTGTCAAATTCAACAGTGGCAAAATAGCGCCCTCAACCGACAAACATTATGAATTATAGCCTCTATGATCCACTTCAAATACAACACTATTAGAACAAGCAAAATGATTGACAGGTGAAAAGCGTCAATGTTTGTGGTTTGCAGACACATTTTTGTTTGCTGTTTACAAAGTCTACAGCTATCACAGACACCGGCAAGATATCAAGTAGCTGTCCTTTGGATGAGACGTTAAACCGTGGTCCTGATCTCTCTGTGGTCATTAAAAAAAATCCCAGGACACTTCTCGAAAAGAATAGGGGTGTACCCCCAGTGTCCTGCCCAAATTTCCCCCATTGGCCCATATCAATCATGGCTTCCTAATAATCCCCATCCATTAATTGGCTGTATCACTCTACTCTCTCCTCTCCACCAATAGCTGGTGCGTTGTGAGCATACTGGCACACTTTGGCTGCTGTCGCATCATCCAGGTGGATGCTGCACACTAGTGGTGGTTGAGGAAAGCGCTTAGAGTGTAGTGTCAGAAAAGCGCTACATAAATGTAATGTTCATTCATTCATCTCAGGACACTTATTTAATTAAAATCTCTAAGGAAGTAGGAAAATATTTAGCATACTTTTCCATGAAAAAAATCACTTACAGCACCGTTAAGTCCTTTTTAACTATAAATCTCCACTTTCACTTTCTTCATCTTTTGTTTTTGGCAGTTTTCATTCTCTGTGCATATCGCCACCTTCTGGGCAGGGAGGAAAATTCATAGTAAAAAACTTTCTCACACACATCTATCATATCATTACTGAAGATATGGATTTGACAACTGGAGTCGTATGGATAACTTTTATGCTGCTATTATGTGCATTTTGGACCTTCAAAGTTCTGGCCACCATTCACTTGTATAGTGTGGACCTACAGAGCTGATATATTCTTCTAAAATCTTAATTTGTGTTCTGCTGATGAGATGGCATGAGGGTGAGTAAATGATCATTTAAATTTTAGGGTAAACTATCCAGTTCAGGTAAAAATTAATGTCATAATTTCCTCACCCTCATGTCCCCCCAACCCTGTATTGTTTTCTTTCTTCTGTGAAACACAGAAGTAGATGTTGGGCAGAATGTTGAATCGGCTTTTACTTTACCAGGAAAGTGTGTGGTAATCTATACTGCCGAGCTCCAAACATTACCTAAATAGTAGTCCATGTGATGCCATATTTCATGTCTTCTAAAGCCAATTGATAGCTTTGTGTGAGGAACAGACTAAATTTCAAGCCATTATTCACTAATAATGTGCAGCTCTCAAATCTTATTTGCAGCCACATATATTCAAACTTGTGTCCGTGTCGTGATCAGTCATTTGACGCCAAGAACCAATGTGGTTTGGCATTCATGATATGTTGATATCTGGTGCACTACATCTGCAAGATGACATTTTTAATTTAACACATATTATCTGTAAATAATGACTCAAATTTTGGTCTGTTCCACATATAAATACAACATATGGTTTCAGAATTGGAATATAGTGCACAAGTTGTATCCATTACGGTTATGACTTCTTTTTTTTACATTTCAGAGCTTGGCAGCTCGAGTCCCCATTCATGTTCATTACATTAAAAAGAGTGGCTGGTACATTCTTAATATTTCTCCATTTGTGTTTTTCAGAACATTCTAATACAGGGTCATATCAACATGAGGGTGAGTAGCCTAAATGATGACCAATTTTTGTTTGTTTTTTTGGGTGAACTATTCCTTTAGGACTGCAAAGACACAAAATGCAGAGACAAGACAAGTAACCACAGATGCTACCTAACTACAACGGACCAATGGACACTGGAATCAACATCACTTTTTTGAGATTAACAAAGACTTGGTGTGCTCTGTCCCAGTTTGGTTTCCTATTGTCCTTATTTGACATTTAAAAAAAAAAATCAGAGAGGAACATCTCAGAGACCCCAGGACCATCATGAAGCTCTCTTTTCTAAAAGCAACTTTACAGTGGGCACACTAGAAACAAGGCATTTAATTTCCAGGAAGTCTCAGACAAAACTGTTCAAGAATAAACAGTAGTACATGCATTTAAACAGGAGTGAGGTTATTTCACTTCGGTGGTCCAGTCCCTTGTGATTGAGCAAATCACAGTGTAGAGGGCACACGGTTAAACACTGGTTAGGTGTTGGTGCCTACTCTACCACATAATGCTGCAGGGGTCCTTGAAAGTCTCTCATATTAGGTGAGTTGGTGGTTCTTCGTTGGATTAGGTGAGGACTAAACTCTTTAATTGATTTTTAAGAATCTTCTGATCTCCAGACAGCAAATTTCATGTGGCACCATGCATCAGACAGCATGGTGGTGGCTCAATTATGAACATGTATGCTGTTATGTTTTTGTATGGAATAGAACAGAGATAGAGAATAGAGAGTTTTTTTTTAAGAATCTTCAAACATGTTTTCCATACAGTGTCAGTTCTTAGTGATTAAGAACAATAAACACGTAATCCAAGTAGTCCATATGATTTGTACTGTAGCTCTGAAATGTCATTCTCTATCCCAAATATTTGAACTGACACGTTGCATTTAGTTATGACAAATGGAGCACCAATCCTTTTATCGTCAATCAAGTTAAACTTGGTGATGTTTAATTAATGAGCTTTCAGAGCTTCAGTTGAGGAGATTTTGAGCAGAAGACTCAGAAGTTGTAAAGACCATTTTAAAGGTTTTTAAATTATTATTATTAATTGTATTCCTTTTTTTAGCTATATCTACTTCCGTGTGGAAAAATAACAGCATACATGTTTGGAACAATATCAAGTGTTGTAAATTATGACCAACTTTACATTTTTGAATGAACTATTCCTTTAAGGCAGTTAAGCAGCCTGTTGGGGACACCAGCACACCAGCCTCCCATGCTGGGAATCAGCTATGCTAATATTTTCAGCATGCACATGGCTAAAACTGAGCTTAAATGGTAAATGGTCTGCACTTATATAGCACCTTTTAACCTTAGCATTTCCGCATAGTGCTTTACATTGCATCTCATTCACCCATTCACACACACACTCACACACCAATGACAGGAGAGCTGCCATGCAATGCACTAGCCATACTAGGTGTTCAGTGTCTTAAAAATAGCTTTTCATAAGTGCTGACATGATTTCCTCTGCATAATACGTACTCACCTGCCCAGTGTAATCCTAAAAGTTGTGTTGAAGTCTGTAAGTAATATGGTTACTGTATATGAAGCTTGATCATCTGACTGCTGAGAAGAAGCTGTAGGCGCTCAAGACATATGACTCTGAGAAGATCATTAGATATTAATCTCGAAAGTCACATAATTACAGCCTATCGGGAAATAGCAGACAGACAGTAAACAGACAATATTTCTTTCCATCAGTATGAGGATGTAGCAAGACTTCAGAGGATTAAGTGACTCAACTCATTAATGAAGGTTGAGAGGCTGTTGTGTGTATGTATGTCAATGTGATTTAACAAATAAGAATATCAGAGATGCTAAAAAGAATAAATCTTAAAAATCTATTTTTTTGACCTATGGCAGACAAAGGGTGTGTTCGGGAAACCTGTTTGAAAACACTCATTATTTTAGTGGTGCAGAAATTGCATATATTTAAAACGCGTGTGCAAAGTTCTTAGAAAGGTAATCTTTACATTTCCATGCGTTAGTTTTATGTTTTTGAAAAGACTTTACATATTTTTTATTTATTGATTGATTGATTCATACACTTTGAATGCCAATGAGTGTAGGCTATACATTTTAATCATTATAAAAAAAATAAAAAAACACACACAAAAACATATTTTTCGAGGTAAAAACATTTGTTAACAAATATCTTGAACATTTAAAATAACATATTTATACTAACTGAAAAATCTTTTCCTCTTCTGTCACTCACTCGACGTTGTGTTGATGTAGTGACACTAGGAAACTCTCTTGAGAGCCTCGGTTACCTCTTATCTTTGAGAAAAGACCAATGAGAATTGGCGAACAGAATTTTCATGTCCCTCCCCCAGGTATAAGTTTATAAAAGGAGGGAAGCGTGCGTCAGTTCAGGCAGATTTTTTCTTCGGAGCCGAGATGTTGCATTTCAGCGAGCTGAGTAAAACACACTGCTGTTCCACTCACCTCTAAAGAGCATACACTGTTGGAAATACGTTACTTTTCAGCTGCTTTTTTCTTCTTCTGCGCCCCAGAGCATTTCGACAGCCCTCTAAAAGAGTATATATATATTTCTCTAAAAGAGTAAACACATTGACGTCTTTTTTAAGATGCCCTTCCGTCTTTGTGTCATTCCTGGATGCGGTCGTTACCTCTCCGCTTCTGACGGCCATGGGCACTGCCTCTTGTGTCTGAGCAGAGATCACACAGATGCAACGTTTGTGGATGGCTCATGTTCTCAATGCGAGAACATGACCATGGCAACGTTGCAGTCGCAGCTTTCCTTCCCCCCCCCCCCCCCCCCCACGTCGGACCTTCTACCCACAGGTATAGGGCCGGCACGGCTGGCACTGGAGTTTATTTTGGGAATTTAAATTATCCCTGTGGACCACCCATTCCCCAACACGCTCGTTTGCCCCCATCCAGTTCCGAGATGAGACCGGCTCGCTGTACGGTCAGTCTGATGTCTTTTTCGGAGCCCCAGAGCTGGATGAGAGTTTCGCCGCTGCATCGGGTGCATCTTGGTGGACTCCGATGCTGAGGACTCAACTGGTCTAGCGCCTTCGGGTGTGCCAGCCCAGTCTGAGGCCGATGCCGAGCTGTCCACTATGCTTACCCGGGCCGCTGCGAGTGTCAAGCTGGACTGGAACTTATCCTCCCCTCAGCCCTCACGGCTAGACGATTGGTTCCTGGGTTTGGGGCACTGCTCACAGCAACGCCCGGTTCCTTACTTCCCGGAGGTGCATGATGAGCTGACGAAGTCATAGAGGGCACCTTTCACTGCCCAAAACTGACTTCCTCACTCGTCCGCTCTCACTACCCTTGACGGAGGAGCGGCCCACGGGTACATGGAACTACTCTAGGTGGATAAGGCAGTTGCGGTGCACCTGTGCCCACAAAACGCCGCCACAAAGGTCACTTTACGTGCACTCGGACAGGCGATGGCCACCCTATAGGTCCAGGAACACAACCTGTGGCTGAATTTTGTTGAGATGCTGGACTTTGACAAGGCTCTATTTCTCAATGCCCCCACTCCCAGATCAGCTCCAGTCCGGGTATGCGGAGCAAGGTAAGTGATTCGAAATTCTCCTCAGCACAACCAACTCAGGATGAAGCAACGCTCCCCGACGTGACATCACCTGCCCCCCCCCGGGCTTCACTCGCTTCAAGCCAGGCACAGCGGTTCCTCTCAAATGGTTCCAGAGGCTCCTGGTGCATATGGCATCCTCGGCCGCTCCAGCACTGGCTTCAGACTCGAGTCCCGAGATGGGCATGGCACCGCGGCACATACCGTGTGTTTATCACCCCTTCCTGCCATCAGACTTTCAACCCTTGGACAGACCTCTGTTTTCTGCAGACAGGAGTCCCCCTACAGCAGGTGTCCAGATGTGTCGTGGTCACCACAGACATCTCTCAACTGAGTTGGGGCGCTGTGTCCTATGGGCACGCAGCTGCTAGCTTCTGGGCAGGGCTCAACCTGCATTGGCACATCAACTGCCTCGAGTTGTTGGCTGTACTCCTTGATTTTTGGCCACTTTAGCAGGGAACAAATAGATCTCTTTGCCTCCAAAGACAACTCCTACTGCCCTCTCTGGTACTCCCTAACGGAGGCCCCTCTCGGCACAGACGTGCTGGCACACAGCTGGCCCCAGGGGCTGCGCAAGTATGCATTTCCCCCAGTGAACCTTCCTGTACTGGTACTGTGCAAGGTGAGGGAGGATGAGGAACAGGTCACCTCTCTTGCTCCTTATTGGCCCACCTACCTGGTTCTCGGATCACACGCGAGACAGCACCTCCCTGGCAAATTCCCCTGAGGAAATACCTTCTTTCTCAGGGATGGAGCACCCTCTGGCACCCACGCCCAGACCTCCGGAATCTCCACGTCTGGCCCCTGGATGGGACGTGGAAGACTTAGGCAGTCTACCACCTGCAGTCGTAGACACGGTCAAACAAGCCAAAGCTCCCTCTACCAGGCAGCTTTACTCCCTTAAGTGGCGTCTGTTCGCAAATTGGTGTTCTTCCAGATCAGTCAGTGCTTTCATTCCTGCAGGAGAGGCTGGAGTGGAGACTGTCCCCCTCCACCTTGCTATCGCAGCCCACCATGACGCAGTAGACGGCAAGTCCCTTGGTAAACACGACTTGATTATCAGGTTCCTTAGAGGCGCCCGGAGGTTGAACCCTTCCCGGCCAAGCCTGTTACCCTCCTGGAATCTCTCTGTGGTCCTCTCAGGCCTTCAGAGACCCCCCTTCGAGCCGCTTTATTCAGTCAAGCTCAAAGCCCTCTCCTTGAAGACAGCCCTCCTGATCGCGCTTGCTTCCATCAAGAGGGGGACCTGCAAGCATTCTCTGTCAGCGACACTTGCTTGGAGTTTGGTCTGGAAGATGCTCACGTCATCCTAAGACCGTGACCGGGCTACGTGACCAAGGTTCCTACGACCCCCTTCAGGGATCAGGTTGTGAACCTACAAATGCTTCCCTGGGAGGAGGGAGACCCAGCCTCTTCGTTGATGTGTCTGGTACATGCTTTGCATATCTACATCGACCACACGCAGGGCTTTAGATGCTCTGAGCAGCTCTTTGTATGCTTTGGTAGATGGCGGAAAGAGAATGCCGTCTCCAAACAGAGGTTAGCTCATTGGGTTGTTGACCCCGACAGGGTTTGACCACACTCTACGAGAAGTGTGGAATCCTTGTGGGCACTGGCCCACTGCCCCTCCTTAGCAGACATCTGCAGAGTGGTGGGCTGGGCAACACCCAACAACTTTGCTAGGTTCTACAACCTCAGGGTTGAGTCAGTCTTGTCCCATGTTTTGTCAGGTCAGAGCTGGTAGAACTCGGTAAATCGTAACAACCGACCGGGTGTTCCGCTTGCACCTTGCGCCCTTCACCAAGCTGATCCAGCGCGCCTTCTCTCCCAGTTTAGCCAGTAAGCTCTGGCTTCCTGGATGCTCTTCCTCCCTAGCCCTCTGGCCGCAGATTCAGCGGAGGAATTCGCCGCCAGACCCACCACGAGTCAAGTGCTCCGTGTAGGGCTTGGGCTTCACAGGCATAGTTCCCGCTTCAGGCAACTCCCTGTGATGTTTTTTCCACAGTATGGTCCCCCTTCTGGCAGGACCCACGTCTTCCTTGGGCAGTCCCCGCTGCCCCCCGGTCACTGGGTTTGTAGCAACTCCTCCCTTGTCAGGCAGGATCTACCACCGCACCATGTCCATGGGTGGCTTGACAACCCCCATGTGTATTAGCCATAAGTTACCTCCCCCCAAGAAGAAAACAGGAAAGGACGCCTTCCCCGACACATCTATAGCGTCAAGATAGCCCCAGCCGCTTTTTAACTCTATGATGAGAAACATAGAGTGAGAAAAGGTCTCGGCTGGCCGACTGGCTCCCATACAAGTCATGTCGCCTGTTCCCGTATGGGTACTGGGAACCTAAGAGCGGTATATGACACCTTTTAGTGGGGGCATGTTGGAGGGTTACGTGCAGCCGACCCAGCTGCTTCTAGCATGCAGCAGCCTGCTTGCACCTGGCTTGGCAGTCACATAACACGGGTAGTGCATGGCGTTTTGAAGTGGGACCCCTTGTGTCACTACAATCAACACAACGTTGAGTGAGTGACAGAAGGGGAACATCATCTGTTCCCCAATGGAAGGAACGAGACGTTGTGTTCCCCTTGCCACATCACTATCCCTAACACTGTAATGTGCCGTATCCATGCACTGTAATGCTCCTCAGTGAAAACCTGTCTGACAGTCGCTCGCCTGCTCCGCTTAATACCTGTATGTCTGGGGCGGGGCATGCAAATTCTGTCTGCCAAATTTACATTGGCCTTTTCTCAAGTTCAGAGGTACACGAGGCTCTCAGAAGAGAGCCCTTGTGTCACTGAAATTGACACAACGTCTCGTTCTTCCATCAGAACTGTGGAACAGTCATTAAGACACTAACAGCTTACAGACGGTAGGCAATTAAGGTCACAGTTATAAAAATTTAGGACACAAAAGAGACCTTTCTACTGACTCTGATAAATACCAAAAGAATGATGCCCAGGGTCCCTGCTCATCTGCGTGAATGTGCCTTAGGCATGCAGCATGGAGGCATGAGGACTGCAAATTTGGACAGGGCAATAAATTACAATATTCGTACTGTGAGACACATAAGACAGCAATACAGGGAGACAGGAAGGATAGCTGATCGTCCTCGCAGTGGCAGACCATGTGTAACAACACCTGCACAGTATCGGTACTGCTGGACTGAGGACTTGTAGGCCTGTTGTAAAGCCGGTCCTTTAAAGACATCACCAGCAACAAAGTCACCTATGGGCACAAACCCACCTTCGCTGGACCAGACAGGACTGGCAAACAGTGCTCTTCACTGATGAGTCGTGGTTTTGTCTAACCAGGGGTGATGGTCGGACTTGCATTTATCATCGAAGGAATGAGCATTACACAGAGGCCTGTACTCTGGAGCGGGATTGATTTTGGAGGTGGAGGGTCCGTCATGGTCTGGAGCGGTGTGTCACAGCATCATCGGACTAAGCTTTTTGTCATTGCTGGCAATCTCATCATTGTGCGTTACAGGGAAGACATTCTCCTCCCTCATGTGGTACCCTTCCTGTAGGCTCATCCTGACACGACCCTCCAGCATTACAATGCCACCAGCCATACTGGTCGTTCTGTGAGTGATTTCCTGCAAGAGAGGACTGTCAGTGTTCTGCCACGGCCAGCGAAGATCTTAAGGGATCTCAATCCCATTGAGCACATCTGAGACCTGCTGGATCAGAGGGTGAGGGCTAGGGCCATTCTCCACTGGAAATGTCTGGGAACTTGCAAGTGTCTGGGTGGAAGAGTGGGGAAACATCGCACAGCAAGAACTGGCAAATCTGGTGCAGTCCATGAGGAGGAGGTGCACTGCAGTACTTAATGCAGCTGGTGGCCACACCAGATACTGACTGTTACTTTATTTTGACCCCCCCTTTGTTCAGGGACACATTATTCCATTTCTGTTTGTCATATGTCTGTGAAACTTGTTCAGTTATGTCTTAGTTGTTAAATCTTTTTATGTTCATACAAATATTTACACATGTTATGTTTGCTGAATATAAAAGCAGTTGAAAGTGAGAGGCTCTTTTTTTCTTTTTTTGCTGAGTTTATAAAGTCTTATTGCACAAAACTATCAACGTAAAAAAAATGAAGAAACAAGAAAAGCTTCAATAATGAGCAGCACATTCAGCACATTCAAGACACAGAATGACATGCTTCAATGTAACCAGAACTCTTGGAGTCACAGGACAATCCTTGCTCCGCATTCAAATTGCATAGCTGTTAGATTATAAATATTGCGGGGACACAACATGTTGTTCACATTATTCCAACAGTTTGACAAGCCTTTTCTACTGCAAAAAATATTTATTCAGAGTCCTGAAAATTATCTATACCACCTCACAAATAACCTGTGGATTATGCATAATAACAGGAACATTACCAACAACAGAGGATATTTGACACTGAACAAGCAACAATTTGATGGCTGAAGCAGCGGTGCATTAAGGACTAAACTTAAAGCATTAGAGACTAAACCTTTTTGGAGAGAAAACTGTTTGTGTGGAACTCTGCACAAATATAGCTTCCCTTTTTAAATCTTAACTAGGACGAAAACTCCTGTTTGATTTGGAACAAGTAAAATAGGTTGAGCAAAAGGATGAGTCCCAAAAATGTTAATGGGTAACTTGAACCCTTCGGATAGAACCGCAAGGAGTGATTGCTTAATATGCAAATGCAGCACTACATCCGGATGAACCACAAGGAGCAGAATGGAGGGAGAATACCAGTCCACTGGCCCAATAACACCCACAAGAACCTCTTCTACCGTAATGGTGAAAAACATCATGGTTGCTGTTCTAACCTCCGTTCCCCGAGGAAAGGAACGAGATGTTGTGTCGAATGAAGTGACACAAAGGGTCTTCCTGGGACGCCAAACGTACCTCTGAACCTGAGAATAGGCCAATGTCAAGTTGGCAGATAGAATTTGCATGCCCCGCCCTGGACATACGGGTATAAAGGGAAGCTGGGCAGCGAGTGCCAGTCAGGATTTTGCACTGAGGAGCTGAGAATAAGGTACAGCCATTTACAGTGGTAGGTCTAGTGCTGTGGCAGGAGGTACACAATGTCTTGTTCCTTTACGTTGTGTCGAATGAAGTGACACAAGGGGTCCCACATAAAAATGCCACGCACTGACAGTGTTATGTGAACTGTTGAGACAGGTGCAAGCAGGCTACTGCGTGCTTGAGGCACCTGTGTCGGCTGCACGTAGTCCCCCCCAACACCCCCAAAGAGATGTCACATACAGACCTTAGGTTCCCCGCACCCCTGAGGGGGGGAACAGATGCTACATGACTAGCATGGGAGCAAGCCCGGCAGCTGCAGCCTTCTCTCTCACTATGTCTCAACCCTGAGATTGTAAAATCTGGCAAAGGTATTGGGTGTTGCCCAGCCCACTGCTCTGCAGATGTCTGATAATGAGCTGACAGCAAGAATTCTGATGGCAAGAAGGGGTGATTGTCATACGGTATGTGCCGTGGCGCCATGCCCATCTCGGGACTCGAGTCTGTAGCCAGTGCTGAAGCGGTCTCATAGGCATCATCCCGAGCGGCACAGCCACAGCTGAGGATGTCCTATGCCCCAGGAGCCTCTGGAATTTTTTAGAGGAACCGCTGTGCCAGGCTCGAAGAGAGCGAGGCACCTGAGCACTGACTGAGCATGCTCATTGGTGAGATGCGCTGTCATTGAGACTGAGTCTAACTCCATGCCGAGAAAAGAGATGCTCTGAACTGAGATTAACTTGCTCTTTTCCCAGTTGACCTGAAGCCCTAGACGGCTGAGGTGCCTGAGCACCTGGTCCCTGTGAGCACACAGTAGCTCTCGAGATTCAGCCAGGATGAGCCAGTCATCAAGGTAGTTGAGTATCCGGATGTCCACTTCCCTTAGCGGGGCAACAGCTGCCTCTGCAATCTTTGTAAAGACACAAGGGGACAGGGACAGGCCAAAAGGGAGGACCTTGTACTGATACACCTAGCTGTCGAACGCGAACCTTAAGAAGGGTCGGTGTCAAGGCAGAATGGAGACGTGAAAGTATGCGTCCTTCAGGTCTACGGCCATGAACCAATCTAGCTGTCGAACGCAGGTAAGAATCTGTTTCTGCATGAGCATTTTGAACGGGAGTCTGTGTAAGGCCCGGTTGAGAACTCACAGGTCCAAGATTGGTCGCAACCCGCCGCTTTTTTTGGGTACGCTGAAGTAAGGGCTGTAGAAACCCTTAACCCTTAAGAAAGGTTTGTGATCTCTGCTCGTAAGGCACTGGCTTTCTAGCCGCGCACGGAAGTGCAACAAATACCGCTGAAACGAGGCGGGAGCTGGGCAAACTGAATCATGTAGCCTAGTCGGATGGCCCTGGCCAGCCAGCGCGATGGATTGGGAAGTGAAAGCCACACATCCAATCTCCGCACGAGGGGCACTAATGGGACGATTGCTTTTGACATACTGGGTGGGGCTTCGCAGCGGGGGGAGCAGGTAATAGTGCGTTGGGAGGCAGAAGAGTGTACCGAGGCTTGGGTGCTGAGAAAGGACTCAAAGCACTTACCTTGCTCTGCGCACCCGGCAGGGGGCGGGTCAGAGACTGAGGAAGAGGTCCTAGAGAGGCGTCTTCGGAACTCATCAGCGCTGGTGTGCCGGGGAAAAATTCTGACTGGCACTCGCTGCCCCGGTTCCCTTTTTACCTGTATGTCTGGGGCATGCAAATTCTGTCTGCCAACTTGACATTGGCCTTTTCTCAAGTTCAGAGGTGCGTTTGGTGTCCCAGGAAGACCCCTTGTGTCACTTCAATCGACACAACTTCGAGTGAGTGACAGAAGGGGAACAGAAAACATGGTTGCAAACCTAGACCAAAGTCAAAATGAAGAAAAAAGAAATCCAATCCAATGGAAAAACAGCACCTCTGGTGGTCAGGAGGAATGAGACAGAGCCACGAATAATCTATAAAACCTCAGAATATGTAGGGGCAGAAACTGTATCCGTTTACATACCACCAATGTCTCCACCCAATTAATGTAATTCTTGTCAGTGTAGTACAATGTTTGGGCAGATAGAAGCTGCATGATCACTGCATGTCAATAAAATACTTGACAGCTTGTCCCCTACAGAGTTGTGTGTGATCTGTTTGACTGAATAAAATAAAGTAACAGTGAATTTCGACAAAAATCTTTAAGCAGTCTATATATAGTCTGTCTCATTCTATTGAGAGAATCCATGTAATTACTTAATTTATCAAAAAACTTGAATTACCCAAAAGTTACATTTTCATTCTACAAATTGCTAGATTATCATTGCCAAAAAAATCACAAGTTGCAGCTATACATGAAGATCAGTTGGTTAAAAATTATATGAAGATAATTTCAAATGAAGAAGTTAATTAGATAAAAAAATAGCTAGAGGTATAATGGCCACATGGTCACATAAATAAAGTGGAAGTGCGTGCGAAATTGTCCCCCATGGGTAATGTAGGGATTGTCCATGGGTGGCGTAGTGGCTAGAGCACAGGGCTGCTAATCAGAAGGTCACTGGTTTGAGCCCCACAGCCACCACCATTGTACCCTTGATCAAGGCACTTAACTCCAGGTTGCTCCAGGGGGATTGTCCCTGTAATAAGGGCTCTGTAAGTCGCTTTGGATAAAAGCGTCTGCCAAATGCATAAATGTAAATGGGTAATAGAAATCCCCAATCAGCCCCAGCTAGATAAATCTGTAATTATAGAATACTTGAAGAGCCTCGATTTTCAGCATAGTTGCAAGTGCAACAGAAGCTATGCCAGTGCAGAATGAAAACGTGTAAAATGGAATATCCTTGCTTTCTCAAGTGTCAATTCTAAGTGACATCAATCACTGATGATTTTGCACAGTATGTATTACCACTGCATTTTAAGGGATCTACCATAATGTTGTCTGAACATTTTTAAAGAAGACATTCCTGATAAATATTCATAAAACAAGATACACCTTTGAAGTAGCCTATATGGAAATGTTACTGTCAGTTAAAGAATCCAAATCCCCGACAAAAGAAAAATAATTTAAATGCCAAGTAGAAAAATTCTATTGCTCTAATTTAAACCCCACACTGTCAAAAGCTGCAACTCATTGATGCTGATGAGATGGCAGCCTTTAAAAGTGAGTGTGAGTGTGTGTGTTTTTTTGTATATGGCAGCAGCTTTTGTTCCTCCAGTTATAGTTGTCTTGTGTGTAAATGATAAAATACTGTCACAACAACCACTTCAGTGACATTAACCATACTACAGTCTGTTATAAAGTCTGCAATAATTAATTATAATATGGAGAATTTGGTGTATATTGGCATTGATCATGTAATAAATTATGCAAATGGTAAAAGAAATCCATTGGTAAAAGAAAGGGATATCATTTTTTATTTTTTTTTAATTTACAAGAGAATTAATGTGTGTGCATCAGAAGACTTCTGTATAGGATGCACAGCACGTCTGTTTTTTTCACTTACGATAATGCAACAATTAGAGTGTTGAGAAGTGCACGTGGCCTTGTGGTCAGCAACTACAAATCCAACCCAGTCTCATGAAAATTCCTACATATTTTATGAGTTGGTTATTTCTTATGATTTTGTATGTGTTAGTTTGTATAAATTTGTACGATTGCAGTCATACGATATCATACAAATTTAGAAAAGTCATATGAATCCTTACGATTTCACCGTGAGAGTGTGTATGTTATCCATGAGTGCTGTTGGCTTTCATTAAAATTTCAGTGTTGAATTAATATACTTTAAACTTTGAAATCTTAACTAAAATGTAAAATCAACATAACATCTTGCTATCTGGGTAAGACTTCTGGATAGGATGCACCTGTGTTTTTTTCACTTACAAGGAAGCAACAATTACCCTTACAAATAATCTAAACTAGACGCAAACTTGCCGCAAATTTGCAGCAACTTTGCCTCTCGTTATTTTCACATGCAAATGAACTTTTGATTCACCACAAACTTCACCGACAGAAGTTTGCAGCTCTACGCAAGTAGGGGTGAACCACCAGCAAGTTTCCTGCATAGCTTATTTGCATGAAAAAATGATCAGTGGCGAATTTGCGATAAAATTGCGGCAAGTGTAGAGTATGGAGAAGCACATGTGGCCTTGTGGTCAGCAACTACAAATCAAAGTTAGTTCACTGTCACTTTCCCAAACCACATGTGCTATTGGCTATCATCCAAATTTCAGCGTTGATCCAACATACTTAAAATATTGAAATTTCGATCTCAACCAAAATGATGGTTTGATGAATTCTCAACACTGTATAAATGTCACCTTGCTATCTGGGAATGCCTCTGTTTAAAGCCTCTGTGACAAAAAAAAAACTATTTCAAGTTAATGCTGGAATGTGTAATTTCTGCACCACCAGTGTCAACAAACGGAATTGCAAAAATAATGACTGTTTTCAAGCAGGTTTCCAGAAAATCTCCCCATCTGCCATTGGTCGGAAAACAGACTAACGTGCGTTTCAGTTGGATTGCATTTACACCTTGCAGTCAAATGAATCTCCAATATGATCGGATAGCGATCCGATCAAATTTAGCTGTGCAAAATTAAAACGCTACTTACATATTACATAAGAGGATGTGGTAACTGAAAATTCTTTAAGTGAATTTTCAAAATACTGATGTACTGTATAATTCAAATGCTTTTCATTACATTGACAGTCAGGGTTTAATAATAATTTAATAATCATCTCGCGTTTGAGGATTTATAAATGCCAAATATGCTTCTTATCTGAAATGTGTGAGTGAAGCCTGGATAACGAAAACACATTTGCATTTACACCTTCTTTGAATGTGTAAATGAGATGTTCAGACTCCATCCCTGATCACATCTGAATGTAATTTAAGTGATCCGTTTACAATGTGTCTTAGGAGCATTTTTTCCTCTTTTGTAAGTCGCTTTGGATAAAAGCGTCTGCCAAGTGAATAAATGTAAATGAAATGTAAATTTACACCAGTGCCTTCTGATAGCGATCTGATCAGTATAAGTATTGTTAAAATATATTTGCATATCTTGTTATATTGTTGAGTTATATAAAATTAATTGTGGTTGTTTAGTGGAACAATTTTTTCCTTATACAGTAGAGAGACCATTTTGGTCTTCAGAGACTTTCTCTGGTAAAATACTACAATTGCTTCAAATTGGGTTTTATGTAATAGCTATACCAATATGGCAACACTGGACTCAGTGTTGTGAAAGAGGCCTGACTGTCTGCTGGTCAAAGGCCTCCTCTCAGCTCTTCTACTGATTACACTTTGAATAAACTGGGATACTTTTAGGATTTTAGATGCATCATTGAGGATATTACTGAGACAGAAGACCACAACATGGTCAGGGCTTTGTCCTATGCAACTTCTAAATTAAGTCTAAGTCTGACAGTGTTTTGTTGGTGGAATGTTTTAGAAAACCAAAGAGACCTCTGTTTTCTGGTTAAATCTACTGTATTATGTGTATTATTTTCAGCTCAGCTGCAACAATACAAGTAACCTACATGTTTTGGTACTATTGTTTTATAATCTACACAAATCTTGTAATGTTAATTGCCATTTTTCATTACAGAGAATAAGAATATGACTAGATTTTACTTGCTTGTGTGATGCTATACCCTGCTGATAATAACAACAACAAAAAAACAGCATAGCTGGCCACAACTCACCAGCATTGTGTTTTAAATGCTGGTCCACAACCAGCAAGACTTCCTTGGTTTACTAATATTACTAGAAAAATATAACAGTGGATCAGTTTTACCAAACAAGAACAATGTGGCTATGCCAGTCCACCTGTGAGACCAGCACTAAACCAAGGTTCCTGTGCAACTGCTAAGGTGTTCTGGGAGGTGGTTAGAATGTTACCATGTGGTTGCTGGTCACTATGGTGGTGAATAAGTTTTTATAATCTAGGCGGTTGCTATGGTGTTGCTAGGTGGTTGCTTACTGTGTCACGGCTCCGGTAAGTTTGTCAGTTTGTTTTGTATGTTTTGTCCTTTTCTCTCCCTCACGTCACTCATGCATGATCGCCATTTCCTTGGGAACATTGTTTGTTCCCGGGGAACGCTGATCATGCCACTGATTTATCACCAATCACAATGGAGATTACTTTGGAGAATACTTGAGATTTTATGAAGTGCCAAATGTTAATTAATTGAATATTAATTGATCAAATATTAATTAATTGGTTAATTGTTGCTCCATTAATATTTTATCAAAAAATACATACATATTTTTAATCTTGATAGACTTTGTGACCAGATAAAGGTGTGCCTTTAGCCCCATTATACCCTACTATTTAAAAACCTATCCAATCTAAATACTATTAAAGCATCAAGCCAAAACTGACCCTATTTATTTTCTTAATGCATGTTACAGGTCTTATTGTGAATGATTCATGCATATTTGTTTTTCTATAAAAATGTCTTGAACATGTAATTGTAGATCAAAATGTCATAAATTGCTCCTCTGCTGATATTACTGACTCTTCCCTAATGATGTATGTGAGACCACTCAGCAGTTCAGCTAATAGTCAGAAGTTTTTAATCAGTTTTAACCCTGCCCCTTCAAGAGCCTGTCATTATGTTAACAAACCTGCCATCGATAAAAGCACTAAACACAGAGATGATGAAGAGGTGTATTTTTAACAGTGGTCAATTCCCAGGGCCAGCAAAGCCTTCTCTGCTGGCGTAAAATGTCTAATAAATAAATATTTTTTCATTCTTTCATTCTCATTAACCTTTTTGCCTATGTATTTTTAATCGCTTTCCACTCCAAATTCATATGCAAACAAATAGCAAAAAACTACTACTAGAGCTCCACTCTATCAAGCCTTCAGAATTTCCACAGAATCCCTCAACACTGCAGTGAATAGGCATCTAAAGTCAGATTGTCAGATTCATCAGCCAATCAGATTGACTTATTTGATCTTGGTGGTTGTGGTCTTTAGGATATTTCCCAGTCCAGGCCATCTAGCTGACATTGAGTGACGCAATCACACTTTAAGTGATGTATGTAATTTGAAAGCGAAGAGTGCAAGATCTTGCTGATGAGTCGGCTGTCATCACTGCCACATCACCATTGAGAAAGAGATCCTTATGGATTTAAAAACATAAGATGTTCTGGATGATCGTGCGATTGATTAATTAAACAGGAAAGGAGGGCTGTTTTTCACTTCAAGCGTATTGGTAAGTGCTTTTTGCATTGTTATACAACATCAGGAGTTTTCTAGGTGTAAATTGGGCTGCATGAGCATTCAATGTTGGATCAAGCTTTGAAAAGTAACTGTGTACCCTAATGAAACAAAATGTATTACAAATAAAATTTAAATCGCAAATATTATTATAGAGCTTTTTCTTGGTATTAGACCTCCTTGGTTCTGGCTTTCATGCATGGATGTGTTCTCTTTCATCATCTCATGTTCGAGATCCACCTATGGGAAGGGCATCCGTACCTGACCTCTGCAGAAGCATCCAATTGCACCAAATCTGGCTAGACAGACAGAAGCGCGTGATCTATGCTCGGTAAGGACCCACCCCCTTACCTAAGAGCATATAACAACCTACACATGCTGCTGCTCCTCAGTTGACATTCGCTTCTCGTGACCTCTGTTTTTCTCTCAGCTCGGTTGGAATTTGACTTTCACTAATTTGTCTACAGGAGTACACTTCGCTCAAATCAGCTTCCGCCAGATGTGACTTGTTTCAGCCAGGTTAGCTGTTTCCTGTTTATTGCAAGCCGCCCACGCTCGCTTAAACTACCACCAGGCTGCCCGCCTTTCTCTCTCACCACTTCCGCGCCATGCATTTTACGGAGTTTCGCCCTAATATGGCATTTTCCATACCTACGGCTTCCAGGGGTCAACCTATCGCGTGCCTGCCCGGCCACGTGCGGTAGCCTCATCGCAGCCAGAGACCCTTATCCTTTCTGTGTCGTGTGCATGGGTCTCAAACACGTGGAGGAGGCTCTAGAATTTCTGGAAAACTGTAGCCACTGCCCGGTGCGGCCTACAAAACTCCGGCGCCGGAGGCTCAAGGTCGCTGCTACCCAGTGCACCGACCTCAAACTCTCCGACTCTGATGGGGAAATGGTGATGACGACGTGCTCCTGGGTCCCTCCCGGGGCGCAGCCTCTCTTAGCTAGGTCATTCTCTCAGTGGACCCCCTCGTTCGCCAATGAACCGGCTGGTTCTGGTGATAAAGACGATGCAGGTTCGACGAGGAGGCATCCATGACTCCCCAGGCTAACGCCCCCGCGGCCCTCCTCAGTCCATCCTCATCGAGGTTTGTGAGTGAGTGGTCGCTCGCCTCAATATCGAATGGCCAGCCCTACAAAGTGCCACTGACCAAGAGAGGGATGTGTACGACGGGAAACTCCTGGGACCCGAGAAAACAACTTCTCCCCGTCCTCCCTGCATGTGCTAAGCATATGAGGTATTTTTGGGGGGACCCGCTTGACATCAAATATGGTCTCGTGGGCCTCGAAGTGAAGGATATGATGGCCATTGGCATGGGTGATCCCCCCCCCCCCCCCCCCGCCATCGAGCCCTCTATCGCCAGACACCTAAATCCCTCTCAAGGTGGCCTACTTGCCCCCCCCCCCCCCCCACGCCTGTTCTCCCCAACAAAATGGACCGATTTTCTGCCTCCATACACCAGGCCTCTTTCAAAGCCTTGGCCTTGGCTGTCAGGGCCCTCAACGTCTCCTCCCTTCTCTCTGCATACCAGGCTGAACTCCTGGTCGACTTGAGGCAGCAACTAGAGAAAGGGACCCCCACACCCTCTCTGTGGAAAGGAGATTGTCACAGTCAATGACCTTGTTCCCTGTAATGCCCGTCAGGCCAACCAAGCCTTTCGGGCACTCTATGGCTTTCTCAGTGGCCAGAGAACGTGTGCTTTGGCTTAATCTGTCAGGTCTCCCCGACAGTGAGAACCAGCGCATTGTGGGTGTCCCTGTAGAGCCTGGCCAGGCTCTCTTTGGCCCTGCCATCGCTTTAATGCAACAGCGTTGTGACTATAAGAAAAAGGAGGACGCAGCGCTTGAATTATGCCTTCCTAGTAAAGTGGCATCGCGGCAGGCGCCCCCTGCTTGATCACCCAGGGGGCTTTGAGTCCACATTCTCGGGCTATCAGCCCCCTGGACTCTTATCCTACCCTCCTAGTTCACAAAAAAAGGAGGTTTTCACTCGGTGGGGTCAGGCGGGCTTAACACCGCTGAGAATAACGGGTCTAAGGATCCTAACATACATAGACGATTGGTTAATCATAGCCAATTCCAAGGAGAAAATGGTGCAAGACACTCGCTGTGTGCTCACGCACATCACATCACTCGGTTTCAGAGTGAATGTGAACAAGAGCAATTTTACACCTGCCCATGCGTTCGCTCGCTAATGAATTGTCTATCACAATTCAAGGAGGGGACGAAAGTGCCATATCGCACATGTCTCAGATTACAGGGTCTTATGGCATCAGCTATTCAGGTTTTGCCTTTGGGACTTCTGTGAATGAGGGCATTCATGAAGTGGGTTTTATCCCTCCACTTCAGCCCATTATGCAACCTCTGTCACTCTGTTACAGTGACGCGCTCGTGCACAGCAGCCTTGCGCCACAGGAGGATCGCAGACATGTACACACATGGGACCCCTCTCTGGGAGGTTATGTTGCGAAAAGTGGTAACGACAGATGCATCCTTACCAGGGTGGGGAGCCACTCAGGAGGGCAGGACGGTGAAAGGTTTGTGGCCGAGCGATCTTCGTTCAGCCCACATGAATTATTTGGAGCTCATGACTGTATGGAATGCTCTGAATCATTTTCTGCCCCGCTTGCAGGGGCATCATGTGCTCGTTCGCAGAAACAATACCACAGCAGTGGCACATATCAATCGCCAGGGCGGCATGTGCTTGCCTAAGCTTCATGCCCTAGCTCACAGGCTTTTAATGTGGACCGATTGCTTGAATTTGTGTATTTAGAAGAAGGAGGAATAACGGTGAATTCTAGCTTGTGTTCAAGGCTGTAAAGCGGGTATAAGGGAAAGGGGGAGGCGAGAAATGGCTTGACAATATAAATAATAGTTGTAATAATAAACTGAACGAAAAAAACACACAAATATAAACACAGAACAGCTGCATGTCATTCTCTATCTCTCTCTGCTCTGGGAATTCTCCCTGGAATTAGAGACAGGTGTTAGACATAATTTAGTTCAGGTGCAGGCGTCCTTACCGCCTTCCCTCTCTGGATGGCCGCCTGACCATGCCCCCGCTACCACAAAGGCATTTCACGCCTGAATGTTTCTGAGGTGATTACTTCGGAACATAAGTTTGTTTCTTAATCCTCTGCATTGGACTTGCACAATGGCTCCAGCCTCGTCGTAACCAAAGGCCGCAATGTGGTGTGTGCGTTTGTTCACTGTTTCTATATTAATGCTGTCATCTAGATCATTTTTCATCCCTCAAGTCAGTCGAAAAAAAGTGGTTCTCAGTTTCCTTGGTCACTGGCTCTGAACTGAGCAGCACTTGAGTGTGTGTGTGTGTGTGTGTGTGTGGGTGTGAACCAAAGCCTATAGGAAGCACGTCAAAACAGAACAGAACTGCACGCATGAAGGCCCTTCACTGCGACTTTAAGAATCTGGTCCAATTTGAGTACTATTTAAAAGAGGGATAATTTTGGGTACTACTAATAAACTGGGCCAGTTTGGGTACAATTATGTCGAAACAACTTTATGTACTTTAGCAAATGGGTTTTGGTATCCATTTCTTAAATTTGGATTGATTGAATTAGTGGAGAAATGTCCACAACAAATGTTCAGTTAATTTTGAATTAATATTCGCTGACATTCTACAATGACCTGGATGTTATTTTCCCAACCAAAACAAATATTCTCAAATACATCATCCACCAAATCACAAACGACCACTGAAAGTACTACTTAGATCCAAAGTTTTTTTGTTGATTCTCCATCTCCAGCTTTGTTGTGGCCTTTAATTAGGCGGCAAGCAGTTTGTTCTGCCCCCAACAGTGTTGCCGCAAAACAAAGTGTTGGTGGATTTCAGCATAGTGTGCTGCTCTATGGGCGGGAGGAGCGAATTTTGCCTCAAATCTCCTGGCAAAGGAGGTCAGACAAGATCGAGTGACACAAAGGCCTGGGGCAGAGGAAGTTCATCAGGGCATGCCGTGGCTCAGATCTTGTGTTACCCGTGAGAAACCAGAGAGAGTTAGAGGAGGACATTTTTACAGAGTGGGCTGTTAGAACGCAAATTTGTGTGTATTAGCAGAGTTTGTAAGCTGACCTTTTCTTTATAGTCTTGGGTTTTGTGCCAGTGCCAGACCAGAGAAAACAAATATTTTGCATGTCTGCAGCTGTGCAGGTTCCATGAAGAGTGACTTAAGTTTGGATAAGAGCCAAGCCTCAGCGGGGAAACAGTCAAGATAAAAACGCTTAAGCAAAACAACATTGGCCATAATTAGTGTTAAATCACACAGACTGTGAGGACTGTAATGTACTAAAGAGAAGTCATCACTTCTCAGTGTTTAATCAATTTCATCACTTCTCAGTGTTTAATCAATTTCAGGGAAGGTAAACTAGCTTGGTGACAAATGTCGAACCAGGATGTATTTTGGTTTCACACCCCCAAGACATCTTAACCATGTGGAATAGATTCTGTCACATCATCTCTACTAATGATGCTAATAAGCTTTTTTGCATATTAACTGCTTTGGCAGTTTTGATGCTCAGAGGTTGGTCATAGCTTAGGTGACTTAAAGAAGTTTTCAATGTGAATGCTGGTCCATCAGAAAGATTAGCACCATTTTATATATACTAGCTATGCAAAGCTAGCAAAAACCAGCCTGATCCACCATGCAAATTCATGATGTTCTATCTGATTTCTCCTAAATGTACAATTTAAATGTTGCCATTCGGTATGAGTATAGAAATAAATTTAATGTGGATGGCATAGCTCTGATAATTTTGTCTTGGAAGAATTTGATGAGAAAAGTTTAGGTTCATATTGATATATCTGACTTTTGAATGTAGACTTTGATATCTTGGTAAATCTGAGCACAGTTTATGTTGACAACTTCTGACAACTCTAGAAGAGGCACATGAAAGATTACTGGGGTCTTTTTTCTCAGGATAGAAATCTGAGATGGAGAAGACGCTCCATTTAATCTCAATACTGTCTAGGAAAAACTATTTAGATATTAAAGAGATCTCATCTGTGATTCCTTTCCTATGTGACCAAATAGACCAAGACTTTTGAAATATGTAGCTAAACCAAGTACAATGCATAATTTGTGTTTAACAAATCATAACAAGTTACCCTCAGAGTGTTTAGGACAGCAGGCATTCATAGACAAATGCACGGTGTTATCTTCTGTCAATCAGATTAAAATTAACCACACTTTGGCATCATTCCCCAATTAATCATAGGATAAATATTGTAGTTGGACCAAATTTAAACACTCGAACTCTAACATGATTAAAAAAGATTGGTGCTGTAGCAAGTTTATTTGTTTGTTTGTGTCTGCAAGTAAATGAGGATGGTAGGCCAAGGCAGTAAAGGCGTGCCTCAATATCCCGTCTCGTGGAGCCGATTTTCCCCAGGAAGTCCAGTGACTCAGTTGTTGTCGACTGTTGAGATCTCTACATGTTACAGCCTGTAGCATGTTTTCCTAGTTCACTTTGAGGTCCTCTGCTGTCCTGAAGTATAGTTCCCTTCCAACAAGTTGGCTAATATTTAAATCAAGACACAAACAAACGTTACACCCTGTATGTAATCTTTTCTATACAGCTAGGCTGCATTATGACTCATTCTCTCAGACAAGACTGAAAAGGGTAACTCATTTGAGACTTGAACTAAAACCTTTTCTACTCATGCTCACAATGTTTGGAAAATGGTCAAACAGAAAAACAAAGAGGGTAATTTAATCGAGAAACAATGTATATGTCTTTTCGACACCATTGGATAATAGACCCCAGATCTGTTGGGTGTATGCTGTGGTTTATTGCTGTCTGTAGATTTTATTATTTTCTCCCCAGAATTCTTCGATGATATGGGTAATGCTGTGACCTAATTCAGAGGGGGAACCACCCACAGAAAATCCCCCTGACTGTTGCTGAGGTAATCAGGGTCTTGTGGGCCTATCAACAAATCGGATTTGTGGGTAGCCAGGGTTCTGTGATATGACGCTCTAGAATGATCCCCCTAGTTTCAATGAACAACACCTCTTTCAGAATTTCTTTGTTTCATGTGTCTGAAAAAGCACCATTTCCTTTGAGTTTAGGTTACCCTGGGAACCACTCTTTCCACAACTATCTCTCTGCTCAACACAAAGGAAATCACACATATGCACAAAAAACTCAGCAAAAGACAGGGAAGCTGTCAAAGGAAACGGCATGTTTAATGCAGTGAACACATTTACATGAGAAACTTTTCCTGTGAAGTAGCATGACTGATCATAGTTCAACAAAAACACAAGGTGGGTAT
The DNA here is from genome assembly GCA_032164185.1 of Moxostoma hubbsi. Classification (NCBI taxonomy): domain Eukaryota; kingdom Metazoa; phylum Chordata; class Actinopteri; order Cypriniformes; family Catostomidae; genus Moxostoma; species Moxostoma hubbsi. The sequence continues at coordinate 15,187,439 of JAVLUX010000047.1, read as the reverse complement.
GTTATTGCTAATCACACAGGGGAGCCAGCAGGATATAATGCATTATTTTGTTCAGTGAGCAGCATAAAGACCTTTGAAGATCAAGAAAACTCCAGTACCACGATGTAATAATAGCTGATTTTCAGCTATATTTTTGGCCACACTCAAATCTACCTGAATTCACTGACAAAGTCAAAGACATTAGCTCTTTCCATTACTTCATTACAGTAGGTAATATGCTAAATTTCACATTACTTAATTACAGAAGGTAAACTAATGAATTTCACATAAATAGATTTTTAAATTCATGAAAAGCTTTTGCAGGAACCTATACAGCATTCTGAAACCTAATGATCAGTATGCTGGTTTGGTTTTTCACTGTCTCTCCCAATGGAGGATGCAGTATTCTGCCAGTCATTTACCTCATTATAAATTAGCCTTTGGATTTTGTTAACACACATCATTTACCCTGTGAACTGTGCTCGTGGGATCCATAAACTTTCCTCACAGCAGACTCAACTCTTGATTTATTGTTTTGATTTCATTTCTCTGTGGCTAAGTGTCAATCCATTTAGTGTCAGAATAAAAATAACTAACCAAGCAAAACAAGATAAATAGTGTCTGATCAAAAAACACATTCTATGCACATTACATAATTTATTATTAATTAATTACAAGAACAGTTCACCCAAAAATGAAAATTCTGTTGTTATTTACTTGCGCTTTGCGCTGGCACAAAAATTGTACTTAAAATTAGCCCTCTCTCTCTCTCTCTCTCTCTCAAAAAAAAGCGCATGGCGCTTGAGCCCTAAAGCCCAACGTATACACTGGTCAGACTTGAACGCTGAGTGTATACAGGATGCGTGACACAAAATTCATCATCAGCAGAGTGCTCGAGCACTGAACACAAATAATTTACCCTGTGAACTGTGCTTGTGGGATCCATAAACTTTCCCAACAGCAGAATCGACTCTTGATTTATTGTTTTGATTTCTTTTATCTGCGGCTAAGTGTCAAATCAATTGGTGTCAGAATGAAAATAACTGATCAAACAAAACAGGATAAATAGTTTCAGCTCAAAAAACACATTCTAAGCACACTTCCTAATTAAATAATTAGTTCACCCAAAAAATGAAAATTCTGTTGTTTTTTACTCAAAAGGTGAATTTCTGAAGAATATGCTAACTGCTCTTTTACAAATAAAGTAACTGAATGGTTCAGAATTGTATTGCAGAATAAAAAAAATGTCAAGTTTGTGCTCTGTTCCTCACATTGTTGTATGACTTCAGGAAACTGGAATGTAGCACACAAGTCATATGCACTTTTAGTTTTCTTCATTTTGGACCTTAAAAGACCCAGGGCACTAATTTAAGAGCGCTATGCCTTAAGTGCAGTGTTAGGTGAAATGATGTTCGTGCAAATTCAGTGGGCATGGCCATGAAGTTTTGATATTTTAGTGCAAGCATGCAAGTCTAGGCACAAGTGGGTTGTCAAAACTGCACGTGCAAAGCGCTAATGGGCTGGATCAAGGGCAATTTAATTTGGAGGTTATTCTCTGGTTGTTGCACTGGCTATGTCCTATTATATATTCGTTTTCACGTCAAGCAATATAAATGAAGACAGCCCAATCACAAGAATTTGGTAGTGTAAATCGGCTGTATACAATGCATCCACTGCTCTGTGACTGTAATGTATGTATGTGTTGTGTGTTCTCTATCAGCCTTTCTGGGACTGTTGGCCCTCGTCCTGTTGGCCCGTGTCTCCCCTACTTGAAATATGCTTTGCTTCTCTCTAATTGTTAGTTTTGTAATTTATTTTTGTTATATGTTTCATGCTTAATTTCTGTATAGTGTCTTTGAGCTTTGGAAAGACACTATACGAAATAAACGTATTATTACTTTTATTATTATTATTAATCCATCATCAGTTGGTGAAATCTCCAAACTGCAAATGCAGGAACTGATTTTAGACATTGCACTGAGATTAGATGTGCTTCTCAGAAGTCTTAGCACAATGACCTATTTCTCTGGAAAATAGTAAATCAGCTTTGCATCACTTCATTAACATACAAAACACACATAGTTTGTGGGCATTCGCCCACAGAACTCGAGTATCAAAAATTGGATAAGGCCTAGAGCACGATCGAAGAGCACTAATTCCCCTTTCATTTTCATTATATGGAAAAGAGCAGCATGGCTATTCTTAAAAAAATGTACCTTTTGTGTTCTTCAGAAGAAATAGAAGTCATTTCAATTTTGAATGACATGATGGCGAGTAAATGATTACGGAATTGTCACTTTTGGGTAAACCTTTAATCATTGATTACACAGGAAGATCACAATAATAAGGTGTGTTTACACATTAAGTAGCTCGAACGCTTCCTGGTAGTTGCCATTACACTGTTTGATGATGTCTTCCAGCATATCTCGCTCATAGTATGGAAAGTTGTGCTGCAGTTTCATCACGGCCCACATATGGTCACAATCTACAAGAAAAACACAAAGAAATTGTAAATGTTCAGTATAAAAGTTTAAGTTAATGTCTACATTACAATACAGCACAATCATTCTGCATTAGTGTTTCCATGCTCAAAACACTAAGAACATGTGGGAGGCTGTCAAAAAAATTATGAGGACTGTGGTAATTTCTTCCTAGAGAGGTATGTGGTAATTTGTTCCTAGAGACTTAAAATACTGTGTAGCTATCCAGTGCTGCAGTGCAGGATTGACCTCCCTACTGGTTCATCTGGTTCATGGAGCAGGACAGACAGTGTGGAAGAAGTCGTCTCCACCGCAGCACATCTGCCAGCCTGTTCCGCAAGCAGCACCATCCTGATCCCACACACTAATGGAAAGATGTCCCATATACACATATCCCAGGAATGCTAGATTGATGGGAAGGCCGTCATTGTATACAAAAACCCCAAGAAGTGCCATAGAAAATACATTTCATTTGACAAAGAGTAAAGGATATTAGGATACTCATGAAGGCAATTGCAATGGACAGAATGTTTGTCTTTCAATGTGTGTGTGTGTGTATATATATATATATATATTTAAGCAATATCACACAAGCAAGAGTGCGATATGGCCCTACATCAGCACTGCTGTGATTCGGCCGTAGGTAATTACAGCAGTGCTGATGTAGGGCCATATACAGTAGCACGACTGTGAGTGTGATACTGCTTATATACAACAGTTCAATGAACAACTACATTTTAAAAAATTCTGAAAAACAGAGTACGGTCATAAAAACGCATTTATGCATGGAACTACTTTCTTACGCGACAAGCCATTGCTGGTTCAAAACAAATGATGCGTCCGAGCCTCCATTAGTAATTAAAAAGTGTCACTTCAGAAATAGTATCACGGCTTGTGCTGATTCTAACAAGTTATTGGATAAACAAGGAGAGACGGCTGGATGTGTGTGTTTGTGTGTGTGTGTGTGTGTGTGTGTGTGTGTGTGTGAGAGAGAGAGAGAGAGAGAGAGAGAGAGAGAGAGAGATGGAGCATGTGCAATAACCTGTTGCCACATCCAATCAGAGATGCTGTCAGTTTTCTCAGTGGAAAATAGACGTCCAAGCGGGGGTATTCCTCTCTATTTCATGGTAGCCGGTGCGGAAGTGTCATTCACTATAGAAACAGCGATGTCCTCCGTCATTTTAAACAGAATGTATCCAACGTGGAAACTCAGATAAAAGGTAAGCACTTGAGTTCTGTAATAAATCAGTCTGTTGTGGCTCTCAGCATGAGCCTTAATCCTGAAGTTGTCCGTTTAAAGCCATTTAAAGCTATTTCCTAGCTTTGGTAATGTATTAGTAATACAGTGATCATGGAGCGCAGTTCTATGTAAACAATTACTAACAGATTCAATTTACGTCACCAACTGACTCATATTACACACAAAAATTATCTTTTGCCACCACCTGCTGGCTAACATCATTTCAAAAATAAAGCCAGTAACTCCTAACAGATACACTTTAGTTTAGAACAGCATGAAGGCGGAGTGACACACACACAGTGAATCATCCTTGTGCTGATGGTACCATCAGTGCTCATGGAACATCTCTCGTCCAATCAGAATCGAGGACCAGAACTAACTGTGGTATAAATATATATATATATATATATATATATATATATATACTGTATATTGCTTGAATCTCATATTGCTGGATTTGATGGTTTAGTTAACAGAGATCCCTTCCAGTAACTCAAAGTAAGACTAAGTACTGACTTTGTGTTCATATGGCATCATTAGTCAGAGCAGGTCCTATTTCTTTCATGAATAAGCTGAACCACAGCTGGGCAAGGGGCATTCTGAGACTCTTTTGATTCGAAAACATACACGTTTAGCATTTGTGGTAACCTGGCTGACCCCAAATTCAGTGGAGGATAAAACACTTGCAGTGATTCAGATTCAAATTATGCTGAAAACGCAAACATAATGTGTCATTAGGCATCTGAGAAGATATGTAGATGCTTTCAAGGTGAATGGCACATTAGTCCCACACCATCAACAAACAGTCCACAGGCTCTTCCCGCAGATGGAAAGAATAGACGTTACAGCCACACCTTGGCAAAAAAATGTGAAGAACTCAACATGTGTACCATTCAGTCTGAATCGAACTACACCTAATTTCCAAATCCCATTAAGGAGGCTAAAACAATACAGTATGCAGTACTTGGAATGGAATGCTAACCTACTACTTACTGAATACTGTGAAGTATATACTTTATACTGCCTAACATTTTTTAGATATAGAATTTGAATGTTTTATTTATGCAGCAAAAATGATTTTAAACAGTAGTACACTGCAATGTTGTCACATGACCACAAGACATGCATGTTTATTTCAGTGTAGTATCCTCTCAGAAATAAATATGGCTATTTTGCATGCTATTTTTTAAAATCCAGTTTTGTATAACAATGTCTTAAAGGAATATTCTGGGTTCAACAGAAGTTAAGCCTAATCGGCAGCAATTGTGGCATGATGTTGATTACCACAAAATATTATTTAGACCGGGCCCTTCTTTTCTTTAAAAAAACTTGGGTTACACTGGGTTACAGTGAGGCACTTGGAATGGAAGTGAATGGGGCACATTTTTGGAGGGTTTAAAGGCAGAAATGTGAAACGTATAATTTTATAATAGCACTTACATTAGTACTTCTGTTAAAACTTGTGTATTATGTGAGCTGCAAAGTTGTTTAAATAGTAATTTTACAATATAACTTTACACAAAGAAGGTTAGTAAGTGGTTTTGTAACACTAAAATCATGTTAAAATGCATATTGTTTATGTCTTGAGGCTATAATTTTGAAAAAGTGAGTATTTAATGTTTATTTTAACGATTGGCCTCATTCACTTCCATTGTATGTGCCTCACTGTAAACACGATTTTTGCTTTTTTTTTTTTTTTTTGTCTAAATAACTTTTTGTGCTATTCAACATTGACACAAATGCTGTTAATTAAGCTTAACTTGCTTTGTACCAGGAATATTCCTTAAATATTTGGTAGCCTGATCGAATAATCAGTAAAGAAAAAATACTAAAAACATGGGGCAATATCTCTTTTGGTTAATTTGTCACATGTGAAATGTGGCTGAGTTTGGAATGGCATACTACCATAGTACTTTTACTATTTCTGTCATATAGTATAGAGTTTAGTGCCATGCAGTATGTTGGTATGCCATTCTGAACTCAGCCGTGGAAAGTACAGTATTACACACAATGTGCTCTGTTGCATACTGTAAAATTTGGCAAATTAGCAGGATGAAATCTGAATAATGTGCACAGGACATACTGGATTTACAGGACATACAGACTGCATACTTCAGAAATACTAGCATCGTAGCATGCTATATCTGGACATAACCGCTGCAATTCTGAAATATTAAGTGCATTTAGTGAAGGACTACATTACTTTCATGTTTATTTTTGAAATTACAGTCAATTTATCATGTCCATCATTAATACACGCTAAGGCAGTGTAATTTTGAAGACAGCATGGCATGGATCCAAGTAATGACAATGAAACCAGACTGGATCTCAAAGTGGTAACCAATGTTTTTGTAGCAGTGACTCCTAGAAACATTCAGACATGAGATTAATCAGTTGTCAGAGAGGCATGCCAATAATTAAAATTTCTCTAGACCACAGGAGTTTACTCTTCATCAGGCAATTTGAACCTCAAAACAATCTAGAGTTGAAAACATATCAAGCACGCAGCTCGCTGCTAGTGAATTTGCCTCTAAATGGCACATAATCGATGTTAACTTCTTAGCGCAGGCAGTTTGTATATACAAGGGCATCTAAGCGCATCTCATGTCTGGCATGCCGGTACGGTTTTATTTACACAATGTGCTATGCTGTCCGACAATGAAAAGATGCATGGGTGAGAGATCTGTGCAATTTCATACACACGTGGAAGCTTTGTGACTCAAGAAGTTGGCGTAATGGAGACATTTCGGGAGGTGTTTTGAAATAAAACAGACCTAAACACACAGTGTCGTGGTTGATGCATATAAATCTTGGTTAAGACTCACCGTTCTCCTCCTCCTCTGCACTGTCTGTATTGAGCTGCGCTGGGATGGGTACTGGTGATATGTCTGGACTGTGAGATTCTTGATAATCTAGCCAGATGTTACTGCTCTCTGGGGTTTGGGCCACGGGTTTAGACACTCTGCTTGAGCTACTCGCCTCCAGACGATCAAGGAAAGCCAAATTCACCCTGAAGAGAGCAATACCACATCAGAACATTTCATGACTTGTTTTCATACCAAGCAATGGAATACTTAGCACATATTTCTCTGGGCATCTGATTAAATCTGACAGTCATGGATTTATAAGTGGTCAATCAGGATTAGGTGTCCATACCGCTGATGGTCAGCTTCAGTCCTCCTCTTTCTGTCCTCCTCCTGTTGTTTTTGTTTTGCCTCCAAAATTTCAGACTGGAAATAATGAGTTAATAAAGAATTAAACTCTAAAAGAAATGACTCTTCTACTTTCAGTGAGGTTCAAAAATCCACCAAAAATCTGGTATTAAAAAACAGGTGGCAGGATTTTAAAATATTCAAAGAAAGAAACATAATTTACATCATTTGCGGTTTGACAGGTGACTTTTGTCATGGCCGATATTTAAACACACTGACAGTGTTATTTGTAATCTCATTACAAATAATTTTTTTTAGTCACAGGCATTACATTTAATTTTTTTTTAGTCAGATTACAGTTATTGACTTTCAATAAAGGCTACATCCACACTAATCCTTTTTAGTTTGAAAACTCTGTTTTCAGTTTCCTAACTTCACCGTTTTAAAATGTATGTGTACTGGAGAACTTTTTTGAAATGGTCTAGAGTGTATGAGAGGTGAAAACAAAGCGAAATGAATGTGTTTTAAATTACAACATAGTGGGGACATGGCATAACTAAAAGTTAATTAATGATAAGTACATGGGTTTCACAACACTGTGTTGTAATGTTATATAAAACATACATTATGTTGCGTTTCTGTAACAGCTGAAAGCCGTGCGCCCTATAATAAGTCATTGTAAGAAAGAAATGCGTTGTGCTGTGTGCAAGACATGCCTACATTAATCGACGAAGAAGAAATAGACATTATTTTTAATTTATTGAATGGAAAACCAAAAACTTTTCTGGGAAAAGTGTTTTATAAAGTAAATTAGAAGTAAAATAAAAACTAATGTGATTACTTTTCTGATGAAGTAATCTGTAAAGCCAGTAATCTGATTACAATTTAGAGAAGTAATTAGTTATTTGTAGTTAATTACTTTTTTAAAGAGTAATTTACCCAACACTGTCCACTGACATACTGTCAGGTTTCAGAAAGATGAGGATTCAATTGCAGGGTAAATAATCATTTATTGGAAAGGGTAACAGGCACGAGCTGGACAGAATCAGGTCCTCAGACAGTCACAGTCTCAGAAAGCGTAGCCCTGGTCCATGGACCGGTAACTCCCAGCCAAGTGCGGTCCGCACAAGAGGACAAGGATGATTGCGAATGAGACAGGAGAAGCAACATGCAGAGTGGGTAGATGAGGAGCGGCGAAGGGGAAGGGAGAGACCTGCTGGTAGGCCGGAGGTGGTGGAGGAATAAGCTCGGTCCAGCAGCCTTGAAGACGGAGAGACTAGGGAGAGAAAAAAAGAGAAAAAAAAAGGAAAAGGACTGAACTGCTCGGAATGCAGACCACAGAGGGTAGGGAGGAGGGGCAAAACCTATAAACTATGCCGAGTTAACATATAGAAAAAGTGAAAGGGAAAAAATCAATAAAGGAAAATTATAAAATAAATCGGGCTGGGAGAAGAAACAGCTAAAGAAAAGAGAAAAACCCTTGGAATACAAAACAAATCAAAAACGGAAGAAAAGGGCTTGAATAGATAACTAGATTATCAAAATAGCAAGGAAAAGCAAGACTAGCAAGACGTGAGTAACAACACGCGAAACACGATCTGGCAAGGGACAAAAAAACACAAGGGGAAATAAAGAGTGACTAATGAGGGGTAACACGTGAAAGGAATGTTGAACTAACAAGGTAACAAGAGGGCGGGACGACACTGACAGTAGAACGCGCGAAAAACAACACGCGCGCACACACACACAGTGACGAACACAACACAACACAACACAACATGCCGGAGCGCACGGACGAACAAACAAGACAGCAAGCGCTATGAACAACGACACGGAAACAAACACAACTAGGCTGATCAAACAGGTGTCCTGACACATACAGTACAGCAAATTTGGCTGATTTATATATTATCCACCTCAAGGAAATACATAATTCTGGGAATTACATTTTCAGATGCAGGAAAATATTGATCAAATTAAATATGTACAGACATGATCAAAGGATCAAAATATCACTTTGATTATTGATCAAATTAGTAGACTCATTTGCAATATTTGAGAACAATTAATAAATTAAGACAAAAAAGTTAAGCCTTTGTGATCCTTTAGTAAATCAGGAGCTAAAAAAGTGCAGACAATGCAGTGCAGTCTCAGATAATTCATCATATAGTATCAGAGACAATCAATCAATGCTTTGCTTCTTGTTTGCTTTCTCTCCAAACTCACGAGCAAACTCCTCATCCCCTCTGTCAAGTTTAAACTAGGTTAATATACTAAACCCGTGGTGGGGGGCCCCTGGTGGTTGTGGGGCCCTATGCTTATTTTGCTTATTATATAGGGCTGGCACAGCATGCACCAATTCTCAGAGCATGCTGGGATAACATGGATCATCAGGTTTTGCACAAAGTCATGTCAGCTCAATTTCATGCTGTCATTAAAGAAAAAGAGAGACATATAGTACCAAAACTGAGAAATTTGGAAATTCATGTTTTCAGTTAAACTATTTAATAAAATTGCTTTGCTGATAATATATTTTGAAATGAAAGTAGTGTATTAAATTAGAAAAATGCTAAATAGAAGCATTTACAAAAGTGGACTTTTGAACCCCACTGCATTTGATGTGATTTAAGGTCTGTTGTTTTAATAATTAACATAATTAACATAAATAAACAACAAAATCAACATAATAGGACACATTGACCTCTCTGTCCTTGATTATTATCAAAGAGTTAAGTTCATGTTTGACGGAGAGAGAAGAATTCAAAGCCACAAAAATACCACTATATGGCCAGCTGGAAAACACCTACAATATTCCATCCATGACTACCTCCTATAACCTAGAACATGGTAATGAAGAGCATATGCTAGGGTGAGTTAGTTCTTTTTCTTGGCAAAGCCCAGATATTTAGCTCTGGTGTTGCTATGAACCGAAAGTAGAGGTGATGTTCAAAAGTTCAGGCAATGTGTTTCACTTCCCTTGTTCTCTACCTTTCTCCTCTGGTCCTCTTTGTTCTTCAGCAGAGCTGTGTTCTCCTCCTCTCGTCTGGATTCTCTGTACTCATGACATTTAGCCTGACGAGAAAGTAGAGATATACTGTGACAAAATTGTTTTGCAGTGGTTCTCAACTGGTTGTGCTTTAAGACCCAGATTTTATATTCAACATCAACTGGTGACCAAACACTATATCAAAATTAAGGTGATCATACAAAATTGTTCTGGGTTCAATACAAGTTAACCCTTTAAGCTCTGAGGGTGTTTTGAGTTCCTGTTACAGTGGCATCCCCAAAATTAAAGGTTTATAACTTGACAAAAAAGACAAGGAGGGTGTGTTTGGTATCATTTTAAAGAAACATTTTAACATTTTGATAATAATTCATAATGATATAGATTATTATAAATTCTGACACTCTCTGCCTAAGAACATCTTTACATTATATATCTCAGGGTGCAAATAAGGTAGCTCCAAAAAACTGCTTTTGTTTTATTCCCAATCATGTCACCTGTAACTGAGTAAATTTTGTTGCTCTCCAAAGTATGCAGGCATGAGTAACAATATCTCATTCAGTTCCATTCTGTGTAATTTGAGTCATCATTGAGTCTGTGTCATGTATTTAGCGCCATATCCTGGTTGCCATATGCAATTCGAGTGAACGATCCTCTCTGCACATATTTGGATGACTTTCAACTCTGGTTGCAGCGATCTGAAATCTAATACGATTGTTTCAGCTTTCCATGATGTTTGACAATGTACTATATAATTTCTAATGAAGTCATCTGATCCATCTGATCTAATGTGTTTTTAGCCAGATAGCACATTATGTGCTGAGCACATTGTGCTTTGTGTGGATTATCTAATGAACTATGCTTCCAATTATGTAGGGTTTGGGCTTGTTTTAAATACAATTGACTCCTCTAAGTAATGATATGTGCTATTTTATGTTCTGTTTATTTTTTGTGAAGTTATAAGCGAAAATGTGGCTTATAAGCAACACCTGTTTAACTTTAACATGTATGTCTAAGAAATGCTCATAGCTATTACTTGCTATATTTTTGTCTGTGAGTAAAACAAATAGCCTGGTGGTATTTTACTCTATGAGAGCTTTCCAATGACACATGACACATGGCTATTTGATAAATTTTATGTTTTTACAGATTACAATAACATGTGCAGAGTAAAATTATTAATACATTATCAAACCTAAACACTTCTGATTTGTCTGCAAACTTCAAATAACTTGTTAAATTTTGGTCATAATGCCTACATGCATTGAAAAGCAAAGCTTCTAAGCTTGTTACCTATTTTGATACCTATTTTGTGTTTGTCAAGACTGTAGTTATTAATATTTTGATAATAATTTTTTTCTCGATGGGCGGGTTAAAGGGTTAACTAAAATCATGTTAACATGAATAATGTCTTGTGGCTATACCTTTTGAAATGGTGTGCATTTTAACATTTATGAACTGACCCTATTCCCTTCCAGTGTAAAAGCCTTACTGTGATGGTTCATTTTTGGAGTTAATCATCATTATGTCTCAAATGCTGTCGATTAAGCTTAACTTGTTTTGAACCTGGAACATTTCTTTAAAATAAAACATTGGAATTTATTATTATTATTTATTTATTATATTTATTAAGCCAATAATTTCCCACACAAAACACATTGTGTTCAGCAGAAACCATATTTATCTTGCAAGAAAACCTGTATTTAATGTAGTCATGGTTTTATTGCTATTTACCTTGTTTATAATTGTGTTCATTGTCTATGACAATAAGTAAATGTCAAGCAACATTCCATCTTGGCATTTGTCTACATTAGCATCTGCTGGATAGCTTCAACCAAGTGACAGATAAATTTGTACCAAAATACTGTCAAGTTTAATCTGGATGCAGAGACGCTGATGCAAACAACAAAAGATATGGTAAGTATTTTCTCCTCCCTTTTAAAAGTTGAGAAGTTCATTTATTTTGCTATCATATATGCTTAGCTGCACTTTATTATTTGCTTTTAACATTGTTTTCCCCCCTGTTGTACTTAAACCTATCACAACAGATCTGCAAACCATTTTTGGTTGAAACCCACCAGTTGAGAACCACTTCCGTTTTGGACCCCAGCCATTGACGTTACAGTTTTAGCCCCACTGAGGGTGAGCCCACCACACACTTCAGCAAAAAAACTGGACTCTAAAACTTGCATTAGCTGTACTTTTGTAATGTTTCTCTAAGATTCTCATGGTACTGTACAGAAAGACACTGTAAGGAGGGGCATCCTTTGTGTGTTTGGCCAGACAGCCCAGGGACAGCAGACCGGGGCTGCTCTGTTTAGAATGGCCAGAGAGTAAGGGGAATAGGTGGGACGACCTGGGCCTGGCATCCTGGGAAGCCAATACAAAGGATCCTTTGGACAAACAGAGAATATGCAGGAGATTAATCTGTCTTGTGGAAGCATAGCTGAAAGCATAATAATACTCGGTGGCCACAAAACCACATCAAGAACCCGTCTTTCCACAAACGCTTTGATCGGCGGGCCTACGACATTTAGATTGGAGCATTTCAATAGTTGGCCTGGAAGCCCTCCAGCCACTTAAGTCAATACACCCAAGAAAATGTACAATCAAACGGCCTCTTCTCCCAGTAAACTGGGAGAACCAGGGCTCTACACAGAAATGCAGTTGCTTAAGCTGTGTACCATCACAGCCCTGCAGTCTTATCGAATGACCTGTGAATTAGAGGGATTTTCCCTGTTAGTCATCCAGAGGGAAGTCCTTGGGATCAGCATGATCGAAAGTCTCAAACAGGGAACAATTGCGGAACCAACTTAGAAAGCTGTAAAAAAAACAGTCATTGCTAGAAATTGGAGACTGCTGTTACAACAGTGCTGTCAAATGCAATTTTAGTAAGAGAGGCAACCCTCAAGCGTCTTACGGTCAGCCTCCTGCCTACATCATTAACACAAGCCAGGGTCAGAAATTAAGCAGGGCTTGTGTCAAATTGCAAAAGTGACTAAAATGCCTCTGAATTCCTCTGTTATATAACATATGCTATATTTCTGAATAGTCTAATCTAAGACTGTCAAGTAATGGGTTTAATGCATCTGCAGACACTATAGCAAAATCTCTTTCTCGGGAAGTAAATCTTTGTAATGCCTCAGGGCAGTCTGCGGGACGCTATTTTCTATGGATACAAGTTCATATCTTACTGTATCTACTTGAATGGGGAAATACAGAAAACTTTTAAACAGTTGCAGGAATAACGTAATGGTTTAAAAAAATTAAGTTACAATTTTACCACGCTCAGTAGTCTTACATGCTCGTCAATGTCATATGAGATAGCCAATCAAATCGATGAAGTCGGGACTCAAATTTAGGAACCTCATGGATTATTCCAGCGCCACACATCAGCAAACAGTGCAGGTTAAGAGTGTTTGTGTCACATTAGATGTAAGTATCAAAATCCAGTCAAAATTACAATAAAAAAAACATATCAGCAATAAATTCTGACAACAATTGCACCAAAAATTCTATTTTTTTTTTTTTAATGCTCAGATCAATTAAAAAATTTAATTATCAGGCTCGTCCAGCACCAATCTTCAGCATTACAATTCCTCCCATTTATAAATATACCAGTGACCTGTCTCTTCTGACCAGTAGCTTTAATATATCTCTATTTTATTAACTGTTTTAGGCGTGAGTGTAAATGAGAAAATGTGTAGCTACTGTTTTTTATGATCAAATTAAAATCATCCCCACAACTTCAAAAATTCAAGCAAAGAGTTTTCTGTGTTTGCTGAGTATTTTTACATCTATTTTTGTTTTATTTTATTTTAGGTACCAGAAATAATTGCACCAACAGAGAATTTATTTCAATTAATTGATTTATGCATGCCATAAATGGGTGCATGCTGTGTTTTAAATATGGTTAGAATAGAAATGCTCATGTAAAGGTAAAACGATCTCACATATTGCACCTTAATAAGAAAGTGAATTTCTAACACTGCCACCAGTAAACTGAGGCATGTGCAAGACAAAAAAAGCAACCTAAATGTACACTGTAATCTAGTGACTTTTAAAACAGACTTCCCTGACAAAGTTAGTTACAAGGTGAGAAGAAACAATGGCAAAAACTAAAAGCACAGCATGATACATATCTCAGATTTGGCAACCACAATAGCATTCTGATGCATACCAAAGATGATTGAAATTCAAGAGAAACCCAGGAGGCGAGCCAGTAGTTAACACCTCTACATGCATCCTGTCAGATTGCTTGTGTCATGGACTAAGACACTGGCTCCTTTCCAGGTACTTTTAATCAAACAATACAGGTTATTCCACACCGCAGTCTCACAGACCCATCTGTGCTCTCTGAGAAGCGCGCTTGCTGTGAACCCTGGGAAGTCCCCTGAACTCTGCTTGCCTCATCATTCAGAAGCAACGTTCATGTCTTTGCAGTGGCTGACCATGAAGAGAAAGACTTCAAATGTAAAAAATGCTACAACTGAGGAAGCTCTATCATGGTGTCAGATGGCTCTCTCTGGTGTGAGGGTAATGAGGAGATAATTGGGGGGGACCAAGCCCAGCAGTAGGCCGACTCTGTGCTATAGTCGAATGTGCTATGTTGATGAAAGCTCCAGAGTGATGCGTGTTTGCTTTGAAAACATGTATGAAAGACAGATCAATTGGTGTGAATTACTCCAGTGCCTTGGGCTCTAACCTCAGCGCCACAGCTATGCAGAAAAGACTTGAACTCAGGCTCATGGAGCAAACAGTGCATTCTTTGGCCGCTGTCTTACCCAAGGTGATACTGGTATGGATTTGCTTGTTGCCATGGAAACTGTACTGCCAGACCTCTCAATTCTTTGAAAAAACGTCTCGGTTCTCCTGCAAGAAGAAGGGGAGTAACAGTAATTAAAATTACAAATCTTTCTTTGCTTATTCAAAAAGGTGTTGATCAAAACCTATATGACTTTTTTCTACCGTGGAACACAAAAGGAGATGTTATGCAGGAGATGTTATGTGAGTCTCAGTCACCATTCACCTTCATTGTATGGAAAAAAGAAAAGCATTAACATTCTTCCAAATTTCTGTTGTGTTCCATGGAAGAAATACAGACTTAGAATGACACGAGGGTGAATAAAAAAATCTAATCCCATGAAATAAAAATGTATTTATTTTTTTTTACTTTCAGTCCATGTCTATGAGCTTTGAAGCCATCTTAAAGTTAGTACTCTCCTAAATGTTGTGATGTACGCATTTCAAACTTTCTGGAAAATGGACCAAAAATATTGATGGCTCATCTTGCACTAAACAGATTTTTGTCCAATCAAATGTTCTCTATAATGAGAGTGTCCCTCCTCCAAATACCAGGGGTTAAATTGGGCCACAACGGTCCGGAAAGGTGAAGAAAAAAATTATTGACATAATTTTAATGTCATATCTTGCTGAGGGCACCTGAATCACCACCCTATTTTATTGTTTCCCCACCTCCAAAATCCTAATTTAACCTCTGCATAATACCAGCTACAACTGACTAGCAAGAGGTGGTTCATTGTTCATGATTGTGGCGTAAACTAAATACTATTGTCTACTTAAAAAGGGACATGCCCTTTGATATGTTAAACAAAAACGTACTCTTTAATTAGGAAATACGTCAACACGGGAATAAAAACTGTGCTGGGGTATTTTCATGAGGTCTTAAAGTGAAAATCTTGTGACCACCATGGTGTTTTTATAGAGCGCTTCTGGCCAGCAGCATTAGCAAGATGGCAGTTTCACTAACACAGAGGATTACTTGCATTTGTTTTTAATCATTTCTTGACAAGAACTCTAGACAGACGCCATTCATCAGTTGTCAAGATTTCTACTAAACTCAGGCCTAAGGTAAACCTGTGCTTCCAATTGTCTATTGTCTATTGTTTTTGAAAAAAGGCCAACAAAGGCGCTTACAGTAACACCCAATTTCCTCAGAACGCAGCACACTTCAAATGGTGTAGGGAAAAGAATGTGGACATACATTTGCTGATCATGTTGGTACAGCTCCTTCCTCTGCTGCTCTTCTTGCTTTCTCCTCATCTCCAGTTTATTGGCCTGCAATGTAAATGTTTTTGTTATTGTGCGTGTTTCCATTTTTACTGATTCTCTTCAAGTAGCCCTTCCAACACACCCTTTTAATGTTGTTCATTTCCAGTATTCCAAGCTTATCTACAATTTCAAGTTCCCTAATGTTAACCATTATTACTACGAGAACAACCAAGCAATGACCGGAGCATGTTTTAGCAAATGAACTTTGCTGTCTGTGGCTGCTGGAATAATTAGTCTCATCAATCACGCAAACCTCAGCGCAGCAGCATTGATGGTTGAACTCTGATTTCTCATTTCATTTCATAGCAGCTGATGACTGGTATGTGCCAGTTGCCTGCAGTGACATCTGGAGTTATAAAGTCATAATTACAAAAGCATCATAAAAAAAGGAAAGCACTGAATCTAAGCACAACTCAGATAACCATGTTTTTGCCTATGTAGGAGGGTCATGCAAACAAATTCTTGGGTTGTAAACATCTTAATTCAGGATTCCCACATCTTTTGAGCAATGATTTCTATGACTTTTCTGTTCTATTGTTTTTTCAGTCATCCAGACTTACAGAAGAAGGAAAATCATATCATATCAAAACATCCTTAAAAGAAGATTTTTACAGCATTTAGTAATTTTGGTTAATGTTAATTTATCAAAATACTTCTGCTGATTGTTTGTTTGTTTCGATTTTATATTGTATTATTAACTAATTCTAATACAACTTTTATGAAAAAAATTATTAATAATAAAGAAATATTTGTAGGTTAAAATTAACCAAGATTAATAAATGCTGTAAAAGTATTGTTCATTGTTAGTTCATGTTAACTGTTGCATTAAGTGTTACCGATCAATTTATTTGAGATGGAAAATTGTGTAAGATAATAAGACTTGATCATACTGTATATTAAATAAAAAAATTTTATCTTACTCCACTGGAATTTGCTTTAAAAAACCTTATTTATTTATATATGATTTTATATTTATGATTAAAACAAGAAAAAAAATTATTTGCCAATTAGTTAGAAAAAAACACTTAAAGGCCCTTTAAGGGGGCCCCTTATGCCCTGTTTTAGTCATCTTTTGTTTATTTATTTTTATGCTGTATCAAAGAAAAGACAAATATAATTAGAATTTCTTTTCATCACTAATGTATCACTGTAGAATCTTTTCTATTTGTCCTTTTTGAAGCTCGACAGCTCCTGCTCAATATAAACTGTTATTCTATGGGTTTTGAACAACGTAAGGGTGAGTAAATGAGTGAGTAAAAGTACATTTTCCATTTTTAGGTGAACTAAAACCTGACAAGACATACTAAAAAAGAAGAGTCTTAAGAGATGCTGTACAAAAAGAAATTATTTAGAAAATATTATTGATTGATTTTACATTATTACCTAATAATATTTGCATTGAGAATATATCACACTATCCTTGCCAAAACCTAAAAGCCCAGTAGAAGTTACAGGTCACAGGTCTTACCATGTTCTAGTTCTGAAATGGGTGATAATAATGCTCTACCTTGTGTTTTTGTATAGATAACAATATACACGCATTTGCTCTTTGTCTTAAGCCTGATTCGCTGAAAATTGCTCCGTTAATGTTTTCACATTCACAGATATGAATGACACAAATCAAGTACTGTACATAACATATTTTCTATTCAAAACAGTGACTTTTGCCAAATGGTGAACAGTTTGCCCCCTTGGAAATGAATGTTGTTCGGTACAACATTTCAATCATAAAACAATGGTCAAAAATTGCATGTTTTGTTAGATACTTACATCTAACGTGACACAAACACTCTTAACATGCACTGTTTGCTGATGTGTGGCGCTGGAATAATCCATGAGGTTCCCGACTTCATCGATTAAATTTGAGTTCCGACTTCATCGATTTGATTGGCTATCTCATATGACATTGACGAGCATGTAAGACTACTGAGCGTGGTAAAATTGTAACTTAATTTTTTTTAAAACATTACGTTATTCCTGCAACAACTTAATGATAATTAGACGGTGATGCATAATGAACTGCAGCAGAACAGCAACAAGGATATCAATTATTGGGGGGACAATCTGGCCATATCTGATTATTGGACGATACTTGTCCCCCTCAAAATTTATTGTGGTTACGGCCCTCTTCCAAAGATACTAAATGAGCTTTATTGAGACTGACATCGAGCAGAAGTGGTTGTCAAAAACAACAGCAGCAAAATAGCATCCTCAACTGACAACTGTTATGGACAACATGGCATACAAATTTCATTAAAGGAATAGTTCACCCCAAAATTACAATTCTCACTCATCATTTACTCACCATAATCCCAGTTGTGTTTGACTGTCTGTCTTCTGCTGAACACAAACAAAGATTTTTTGAAGAATATCTCAGCTCTGTAGCTCCCTACAATGCAAGTGAATGGGTACCTGCATTTTTAATGTCCAAAAGCAAATAAAGGCAGCATAAAAGTATACCATTACACGCCAGTGGTGATATACATTTGAAAAGAGAAGAGATATGATAGATGTGGATGAGACCAGATTAACATTTAAATCCTTTTTTACTATCACTCTTCACTTTTACATTCGTCTTCTTTTGTTTTAGGCAATTCGCATTATTCGTTCATATCACCGTTGTATGGTACTCGGGTCAAATTGATGAAAAATGGTACAATATAAAATTTTTCTACCTGAAACTCAATGGCCTTAACTTATTTTCTGTGATAAACATGTACAACCAAAAACAAATAATTGAGCACACATGCTACTATACCCCACACATTTACATCCTTCATATGGTCTTCGGGTCAGTTTGACCTGCATTCACAGAGACACACAGAAACATGCCCACACACACATACACAGACACAAACACACACACAGATACAGACACACACACACATACATTATTATAATCTAAGCACAGAGAAGCTGTTTGCTCTCACTTTCTCATACTCTTTACCCTCTTTCATGTGTCCACCTGCAAACCCCTTTTTTAGAAACTTATTCCATAACATTCGAAACATCAATCATTTTTTTGCACTATGCGACTCGCACCTGCACATCAAGGGGGTGTAACAAAAGGGATAAATACCTCTACATCACTGTACAGAATCTTCCACCCTCAGTATGACCAGAAGATTTAGCTGTCAGTGGGCTTTAGAGCTAATTTTTGAAGAGTCAGGCACACAGGATAAATTAGATATCAATTCAAAGTATTCTGATTCTGAAAGTAAATTTGAAGATGGCCTTCACTCGGAATATGCACCACAAGGAGCACCACAGGTGGCCGCTGGAGCCGCCCAAGAGCCAGCCACTGAAAGAGCCCCTCAGCCAGCCACTGGAAGAGCCCCACAGCCAGCCACTGGAAAAGCCCCACTGCCAGCCACCGGAAAAGCCCCACAGCCATATTTGTCTAAGAATGGACAGATTGAATGGTCTTCATCCACAGTGAGAGATTTGCAGTGACTCATGTTCAGGATATCAAGTCATCCATAGAGCTGCTGATTTTTGACTCAATTCAGAAAATTATTCTGGATATGACCAATCTTGAGGGGAGACGTGTTTTCGGTAACCAGTGGAAAGAGATGGACATCATGCATCTGCATGCCTACTTTGGCATCCTCATTCTTGTTGGTGTCTACAGGTCAAGAGGGGGAGTCGACTGAAAGTCTGTTGGATGCTGAGTCAGGGAGAGCAATTTTTAGAGCCACAATGTCTCTGAAGAGCTTCCATGTATTCTCAAGGATCATCGGATTTGTCGACCGGGAATCAAGACCTGTTAGATGGCGGGGGTCAAGTTGGCAGCAATCCACACTGTGTGGGACCAGTGGGTGGACCGGCTTCCCCGTCTTTACAACCCTGGGCCCAATGTTACTGTGGTGAACGGCTTGTGGGGGTTAGAGGCCGCTGCCCTTTGAGGCAGTATATGCCCTCAAAACCAGCAAGGTATGGCATCAAAATCTGGGCTGCCTGTGTGCAGGCATATAACACCATAGTGCCCTCCAAGCTTGATGAGAAACTCCGGGCTCAGGGCTTAAACAGCTCGCTGTGCAGCTGGATCCTGGATTTCCTGTCAGGCAGACGTCAGGTGGTTAGAATGGGCAGCAACATCTCCTCATCACTGACCCTCAACACTGGAGCCCCGCAGGGCTGTGTTCTCAGCCCACTCCTGTATTCCCTTTACACACATGACTGTGTGGCAACACATAGCTCCAATGCCATCATTAAGTTTGCTGACGATACGACGGTTGTAGGTCTGATCACTGACAATGATGAAACGGCCTACAGAGAGGAGGTGCACACTCTGACACGCTGGTGTCAGGAGCACAACCTCTTCCTCAATGTCAGTAAAACCAAGGAGCTTGTGGTGGACTTCAGGAAGAAAGACAGAGAACACAGCCCCATCACGATTAATGGAGCACCGGTGGAGAGAGTCAGCAGCTTCAAGTTCCTCGGTGTCCACATTACTGAGGAACTCACATGGTCCGTCCACACTGAGGCCGTTGTGAAGAAGGCTCACCAGCGCCTCTTCTTCCTGAGACGGCTGAGGAAGTTCGGAATGAACCACCACATCCTCACACGGTTCTACACCAGTACTGTAGAGAGCATCCTGACTGGCTGCATCACCGCCTGGTACGGCAATAGCACCGCCCACAACCGCAAAGACCTGCAAAGGGTGGTGCGAACTGCCAGAAACATCATCGGAGGTGAGCTTCCCTCCCTCCAGGATATATATAACAGACGGTGTGTGAATAAAGCTCGGAGGATCATCAGAGACTCCAGTCACCCGAGTCATGGGCTGCTTTCACTGCTTCCATCAGGCAGGCGGTATCGCAGCATCAGGACCCGCACCACCCGACTACATGACATCTTCTTCCCACAAGCAATAAGACTTTTGAACACATGATCTCTCACGATCAACAATCAGCACTGCACTTTATTAATCATCACTCTGTCAATATAGTCTCCCAATTCAATTAGTGTTTATATATATTTATACCCGTATCTAGTGTATGTGTATTCTACATTGTGTGTATTGTGTACATTTGTTATGTAAATTGTTGTGTAAGTATGTGTACATTTGTTATGTAAATTGTGTTGTGTAAATATGTTGTTTATTGTAAAGTGGTTTATGTCTCGTCACTGTCATGACTGCTATGTTACTCGGAACTGCACACAAGAATTTCACCTACTGTTGCACTCGTGTACACAGTAGTGTGACAATAAAGTGATTTGATTGATTTGATTGATTTTGATTGCTGTTTCATCTTATGCATGGAACATGCAAATTTATACAGGGAAGCCAGAAGGAGGAGCTGCTGAAAGAAACCAGGGGACACGAGTGGTATTAGATATGTCACAAGGCCTCAGTGGCCACAACATTACCTGCGACAATTTTTTCACATCGTACAACCTGGGACAGGAGCTTCTCAAAAGAAAGCTGACAATGGTTGGAACAATATGGAAAAATAGGACAGAGCTCCCACCTGTGAGGTCCAAACTGTGAAGAAAAGGCCAGTCCATTCCTCCAACTTTATGTTCATGGCAAACACTGCCCTAGTATCTTACATACCAAAACAATTAAAAAATTTGGTGCTCATGAGCACTCTACACAGGGATGGAACAATAAGTAGCCGGGAGGACCATAAGCCAGAGGTCATACTTGACTACAATGCCACCAAAGGAGGGGTAGACAACCTAGACCAGCTGCTGGCCTGCTAAAGCTGTCAAAGGAGATCGCTATGGTGGCCACTCGTGATCTTTTACAATATGCTGGATATCTCAGCCTATAATGCATTTACAATGTGGATGGCAATCAACCCAGACTGGAACCAAAGGAAGCTCCAAAGAAGATGACTTTTCCTTGAGGAGCTAGGCAAGGCACTAGTGACACCGCACATCCAAAGGAGACAACATGTGCCAAGGACCCCAGCTTCTCTAGCCACAGTGAAGAGAATGGCAGAGGCTCCAGCTGTCCCACCTGCACGCCTTACATGACCACAACCTCAAGTTTCTGAAGTAAGTGTACTGTTTCAGTTGAGTGTGTGTGTGTGTGTGTGTGTGTGTGTGATTTTATAAATAAATAAATAAATAAAGTCCTAAACTAATAGTCTTTTCATTATTCTAGGTTGCCACCGGTGGCTGTAACAAACTGTACGTTTCAGAACTGAAAACTTCCTCCTTAATAGAAAAAGAGCATTTATTTAAACCAAGCTACAAAAATGGCTTGTTTAGAATTTGTGTAACTTGTGATGCCACAAGGACCAAATACATTTGCATATGCTATAACTAATTTTCAGTCATTGCACCCTTTGCCCCGCCCACTAATGCTCAGTCAGTCACACAGGTAAAGAGGAGAGATATGGGCCTGTCATTCGAGTGGACTTAGACCGGACTTAGATCTTCATGTGCTTGTATGGATATAAATAATTTTCTATATAAATGTGCAGTAGACGAACAGCTTTGACTATTATCATACATCTTGCACCACTTTTAAAAAAGCAATGTCAAGTTATAACTCTACAAATGATCCCCTATTATGCTTAATTCAGCGGCGCTGCCTTGCTATTGTGCTATTTGGGAAGCATCTCTGCTTTGGCCTGTTGAAGCCAGTTGAAGCACCCTCATAAGATTTCAGTGTGAATTGCTTGTGAAATAGTCACAACATGATTCAGGCTTTGCTAAGGAACTGTTTTTGGAAAATGGGGCAGTTCAAATTGGACCAGTAGATAAAAAAAAAATGTTGTTCATGAATATTTCATATGTCATGACTGTTTGATAGTTTATGCTGTGCTTGATTGAACAGTTTGATACATTCAGATGAAATGTGTTGGGTGTAGATAATTTGTTAACCCTGAAATGATAATTTTCTTCAGATTGTGTTTCAAATATGGCTGTATTGGAAAGGCTGCATGATGTTAGCTAGTCACAACAGTGGGCGTTTACATTGAAGTCTTAAAGGACCAGGCAGCTTAAAACCAAGCATTTCAGACAGAGGGCCAGAGACAGGAACAATTATGACAGTTTGGTGCAAAATACTTTACTAACATTCTAAGTGGACCTCAGGGAAGATAAAATTATTAAAAAAGAATATGTCATGACCCCTTTAAATATTGATCTGTTTCTCACCCACACTTATCATATCACTTCTGAAGACATGGATTAAACCACTGGAAAGGTATGGATTACTTTTATGCTGCATTTATGTGCATTTTGGAGCTAATGTATGGACCTACAGAGTGGAAATATTCTTCTAAAAATCTTCTTTTTTTTTCAGCAGAAGAAAATTTTTTAATATTTTAGAGCTAAACTCTAAAAATATATATTGACTATAGGAATTTTCTTGACTTTTTAAAATTGTATTAATTTCAATACCTTTTTCAGCCCTGGTAATCACAATTCCCAGATTCTTCTATGTTTTACAGTTGATTATACCTTCTCTCTCTGTTTGGCCTTCATCTTCTCATTTTCCTCTTCTTCTGCCTGTCTCTTCATTCGTTCCATTTCCTCTTTTCGAAGCTGTAGAGTTATTCACATTTAAGTATGCAATACATCACATATATTTGGCAAGTGAATAAGAAATGGCAAACAGGTACTTGTGAACCTTTTTTCTTAGTTTTGACTGTCTTGCTTCCTCCTGCTGTCTCTGTCTAACTTCAGCTACTGATGCTGCACCACCTGTGAGAAAGAATACAGGTTATGCAGGTTTTTTTGCAGGTTATGAACTTCCTTTCCTTTGGTTTTGTGATGGTTTATCACATCAAGACATACTTATACTGTATTTACACATTACCTAGTTTTTCTGGAGCAAGTTGAATGGGGCCAGGACGATTCTCCTCCTTCCATCTCCTCAGATCTTCCTCTTCTTTCTGAGCAACTGCAGAGACAGGAGAAACAAAAATGCTTGTCATTTGTATGTGCAAAAATTAGGTCACACAGTGACCAAAGTTTCAGGCTTGTAACTGAAAGGTTGCTGGATCAAGCTCTGTAAGAACTGAGCTATGAGTAATCACCACTGTTCCCTAGAAGAAAGACACTTATATACACCACATGGTATTCTTACAGATCAAACACAAACACACACTTTTTAAAGATACAGACAAGTTAACAGACTCAGATCATAATTAATTACTTTGACAAAACAACAACAAAAACAAAAAAGTCTGTCTTCCATGGCAGTTGTAAATAAACATGCTGAAACTGCACCTGATGGAAACAATTATGAAGAAGACACATCTGGATCACATGGAGATGGAAAACACAACAACAGTCATGTCATGACTTACTCCTCTGTAGTTTGCTCCGTCTTGATTCATTTGGTGGTATCACGCTGTAGCCATCAGCACTGTGTGGGCAATGGCAAAAATTGACAAATTAGGTAAATTTCAAACTCATCCATGTTGTGAACTTATCAATTAGCATGTCTCAAAACCAAGGTGGGGCAGGAGTCATCCTATCTTACGTAACCTCAAAATATATTTTCACAGTGGGGGGCCTAGGTAGCTCAGTGAGAACTACCACCCCTGGAGTCGCGAGTTCGAATCCAGGGTGTGCTGAGTAACTCCAGCCAGGTCTCCTAAGCAACCAAATTGGCCCAGTTGCTAGGGAGGGTAGAGTCATATGGTATAACCTCCTCATTGTCACTATAATGTGGTTGGCTCTCGGTGGGGCATGTGGTGAGTTGTGCGTGGATGCCGCGGAGAATAGCGTGAGCCTCCACATGTGCTACGTCACATTGGTAATGCGTTCAGCAAGCCACGTGATAAGATACGCGGATCGGGAATTGAGTGCATTGGGAATTGGGCATTCCAAATTGGGGAGAAAAAGGGGAAAATAATAACAAATATATATATATATATATATATATATATATATATATATATATATATATATATATATATATATATATATAATTAGTTTGCATGTTCTCCCCGTGTCTGCGTGGGTTCTCTCCGGGTTCTCCGGCTTCCTCCCACCATCCAAAGACATGCAGGTTAGGTTAATTGGTGTCTCCAAAAAAATTGCCCTAGGTGTGAATGTGAGTGTGTGTCTGTATATGTGTGGCCCTGCGATGGACTGGCGACCTGTCCAGGGTGTACCCTGCCTTTCGCCCAATGTTAGCTGGGATAGGCTTCAGCCCCCCGCGACCCTGTATGCAGGATAAGCGGTTGACGATGGATGGATGGATATATATAATTTTTCTCACAAACAACCCTTGGAAGCTCCCCCTCTATTTCATCCATATTTGATAGTGACACATCCGCCTGCCCCAATAACACAGCTGTCATTATGCAAACTCCTACAAACACATCTGTATCGCTCGCATCTGATCCCCTGACACAGGCTAACAAATTAACCCAGATGTGGTATAAATAAAAAAAATATTTTTTAAAAAAAAAAAAAGATCAGAAATAAAGGGCCCTTGTTCTCCAACCAAAAGCATGATGATCTTTAAATAATGAGGACACCAACAGTAGAAAGCGTACTTAGGGTCTGGCAACAGTTCAGTGATTTACAGTGAATACACTGATCAGAACTGTGTAAACAAACCAATGAAATTCATGTGAATAATTGGAATTGTTTTCTTTCCCTCACAAAAATTCACCATAGAAGCTGCCAAATATTTTCTGCCAAAATTACATAAAATCACACTTTATTTTACAATGTTCATGTTACTGTGTATTTACATAGGTAATTACTGGTTTATACTAATCAACTACATGCAATTGCTATGTAATTATTTTTTAGAGCTGCTTGCACTCATATTATTAATGTTATTAATTTAGTAATAAATAATTGTAACATGCAATAAGTGTAACACTGACACTGTAAAATAAAGTGTTACCCAAAAGCTTCACACACTGTGTTAATTAAATCACATATTAATTTTGACAGTATTAAATGTGCTGTAAGCAATTTTTTACGGAAATGTATGCATTTTTTTCCCTACTCCCTGAAAGATATTATTGAAATAAGCATCGTGAGATATTTTAACAGTCTCTATGACAGCTCTAGACTCTGTAAACAGCTAACAAAAATGTGGGCTACGGTCTCTCGTGCTTTCGACCTGTCAATCATTTTGCACGTTCTGATAGTGTTGTATTTGCAGCAAATTATTGAGGCTTACTGCCATTTTTAAGCCAACTTGTTCATAACAGCTGTCAGTTGAGGGCACTATTTTGTTGCTGTTGTTTTTAACAACCATTTCTGCATGATGTTGGCCTCAATAAAGCTCATTTGGTATCTATGGAGTGCGGGTCTTGGAGAGAGGGTGTGTGGTTATTCCAACAGCTCAGTCTTGTGGATGTAGAACAGCTGAAATAGCTTCCAGAGCCTTTAATAACTATGCTATGCAATTGGAAACTGTAGCAACTTGCACTTGTATCCACCTTATTCCTATTCCCTGTAATGCTTTGCGTGAAATGCGGGTGATCCGATCACATGTGGTCAGACAAGACACATCACTGTTGGTTACAAAAATGTCCTGTGAGCACTTATGACATATATCACTACATCATAAATTAATAAGTGCACACGAAAACAATGAAGAAGATCCGTAAAGATCTCATAAATGTATATGTAAGCTATTTAAAACATTTTCCCAATCGCACAGTTATTTCCTTTTAAAGCCATGTGTCACCAGAGCAGGGCTGGACTGGCAATCTGGCATACTGGGCATTTTCACGGTGGGTCGACGCACTTTTGGGTCAATCGGGGGCGGAATGGTCAGCGGGAGAACTGAGCGGGCTGGTGGGTCGGCTGTGAAACGTGCCGCATGGGCCGTGATAAGCAAAAATGAGCTGCCGCATTATGCGGAACGGAGCACAAAATGGTGCCGGCGATATGCAGAAGAGGACAGTGAACCCCCAGCCCCCCACCTCACCCCCCCCTCAACAACTTTTGGTCATGAACAGTTTAAACTCTCGATTAAGCGCAGCGGTTGATTGACAGATAAGGAGTGGCACTTTGCTGCATCACAGACGGTGTTTACGGCATTTCAAATGTGTTTTTGATTACTTCCATAAGTGTTTTTTGCGATTCGATCACAGAAGGTTTTCCACCCCATTTGCACCTGTATATATTGCTGATCATTGTCATCAGATCATCTGAATAAATGGTAAATGGTCTGCACTTATATAGTGCCTTTCAACATTTACACACCAATGACGGCAGAGCTGCCATGCAAGGCGCTAACCTGCCATTGGGAGAAACTTGGGGTTCAGTGTCTTGCCCAAGAACACTTCGGCATGTGGGCCGGGAATTGAACCACCAACCATGCAATTAGTGGACAACCCGCTCTATCACCTGAGCCACAGCCGCCCCGCAATCACATCCTAATACCAGCAGAAAATGGGTCTATATGACTGCTTCCTACATTAGTGAATATTACAGAACGTCTTCCGGCGGAAGTTCATCCCACATACTTTTCCCCAGTGAGACCCTCAGGAATAAGGTGGATACAACTGGGTTTTGTATAAGGTCTCAGGGAACACTATTTTCAGATCCATCACATACTCTATGTACTGAGTTGTTACCATCTAGATGGCAGTAAAGGGTGCGAGGATGTATAGTATAAATGTTTTAATAAATAAATTTATGTAAAATACTAAGTAATACGGTCTAGAGGCAGAATTGATTTGTTGTAGGGTTTTCATATGGTTATTTTATTAATCTATATCATGTCATTTTATTGTAATTGTTAGCATTTTATTAAGTCTAAGCATTTTATTAAGTTTTTTTTATTTTTTTTATTATACATTAAGAAGTGTTTCAATTTCAATTTCCATGTTATGGTTATTCAATTCTCGACATTATATTATATTATATTCTTATATTCTATATTCTATATAGTATTTTAAATTATATTATAAAGTAGATTATACTTTTCTATTTTATTTTATTCTATTCTACAGTATATTATTCTATTTTATTATATTCTATTCTACAGTATAATATATTATATTCTATTCTGCAGTATATTATATTATTCTATTTTATTTTATTCTATTCTACATTCTATTATATTTAATTTTATTCTACAGTATATTATAATATATTATATTATACAGTATATTATATTATTTTCATGTGTATTTTGTCATGTTTTTCACGTCTTTTATTTTGAAATTCAAGTTCCTTTTACATGTCATGTGGTTCCCTTGTCATGCGATGTCATGTTTTCCCTCCATGTTCATGTGTCTTGTTTTCATTTGTTGATTGTCTTGTTATCTTGTTTAGAGTTCTTGGTGTTTTCCATGGTCCATTGTCAGGTATTTGTTGACAGATGTTTGTTGTTGTAACTTTGGTGTTTGTTCAAGGTTATGTCAAGTTAATGTTAAGCCAAGTTATTGTCAAATCAAGGCCATGCTCATGTTTTATTTATGATTGTAGTTAGGGTTTATGGATTTACACTTTGGAATAAATTTGCACTTGGGTTCTTTACAATTTCGTCATTGTCTTTGTCATTGCCAGTGCCAGCAACATTACAACGTTACAGAGAGAACATTACAGAATTCCTGACCACAATATGACCCAGCAATCAAGCTTCTCCGACTTCACCGGGGGAATCATCCGCCGGAGGATTATGTGGAGGACTTCTGCACTCTGGCATGCCAGGTGGACTTTAATTAGGTTGTCCTCAAAGACATTTTTAGTTTTGGACTGATTGAGCCACAGCCTGGCTCAATGTATCGACCTTGCCCTGCAGATTTTTGGTTCCATGTTCACTGTGCCTCCCGCAGATGCTGAGCCAGAGTTCCACATCATGGCCGCCGAGCCAGAGTTCCTCGTCATGGCCGCTGAGCTAGCACCGTCTTTTGCCCAGGATCCTGAGTCTACTCCATGCCATGTCACAGCAACGCCTCAGCCTGCTCCATGCCACATCACAGCAACACCTGAGTCTGTTCTGAGCTATTGGACCTAGATTTGTTTCCCACCCTTGTACCCACCCTATGGATGCTTCCTCATGATCAGACAAGGGGAACTTACGACCCTCTGAATTCGCCTAGACCCTCCGAGCCCTGGATTCCGACTTGGTTCCCCAAGCCCTCAGTTACACCTTGGCTCTGTAACCCCCATTCTCCGGGGTCTCTTGTCCCTCCGGCTCCGCTTTGGTCAGTCAGTCACCTGGCACTGCCTGAGCTCTCCAATACCACAGATACGCTTTGTCAATCCGAGCCTGCGGCTTCACCGGGGACCTCCTTCCCTACAGCTGCACCTTGGTCCTCCAAGCCTCAGGGGCTACCTCGGTTCTTCAAATCTCCGGCTCCACCATGGTCCTTTGAGCCGTCGACTACTCTCTGGGCAAGTTCCCTGGTGTTGCCCCTCAATTCTTTCATGGCCCAGCCTTCAATGGCTACACCCCTCGAACCTCTCAGGACCCACTTTCCATTGACTCTGCCAGGCCATACCCCACTTCAAGGACTAGTGGGGGGATTTGTCATGTGTATTTTGTTGGTTCATGTTTTTCATGTCTTTTATTTTGAAATTCTAGTTACTATTTCATGTCCTGTGGTTCCCTTGACATGTGATTTCATGTTTTACCTACATGTTCATGTGTCTTGTTTTCATTGGTTGATTGTTTGTTATCTCGTTAGAGTTCTTAGTGTTTATTGTTTTTTTTGTCTTGTGTTCTCCCTTGTTCGTGTATTTAACCCTCGTTTTTTCCATGGTCCATTGTCAGGTATTGATGTTTTTTGTTGTAACTTTGGTGGTTAGTTCAAGTTTATGTCAAGTCAAGCTTGTCAAGCCAAGTTGTTGTCAAGTCAAGGTCATGTTCAAGTTTTATTTATGATTGTAGTTAGGGTTAATGGATTTACATGTTGGAATACATTTGCACTTGGGTTCTTTACACTTTTGCCAGTGCCAGCAACATCATTACAGGATGTTACAGAGAGAATGTTACAATTATTCAATTTATTCTACAGTATATTATATTATTCTATTTTATTCTATTCTATTCTACAGTATATTATATTATTCTATTTTATTCTATTCTATAGTATATTATATCATTCTATTCTATTCTACAATATATTACATTATTCTATTTTATTCTATTCTATTCTACATTATATTATATTATTCTATTCTATAGTATATTATATTATGCTATTTTATTCTATTCTATTCTACAGTATATTATATTATTATATTTTATTCTATAGTAAATTATATTATTATATTTTATTCTATTCTATTCTACAGTATATTATATTATTATATTTTATTCTATTCTATTCTATAGTATATTATATTATTATATTTTATTCTATTCTATTCTACAGTAAATTATTATATTTTATTCTATTCTACAGTATATTATATTATTACATTTTATTCTATTATATTCTACAGTATATTATATTATAAAATTGTATTATATTCTACAGTATATTATTGTATTATTTATATTATATATTGTATTGTAGTATTCTATACTATTATGTTACTACTACGTGAAATCGCAATGCTTACGGGATTCTAGAGTTTTGTTTGTGTAGACTGGTACGTCCCTGAAAAGGTTTCGCTTTGTGAGAAACGAAACTCAAACTATAACAGATGTAAACAGAATAGACGCTGTGGAAATTACAATGTGAAATACAATAAAATCAACGGACTGAAATGACTGACTGTTTGTAAAAAAAAAACAAAAAAAACAGTAATTACTTAAATAAATATTATTTATTTAAATTTTATTTTATATTTAAAATTATTTAACATTTTATTTCAGTAAACAATTTACAAAAAATATATTCCTTTTTAAAATATCTTTCTAATGTGAACACTGATGATCGTGAAAGACTCTTTTTCTCTGATAAATGTTTGTACTCACTGTGTTGGCTGATCTTGAGCTTGAATGTTTGGCGTGGCTGTTGAGATGTTACTTTGTTCATATTGATTATTTTGATCGCTGTCAGTCATATTCCTACTTTGGTTTATCCTATTTCCCCCATCAGAATGTATATTTTGAGATCGATTCATGGCGGTTTCTACTGTCGTGTGTCTGCTCTGACTGCTGCTGGATCATGTATCAGTAGTTGTGACAGTCTGTATGAGTGTGGCATTTCCTTGACTAAAGTCCTGTATGCGCGATCAACACAGTGCGCATTTAAGCTTTTAGCTCAAAATGATAAATATGATACTTTGGGTTAAAGGATTACGGTACAGTTTAGCAGTTTATGTACATAAAGCGTAGGGTCTCAGATTGTACATTGCTCTATTTTTGGAGTCGCGTGACCCCGTGCCTTAGCGCAGTATCGTCTATTTTGTCCCTCTTGACTGTCCGTAGTTTAAGCTCTTGCACAAGCATGGCGCGCTCCAGTGGAGTTGTTATGAATACGGACACTATGAGACATGCCGAATATACACCGAAATCAACCATGCCGAGTGAGACAGATATAGACAAACGCCTTGTAAGTAAAGCTTGCTCTGGACAGTACGGTCCTTTTAACTGATTTAAATTAACTGTTTGATAATCTGAAGGGTTGAGCATGTGACAAGTGTTGTTGCATGAGAATGTCTGTGGGTATGATTGTGTTGACCTTGCTGCTCAGATCTCAGACTCAAGCATTTATCTTAAGACGTGTTACTACTACTACTACTACTACTACTACTACTACTACTACTACTACTTGTAGTAGTAGTAGTAGTAGTAGTAGTACTAGTAGTAGTATGCGTTACGATACAGCGGCAAGCACTGTATTAATATTCCCATGATGTTCTGAACACCTAACCCAAAGTATGATTTTTACATTGTATTTATTACACTCGAAATTAACGGACTCCATTCAAACTCAAATTTCATTGCATATGTACGTTTTGGGGTGTTATGTTAACCTTACACTTTATAAGAAATGTCACATTAAAGTTTGAAAATCCCATTGACTAGCACGTTTGCCATTTAAAACCAATGGGAAGTGATGATGACGTCATCAACATATTTGCAGAGTAAATTAGGAACAATGGTCTTGTAATTGTTTAAAAAAAATTTTTTTTTTATTATTGCATCTGTTTAACTAAATGAGCCTTTATACTAACTGCACAGTAGGGATACTACTTAGACCAGTATCTGAAAAACCTATAGTGCACTAATACATAAGAGGATATTATAAATATTGCACACTTTAGCATTATTGCAATGAGCAATATATGATACACATTTATTTTATGCTAAATAAATAATTAAATCACTAGTAAAAAAAAAAAAAAAGGTATGATCAATGTATTTATGTGAGGTTTGATACTTTCGATCAACATCAGTATTGAAAGTATCTATACTGCCCGTCCCTACTGCATAGCATGTGTTGATTTTCATGGCCTGCTCAGCTGACAAAAAACAAGACAAGGGAGTGTCATAACAATTACAAAGCCAAGATATTGGCCTTTTGTTCTTTGTCAGTCGTATATGTTCCTATGATGTGATGTCTTTATTTGTCATGTGTGTTTTAGGGTGGTACTCTGATAGCAGTGGGACTGGGGGTTGCTGCTGCAGGGTTTGCAGGTGAGCACAACTACTACTTTAACCCCAGAAAATTGCAAAAAGTCTGTAATAACAGACATTAATTTCCAGGCAAGTTAAAGGGCCTAAAACATACTCTCTGCAAGCTCATTCACGCATTGTTGCATTCCGAAATGTGCAAAAGTGTAAGTCAAATCACAAAAAAAAGTGCATTCTTAGGGTTGCTAAAAGGGTCGCTATAGTGGTTATTCTACAGCAGTGTTTCCCAACTCTGTTCCTGGAGGCACATCAACAGTAGGCTACATATTTAGGATTTCTCCCTAATCAACCTAATTTCAGGTCTTGGAGTCTCTTCTAATGAGTTGAATCAGTTTTGTGTGAGTCTAGGAACAGAGTTGTGAAACACTGTTCTACAGGGAGCTTGCTTTTTTCAATCAACTTCTGTCACGACAGAGCAACAATTTGAAGGCCTAGGGCCTTATGAAATTCGTTAGATTTTTTTTTCTTCCAAATTACATCCTTTATGTTTTTCTTTTTCCTGAAAACTGTGTTGTAAATTTTATAATCAAAAAATGTCTATTTCAATTTAATTAATATAATTTTGATTAAGGATAAACAAACAAACAAAAAAACATTATCTTTAGCAAATTAAGTGCTTATATCCTGATCCTCACAGAACATTACAAAACACAATATTGAAGTAATTTTGTATTTTTTTGTCAAATAACGGTGCTACACAGCAGAGGATTACAGTATTAA
This sequence comes from Moxostoma hubbsi, assembly GCA_032164185.1. Classification (NCBI taxonomy): domain Eukaryota; kingdom Metazoa; phylum Chordata; class Actinopteri; order Cypriniformes; family Catostomidae; genus Moxostoma; species Moxostoma hubbsi. The sequence continues at coordinate 15,154,306 of JAVLUX010000047.1, read as the reverse complement.
TGAAAGCATTGATGAAAACTTTTATTTAGTACATTTCAGTTCAACATTCTTGCTTGTGAGATATTGCTTTAGTATAATGTAATAGTATTATTTATTTGAATATTAAATGTTACTATACAATAGTAGTATATTTCTGTCGCAATTTCTTAAATTTCACACGTCTAGTTAAATTGAGCTTTATTTTTGCAGAAATATTAGTATGTTTTTGCCGGCAGCAAACCTCCAGAAAAGCATTTTGCTATATGGCTTTAATGTTCTTATTAAACCGCAAAAGGCTGTGATTTAATTATATAAAATCGAATGCAAGGACAGAGCGCACATGATGCTTATGATAAGGTGTTTTAAGTGTATGCACGGCTGACATCACACATTCCTTTTGAATCATGCAGCACATTCAGACTGTATATTTATTTAATTAAATATCCGATTTATGTCGTTTAATTAACACACTAGGACATATTACTATTTTGTTTTGATTAACTGAGCTATAAAGGGATAGTTCACCCAAAAATTAAAATGTTCTCATCATTTACTCCCTAATGTCATCCCAGATGTGTATGAATTTCTTCTGCTGAACACAAATTAAGATATTTAAAAGAATATTTCAGCTCTGTAGGTGATTGTGTTCCAAAACTTTGAAGGTCCGGAAAGCACATAATGGCAGCATAACAGTAATCCATAAAGCTCCAGTGGTTAAATCTTCAGAAGCGATATGATAGGTGTGGGTCAGAAACAGATCAATATTTAAGTCCTTTTCTACTATAAATCTCCACTTTCACTTCAAAATTCTTCCTTTTTTTTGGCAATGCTCATTCTTTCATATTCATATTTTCAATTTATAGTAAAAAAATACTTTTATATTTGTTCCTCACAACACCACATTATGTCACTTCTGAAGACATGGATTTAACCACTGGAGTCATATGGTTACTTTTATGCTGCTTTTATGTGCATTTTGGACCTCCAAAGTCCTGGCTATCATTCAATTGCATTGTATGGACCTACAGCTGAAATATTGATGGAGCTGAAATATTCTTTTTAAATATTTTTTTTTTGTGTGTTCAGCAGAAGAAAGGAAGTCATACACATCTGGGGTGGCATGAGGGTGAATAACTGATGAGATCATTTTCATTTTTGGGTGCAATATTCCTTTAATACATAAATTATATCCCAAATATGTCAAATTCTGTGACATTCCGCATTTAGTAAGTAATTCAGTTTCTATGACTGGATTTCACAATTCCGTCCTTGTTTTCCGCATCACTGAAATCATATGGACCTAAAGGCCAGAAACGTAATTCAGGTATCTAGCTATAAACATGTCGACTTTAACTAACTTGCAAAGAAAAATTATCTTCTAACTGTTGCTCTGCAATTTCAGTTGTTGACCTGAAAGAGAAAACTAACCATGAGCAGACAGTTCACGTTCATTTCTGCTACAGCGCCTTTGTAGCATCGCTGAGAATGCAGTTTGTTCATGCATAAAAGCAGCAATGCACAAAATCGAGCTTGTGTAGCTTGAAGCGTTTATATGCAATTCCAGAGAGAATGTTTCATGTTTAAAGTTAACTACCTGAATTGAAATACATCTGTTTAATTGTACAGACATTTGAAGGTAACTATGTCGGCCTCTTGAGGACTGTGATTTGTTACCACCACAGTAAGGCAAGAATTCACTATGTCTATATATATGCGCTTGCACTGCGTCATCCAAACATACCACTCATGTATGTTTCTGGCATAATGCAGCAGTCAGGATGTTTGTGAGCAAAATCCCTATTATGGTTCACGGTGGGATAGAGTAGCCATTGTATAACATTCTCATTTCAAATTTTTTTCCTCATTTGTCCCCAAAAAAAAAATTGTAGCTCAACTTTCCTTAAGTATGTTAAAGCTGGCCACAAATATTTGTGATGTGACTCTTAAGGGTTGGAAGCACTTGAGTTGATGGTGCTGTTGAGTAGAGAGATGGTTAAGACCCTTTTATTGTGAGTGCTTGTTCAAACCCCCAGATGATCCTTTTTCAGGTGAAAGAGGTCAACCCAGCCACTAACATCAGAAAAGAAAATCAAAGAGTCATTTAAAGTGCTACATGGGGCTAAATAATTTAAGCCGACTTTGTCATCAGGCTGTTTACATTTGATTCTTTTCTGGCAGGTGTCTCTGCCCTCCTCCCCACTGCAGCTTAGTAGTTCATCATTGTTAATTGCCAAGTCTTCCACCCATAACTGTGTGAGGTCAGGATGGAATAGCGCTTGCGGTCTCTTTGAGGAAGGGAGCAAATTCGCATTTCAGTACACAGAGGGGGCAGCTCTCCTGCCAAAAACTAAAGCAGTGTGTGGTCTGCGCTGCTCAGTGGCAGGGCTTTGGATTACCGTGGTGGGAGCCTTCAAGTTTTTATGCTGAAAAGTAAAATAAAGTGTGCCTCTCAACAATATGCCTTTTACAATTGATGAAATAAAAATCCAAAAATGTTCCCATAAATTATTACTGTAACGATTTTATGAATTCTTCACCTTTTACTTTTTACCTTTTTCGAGTCGCTTTACAGCTTTTTATGACTTTTTGTTGAATGCTATATATTTTGAGGCATTATACAGTGGCCACACAAAGTATTTGGACACTCAAGACATAAAAAAAATGTCTGTATGTTATTTCATTAGACATAAAATATAAAGCCAAGTGCCATCTGCAAACAAATGATGTTATAGCTTTAACTTCACTTTTCCGTGCCATTTTCACGGATGCAAACTACTCACCTTTCATTTAAAGTCACCTTTTCTGAAGCTAATTGTCTGATTGTTTGGTAGAATTTTCTACATTTTGCTTATTAAAACCACTTGAAAGGGGTACTTTTTAGCTTAAACACTTTAAAAAAGCTTTAAAATTCAACAGTGCTTTAAATACAACAAACAAATTAACTTAAAGATACATCTGGAACACCTGCTATGACTTTCTCACTTTTTTGCCTCTCATGACTTTGCATCCGTGCATTTTTTAGTCCCAAGGTCATTTTTAGAGGATGAAAATATGAAATTTATTCCCTTCAAGTTCACACAAATGTCCAAGCACAAGTTTCACGATGTTTGACACTAAAGAGTGTCAAAATTGTTTTAATTGTTTTTTTAATTAGTCTAACTAGCAATATCCAGCAGTGTTTGTATGTATATGAATCACAGGAGATTTGTGTAATTTTGTACAGAAAATTCCCACCTGTGTCATTTCAAGCACATATGACTGAAGTTCAGGCATAGGTAACTCTGTAGCCTACGCTGATAGGTTCTTTGAACTTGTTATCTGTTAACCAGTCAGCTCGCTCACATGTGACATTAAGCCAGTTAGCTCACATGGTGCAAGCTGTATGTCCTTTGACGTGTAATGGGGTAGTCAATTAAATTGCGTACTCTCTTTACTAAATCTGCTCAATTTGCAAGTAAGCGGATTTCACTGCAGTAAGCACTGAGAGTTTTCTCTGAAACCCTCCACCTCCCCAGCTCCACAGTCTAGCTCTGCTACATGGGGATTGTTTTTGGGCGCAACAATATTTTTTTTCCATCATGAGTGTATGTTCAAATGCTCACGAAAATGATGTAGCTTTAGCCTTTTTTGAAGAAAGAGAGGGAGTCTGCTTCATGGATGGAGTTGGGAAGGTCATTCCACTAACGAGGTACAGTGAAGCCAAAAATCCAGGAAATTTATTTCGTGCCAAATTGTGTTGGTACTACAAGGTGCTGATCATTTGCAGACTGCAGCCTTCTAGTGGGAATGTTGCTCTGCATGAATGATTGTAGGTAAGCTTGAGCAGATCCAGTGACTGTTCTGGATGCCAGCATCAGAGCCTTGAACTTGATACATACAGCAACTGGCAGACAGCGTAGAGGGACAAGGAGGGGTGTAACATGTGCTCTCTTGGGTTAGTTGAAGACCAGTCGTGCTTTTGCATTCTGGATCATTTGCCTGATTGTGTATGCGTTAAGGTTGGCAATAAAAGCATTACAATAATCCAATTTAGATATGACAAGTGATTGAACAAGCAGTAGTGGGGCATGATCAGAGAGGAAGGGTCTTATTTTACGGATGTTGTAGTGTGCGAATCTACGTGATATGGCTCTTTTTGAGATGTGGTCGGTGATATTGAGTTGGTTGTCAATGGTTACCTCTAGATTTCTGACCATTTTGAATGGTGTTAATGTAGATGAACCCAGCTGAATGGTGATGTTGTGCTCAACAGCAGGGTTGGCTGGAAAGACGAGGAGCTCAGTCTTCGCTAGGTTTAGTTGCAGGTGATGATCCTTCATTCAAGCTGAGATGTCTGCCTAACAGGCCAAGATTCGAGCAGTCACTGTGGGGTCATTGGCACGGAAAGACAAGTAGAGCTGTCTGTCATCGGCATAGCAGTTGGAAGAGGGACCCATGTGCTTAAATGTTGGGTCCCAGTGATATTGTGTATATAGAGAAGAGAAATGGGCCAAGCACTGAGCCCTGAGGTACCCCAGAAATTTCCCCAGTGTTACAGCTTGATTGCAAATGACACCCAATTAGAGTTTTCCTTAGAAGTGAAATTTAACTTGAAATTTCTGTTTTCTTAAAAGATCACTTCTCTTATTTCATCCCAAGCATGCTCTTCACTGACACTTTTATCAACTTGGTTAACAAGTACACTAACTTTTGAAAAACTTTTATTAGGGATAAAATAGTTTAATGCCACAACTGTCGTTTTCACACAATACATATTTAAATAATTTGTTTATTTCACTAATAATTTATTAAATTATCACTGTGTACAATTTGTATTTTTGTAATGGATTTTCATAGATTAGTATTGAAAGTCTGGGTCTGGGACAAGCCTAAAACAAAAAAAGCTATAAATAAAATTAACGATGAAGGCCTAGTAAAAATCTTTTACTGTGACCTTCAAAAACAAACAAAATTGAAATCTGTGTGTTTTAATACAAATTTACCTGGTACAAGAAATTGCCGAATTTGAAGAAACACCTATATCTTTTTACTCTATAAACAACTTCTTTTTGTGAAATGTTTTGCTTAAAGTGTGCTACATTTATATCTCTGAAATACCTATTGGTTTGATATTTTGTTATATAACGCAAAGAAATAAATATTTTTTTAAGTGACTTAATACTTACTGGGTCCACTGCATGTTGATTTCTGTGAGTGCTGACTTGCAGTGTCTTGCTTCAGAGTTGAACCACAACTTCTGGCAGTACACCAACACCCTGACCAAATAAATACCAAGGGAAGTTGAAAAGATTCCTTACCTTTCATTGAATGAGACTAAATGTGGTTTTGTCTTCGGTTTCATCCTTAAACCAACTTTGTTAACCCTGGAAATTAAGTCTGTAAATTGTCGGATGTCCAGTGTTACGCTTTTTAACCTATCAACCCTTTTTTAACTTATTACTTTCATTTTTAGGTCGGTACGCTTTCCATTTATGGAGACCTCTAGGTCAGGTTATTACAGAAGTTGCTAAGAAAATGCCGTCTGCGGTAAGTGTCACTGAATCATCAAAACAACCCTCTATAAACAAATAATTTAGAATGCATATGTGAATGATTTTGTGAACATTGTGATTCTGGAAAGTTACTTTTTATCATCTTGTCCATTTATCATATGCAGGTTCTGCTTCAGAACACGATTATTTGTGGGAATGAAGTTTGTATTTTTCCATGTTCATTTCCACATCTTGAGCCGCTTGGTTGCGTGTGGTGTTGGCATGTTAAAGCCTCCACTGTAGGGTTGAAAGACTGATTCATCGGCGTCTTACTGGCCCTGGCCGTAGTTCACTGAGTTCCTGGGATTTGTTGAAGTTTGTAAACATGTTTTGTCCAGGTTTATCCAAAGCTATGATTTGGTTTGAGAAGTTTCACTCTGAAACTTCCATAATTTCAGCAGCTACACCTAAACTGGATTGATGACTGAGCAATTGTGTAATATACAGTACAATGAGTTATTAATATGAATCATTCTGTCAGTCACATAAGTGATGTGTGTGAGCAAGTGACACATTGTGGGCTGAGAATGAACTTAACATTCTAGCCTTCCTCAACCTCTGATTGTATACACATTTTAATTCTGTAAATTTAATCATGAGCTTTCTACTGCCGATTCCGTCCAACAATAATCTTATTTACGATATTTGAGGGAACCACAGACCGATATTATCCTTTTTATGGCAGTTTAATTAAAGTGGTAATTCACCCACAAATGGAAATTCTGTCATCATTTATCACCATTATGTTATTCTAAATGCATATATGGCTTTTTTTTCCCCCTTTGTCCATGGAGCACAAAAGGAAAAAAATCTGAAGAATTTCCTGACATTTCCTTTCCCATACAATAAAATTGCATCAATTCAAGTTTGTTTACCTTCTCATTTGGCGTGCTGGTTGCATTTTACGTCAGCAGTGTACAGACTCTGGTTTTGTCCCACATTGAATCCAGGAAGTAATTATGTTCACATAACCAATAACGAGCACGATTTGGTGGTTCCGTTTCCCCTCCAACATTGCATTTTTACTCCACTGATGGTTAGGTTTAGGGTTGGGTTTGGGGGTAGATTTAACAAAATATGCATTCCTCTTCACTATATTACAGCATGTACAACTAAAACCAACTCACTTTTGGCACCCCTCTGTGGACATTTCACACAGAAACTGGAGCTTAAACATAGCCACATGTTAACAAACACTTTCCGCTTTGGCCACCGGGGGCAGTAGTTCGGTTTTTGGTAAGCAGAAACCTAGCTTGTCTGAAGAACTGTCGACCTACTGTCCCAGAACTTGATTGTGAGATCAGTCTGTTTAGCTTCATTTTATGGAAGAGCGGGCTGTATTTTCTTCAACATTTCTCCTTTGTGTACCATTTAAGAAAGAAGTCATTTTGAAATAACAGTAGTTTGGAACAACATGAGTGTGAGTAAATGATGACAGAAGTTTATGTTGAAATATATATTCTTTTAAATCTATGTGCTGAAAATGCTGAATGTGTGTTAAGGGGGAGCTTGTTGAACTGAATAGGCCTATGGAAAATTCCCAAAATGGGAAATCTGTGAAGCCAATGACATACTGTAACCAATTGTCTTAGTACCGTATTTGACTTAAGAATCCAAGCTAAACTTCCTTGAAACACCTGACGTTCATCTGGTACTTTCATGGTCTTTTCGAATTTGGACAATCATTTTGAGGGTGTACATGTATTTTTGCACACTAGTCATATTGTGTTGGGATGGATTGTTCCATGTTCCAGTCAGTTAGGGGTTAATAGGATTAAACTCATTTTGTGGTTTGAATAAAAATGTCATATGTGTATAGTTTTTTAACTATTCCTTTAAATCCTGTGTATATACTTATGTATTTAATCCTGTGTATATAATTAAATGTATTTTACTGATTTATGTCCAGTGGGTTATTCCAAATAGTTTTCTATGGCAATCATCATTATGCTGTTGATGGAGCTTAACTAGTATTGAACCTGGAACATTCCTTTAAATAGTTGCTAGTAAAATATGTGTGCTTTCTTTTCTAGTCATTCTCTGCGTACTACAAAGGTGGATTTGAGCAGCAGATGACCAAACGGGAAGCCAGTCTTATCCTTGGGATCAGGTGATTGTGGGCTGTGGGCTAAACAAAATGCCATAAATCACAGCAATCTGTCTCTGTGTGAATTCTCTCATTATGAGTTGTCATGCAAGAAATCAAATGCTTTTTACAGTATTCTGTATACACACTGCGTCATTAAACTTCCCAGAAGAGCTTGCGGTTAAGTCTTGGGGCAATCCTTTTGATTTTAAGTCAGTTTTCATCTCCCGTCATCACAGCTTTGATCTGTAACATCTAATGATAAAAAGTCTCAGCTATGTCTCCAACTTTGTAATCTGGATGACCACCCTCCACCAGGGAGGGCATATTGATGTAAAAATTTCCCTTACTGTGACAGAAGTTCACAGGGTCCAACACCAGGTGTGACTCACGCCGTGCAAGCATCACATCCTGAGTGGTGGAGCTCGCATTGTATACGTATGTCTCATTTCTTTGTTTTGTCAATCAGACTGGACTAATGTTTTCATAGCATTGAACCAAACTGTAACCAATATTCCTTGGATGTGTACAGTATGAATTTGGTCAACCACATGCATGCTCATAAAATGCTTAAAACGTAGTGATTTGGGTTAATAGTTCTCATTTGTCTTTAGCTTAACTTTGATGTCTGTCAATCACAGATGAAATAACTGGTCTCAGCAGTGTTAATATTTGTCTTTATGAAGTTTGATCTTTTAAAACCCTTTTTAAATTCACAACTAAAGGCTCATTTGTAACACTCTTAAATAAATAGTTCACCATGAAATAAATATTCTGTGGAACATTTTGGATTTTTTTATTTTTTTAAGAATCTTTACTCTTCCTTTCAACGACATTTCATAGTGAGAACATCTGTCAAGCTCCAAAAGGACTTAAAACAAAACATAAGTCATCTAAACAACTGCGGTACTAGATTTCAAGTTTTCTGAGGCCATATGATAGCTTTGTTTTATAAACAGACTGAAATTCTTTAGCTCTCAAGTGTCATTCCCCGTGCTCGAACTGGTGTTTCTGTGTCCATGTATTTTTGTGCTTTTTGAAGCTTGACATGTCATCACTATGAACTGTGGTTCTTTGTAAATGTGCAGCATGAAGACTCTTCAAAATTATCCTTTGTGATCCACAGCAAAAAATCATACACATTTAGAACTACCTTAGGTTCAGATTACTTTTCTCAGAACTATTTCTGTCATTTTTGTTCATATTTTGTCTCTTTCCCCCTTTTTTTAATAACTTCCTTAATCCTTTAAGCTCTGAAGGTGTTTTAAAAGATGTTTCAGTGGCATGCCCAAAATTAAAGGCTTATAACTCTTAAAACTTAAAACTAAAAAAAAGAGGGTCGGTTTTTTTTTGGTATAATTTGTAGTTTTATAGTAATTTGTAAACTTGTAGTTTTTTTATTTAATATTATATAGATTGTAAGTCCCAGCCTAAGAAACTACTGAAAAAGTTGATTTGAAATTATATATCTCTCAGGGTGTAAATAAGGTAGCTCAGAAAAACTGCTTATGCAATCAAAATTTGTAGTATTGCAAAAATTATTTACCCTAGTGTCCAAAAATGTCACCAAGTGTCCAAAAGCCTCTCCAAACAAATAAGACATAATAATTGTCTTATCCATGCTCCAAAGCATGCAAGCACGAGTAACAAGATCTCATTCAGTTCCATTCCGTGTAATTTGAGTCATCATTGAGTTTTTGTCATGTATTTAGTGCCATCTCCTGGTGGCCATATTTAATTAGTGTAAACGATTCTCTCTGCCCATATTTGGATGACTTTCACCTCTGGTTGCAGCAATCTGAATTCTAATATGATTGTTTAAGAATTCCCATGATGCTGGACAATGTAGGAACTCCTCATGAATTGTAAATATATATCTGTACTTATATAACACTTTTATTTAACCTTAGCGGTTACCAAAACGTTTTACACTGTGTCTCATTCACACACACACACACACACACACACACACACACACACACACACACACACCAATGACTACAGAGCTACCATGCAGGGTGCTAGCTTGCCATTGGGAGCAACTTGGGGTTCAGTGTCTTGCCCAAGGACACTTCGGCATGTGGTGTTATGTGGGTCGGGAATCGAACCGCCAGCCCTGTGATTAGTGGCAAACCCGCTCTACCACCTGAGCCACATCCACCACATCTATGCATCCAATTACTTTGTGTGTGGGCTCGTTTTAATGGGAATCCTCTCCAAGTAATGGTATTTTATATTTAATGTTCTGTTTATTGTTTGTGAAGTTACAAGTGAAAACATGGCTTATAAGCAACACCTGTTTACATGTAAAATTTATGTCAAAGTCATAATATTTTTGATTGTCAGTAAAAAAAATAGGCTGCTTGTATACCACTCTTTGAGAGATTTCCAATTATATATGACACATATGACAAACTATTCAGTCAGTTTGATTTTTGTACCGATTACAATAATATTTACAGTGCAAAATTATTAATAAATTATAAAAAAGGGAACATTTTTGATTTGTCTGCAAATTTCAAAAAACTTGTTACATTTTTGGTCATAATGCCTACATGCATTGTAAAGTAGAGCTTCTGAGCTTTAAAACTATACCTTTTGTGTCAGTCAAGACTCTAGTGATTTATATTTTGATAATTATTTTTTCTTGGCAGTCCAATCCGAGCTAAAAGGGTTAGATTCAGTTCTATTATTGCTTTAAAAGAGTCTGAGAATAGTTTAATGAAGTTTAGACTCCCAGCCAGCACACATCTGATGTAGATACTGACTCTCCAGACAAAGGCAGATTCATCATCACATTCTGGAATCATCCACGCCACACAATGTTTTAATTAGTCGCTCTGGCCCCTCTCAGACGCCCACTGTTGCAGATGGGTTGAGACTTTAGAGGGTTTTTAGGGCTGAATGGTTATGTGTGTTAGCACTATTGTGTATCTTTTAATCATCACTTCTGGCTGTTCAGCTATGACTCAGACTCGAGCCCTGCTTAAAAGAAAGCTGTAGACTGGAAAAAATATTAATCTTTCTTTAAGAATACAGTGTGAAGGCAAGTAGCCTAAAGCAACCTCAGATCATAATTCCATGATTCATATACAATGAAATATACATTAAAATGAAGAAAAACAGAAACATAAATGTCTATCTTTAACATAAACATTGACCTGACCGAAGGAAGAGGTTAATTTTAAAAATGTTTAATGTGCACAATATTGTTATTTGGTCAAACCTGTCAGATTTTCTGTTAGTGGTGACAATTGAATGATAGCTAATATTCAGTTTGAAACCATCTTGGATCATTAATGTATTCATTGAAGAGAATGCTAGTTTTCTCTAAATTTATAATAAATATTTGAAAGTGTTTTATTTGACTGTTTGAACACATATTGAGTGCTAGCCATGAGGCAGAAAAACAAAAAAGCAAGAAACTGCACACAAACGTAGGCGAATGCCTCTGAAAACATTTTTCAGATTACGCTAAAATAATTCCTTTAGACTCTTCAGTTCTGTTGCCTGTTTTGTCCCATGTATCAAGAATCAGTGATAGACAGATATTTCATTTTTTTTTATTTCTGGGAATTTAGAAAGAATATATTCCCAGTTGAGGTCATGATGTGTGCATGAAAATCGACAACACATGTTGATGTCTGATGCACAATCACCAGTGTGCAGACCTGTAATTAGATGCATATGGTAGTTCACTCTATGGCCACTAGATGGTGGTGTACTCCTTCCTAAAATTCTGTTTCTCTGTTTTGCGCAGTCCGAATAGCACAAAGGCAAAGGTGCAAGAAGCCCACAGGAGGATCATGGTCCTAAATCATCCAGATAAAGGTCAGTGGTTCTGGTTGTCTTGGCTGTGTTTTAATCTGAAACTCTCTATCTCATCTCCCCATATGCAGTCAGAGCTGATGGTATTGTCTGATCAGATTACATTGTTGATTTAAACAAAATATGTCCGAACACACTCTTTAAGGCTCATATTACTGCAGTGCTGACTTAGTTTAAAAGTCTTTAGAACATTAGAACAGCACAAAGGTGTACACTAAAGATTACAGCCATCACAGAAAGGGCCAGGTAATAGCTAAACAATATAACTCACTATTTAACCACCATATAAGATATTCAATATGTATCTCTATGTACAGTATTTACTCTGAAATAGCTTAAATTAATGTTAAATTAATTGAATTTGAATCAAGTAATTGAAACTTGAATCTGAGCTGGTTTGACTTGAAACATACCAACTGACAAAGTTTTACTACTGTTTAAATCAGAGACCCAACATCAGAGGCTAAAGCATCTCACATGCTCTCATACTTGCAAGAATGTTAAATAAAAAAAAAATATTGGATTATATAATATTTTTGTTTGAGGATTTTTTTTTTAGTATATATATTTACATTTCACCATAAAATGAAAATTCTCTCTTAATTTACTCACCCTTTTGCCTTCCCAGATGTTTCCTCATCCTGCTAGAAACAAACAAAGATTTTTAAAAGAGTACCTCAGCTCTGTAGGCTCATTGCATGCAAGAGAATTTTGAAGCTCCAAAAAGCAAATAAAAGTCAACATAAGTAAGGAAGTAATCCGTAAATCTCAAGTGGTTTAATCCATGTCTTCAAAAGTAAATTTTGGGTGAGAACAGACCAAAATATAACTATTTTTTCACTGTACATCTTCTCATTGTAGTCTCTATGCACCATTATGCTTTCAAGCTTGATTATACTTCCTAGCGCTAGATGCGTGTGCAGAGCACTTGATGCTACTAGAAGTGTAATCGAGCTTGAAACCTTGATCGCCAAAGAAACGGTTACACCTTGTCCTACCCGGACGTGACGTGATAAAATTCCAGCGACAAGCGATCTGTCTGGCCACATGCAACACTGTGATATTAATACACTAAAATGAAGATTATTAACAATAACATGTAGAAAACTGAGCAGTTACAGTTGGAACAGTCTGTTTATTAAACGCAACTAATTTTCTCACATAATCTCTGTAATGCTTACTACGGCAAGCCCAGAGGGGGAAAATACACAATCACACGCATACACAGGGCAAAGTTACATTATGAATCACATCCTTATTTAGTCTATTAAAATTGTTTGTTAACGCGGTACTTGTGTTGTTATTTCGCCGAGCTCCACGTAACAGGGAAGTGGAGAGAAAGTCAGAATGAGCCGTGTGTGTGTGACAGAGCTCCAGCTGAAGAGACCAAGACCTCAAGCACAACATTCAGCAGATGTGTGACACCCTCAGCCAAAATCAAGTTGATGTGAACTGGATAGTGAGAACATAATCTAATAAGAATAATCCAGACCCATTTCTTGTCTGCGCTGCCTGGCGAGACATTGTAGAAATAGAAACCTTTCCAATAATAAGTTGCTGTCGCTCGTCGTGTGTCACAGGTGGTTAGGACAAAAACTCTGATTAACATGGAAATTATTCCTTTTATCGTGTGTCACAACATTATGTCTGGTTAGGATATGGTGATACATTTTGGTCTGTTCTCACCCAAAACCGATTGGATTACTTCAGAAGACATGGATTAAACCACTGGAGTTTTATGGAGTAATTTTATGCTGCCTTAATGTGCTTTTTGGAGCTTCAAAGTTTTGGTCACCATTCACTTGCATTGTATGGACCTACAGAGCTGAGATATTCTTCTAAAAATCTTAATTTGTGTTCAGCAGAAGAAAAACGTCATACACATGTGGGATTGCATGAGGGTGAGAACATGATGAGACCATTTTTGGGTGAACTATACCTTTAAGAGTTACATCTCTATTTACAAGACTTAATGGCCATATAAAGAGCATTTTGAATTATTGCGGTATTCCTGATGTTGCTTAATTTTATATCGGCATCAAAAACATTACAAATATATCATAAAAATGTAAATATCGCCCAGCCCTTGTCACAATGGTGACAAAGCACAAGGTGGAAATTCATTTAGATCTGATAAGAGTTTGTTCACATGGACTTATGCGACACAGCCTATAAAGCACTGTCCACAGAATTGCTTTTTGCCGTGGTCTTTTTAAGTGTGAGGTCTCACCTAATAAACTCTGAAAGCAGAAGTCTTTATTCTTCCCTGGTCACCATGCTCAACCTGTTTTTCTGCTCAAGGTTAATGGCCTCACCATGCCTTTCTCTGTTTTTTCTTTCTTCAAATGCATTTCTGACAGTGCCGTGTGAGTGTGAGTTTGTGTGAGTGTATGTGTGTGTGTGAGAGAGAGTGAGAGTGTGAGAGAGAGAGATTGTGTGTGTGTGTGTGTGTGTGTGTGTGTGTGTGTGTGTGTGTGTGTGTGTGTGAGCCCTGTTTGCTCCTCCAGACCACTATTACTCTGTGTGAAATAAGCGATGGGCTCTGTGATTGTATCTGTGGTAGAGCGATAAGGCCTCTGACTGCAGAGAGGACGTCCTGCATAGAAAGCGTGCCAGATTTGTCCCATCTAGAAATCCTTTTTTTTATAGTGCCTTTAATAATGGAGTGCAAGTTGTCCATTTGCTACACTAGTGGACGGGGCTGATGTGTTGAAGACCACATGAAAGGATTTGACAAGAGCAGATTTCTTTTCTGTGTCTTCCGTGTGTTCTCTCTGACATATTTCCTATTGAAACAGGATGTTTGAGGTTTGACACATCAAAGGGACTTCTGCATTTTTAATAGCCAATAGGCTTTAGTTTACATCATAGCCATGTATACACCCCAGAGTGCAAGATGAGTCATCAATATTTTAGGTCTTTTTTCCCGAAAGAGAAAGAAGAGAGAGTGTATTTTAAACGCATTAATCTGCTAAAAGATGATTTTGTCAACTTCTAAGAGTACACTAGCATATACTATACTGCAGATGGCATCGTACTAATAGACATAGATTAAAAGCCAAAGTCATTTTGATTTCATAGTTTTTTAACAATATTGTTCTATGTCAGAATGTTTCTAGAGAATTTACTCTTAGTGTGTCACCTTGACGTAACGCACAGTTCAAATCAAGAAAACATGTTGTAACCCAACAGAGATTGAGTGATTTTCTACGTATATTCCATGTAGCCCCTTTGCATGTTCAATCCCTTGTGGCAACGGTTCACATCAACATAAGGATTGTCGTTATTCGCTCCGCTCACCGCTTTTGACCGTAATGACATGATTAGCTTTGAGTGGTCAGAGTAATGACATGGAATGATTGTTGAATTGCCTTTAATTAGTTTGCTAGCAAAAAAGCAAATGGTTACATTGAGAAACCTTCATACATGCTTTAACTTTAAGGAAGCCAACTATATGATGTAAAGCAGTTGATGGATATTGAATAATGTCCAATATGATGCTGCCATTTAATGCTGAAACTGTGCTTTGTTCGTACTAGAGCTTGGTGATTAGGGCTGAAACGATTAGTCAATGTTATCGACAATGTCAACAATAAAAAATTGTTGACAAATGTATTTGTTGTTGAATAGTGGTTTGATGTCATTTAACATAACATGAGATCATTTGAAGCTAATGATGACGCGTGAGAGCAGCACTGCAGTTCAAGCCTGTCTGAGGAGAGGCAGAATTACACAGATCACAGTCCAGATGCACTCTAAACTTTCACAGCTTCAGGTGATGTAGATCACAAAGTATGAGGAAATTATACAAAAATACCAATGAAGTAAATACAGAAGCACTCTCGTTGTGTAATGAAGCGGAGCTGGAGTTGCCGTTCTGCTCAAGCAAAACACCCTATCGTTACATCTTAAATGCTGTTCTATTTAATGCATTATTGCTTTATTAAACTTTAAATAATAAGGAAGCAGATCATGTAAATAACTTCTAACTCCGAAACTGGCATTTCTCTGTGTGTTCAGCGGTGCGTCTTTGAGTTGTGCGAACTAAGTGTCCCGATCTAAGGGGGAGAGTTTGAAACTGCACCCGGCTGATCCACATTTTGGTGCGAGGACACTCGTCCCTCACTTAATGCAGCTAGATTATAACGTGATACCTCGCGACTTATTGAATCATAATATATGTGTCACTGTGCATTTCATATCATGAAGGAAATTGGCAATGAGGTAGTCTTCGCCCCATTAATACTTTTTTTTATTTGTTTTTATTTTGGCTTGAAAAGAAAAGAAAAGAAAAATGTGTTATCTGAGAATGTTGAATATATTATTAAAACTAAAATATTTGGGGGCCTGGGTAGCTTAGCAAGTAAAGACGCTAACTACCACACCTGGAGTCGTGAGTTCGAATCCAGGGCGTGCCGAGTGACTCCAGACAGGCTTCCTTAGCAACCAATTGGCCCGGTTGCTAGGGTGGGTAGAGTCACATGGAGTAACCTCCTCGTGGTCACTATAATGTGTGGTTCTCGCTCTTGTTGGGGCACGTGGAGAGTTGTGTGTGTGTGTATGTGTATGCCGTGGGTAATAGCGTGAGCCTCCACACGAGCTAGGTCTCAGCGGTAATGCGCTCAACAAGCCACGTGATAAAATGCACGGATTGACATCTCAGACGCAGAGGCAATTAAGAATTGTAATCCACCACCCGGATTGAGTTGAGTCACCACAACAAAGTACAAAGTAGCTTGTTTTGAAGTCAGCTTATTTTGGATGTTTTAGACATAGAAAAAATTTTGAACTTCACATTTCACATACCATTGTTATTGCATCTGCTCAAATAAATGGCTATTTGACCCACAACTGCTTGATTTTGTGATTTGACGAATCACAAAATCGCAAACAGGCTGATCTTACTTTCCAAAGTGCAACCACTGTGACAGATTTGAGGCCAAATATGATTTAACGATTATCTTATGCAATCAAGATCACAATATGGGATTTGAAATGCAATAAGGAAGTTTAGTCTAAATCGGCTGTTCAGTTTGACTATTGAATATGTCAAACATTATTATTTACTGTATGTGGATCAATAATTTAAGCTGTAAAGACACATATTGCATGTCTGACAGTAGTTTTTGTTTTTTATACCACATTTTTCAGGCTTTAGAAGTGTGTTAAATGTGTGAGGATGTGTATACATCAACCTGTTACATGACACAGGCATATTTACTGAAGTTAAAACTGGTTTTGTCAATAGTTCAGAAAGAACCTACATCAATTTCTTCACTGTAAACTATGGATAAAATGTACCTTTATAATATCATTTAGCAACATTAACAAACATTATTACAGTATGTAATAAATAATAGTTTAATGGTAACTGAACCAAAAAGACACAAACATCAACACACGACGGTCAGCTACCCGGAAACATTCTCTCTCGGTATCGCACCACCATCCGCAGTTGTCCTTTATCCCTCTCGGAAGCTTAATTAGCCTTATAAGGTTTTTTTGGTGTGGTGAAAATTATGCCACAATTGTGGGACAGCCATAATTTTGGAAAGATTAATAAAAAACATTTTCACACAATCAATATTGAAATGGTTTATTTAACTCTGTTTAGATAACCATGTAATTATTTGTATTTTTATAATGGATTTTAAAGTCTGGGACAAAGCTAATACTATAAAATCTATACATGCATTTAAATATATTAGCTTGAATATAAATCAGCCCCTGGGATGTGAAATTGCTCATAACAGATGTAGATATGTGCATTTATAGATATAGATATATAGTTAGTTATGCATTTTTAACCAAGCAGCCATTGTTGCCTAGTAAGTTAAAAAATGTAATGTATGAACTAAGACAGTAAAAATCTATTTAAACATAATTAAGGTATGTTTTGCCCAATGTTTTTTGCTAAATGAAAATGGAAAAATTATATTTTAATAATTTTAATATAAATGCACTTTCAAAAAATTATATTATAAATGTAACAATAAATGGAAATGAACAGCAATATTTACCTATATAACCTTTGAGTGATGACTCAAACGTACACTTGGAACTGATTGATTACATCTTCATTACTACTGAAGTTTAGATCAGAAATTCTATTAAAACATCTGTTTTGACATTTTCATACTCACAAGTCACAAGACAAGGAGGGATCATAAAATTAGTCCATTAAAACACTCTGTACCTTAATGACCACATAAAGAGCTAATTAACATCATGGCAATTTTCACAATGTCGCAGCGAAATCATTGCAAATATGTAGAATTTTGGATATATTGCCCAGCCCTATTTGTGACCTGTGTGTAATTAAGTCTATGACTGCTGGCTGTGTCGAAGTGAACAGCTTTTCTTCCTCTGGTATAGAGACAGATTAGTAGCCTCCACAGGTCCTGCAATTTGTCCAATTTGTTATTGTTGACTATTGTGATAGTCTTGTGAAAGCAGGCCGGCAGAGAGAGCGAGAGAGAGAGCGATAGAGTGTGTGTGTGTGTGTGAGAGAGAGAGCAAGAGAGAGAGAGCACGAGCGAGAGAGAGAAAAAACACACACACACACACAATGGATGCTTTTAGGATCCTGAAAGGGGGCGGCTTTGTGTTTATCCTGTGAGTCCTTCAGCCAGAGCAAGGTCATTGTTATCATAGTGTTATTGGATGACTCTTCAGAAAACATGCTAGGCCACATTAAATAGAAATAAGAAATTGTATTTTTCATAAAGGAAACAAAGCCTATTTTAGAACCATTTTTATTTTTGCATTGTGTAATTTTAGGACAATTTAGCACATTACACCCTCAGTTTCTTTTTACCGTAATGTGTATGGACTTTTTCTTTTTGTAATTCTCATTATTCTTCGTGGTGGATTCTCATTACTGTAGTACAGTAATTTTTACTTTATTACAATAATAATATAATCCAATAGATTTTAATAATTTTGATCAGCATAAAGTGAAAGCAGTACAAAAAAAAAATACCATCATGATGTATAAATATTACAATAAACATTACATTTTAAATAATGCTATTCTGTCACGTTACAAAAATATGAAAATTTGATTTTTCCTTTTATAGCAATGAGACATTTGAGGGAAATTATTTTCATTACAATCAAGCACTTTAGAGTGCTTAATTGTAATAAAATAGTGTTCTTTTGTTCTTCTTTTTTTTCAATTTTTTTTGAAAATAACGTACATTTTTAATATCAAACTACACTATAGCAAATCTTGATTGTTTTACAAAGATGTTGAATGTCCTTTGCTCAATAGATTGACCTTTGAAAAAAAAAAAAAAATTACTCCAAGAAAATTAACAGTCCCTTAACTGGCCCATTTGTAAAATCTATGATTGTAAATCAGCAGCCATATCACCCTGCAGCACTTGACTGGTTGCCCACTTAAGCAAAGCAGGGTTGAGCCTGCCCAGTACCTCGATGAGAGACCTCCTGGGGAAAACTAAGGTTGCTGCTGGAAGAGGTATTAGGGAGGCCAGCAGGGGTGCTCACCATGTGGTCTGTGTGGGTCCTAAAGCTTTAGGATGGTGATTGGGACACTATACTGTAAAAAGGCACAGTCCTTTGGTTGAGAAGTTAAACTTTGGTACTGACTCTCTGTGGTCATTAAAAATCCCTGGGCACTTCTTGAAAAGAGTAGGGGCATAACCCTGTTATCATGGCCAAATTCCCCCATTGACTCTTATCTATTATGACCTCCTAGTAATGGCCATCCTTGAATTGGTTGCATCACTCTACTCTCCTCTCCATCAATAGCTGGCGTGTTGTGAGTGTACTGGCGCACTATGGCTGCCGTCGCATCATTCAGGTGGATGCTGCACACTGGTGGTGGTTGAGGAGATTTACTATACTATTTAAAGCGCTTTGAGTACCTAGAAAAGTGCTACATAAATGTAAGGTATTATTATTATTAATTATGTAAGGATACTTAAAGAGCTGCATTTAAAAACGCAAACACCACAATAATAACATTTAGAAAGGATTACAATGCAATTAAATGTTAATAAAAAACTACTAGTCAAAAGTTTGGACACACTTGATTAAATTCGTTTCTCATGATCTTAAATTAGTGGTTCACCCAAAAATGAAAATTATGTCGTAATTTACGTTGTGATTATCCCACTCTGTCTTCTCGAATCAATGGCAATTGATAGTGACTCACTTAAAAGCTTAAAATAAGCACTCGAAAGCATTGCGTCATTTTTCGCGTGAACACGATAGTGTTAGAACACTCATAGTGCTGATGAACGTGCAACTAACATCAAGGTAAAACTTACTTACATTTCAGGTTGTTTCTTACCATACAGCGCCTATAGAAAATACTCATACCCCTTTGGAATTGTCACTTTTTGTCTTACAGCCTGAAATCAAAACCAGCTTTATTTACACATTTTTCCTTACAACTTTCAAGTATCTAAAAAAACAGTTCCAAAACAGTATAAAAGATGAAAAACTAGAATAACAATTTAGGTCAGGGCTCTGACTTGGCCACTCAAGGACTTTGACCTTCATATCCATAAACCACTGCGTTGTTTTTTTGGCGATGTGTTTAGGGTCATTGTCGTGCTAAAAGTTGAACCAACTGCCCCTCTTCGGTTGTCAAGCAGTGGGCCACAGATTTTCTTCAAGAATTTGTTTACAAAATTATTGTTGCTACCACCATGCTTCACAGTAGGTATAGTATGTTCTGGGTGGTGTGCTGTGTTTGGTTTTCTCCAAATATAGCGCTAGAGTTCAAAACGTTACATTTTTGTCTCATCTGACCATGGAGGATTCTGATGCTATGTGGCAAAAGGTTTTATGGTCAGATGAGACAAAAGTTTTTCTTAACATGTGGTGGTACTATGACTTACCACAGTTGTTTGTTGAAAAAGGTGTTTGTGGTTCCTGGGTTTGAGATCAATGCAGTAATCCTTGAAAAAAATAAAAAATAAAAATTTATTTGAAAAGATGACTAACTTGGCCCGACACCCAATGGTTGCAGACCTCTATTGCACATAAAGAATAACCGAATAATGAATTTGTTATTTGAACAGAGGCGTGCCGAATGGTTAACAGAGTGAACAACTATCCGTCCTATTCCCTACTATCAACTACCATTGTTTTCAGTAGATACTGTAGATTGAGGGATGGTCCATTCAGAAACCCTTATGATCAATACCTCTAGGGCCCTATTTTAATACCGCAAGCATTAAGCCCAACACAATGCCTTAAGTCATAAGTGCAAAGTCAATTGGCATGGCCATGAAGTTTTGGTATTTTCGTGCAAGCATACACTAAGGCTAGGCACAGGTGGGTTGGGCAATGCTCAAAAAGGCTAGACCAATTTAAATTTAATTCTGAGGTTCTTCTCAGGTTATTCCAGCATCTGCGTCCTATTATATCGTTCACTATGATTTAAACAAAGACAGGACATTCATAAGAAGTTGGTAGTGTAAATGGACTACGCAGTGAATGAAAAGAATAGAAATATAGACTAACATTCTTTAGTGCATTAACTGTGTCCTTGTTGAATGTCTAGCATATTTCTATGACATTGATTCGCTTCTTTTAAAAGCATAGCAAATGTGATTGTCATCAGAACTTGGATGTTATGTTCCTTTAAATTATAGAGAAAATAATTATTGTCATCTACTGACACAAATCATGGCTAGTATTAACAGTGTATATCAACACGCACTTCACTTCTACCAGTCGATTTTGATTTGAAGTTATTGAAACATGAAAAAATTAAACCAAATATATTTCTAAATTCAAATTACATTTCAAACATAAAAAAATATATATTTTCAAAGTTCGAAGTGGTCAAAAAATCATACCAAATCCAAATCTTTTACTCTGTCCAACTTCTTCCACCTGCCCCTTTTTGCAGTGATTTAAAAATCCCTCAAAGACAACAGGTGGAAAAATGCCAATAAAAATTAGATCATAAACACAACCGTAAATACAAACACAATGATAATAATTTTCTAAAATAAGCCATGACCATTAAATAGTTTAACACAATCTCATTGTTTTTTCTTCTCTAAACGGCTGTGACAGTGTTTGTCAGGGACTTCATTTAATGTTCTACTATATTTTAAGAGATTGGACATTAACTTTATTACCACATGATGGTGGACTCTCCAAACTGCAAATGCAAGAACTGAATTTGGACTTTGCACTGAGACAGGAGGTGGCATTGAAACGCCTTGGCGCAACAACCAAATTCTTAGGAAAATGGCAAATTATGCTTTGCACCACTTCATTAACATACAGTACACCCACAGCTTGTGCGAATACACCCACAGTAGTGTAGACACTGCTTCGCTGGCACGAAAATTGCACTTAGTATGAACCCTCTCATGAAAATTGGATAAGACTTTGCGCAAGGTCATAGCGCTGCACTTTGCACACTCACAAAAATAGAGTCCTATTCTATATCACCCTCAGTGTCTGTGGCGGTTATGTCCCTGTCGTAAATACATAAATAATTAAACATTGTAAGATAAATATTATAAGATAATATACACTGTCTGTGAGTGAAGTATAATGTATAGTACAATTAAAATGAATTGAAAATTCTTAATAATATTAATATAAGTTTATAATAATAATATTAATCATATAAATACTATTATATGAATATTATATTAATTAAAAGTTTAATATATAATATATAGGGGATAAGGGGTTGTAAAAAAAATCCAGGGCATGCAGAATGGGCCATGGTGTCATTGGGCAATGAGTGTGGGAATGGTCAGTTAAGATAAAGTGTGTCTAGCTTTCATCAGGTAAAAGCTGACATTGCTTTGTTACTGTGTTCTGGACGTCCAAAAAACCTTGTGCATGGATTAAAGGAACATGATTCACTGAAGTAAAGCATGCAATGGAAATGTATGGCAGTGTGACTAGGCTCAATAGGCACAAGGTGTGCCTCATCACACTCTGCCAACAATAAGTGTTTGTCCCCTCTCAGCCACACATTTCCATTATATGCCTGTACATGGGCTGGAAGGAAAGGAATTGTCATAATCCTCTTTTCCACCATCAGACTGAATGATAACAGTTGCTGAATCATGCCCTTCGGTACTGACCAGACTCCACGTCACTAAAGCTGTTCCACCATTATGGTTCTCTGTCCTGAGTATGATTAACTAACTTCACTAAGAAAACCCGTGCAGGGAACAGTTTGTAATTTTACTAAACCAAACCGTGTTGAAGTGGAAATGCTACTACAGTTACTCACCATGTTCAGATCCATTCGGCCTGATGTTGGAAAAGTGTTTCTAGTTTGCAGGTTTCACATGTTTTGCAGATTCAAAAGAGTGAGAATAGAACAAATCATGAATGTACTCATGTAAACTGCCATTTCTCCTTCAGGTGGATCCCCGTATTTGGCAGCAAAGATCAATGAAGCAAAAGATCTGCTTGACTCTGGCTCTCGGCGCTGACCCAGCTGCCTGTGCTACCCAAACACACAGTTACATCTTCCGTGCCGCCAACTCACCCAGGAGCCTCCTCAAGTCACTGATCTTCTTATGTTGTTCTGCTATAAATCAGCAAACTCTCAGCATATTGCACTCTGTTTTATCTGTCATTGATTCTTACCTCCACTTTAATGCAACTCGGCAAAGGTAGATCATTCATGTTAAAAGGTATTTGCACTGTAGATGCAGAAAATCTTACAATAGTCTTTATTATTTATTGAGGTGACTTGTTTTATGGTGGAAAAACAACATTGTAGACATATCATTTTCTATAGTGTAATGGCTTGATGTAGAGGAAAAGCAATTATATAATGCTAAATTTCTTTTTGATGTCACTTACTCATTTAATCTAAAAATGGTTTTGAATAATTTAACCTTGTGAGAAATAGTAAACAAAAAACTATTTGTGGTGTGAAAGTGTTTTTTGTTGTTGTTTATTCATTTTTTATTTTGCTATCTAAAGTTTTAATGCCTGTGAATTTAACTTATATCTATTTTATCTCTGGGTTGTTGGTTAAAAGTTATCATGAATGATATGATAGATGCAACACTTTTACACTACTGTGTAAGATTGTGTATTTGCTGTGATGTTGAGGGCAATTATAACACCTGTTATAAAATAACTATTAACTTAACACATTTTTATTTGTAATATTTACATTTGAATGAACATTATTCAATTAAATTGACTGTAGGTTATTATTGACTCCTTGGCTTGTCAATATATTGTAGGGTATATAACACCCTGACCTGCACTTATCTTAAATAGAGTGGAAAAAAAAAGACTTGCCCCCAGTTACTATCGCCATAAGGGGGGCAATTGTAATACTCTTTTTGTATAAAAGGTATAGTCCATCCATCCATCCATCCATCCATCCATCCATCGACAACCGCTTATCCTGTGTACAGGGTCGCGGGGGGGCTGGAGCCTATCCCAGCTAACATTGGGCGAAAGGCGGGGTACACCCTGGACAGGTCGCCAGTCCATCGCAGGGCCAGGTATAGTTCACCCAAAAATTCTAATTCTGTCATCATTCACTGACCCTCATGTTGTTCTAAACGTACTGTATGTGACTTTCTGTCATATAAATCAATCTATTATCCTCACCATTCACTTTTATTGCATCATTCACTTTCATTGTATGGAAAGAAAAGGTGACTGATAAGGTTATCATTCTGCCTAACATCTCCTTTTGTTTTCCATGAAAGAAAGTCATATGTTTGATACAACATAAGGGTCAGTTATTAAAAATAGACTTTTTGGATTTAATTCAACATTATAGCCTAGTCTTTATCAATATAAATGTATTAATGGTACTGCTACTTAGACACATGTGTTCCTTATTCCAAAAGATGGCGTTTAGATTTGTAGCAATTATTATGGCAACGTAAAAATTGCTCCCCAACTTCCCACAGGGACCAGTCCATGTAAATGGTAAGCTGTTTTAGTCTGCTGAACAAACTGTTTTACAAATCTGGAATGACTAACACATTAAAAGTATTTCAGTGTTTGTATGCATGCTACCATTTCCACCCTGCTGTTGTGCGATTGCGTATGTGTGCAGTACAGATGTCTGTACGGTCTCCAGAATTATCCATGCAGCTGTGGAGCAGTTGGGATTGGGCAGAGGGGTGTTCTGTACGCCTTACATCAGGCACCTAAAAGATAGCCATTTACTGTTTGTCAGGCCTCTGCAGATTTTTGTGAAGGTCAGGGTACTACAACACAAGCTGTACAAACCAGTAATTTGGATGCATTTTTATATCTGAGAAACAGGCTGTGCTCAGAATAAAATACTTCTAACTGACTATGGCTAACTAACTAAAACAGTAGGCCCAATTTGGGGTCGCATCCTACCAGCTGGGAACCACTGACCTAAATAAAACCAAACATGCAATTATGTGTGGAAGTTTTCAAGTTGTTGCCTACCAGACTCTGTAAGTGATTTTGTGCTTCAAAGAAAGACGTCATTTTGGATCATTTGATATACAAGATGGAACAAAATGAAAATGAATCCAAACCATCACAGAATGAACGAGGGAACGATGTCATTGATATTAATTTTCCAAATGTTCCACTTATTATTGCAGCCTTGAGATCTTTGTAGGTGAAAGTTTGAGTCTACAAATATAACCCGATTAAGTGTTTGGCATGCTTTTAAAATGCCACAGTGATAGTTGCCTGCTTGGGCTCACTAGTTTTGCTTTATGTGCCGCATCTTCCATGATGCTTGACCCCATTAAGGTGCTGTAGTTGGTATGGATTGCGTGTGAACCGTATAACAAAGGTAAAAGCTAAGCCCTGATTCTGGCTAAAGTAGCATTGCGGTCTGGCTACTCTCTTATTAGACTGTGTCGTTCTGACCCCCCTTGTGACTGTGGCTATTTTAGGCCTCCATACTCACTGTGAAACCGGCATGTAGTTCCTGAGCAAGTCTGTTCTCTGCAGGTTTCTCTCCATAAGGGTGGATTTCCATTTCACAGTGTTACATTATTTATTTATTTATAAATAGCGGTGTACACAAACAAATCTAAACACTGCAAAAATTATTTGCCCAACCAGTATTTGTCATGTTTTCCAGTAAAAATATCTACACATCCTTAAAACAAGATACATTTACTTCTGCATAACATATTAAGGGGTGAATTCAGCTTAAAGGAATAGTTCACCCAAATATTGATGGCAAATTTTATGAAAAATTATAATTCTGTCATAATTTACTCAATGTCATCCCAAACCTGTTTGACTTTCTTTAAGTGGAACTCAAAAGGTCTGACTTTTCAATACAATGGCAGTGGATAGTAGCAGCACTTTAAAGCTAAAAAGCACTCAAAAGTATCCTAAGTAGTCCATGTGAATTGTGTGTCATATTCCAAGTCTTCTGAAAGTGTACAATCAACACTAAAGTCTTTTTTCAGTGAAAATCTTCACATCTGATGTGCATTCATGAGCGCTATGAGAGAAGTTTGTTCCTATATATACAAATATATTGCGGCATGCAAACTTTGTGGCTTGTTACATCAAACAACGTTACAACAACACTGACAGTGTGTGTAAATAAACAAAGCTAGCATAACCCAATTTATCATCAATTCATTCTTGGTGAATCCCCTCTCTAAGATTTGTTTTCAGTCTCAGTCTTTTGGGGTTTTCTAACCCAAACTTTGTGTTTAGCAAAAGTCTTACAACATTTTTTTAAAGTTTATCCTTAAAACAAGACAAATTTGCTAAAGAAAAGAGAAAAGGAAAGTTAATTCAAGATATTCTCAAGATATAAGCTTATTATCTTCCACATTCTTGCTTTTTAGATTTATTTATTTCGTTTTAAGGATGTGCAGATATTTTACTGGAAAACATGACAAAAATACTCAAATAAAAGGATTTTCTGCAGTGCAGTGCTTCATTCCAGCCATATGTAATGAGAGAAGCCATTTCCTTGCATGGATGCAAGCAACAACTAAATAACTCATAAAACTCATATAAACAGCTTGGACATTTGACATACTGTATGTAAAGAGACCCATAGTCTCCTTGTGCCAACCTTCAGTTTAACTTGTTGAAATTTTTTAAATATGTTCATTCATGGTTAATAGGATGTCAAAAGTAATACAAAAGTGTTCTTTCCTGGCATAAGAGGTCTGCTGGAGTCAGTCTTCAAGCAATATATAATTTTTATGACAGCCCACAGCTGCCATCCATATTCTTTGGTGGCTCTTTGATGCTTTGATTCTATTCCTGTTATCAGAACTCTTTTTTTTATTATTATTATTATTATTCTTTTCATTTGAAGAAAAGGAAGTAATTTTAGCCATGTGTTCTCAGTTACTTCAATGATTCAATCCCACCTCCCACTTCTTGAATTATATGGATTTTGGAACAAATTCTTTAGCTTGATGTATGCAATAAATAGCATCACACAAAGATAAGCATGTAACATTACCTCACTATGTGTGAACTATTATTTTGAGACCCCACATTTTTAAATACTTTTAAAGCTATGGCAACCAAACTCTGTACAGACCTTCAGACTGTTCTGATTCTTCAGTCTAGTTCGTTTTCTCAACGATCTGTCTAACGGTTTTCCCATGTAGCAGACAATCAACAATCCCCAATATGATCACACCAGAAATCAAAATGCTGCTTCCGAATGTTCATGTATCCTGAAATTGATGCCATTCTGTTGAATTAGTGACAAGCACCATCCCCCATTAGGCATTTTTACATCATTTCAAAAGTGTTCACTTTTCCTGTGTAACTACTGATAGAATGTTGTGCGAGAATACTCCAAGATAGATTCTGGTCCCGTGGATACCAGGAAGTAAGCGTGTTCACGTGAACAATAGTAAGCGTGATTTGGAGGTTGCATTTTTGCTCTGAAATTATATTTTTACTCCACTGATTGTTAGGGTTAGAGTTGTATGGTTTTGGTTAGGGTTTGTTGTTAATTAAAACATGAATTTTTTGTTGACTGTATAAACAAATTTACGACTAAAAATAGAACTTGTTTTTTGCGCCACCCAGTGGCGCCATCTTCAGGGAGGTAGTGGTTTAATATTTTGGTTAGCACAGACCGATTTCAGCAGTAGTATTTTCGACAACTTGTCTCTGAATTCACAGCGTGATCAGATTTCTAATGAAAATTTCTGACAGTAAATCCTAGATTTTTTCAAGCCAAACTCAGACCGTTTAGAAACCAAGCAGAGCACCTTATCAATAACTTAGCAGCATCCTTGTCACTTGTAGCCAGACCTATGACTGCAGCATAGATCTGGGGTCTATAGCCACTTCAATTGGCTATAGACCCCCAATTGGCTATTGGCTTCAATCTAACTGACATGTAAAGTGACCAATCACAGACAGTTTTAGAGGGTTATCAGAGAAGAACCATACCATAATTAAAGACCGATATAAATAATTTACATAATAGCACATGTGTCTCAATGAAGGATTGCACAGAAAACCCACAGGAGAAGAGCAGAAAATGTGTAAAGAGTCTCAGCACAGAAATCCTCATTATAGAGAATTTCACAGACATAACTAATGCAGCTCTGCTCGTGGATATCCACTTCACTTTCTGCTACGTGCCTCAAACGAAACTGAATTTCTTTAAAAGATTTTATGTCAGTAACCTGGCATACTTGGGCAAATTCTGTGATTATTTTGTCCTCATAAGTGCTCATTCTTGGAGTGTGGAACCTCCAGGAGGACTAATAAAACGTCCTGTGTGCATCTCCTCAAGGAAGTTCCATCAAACCAGCCAATCAGATTTGCTCTGATTGCTCAAGAATAATGCTTATTGTGTGTTATAAGCATCGGACATTTAGTACACAGACTGTGGGCATGCAGTCGAAGGCTGAGACTAGCAACATCCAGCAACCACTTATCAACCTTAACAACTGCCTAGCAATGACTCAGAACACATTATTATCTACACAGCAATTCCAGCAGCCATTAACATAAACTACCGTTAACACCTTAGCAACCACTTAGCAAAGCCCAAGCAACCACCCAGAATAGCCTATCAAATGCTTAGCAACCCCTGATACATCACATTTATTTGATGTGTGAGTTTACATCTGGAAGACGTATTTTTAATGTTGTTTTAACATCTTATAGACGTTGATAATACGTCTATAAGACGTTTCCTCACAGATTTCAATAAGACATTCATTAGATGTCTTTGAGACATTTATGATTTCGAATCTGATCTTTTTAAGATGTAAAGCAGTTGCTAATTAAATTTTGATGCTATCCAGTTTAATAGATCTAAACAGACATCTTAGAGATGCATGTGTGCTATCTGAGATGTTGTATTAAACGTACACAAGGTTTGTATAACTTACATTTTCAGGCAAGGCTTTGTCATGGCAACATCAACGTTTGTCTGGACGAACCTTCATTTTTCTAGTCTTCAAGTTACCATAAAATGTATTATTGCATGTTCCATCACACTGTCAAGAATGAGAGATATCTAGCAGCACCAAACTGACTTTTTAACCTGTATATCCAACCATGCTCAGTGGGAGATTTTGCACAGATTTTTTGAAGTTTAGAAAGCAAGAGATGTTTTAGGCATCTGGAAGAAAGATTTACTGAAAACCAGACAAGAGAAAACTGCTTTCTGCTGCTCCACTTGACTGTACTATGTATAACAGCCATACATTATTCTCAGCTCAAGTTAAGTCTAATTAGTATCACACAGAGAAGCTGCAATGTTTTCCAGTGTGGTGATTTAATAAGATCACCATGTACCAACATCACCACAAACGTTAGAGCATGAAAACGATTTTCATATGAAATGTAAATGTAAAATGTCATACAGTAAAATGCATGCCATTTGGAGCTATGTAAATGACTTTAAGGTTGAAATTCTAATCATTATAAGCAAAGCACATAAAGGCCGAAGCTAATTAGAGCTGCCAAGCAGCTTCATTAGCAGAAATCCACACATCTAATGCTGCTCTATTCCCACTCCTACCAGGTTTATTTATAGGCGATGTCAATAAATCTCATTAACAAAGCAAGCTATTTCACGTAGGCTTGCTTGGAGAGCCCCACTGGTTCATTTTTTGTTTTCGGCTAAAACCATTTCCTTGGTAAATCGCTCATCTTAATGCAAAAATATGCAGCTCATTGGCGATAGGAATTTGTTTCTCAGTGAAATGAGGAAAACTCTTTCTAGCAAATTACGAGCTATGGAAGCCATTAAGTATGACTCTGGGCTCCTGCAATGCAGTGCAATCTCTCTGTGCTTCAGCAGTCAGACAGGTTCCCCTTGACCAATCAGAGTGAAGAGCTGCCTATGTCACGTCACCTGGATTTCATTAATATGGAGACAATGGACATGTTGATGGCACCCAAAGGACAAATACGACATCTCAGTATCTTCACCGGTGATGTAAGCAGCAGACAGATGGGAACAATAGAACAAGCTCTGGCTAACGGTTTTAGAAAGGGATCCAAAATGGGAGAGAAAGACAGCCGTTCAATCTGAGCATGTAAACAGCGCACTGTGTGTGTTGCTGTCTTACTGGTCATCTATCAAGGACATTCAATACATTACAGTCCTCATGGATGAGAAACGCAAAGGCCCAGAAATGAAATCTAAAAAAAAAAGGGTTGTTCTTACAGGGACAGTTCACCCAAAATGAATAGTTTGTCATCATTTATTCACCCCATGTATGTCTTTTTTCCATCTGTGTATCACAAAATGTAATTTTAAAAGAATATCCTTGCTACACTTTTCCATATAAAGAAAGTAAATGGGAACTGAAGCTTACGGGGAAGATTATCAGTGAATAAGTATTTCAATGTTGATCTGTTCCTCACATAAATATATTATATGTCTTCAGAAGATTTGGAACATAGTCTACAAATTGTTTGGCCTACTTTAATGCTACTTTTTGTGGTACTTTTTTGTTTCTTTCAATATATGGAAATGAGCAGCCTGGATATTCATAATATATTAAACTTTTGTGTTCCACGGAAAAAAGAATGAGTAAATGATGAGAGAATTTTCACTGTCGTGAATAATATGAACACATTTAGTTACACTTTAATGTATTCATTGATTGATACCAAAACAAGAGGCCCTCATTCATTCTTATTAGCTACAGGAGCAATGAAAACAAAGAAACACGCCAAATAGGGAAGTGTGGCGGCATTAAAAAGTGCTGTTTTGGCAGACCTCATTTTAGTGGCCTGCATTATTGCAGCAGCACTATTTTTGCTCATTCCCTTGGTCAGTAAAATATCTTGGCCAGGCAATATATCTGTCTCTTGGAGCTGTCAACATCAACGACAACAAAATACTTTTATCATTTTTGCACAGGCACAAAATAAATTATCATTTAATTTTTTTAAACGGTCTTGCTTGGCTATTCAGAGTGCTGAAACGCTCACACATATACTTTCGTGCATTAATGCAACTTGCCTTTTCTTTTTCCTTTGTTATTAATTGCAATGTTGGCTATGTTTTGTTCATTAGAGATTATATACCGTAATCAGCGAGGTCCAGTTTCTTAACAGAACCCAAAGTTATCATAAATTATATTCATTATTTAATATTCCATCATATCACTTTTTTTTTTATAAATACTTTGAGTAAATTAGCCACTCATACTACCTGTATGATCATGTTGGCCACTATAATTGTGGAGAAAGGAAAGCCTGGCACTGAAATCATCCAAGATTATATTTTTCATAGCGCAATCCTCCTGATATTAATCTTTCAATGAATCTTGAGACATGGGAGAAAATTTACCACAACTTTATCTGCAATTAATTTTCAAAATAGCAACATTTCCACTTTGAAATGAATCAGAGATGATCACTAGAATGTTCTGAACATAAATGTAACCAACCAAGTACTTCATATACAACTAAACAAAATGTAAATATTGTAGATTATAGCTAGTTGTCACACAGGGAAGTTGTCATTAGTGCTAATTCTGCTCAAATTGCACAAATGCATGTTTTCTCTAGCTAGGTTTTGCGGTTTGGGTTTTAGAAGAGTTCACAACCTTTTTAAATTTTAATTGTAAATTTAAATTTCATAAATATAAACAATTCTTCAGTTACCATATTTGTTGGCCAAAACAACGTTTTAATATTTTGCTACATTATCATTTTCCTTTTTAGTTTTTGTTTTATGAATCCTCTCAGTTATGTGAAGCGTAACCATGGTTCCCTGAGTGGAAACGAGACACTGTGTAATCACATTGGGACACGATCTGAATGTCACGTGGTCTGAAGCCTCGCTTCGTGCTATTGAGTCAGATTTTCAGCATGAAGGCACAAGCCTGTGCAGCTGCTGGAGAGTATGGCCAGTTTATGCAGTGTCTTGTTCCCACTCAGGGAACCAGGGTTACGCTTCACATAACCGAGACGTTCCCTTTAGTTGGAACTCGAGATGATTAATCACATTGGAAACAATGTACATTCATGCCATGCGAACAGTAGTTGCCAACTGTCTATGCCCATCTGGGAAGTATAAAGCGACACACAAGCGAGCTAAAGCGTCTGAATAAAACAGAGGAAATTATGAGTTTATTCCTGTTCCAGCAGAGAGAACCTGGGAAGTTGGAGTCAACCCTTATCCAGATTATAAAATCTAACAAATGTATGCAAAGAGGAGCATTCTGCCGCCATGCAAATGTCCTCCAAGGATGCACCTCAATCCAAAGCCCATGAACCTCATTCTGCAGCCGGGCTCATGCATGATCCCCTCTGCTGCGAGCAGTTCGCTTTGAATGGGGAGGGGAGAGAGGGAAAGGCAGAGGCCTCTCCTCCACTGCCTTATTCATGAGTGACACAGAAAAAGACAATAGGGACAAGGGGCTAATTTGCTTCCTTACATCCAAATGATAAATTCTCTCATACAGCATTTTTAATAGCGGTGGCTCAAGATGCGCATGGTAACTCTTTCTCATGCTTGTTCATCAGAAAATGGCCACCGATGAGATGAGACTCATGCTTTTGCTCAAAGGGAGGGCGGCCAACACGAGGAAGAATCCAATGTCCGTTCGCACTGCAATCTTCTCAGACACAAAGTCGAAATCCCAAACTGCCCCTGCACATGGAGCTCCAATCTGGAGGTCGTGGAACTGGAAAAAGTGGGGATAACACCTCGTGGTGAGAAATTGCGAGCCTCAAACAGTGCTGCTGTCCCCATCGAACCTTTGAAATGTTTGGAAAAAAAACACATTAAAATTGCTCCGAAATTACGCTGTATAAAATGACGCGAGTTGCTTCTTAAACTGTGTTGCCACTCAAAAGGAAGAATAATAATGATCATCACTTCGGCGTGAGTCATTGGTACAACACGGGCCAGACGAGATTGTGCACTGAAGAACGGAAAATCTGACTCGACAACGCAAAGCAAGCGCCTTTATGGAGCCCATGTTGTAGCTTCCTAAGGGCGTCGCTTAAGCACGATCAGCCAATAAATTGGATATTGTCTTCAGACCACGTGACACTCAGGGCATGTCCCAATGTGATTAAGCAGCTCAAGCTCCTATGAAAGGGAAAGTGATGCAGATGGTTGTGGGTGAGAAACTGATCAAAATATAACTCTGCTGTGCTTCCTATGTCACCATCTAGCACTCTGCACATACGTCAAGCATTAGGAAGTGTAATTGAGCTTGAAATCATGATCGTGCATAGAGTCTGCAATGACAAGTTGTACAGTGAATATGGAGTTATATTTTGGTCTGTTCTCACCCAAAACCCAAAAGTGGATCACTTCAAAGACATGGATTAAACAAATGGAGTCTGATGGATTACTTTTATGTTGACTTTATCTACTTTTTGGAGGGTTTGGAGTTCTGGTCGCCATTCACTTGCATTGTAAGGACCTACAGAGCTGAGATATTCTTTTTAAATATTTGTGTTCTGCAAAAGAATATTTATTATTTTTACTATAAACATAATTTGTCAAGTTCTTGTGCACAAATTGTAAAGAAATGGTTATATTTTCCCTCATTTTAAGCAGGTCCCATTAATGGTGACACCAGTCAAACAGAATGGTCTCTGCATTTACATGTGTGATAATAATGTAACATGATGTTTTTATTATTATTTATTTTATTTTGTTACACTGTTAGCTGTCAACACAGGAAGATTATCTTTGGTAACAATTAACTGAGCTAACAATCCAACCTGTATTCTACATTGAATTGAATGCTAAATTTGCCATATAATAAACATTTGACTTTACTTTTGTATCTTTTGTATTTTGTGAGAAAATGGAAGAAGCAGGAGGTTGCTCCAAAACATATGTTAATACATCTGAACATGTTTAATACAGTAGATTATTCATAATTCTTCCTTGATATGTAAATTTGTTATGAAGCCTGTTTTTTTCCCCAGAATTTAAGAATCAGTGCTCTAAAAGTCCTTGTACTGGTGCTTTCAGTATACAGTAAAGTGGTGAGATAATAAAAACTATAGAGAGAGTTTGGTGCCATTTTTTTTCCTCTCATATTTGTATCCATTCAGATGTGACTAATTTCTAAAGTGAAATTATATGGGCAAGAGCTCCACAGTGTAGGATACATTCCCTCTTCTGAAACAGCACTTTTCAGCATACCATGAAATAGTACCTGCTGTGAGGAATCTACCATCTGTAATTCATGGCTAAGACATATTGCTTAAAAATAAGTGGTTTCGATTCAGAAGAGAAATTTTCAAAATCTGTTTTGAGAGCTCAACTGGGCCTCATTCATTTCCTAGCTTGATCTGATACAGGAATTTTAAACACACTCCAGAAGGTAATACTGTCTCATCTGGTTTGTTTGTTGTTTGTATAGTTCCGATTTCACTTCATTCCACTGTGCTCTTGAAAACAGCTGCACTGAATATCGAGCCTGTGTCTCAGAGTGGGATTAAATAGCTCCTGTTTCAAAACTGAAAATTGAACTCTGCTGCTTTCCCTCAAAGCTTATTAACATTTCATTGCACTTCTAAGACTGTTTGATCTTTTTCTCAGAGAAAAGTGCAGTAAATGCAGATATCCTGTGCATCAAATGGGATCTCTTCAGGTACAACCTATATTCTGAATGCTAAATTCTTAAGATAAAGTTCAGAAACAGCACCAATAAACCAGCAGAGTAAACCAGTTCTAATACCTTTTAAATTACAGAGCACAACAGTCTGGTTCTGCAAGTAAAAAAAAAAAAAAAAAAAAAAAAAAAAAAAATTATATATATATATATATATATATATATATATATATATATATATATTCTCAATAGAAAACTGATTTTTAACAATCATTTTTAAACCTTTAAAGATTGACCTACCATGATCTCGGAGTTTCAATTTTTTTACCTCACTGTAAAAAAAAAAGAAGAAAAAAGTTCAATTGATGTTAAAAACCCAGCATCTGTGGTTGCCAGAAATAGTTGTGTCATATTCCCTGTTGTCTTTTGTTTTTGTGCTTTTATTTTGGAATTCTGGTTTAGTTTCCTGTTTCCTGTGTTAGTTTTGTAGTCTTTGTAGTTTTATTCCTTGATTGATTCTCACTGATTGTTTTCTCATTCCCTGCTTGTTTCCCCAGGTGTTCCTTGTTTTCCCTTGTGTATTTAAGCCCTTGTTTTCCATGTTTGGTGCCTGGTTTTCTGCGTTTTGTTATATACTGAGTTACTTTGGTCATCTGTTGTTTGCAATAAAGCTGCACTTAGATCCTCATTCTTTGCCTGCCTCATCAGACCATATTTGAGGCTTTATGGTATGTAAGTTTGATGCCAGTCTATTTTATGGTTCACTACCATTTATATTATTAAATTAGAACTTTATATACTAACCTTCTGTAGAATAAAATAGCTTTTATAAGGTTACTGATATGACTGAACTCTTCATATCACATGAGTGGTCATGCTTTTATAAACACAGCAACAACAAAAAAAACGTCCTCTCACATTCAACTGCTTTTATTTTCAGCAAACTTAACATGTGTCTTAATATGTATAAACTAGGGCTGTCGATTTAACACGTTAATTCAGTGCGATTAATTTGATAAAAAAATGTGTTAAACTCATTTACACAATTAATCGCAATGCCCCTGGGACCATAAGGAAGATTCCTGAGAAATGCAAGCTTGTACAGTAGTACCAACTGTTTACTCCAGAGGGCAATAAGCGAAACTTCAGCTGTATAGCAACGTGCAGTTTATACAGTGAATAAAACAACTGTTCAGCTGGCAGCACAACACAAACATGCGTTACATTCTTGTGTTCAAAACACTTGGAGCGCAAATTTGAACTAAGGGATCTCAAGATGTGATTAAGTATTAAACTATAACTTGACACAGTGACCTAAAAATGTTATGTTTAAGATCCAACGCAATCCATGCATACAGGTGCAAATTGACAGGTCCTTAAACTAGCCCTCATAATAAATCTCGAACTGATTGACAAATTCACTTGTGAAATGGATTGATGTGAACTGTATGTCAATGATTGGCTTATGTTCAATATTATGGTAGTAAACAATACATTGTATTCTAAAGTTGTATTCGTTTTTTGTATTGTCTTAATGATTAACTCTTCTGCCACAAGAATGTAATGCATTTTAATTATCTGAATATTTTATATATATATATATATATATATATATATATATATATATATATATATATATATATATTTCTGGGGGGAATGGCCCAAGCCCTCACCTTCCAATCCAACAGGCAGAACACTGACATTCCTGTCTTGCAGGAAATCATGCACAGAACGAGCAGTACGCCTGGTGGCATTGTAATGCTGGAGGATCATGTCAGGATGAGCTTGCAGGAAGGATAACACATGATGGAGGAGGATGTCTTCCCTGTAATGCACAGTGTTGAGATTTCCAGCAATGACAACAAGCTCAGTCTGATAAATGAGTCCATAAACCATCACCCCTGGTGAGACAAGACAATGACTCGTCAGTGAAGAGCCCTTTTTTGCCAGTCCTGTCAAATCCAGTGAAGGTGGGTTTGTGCCCATAGGTGACTTTGTTGCTGGTGATGTCTGGTAAGGACCTGCCTTACAACAGGCCAACAAGCCCTCAGTCCAGCCTCTCTCAGTCTATTGCGGACAGTCTGAACAATGATGTAGGGATTGTTCCTGGTGTAACTCGGGCAGTTGTTGTTTCCATCCTGTACCTGTCCCGCAGGTGTGATATTCGGATGTACTGATCCTGTGCAGGTGTTATTACATGTGGTCTCTCTGTAGAGCTGTCAAAGGCGTCTCAAAGTACGGACGTTGCATTTTATTGCCCTGGCCACATCTGCAGTCCTCATGCCTCCATGCAGCATGCCAAAGGCACGTTCACGCTGATGAGCAGGGACCCTGGGCATCTTTCTTTTGGTGTTTTTTAGAGTCAGTAGAAAGCTCTCTTAGTGTCCTACATTGTGACCTCAATTGCCTACCGTCTGTAAGCTGTTAGTTGTCACGTATCCACCAGACCCAACTCCCTCACCATCTGTCAACCGCTCTCACTCGCCTGAGTTCTAATAACGCATACTTGCAGCTCATCATCACCTCATTTGGACATACACTTAAACATTCACACTCAGTCAGTATCTAGCCTTATTGTAAGGTAACTTTGATTCCCCCCTTGCTCAGCCGCAGTAGAAAACTGCATCTCTATTTATTACTTTGTCAGCAACCTGTTTTGGAGATACAAAATAAGTTACTCTGTAAATTATGTGATTACTGCATATCTGCTCCCCTGTGTTAGCCTCACCAGTTTGTCTATGAACTGTTCTAGATATACATTACAAGTGACTCTGAGAATACAGCGTTTCTTCTCACCTGTGCTTCTCCTTCCTGTTTGTCTATGATCTGCTCCAGCCGTGAAAGATTAGTGACTTTGTAAAATCTGTGTTTACTGCATATCTGCTTGCCTATTTGAAATGTACCTGTTATACCACGAGCCTATCTGAACGCTCAGGAAACGTGACTTTGAAAACTCTGAAAATGTTTGTTGATGTACAAACCTACTCCTCTGTTCATGCACGTGACTCACCTGTGATCCCATCTGACGTTTAAGTTACCTGTTTGAGCACGTTGATCTGGAAATTTACCTCTTATGGATTTGTACCTTCTGCCTTGACTCTCTGATTGAATATACTGTAGACTGTCTCTAAAAACTGTGTACCACACCTGAATACTAACCTTGCTTGCTTACCTGCTTTTCCAGTATCCTGTGTAATAAACTCCCGCATCTGGGTTCATCTCAAGCTTCTTGAGTCAGCATGTCATTACATTAGTGTCTTAACGACCGTTCCACAGGTGTTATGTTCATTAATTGTTTATGGTTCATTGAACAAGCATGAGAAACATTGTTTAAACCCTTTACAATAAAGATCTGTAAAGTTATTTGGATACTTACAAAAATATCTTTAAAATACATTGTTCTGAAAAAGAGACGTTTCTTTTTTTGGTGAGTTTACATGTGTTTCAAAATTACTATTCTTTAGAACTAAAACTTTTAAATGAGAGAAAATATTACTGAGCGCACCTTTAAAAATGATATTGTTACATGGCTTAGAACTTTTTTATGAAGGATTTTATTAAAACCCTAAACAATGAATGGGAAAAATATGACATTTTAGTGCTCTATTGTTGAACAACCTATTAAAGTTTAGTTGGATTCTTTATTCTGATTTTTATATAAACACTTCTCAATTTGTACTCGAATGTACCTTTCTAAAACTATA
This sequence comes from Moxostoma hubbsi, assembly GCA_032164185.1. NCBI lineage: Eukaryota > Metazoa > Chordata > Actinopteri > Cypriniformes > Catostomidae > Moxostoma > Moxostoma hubbsi. Next base: position 15,116,190 of record JAVLUX010000047.1, on the reverse strand, counting down.
TGGTATTCATAATTTAATTCTGAATGCACCACCCTGTATGGGAAATACATTGATTTCTCAAAGGACAACATGCAGCATTAGATTTTGGATAAAAAGTTTTTTAATAGATTTTTAGAAAATCATAATTTACATATGCAGATTGTTAACAACAGTGCATCAAGACACAAAGAGCACATTACATACATCATCTACATAAATGGACGGTCTGATACACTGCCAAATGTCCTTGGAGCTTTAGCTGTGCAACTTTTGTCTATCACCCCCAGCACTTTGGCCATGTATTAAATAAATTTTCAGAATAGAAATGATCTTCAAACACATTGGTTTTGATGGGCGCAAAGGGCCGCTATTACACATCTGTGTGCCATATTCAACATTGTTATTTTTAAACGAGTAGCACTTGTTTTCCTGGATATCTCCCAAGTCTTCAGGGACGCCGGCACTGACAGATAAGTTACGTAATCGGCACAGAAGTCTGGAAAGAGCTTTTTCAAGTAAATACATCTGAGTCAGAGTCTGTAATTGAGACTGGCAGAGCATTTGATCTGAAAGCAGTGTAGGGTTCTTTGTGCCTATGAGACTCGGCCCAGTTCACTGACTCTAGATCTGTCCTCCAGAGGTCCTCTGTGTCAGTGAATGTGTTTCTGTGAGTCACGCTGACTTGAGAGCCTCAAAACCACAGAACTTCCAGCGTTTCTCCAACGTTGCACCAACGCCGCTAAACTCCTGCTTGAACATATTGGGCAGCCGAAGCATAAGTCTCTCCAATTCACTGGCCGAAATCTGAGGAAAGGAACACGTGACAAGCTTACCCTCTGAAAAAGACATCCTAAACTAGCATTAGCTGGTTTAAGCTGATTTAGCTGTTCTCCCAGCCTGGCAAAGCTGGTCTAGCTCTTCTCCTAGCCTGAACAGCAGGCAAGTGCCCAAAATTTCACTAAAAAAGCAAACCAGAGAAGCCTGACCAGGTTGGGCACCAACTAATACCAGTAAACCAGCATGGTGGGACAATTGTACTCAAAAAGACAGAAGTTCATCGCCTATTTCACATTTAAAGACTTGCAATTTTTTATAATCTGTTGTGCTAGTTTGCATTGAACACAACGCAGACAAGCGGTAACAAGATCATTCTACCGTCTGACTGTATGTTACTGTTCAATTCAATCCAAGTCTTGATTGAACAAAATAACAGAGGAAGGGGCTTGAAGTAGTGTTGAAACCTGTCCCGGAATAAAGCCTTGACGTTCCGTATTTTGGCCAAAACGTTCAAGGGTAAAACTGCTGGTTTCTCTACTCTTATTTCAAGTAAATTAATGTTTAGATTAGGAAGAGATAAGGGGAAAAAGTGAATGTTGATTTTATAGTCTTTAAAACATTTCTTCAAACGGTATCTATAGTCAACTCTTCTTATCAAAAAGACCCCATGAAATGGCTTGACAAGCACAGTTTTCCTATTCTATTGTATTCTATGCTGATGCTTTTCCTTTTGAAACAGGAATTTGGGATGATCAAAGGGTGTGTACCTTATTTTGAAATGGCCAATTGCCTTTAGTTTCCGTTACAGTGCAGCAAAATCGTACATGACAACTCAAATCATGTGAAAGCAAATAAGACATTTTTAAAATGAATTCATTCTACACACTTTTTATAATTCAAGAGGGGACCTGTTTATTCTAGAGAGTTTTTTTTAATACAAACCTGAATATTCCTATGCACACAAGTAAACAATACTTTTGGTCTGTTTTACTGGAAGAGAAAGACTTTGGTACTTTAAAAAAAGTACATTTGGTCAACTTATGCAAACTAGTTTTACAGTGTCAAGAAAAAGTATGTGGACCCTTTGGAATTACCTGCATTTATGTATAAATTTGGTTTTGGTCTTCATCTAAGTTACAATAATGATAATCTGTTTTAACTAATAACACTAATTATTGTATTGTTCTTGTACATATTGAACACATCATTTAAACATTCATAGTGTAGGTTGGAAAAAATATGTGAACTTCTAGGCTAATGACGTCAACAAAAGCTTAATGGAGTCAGGAGTTAGCAAACCTGGCATCCAATTAATGAAACGAAATTGAAGGTGTGGGTTAGAGCTACTAGAAGTGAGCTACTCTCCCTAGAAGTGGCCGTCCAGCCACGATGACTCAAAGGGCACACCACAGAATGCTCAATGAGGTAAACATTATTCTTAGAGTGTCAGCTAAAGACTTGAAGAGACCATTGGAACTGGTTAACATCTCTTTTCATGGGTCTACTATATGGCAAACATTGGCATGTTGTTCACATGAAAACATTGCTGCATGCCAAAGACCACCTTGACACTCCACAACGCTACTGTGAAAATGTTTTGTGGACTGATGATTAATGTTGAATTGTTTGGGAAGAACTACATATGTCGTTAAAATAGTGCCACATACCAACATGAAAAAATCATCCCAGTGGTGAAGTTAGGTGGAGGGAGCATCATGACTTGGGGCTGCTTTGGGGCCTGGAATGCTTGCCATCGTCGAGGGAAATATTAATTCCCAAATTTATCAAGATTATCCTACAGGATAATGTCAGGGTAGCAGTGTGCCAGCTGAAGCTCAGTAGACCCTAAACATCAAAGTAAATCCACTTCAGAATGGCTTTAAAAGAAAAGAAAATCCACCTTTTGGAGTGGCCCAGTCAGAGCCCAGACCTCAACCCAATAGAGATGCTGTGGAATGCCCTGAATAGAGCCATTCACACCAGACATCCTAAGAATATGGCTGAGCTGAAGCAGTTATGTAAGGAAGGATTGCCCAAAATTCCTTCTGAAAGTTCTGCAAGTCTAATCCGCTGTTAATGGAAATGCTTGGTTGAGGATATTCCTGCCAAAGGAGGATCGACCAGTTATGAAATCCAAGGGTTCACTTATATTTTCCACAGCACTGTGAATATTTAATATATTGTGTTCAAGAAACACATGAAAGATTACAACTGTTTGTGTATTGTTAGCATAAGCACATTGTTTTTGTCTATACTTGTGACTTTCATGAAGATGAGATCACATTTTATGACCAATTAATACAGAAAACCAACTTATTCCAAAGGGTTCACATACTTTTTCTTGCCACTGCAGATGGCTTCAAAGTTAACAGACATGGACTAAAAGCTACAAACTTCAATAATTTTTGCAGCCTAGTGTAAATAACACACTATTGTCTATTTGGATTATGCAGTGGCTATTTGCATTATGCAGTTGTTTGCAAAATATTCACATTTTTTCATGGGGTCAAAATGAGGATATTTTAAATTAAATTTATGCATGACAAATACAGTATATGACAATTGTTTTAAGTCCAATTTATTTTTCATTATGATTGTAAACTCATTGTCATAACACCTCGATTCATTAATTAACACAAACAATCACCTTTGTATCAAGTCTCTGGATGTAAGACCACAGATATTCAATGTTGGCTCCAAATGGATGAACATGGAGGAAGGTGGATATAATTCCTGTGTAGGGAGACAGACAATAGAACAGGCTTGTGACTGAACATATGTGGCCACATTTGCCACTGAATAGTAGGCAAGGCAAAAGATGCAGCCTGCACAGTCATAAATATGCTGCTTGGAGCAAAAAAAGCATACCTCCCCCTCTTAAGCTGATTACTTCTGGAGAGGTCCTGCAAAGGTAAAGCACTGATGCAGAGACAGAGAAATAAGTGCCTTGCCTGAAGGGCCTGGGCCAATATTTATTTCCTTGATTTATAGGTCGTAACACTGCCAATTACGAAGGAGCCTAATTCAATTGCCTCTGCTAGAACTACTTTCACATAGCCAAATTTGAGGAGAGAAGAGGATTTTTCAAGATGTCCAATTTGATTTTGAAATTCAGTGCATAATAGCTGAGACTGCACTGCAAGAAATTAATTTCTTAATCAGTATTTAGGCTTGCTTTCCAGTTAAAATGTCGAAACATCCTTAATGTAAGATACATTTACTCAAGAAGTAAAATTGTGTACTATATGTTTTCAGAGGAATTAAGTCTATTTTACTTACTTTTAAGCAGAAATCCAATTTTGTGAGGTTTATCCTCAAAATAAGGATACTGTGTGTCCTTTTATAACAACTCTGATTGTCTATAACAATTTTGCTTCTCAAGTAAATTTATTGTGTTTTAAGGATAGTTTATATATTTTTCCTGGAAAACAAGACACAACTGATTAAAAATGTATGTGCACTATTACCTCTCTGTTCTGCTACAATGCATTGCTATGATGGAGATAAACATATCTCTGTTTTTAAATACTCTCAGAAGTAAATTAACCAAACCATTTTCCCATTTTGCCATTTCAATGGCATATTCAAAAAAGTGACAACAAATATCTGGAGGCATTTGAAATGATGTTTACAAGGCAAGCTAATCCAAATAAGAAAATTAAACTTCTTCCTCAGATCTAACAGTCTAATGTAGAAAGTTGAGAGGAGATAGTGCAGAGACTTAAACGATTTGTGTTCTACAGTCCGTCCATTCACATCGTTCTACTCAAATGAGTTTGGCTTTTCTGCTGTTCTGGTTGAGAGCCTCTGAGTTTGTCTGATGTTTCCTCTTCCACCAATGCAGCATAATTGCAGTGTTGGGGAGTAACTAACTAAACATAGCAATGCTACTAACTTAAATACATTTTGAGCTGAATGTCAGTAGCTGTTTTCAAAATAATGAAGCTTTTCCAGCAATAAGCTACTTTTTCCAACAAGTAGCAGTGGATCATAACAAAACACTACATCACTGTCCGCCTTACGATTGAGCAAGTAAACACATTCTCCAAGAATGTACCCTCTTTCTCAAGTAGCATTGAGATGTCCAATGACTCTGATTCATTTTAGCAAATTGATATTCTGTATTGCTTAAAGGTGCTATAAGCGATTTCAGACGTTCTACTTCCAAAAGACTGAGCCATTGGATTAGCCACGCCCCCTCTCTCCAAAACCCGAACTCCAAAGATACCAAAATGAGATTTATTAAAAGCAGTTAATGTTGTTAAAAACAACAGTAGTAGAATTGCGCCCTCAACTGACAACTGTTATGAACAACATGGCATAAAATTGCATTATGCCTCAATAATTCGCAGCAAATACAACACTATGAGAACATGCAAAATGATTGACAGGCAGAAAGTTGCATTGTCCGCGGACAGTGGACACATTGTTTGCTGTTAACAGAGTCTAGATTTGTGACAGAGACCGGTGAGATATCTCAGGACAATTTTATTTCATTAATATCTTTCAGGGAGTAGGAATATTTTTTGCATACCTTTCCATGAAAAAATGTCTTACAGCACCTTTAAGCTTCAATATAGTTAGCGACTTTTTGTAAGTAACTTTTGTTAGTAGTTTTTTTAAAGGTAATTTGACTGTAGTTTATCTACAGAGTATTTTTGTTTTATTTTCCAGAAAAACATCTAATCATACTTAAACATTCAATAAATAAATAATAATAATAATTACATGACAAACAGATGATCTTGTTTTCAGACAAATCTAGAAAAATTTTGTAGTGTTCATGCTTGGAACAAGACAAAACTATTTGCCAACAGGGTTTGAAAGGGTGTGTTTTTAATGAGGTGTTCAATATGTACAGGAACAATACAATATTTTTTTCCCCTTTGAATCAAGTTTTAATCTTACCCCATTGTTTTTTAAATCATAAAATCCACACAAATGTTTTAAGATTACTCTGAAAACAAAATATATTGTAATTTTGCTTCTCAAGTAAATGTATCTTGTAGGAGTTGTTAGACTTGTTAGACATATTTTACTGGAAAATAAGACCAAAAAATTATTTTAGTAGTATAGCTTGTAGCTTTCTAAACACATAATACAGTTCAGCATATAAGTAAATTCACATATTATTGCAGAATCCGCTAGATGTTTCTCTTTTTTTTTTTATAAATAAAAGGGATCATAAAATAGCCTTTTGTTATGTATTTATTATTATTATTATTTATCAGCCGTACTGCCCTGATAAAGCCATTTAAAATCTTAATAGATGTATTCATACAGAAAAAAATAACAGCTGAATTTGCACAAATATCAATTAAACGATTGCATTCCCTTTGACAATTGACATGCACTTCTACCACAAAAACCTGTGAGCAGCCATTGATGCTTAAGGAGGCAACATATATATTAAATATAATTGTTCACCCAAAAATTTAAATTTTCTCATCACAAGGCCCTTTCCTACTGGTCCTACTGGTTTTCCTAAAGCGTATTTTAGGTACTTTCCCCAATGACTACTTTACGTCGCCTTCGCACCTAAGGAACTATAGTTCCTCAGAACCATTTAGGGGGATTTTAATCTCCTACTCCAGAGTAGATATTTTAGGGGCGTATAGGGACAGTAGGAGACTGTGGGAGGTGCTGCAGGCTGGATTGGTCAAAAACCTTTGACACAAAGCATTGAGAAAACAGAGTCCACAGCTGCCATTTGTAAACAACTAGCTGCTAGCCTGCTACTTAGAGGATTGCTCTAATTTCACAATTCCCTGAACATAAATAAAATAAAACCAACAAAAAGTCCAAAGAGGATCACCTGTTTCACACACGTGTGTGTGTGTGTGTGTGTGCGTGTGCGTGTGCGTGCAGAGCTGCTGCGTGATTTCAATGGGAGACACACTTTGAGTTTTCATTGCATCTGTACTGTTTGTACTGTGTGATTATATTTCTGGGTACTACATCTAATTATTTCTGGGATGACGGATAGATGTTTATTGAGATTGAGTAATTAAACTGTTGGACACTAAACAATTATGAAATCTAGTTTACTCGAGAGAAGTATTGTGTGCCTGTTACTGCATGGTTAACTTGCATCAATATGTATTTTTTTAAGTCAAAATGAGTGAGTATTTGTCTAAAACTATTGAGTGGGTCTTATTCAAGCAGTTGTCTGCTTTTCTCTCACAGAAAGTCTGGCTTTAAAAAAGGTCACTCAACAAGAGTTTGCCTCTTGCCAGTAGCTGCGACTAGCGTGAGCTAACTCCAAATCATCTGTCCTCATCCTCCTTGACTTGTCTGCTGCTTTCGACACAGTGAACCACAAGATTCTCCTGTCCACCCTCTCTGACCTGGGAATCACAGGAACGCACTTGGATGGGCTGAGTATACTTCACTGTCAGATATTTCAAGGTCTCTTGGAAAGGAGAGGTTTTCAAGTCATACCAGCAGACTACTGGTGTTCCTCAAGGATCAGTGCTTGAACCCTTCCTCTTCTTGATATACACAACATCACTCGGACTGATCATTGAGGCACATGGCTTCTCCTACCACTTCTACGCAGATGACACACAACTCTACCTGACGTTCCAGCTTGATGACCCTATGTCTCAGCTTTTGTCTCTGCCTGCCTCTCTGACATTTCTGCCTGGATGAAGAAATGTTACCTTCAGCTCAACCTTGCCAAGACAGAATTCCTTGTGATCCCAGAAAACCCATCTGTTGACAACAACCTCACCATTCATTTTGGCTCAAATAAATTAACACCAGTCAGAACAGCTCGGAACCTGGGAGTGGTGGTAGATGACCAGCTTAATTTTACCACCCACATCTCATCAACCACCCGGTCTAGAATATTTGCACTCTACAACATCAGCAAAATCAGACTTTTCCTGTCTAAATATGCTGCACAGCTCCTGTTCCAAGCTCTGGTCATTTCAAGACTGGACTACTGTAATGCTTTGTTGACTGGCCTCCCAGCTAACACAATTAATCCACTGCAGATGGCCCAGAATGCAGCAGCACATCTGGTTTTAGATCAGCAAATAAGGGCTTGTGTCACCCCACTCTTGATTTCACTTTACTGGCTACCTGTAGCTGCCCACATCAAATTCAAGGTTTTGGCTCTGGTTTTCAGGACAGCCAATGGAACCGCACCATTTTACTTCAATTCACTTCTCAAGGTCTATGCTCCAACTTGCTCTCTGCGGTCTATGAATGAGCGCTGCCTGGTGGTCCCGTCACAAAGAGGCTCAAAGTCTCATGATCTCATGATCGTTCACGTTCTCTGTTCCACTTTGGTAGAATGAGTTTCCAACCTTCACACTGTTTGCTGAAACCATCACAACATTTAAGAACCAGCTGAAAATACATCTGTTCCACAAGAACTTAACCATTCCACACTAATTGCACTTACGATACACAAAAAATTTATAAAAATACTTCTCTGTCTCTTTCTTCTGTGCTAGCCCCATACTACACCAGCCACCTTGAGAGCTTGCAGTACAACAATGTAGATGTTGTTGAACTTTGTATGTCAAATTTGGATAAAAGCATCTGCTATATGACTGAATGTAAAATATATGAATATGTATTTCAGTACAATAATTTATATTGAGTCATAAAAGCCTTTATTGTAAAAGATTGTGTCAATAAATAGGTTTATAGTGCATTTTCAACATGTTGGCCACTGAGTTCAGTGTGTGCTGTGTGGTAGTCTGACCGCCTCTCCTCTCACCCCGGCTGCAGCAGCATGGAGCTCCACATAGACAGGTCTCGTGCCATTCATTCTTTTATGCTGTCTTTATGTGATTTTTGGAGGTTGAAATATCTGATCACCATTCACTTGCATTGTAGAGCTAAGATATTCTTCTAAAAATCTTTGTGTTCAGCAGAAGAAAGAAAGTCATACACATCTGGGATGGCATGAGGGTGAGTAAATGATGTGAGAATTAAAATTTTTGGGTGAACTATCTTTTTAAGAATCAAGAGTATGTAAATTAAGGTATTTTTTGGAATTTTATGTAAATATATGTTTTTCAGCTTCTTCGAGGAGACTAAATAAAATAATGATCTTATTTTAGTATTTTATCTCTCTAATTTCTTTAATGCTAAACATCTAACAGATTCTGAAAGGGGTATTTAATTTTATGAGCACAACTGTACATGCCCTCTCTGTGAGCACCAGTGTTGTGCAACTATTAGAGTGAAGGCTGTGTGGTCTTCTCTGGGTTAGAGCAAATGAAGCACCTGGCAAAGAGAAGAACAGCTCCCCCGAGTCCTTTTCAATAGATCATCATCCTAAAATATGACAGAGAGTGTTGACTTCTTCCCCACTGCACAGCTGTCGTAGTATCCACCTTTCCCAGTGTTATCATACCGGTTCAAACATGGCCTGGACAGCCTTGTGTTCAACTGCTTGGCTGATCCTGCACCTGCTTGCCCTCATGCGTTTTAAAGCAAGGACTCAATCCTCCAAGCACATCTGCTATTCCAACCCCTCAGCACACAGCTCAAAATGTTTTATAGATCAAGTGGATTTGGAATAATTACCAAGCAAGAGAGCCTCTTTCTCTGATCTCAAAGGACCCCGAATGACCATCTCGTTATTCTTCTCTCGATGGTGGTAGAGTGACGTGGTGCCATTGACACCCTGTACACATGCATTCAAAGAGAAAACACAACATCAGGATGCAGCACTTTTCATGAATAGGGCATATAATAGGGCCTGAAACTTATAAAAAAATCTGTGTGAAAGCATGTTTAAAAAATTAAAGGAAAGGAGGTGCTTTACCATCAGAAAACACTGATCATAAACTGATCAGGATGTCAAGCTATATTATTTGAGCTTGACAAGCCACATAATTGTGGCTATATTATATGAGCTGTTGTATTTTCTATAATTTTTTTTCATCAGGTTTGAAAATTGTGTTACAAACAAAGGTAGCAAGTTACCGTTACCAAGATTTTGGCATACAGTTTAATAATAAGATTTATAATGATAGCATCCACTTGGGAGAGCATTTTAGAAAAGCTACATTTTTTAAAAAATTGGATTTTCGAAACTTCTCTCCCAAGTGAATACATTTGAAAACTCTGTTTTGTGTTGCAGTGAGGGCATGGAAAACAGACATAAAAAAACAAAAAAAACAAAACATGACATGTTGTCATGTGACGCAGTCATGTGATCCATTTACCCAAAATGATCAAGATGGCGGCACATGTTGTAGCGGCATTGTTGTGCCTGATATTCACTTTGATAGCATTGTAAAAGATAAATGTTACTTAGTATTAGTGTGGATGTGGCCTAAAACTAGCTACTTATCATGCTAGGTTAATTGTACGTTAGATAATAGTTTATATAAAATATGTTAAAGAACTTGCAAAAAACAAAACAAAGGATTTGTGGCTATATTCATGGAAAGTGTAATCATGTCATGCAGTGTAATCTCCACAATGAAAATAAATGAGTGATGAGATCATACAAACTGATCTTTGAGTAGGTCATACTGCTAAACTTTACTCAAAATGCACCGCTGTCTGGTGTGTAGAGAAATCAATGCCTATTGACATTTAACAGCCTCTCCTTCTAAGACGCTGCTCAGATGGCAGGTCATAAGTCACATGGAGGCTGAATCAAAGCATGCTTTATAGCAAATGTCCTTGCCTACACATTGTGCACTGTCAGATACCCTCGGGGATAACCAATGACACAGTAGTGCATATAGCATGGGTCTAAAGCCATATACAGTTGAAGTCAGAAGTGTATATACACCTTAGCCAAATACATTTAAAAATATAAAAATATGTTTTTCACAATTCCTGACATTTAGGGTCATCTTAGGTCAGTTAGGATCACTCATTTATTTTAAGAATGTCAAAAGTCAGAATAATAGTAGAGAAATATTTAATTCAGCTTTTATTTTCTTTTGTCATATTCCCAGTGGCTCAGAAGTTTACATACACTATGTTTTTTAAATATGTTAGTATTTGGTAGCATTGCCTTTAAATTGTTTAACTTAGGTCAAATATTTTGTGTTGCCTTCCACAAGCTTCTCACAATAAGTTGATGGAATTTAGGCCCATTCCTCCAGACAGAACTGCCCACACATTTTCGGATTGAGGTCAGGGCTTTGTGATGGCCACTGAAATACCTTGACTTTGTTGTCCTTAAGCCATTTTCCCATAACTTCGGAGGTATGCTTGGGGTCATTGTCCATTTGGAAGACCCATTTGCGCCCGAGCTTTAACTTCCTGGTTGATGTCTTGAGATTTTGCTTCAATATATCCACATAATTTTCTTTCCTCATGATGCCATCTATTTTGTGAAGTGCACCAGTCCCTCCTGCAGCAAAGCACCCCCACAATATGATGCTGTCACCCTTAAGCTTCACGGTTGGGATGGTGTTCTTCAGCTTGCAAGACTCACCCTTTTCCCTCCAAACATTACAATTGTCATTATGGCCAAACAGTTAAATTTTAGTTTCATTAGACCAGAGGACATTCCTCCAAAAAGTAAGATCTTTGTCCCCATGTGCACTTGCAAACTGTAGTCTGGCTTTTTTATGGCAGTTTTGGAGCAGTGGATTCTTCCTTGCTGAGCAGCCTTACAGGTTATATCGACATAGGACTCGTTTTACTGTGGATATAGATACTTGTCTACCTGTTTCCTCCAGCATCTTCACAAGGTTCTTTGCTGTTGTTCTGGGATTGATTTGCACCTTTCACACAAAAACACGCTCATCTCTAGGAGACAGAATACATCTCCTTCCTGAGCGTATGATGGCTGTATGGTCCCATGGTATTTATACTTGTGTACTATTGTTTGTACAGTTGAACGTGGTACTTTCAGGCATTTGGAAATTGCTCCCAAGGATGATCCACAATTCAGCATAGTAGGATGTTTAATTGAATTGAACACAACCCAACAGGATGTTCAGTTGGAATTGGAATTTGCATACAGCAGCACACAATGTACACTATATTGTTCATATATAACTTTATAAAAATAAGTACTTTCATCAATCTTTGGGGCCAATTCAATCATTTTGTGAAATGAATGCTATTTTACCATGGTCCATAAGATAAAAATGAATTTATTGAATGGAAAGAAATATTTATTTAAGTTATTTAAAGAATTTATATATTGTCAGTTGCCTTTCAAACATTTATTTTTAATATAATTTAATGTTTCTGGAAATATATTGTGTGTACGTTAACATATTTATGGGTATCTCAGGACAAATATGTTTGCATTTAAAAAATGCATTTTCTGTTTCCTAATGTCTTGGTTTACCAAAGAATGCAGCTCTAGAGAGTTAGAACAGAAAATGCTGTTCCAGTGTGGATGAGTGGTTACTTGTTTGTGTAGACATGGAAAAATGAAATGAATTACTATATTTAAAACTACACTTACAGCAGTTATATGAATATCATTCCATTGTAATTCTAGATCCTTAAATTCAAATCTGAATTAAAATTATGCATCCTGTTTTAAAAGGAGTTCTCAATTCATTTCTGAATGATGAACAACCTGATGGGGGGCTGCTTACCCTCTCTGCTTTAGATCAACACTGAGTGGTTCTGACTTTTGCCCACTGGGAGTCTTTATGCCCATGCAAAAAAGCAGGCCATGCTCTCTCTTGCACATACAGATCAGTTGGCTAAAATTAACTTCTGCCAAATAACACATGGTGTGAAGAGATGTTACAATGTTAGTGATTCACACGCCTCTTATGAAGTGTGCTGGTATTTTAGACAAATCTTACTAATAAACAAACTTAACATCAGCATGACTTACCTTTTCATGGCTGTCAGGGCTGTGATTTGTAAAATCTACGGACTCCATGTCGTTCAAAAGCTGCCAAGAAAGAACAGTTATGTTTACTTTAAATTTAAATTAAGTTTTATTTAGATTCAGCAATTTTTTTTGTTAGTTTCAGTTTAGCTTTTATGTCATGGCGACCAATGGTGACAATGGTGACCACTATTTAAATTATACAAATTATAGTTATTGAAACTTACATCTTAATTTTATCTTGAAAGTCATTAAAATATCGAAATTACACATTTTAATCAATATATTGAATTATCCTGTGAATAGCTGGTAGGTATCATACGTGCATCTGACATAGTTATTCAGTTCAAATGCCGTAAACAGTCCTGTGCTTTCATGGTTACCAGCATTTTTCTGCCACCACAAACTCTTTTCTCTAACCGTGATACCATCATCTTTCCCTGCATTAATGTTATTTATACATTAGTGTTGCTGAGTGTCAGTGCAGTGACATGATCAGAGATGTAGTAATGAACATACTGTAGTACAGACCAGAGACAACATAGCAAGATTCATAGAGAATTGAGCGGAGAAAGAAAATGAGGGAACAGTGAAACATCTCCAGCATAAAAGCTCAACTGAATCAGGTAAACAATGTTTGTGATGTTTGTGGTCATCAGGTAAACATGTGATGCCCAGTCATTTTGTAAGATAAACCCAAGAGGAAGAAGATACCATATATCTGTGATTTAAGATCTATGATTATTAGCTGGATTAATGTTGTAACCGAGTTAAGGGGAACCCCGAGAGCTCTAACTCAATTTGAACACTGAATTTAATTATAGCACGTTTACAGTATAAGGGAAATTATGACTGGAATCTCAGTTACCCAAATGGTACATTGGATTTCCTCATTACTTCTTAGTGCACATAAATCTGCACTTATGTAAAATACAATTGATTAAAGAAGAATGTCTTAAATGTAACAGGCTCCAAGTTCACCAGAGGAAACACTGATCACCCTAATGGTGACTTCACACAAATCACAACTATCAACCAGCAACAACAAAACAACAACAATAGACATAACATTTTTAAATAACAACTATTATTTTTCTAAATAAGTTCCCTTGTTTTGACCAAAAACATAATGTTTTCAAGCTCAAGGGCTTGATGTTATTCTACACAGCAGCAAATTTGTACTTGATAATGTTGAGTCAGTAGTACTTGAAGCCAAAATTTTAAGAAGTATACTGAATATTTGAGTTATTTTTCCAAAATGTGACATTAAATGTACTGTTTAATTAGGACCATTTAAATGTTTTTATTAATGACAACTTTAGGATTTAGAGATTAACCGTAATTTAAGTAATACTAGAATGAAAACTTCAAATTTAAGCTTAAATTGAGTGAATTTTTTTTTTTTTTTTTTTTTTTTTTTACAATTTCAGATAACTATTAGTATGTTCAGTCAGTCATATTTACTCTGACATGCTATATATGCTATATACACATACCTATGCTTGCAGTGTAGACAGTTTCATTGATAATAATGAGTTATTTTGTTTAGTTTTGTCACATCGCATGACTTGCTTGCATTTCAGATAAGTGACTGCAACTTTGAAAACAGCTATTTTTGTTTTATTTACTTTTAAATGAATAGTTCATTCAATGCTGTTACCTCTAGGAAAACTCAGTATGACCTCAAGTTCACCTGGCACATAGTGCACCAAGTACATACTAAATTGTTCATGGATGCTTGTGCAAAATGGGGTTTTAGACAACCATGTTGCATTTTGATCATTGTTTCCATACATTAAACCCAGGGGGTCTCTTGAAGGTCAAAGCTGTTTAGTATTTATGATATGTGTAAAGAGGCCCCCTCTGATTCTAAAATGCACACTTCATTTATCTTCATATGGGCTCTACAGGACCACCACAGCTACTGGCATTCCCAATATCTCAGTCAAATAACATTCATGCAAACCAATGTCTGCTGTTAGAAAAATTGAGTAAACAAGGTTGGTCATTATTCCCTGTACTTGGACAAACCACTGTACTGGCACATATGATAAGGTATCATGTTGCGCTGTTCAGAAACAGAGGAGAACCTATAATCTGTATTCATATTTAATTGGACACGAATGGAAAAGGTGCTGTATGCTGGTGATCGAATAATACCCCAAAATTACAATTCCATCATTATTTACTCACCCTCACATGTATGCTTTGATTTTTTCAGTAGAACACTAAAAGAGTATTTTTGAAGAAGCTTGAAATGCAGTAGCTCTTTTGCAAACAATGAGATTTCAGAGTGACAGTTCCAAAAAGGACAAAATAAAGTAACAAAGTGTTAAGTAACAAGTTATAAATAATTAGTTACTGCACTTAAGTAGCTTTTTAAAAAATGTGTACTTTCTTGAGTATTTAAATTTGTTGCAACTTTTACTTTGCTATATTTTTTAGCCAAACACTTTCCTCTGATACATAGCCTCTCGTTACACGTTACCCAAATGAAAAAGGGTTTGTTTCATAATTTGCGAAAAGAGAGCAGAGAACCGAGCATGGTGATCCCCTTCTGTCACTCACTCGACGTTGTGTTGATTGTAGTGAAACAAGGGGTCTCTTCTTAGAGCCTCGCGTACCTCTGAACTTGAGAAAAGGCCAATGTAAAGTTGGCAGACACAATTTCCATGCCCCGCCCCCAGACATACGGGTATAAAGGGGAGCGGGCGAGCGACTGTCAGACAAATTTTTCTTCGGAGCCGAGCAGTTGTGTGATCAGCGAGCTGTGTGTCATGACTGCTTCACCCACCTCTGCAAAAGAGCTTTCTGTTGGATCTGACGGTGCATTCTAGCGACTTTCTCCTCTCTGCACGCTGTGCAGACTCTGCCCCTGGGCGCTTCCACAGTGCTTCTCTCCTAAAAGAGTTTGATTTCTCTAAAAGAGTTTATTCTCCTCTAAAAGAGTTTTTTCTCCTCTAAAAGAGTTTTTTTCTAGTAAAAGAGCAACAGACACAAGCGAGCATTGAACGTCCTATTCAGGACGCGTCTTTTTAAAGATGCCCTTCCGCCGCTGTGTAGTTCCTGGATGTGGCCGGTCATAGACGCTGACTCGTGTGCCTGGGTAGCGATCACACTGAGGCAGCGTTTGTGGATGGTTCATGTTCTTACTGCGAGTACATGACCATGGTAATGTTGCGGTCGCGGCTTTCATTTCTCAAAACGAACACCACTCCAGCCACCCCCCGCATCACTCCTTCTTCCCACAGGATTAAGGACTACCTGGCTGGCGATGGAGGTGATTTGGGGATGGCAGTGGGCTCGGTTTGGCCGGGCACAGACCCATGAACCATCCGTCCCCCCAGCATGCTCATTTGCTTCCGTCTACGCTCAGGATGATGGCGGCTTTCTTCACAGCCTCATCCCTGGAGCCACATCTGGATGATGCCATCGCCGCTTCATCGGAGAGCATTCAGGCGACCATAATGTTGGCTGTACTTTCCTCTGACGCCCACACCACTGTGCCGCGCAGCTTCTCGCCACGGAAAGAAGCTGACTGTCATAGAAAATGAATGACTTCCGGTCGATTTGATGCTTTCGACACCTCTGGTCTGAACGCACCATTAGGGTTAGCTCAGCGTGTCAATCTACAGACGCCAATAGCGCCCTCTGGAGTCAGTTTACAAAACATCCGTCAAGTGCGTTCTTTTCAATGAGAAACCTTTGACGTCAACTGTCTGATGCAATGGGCATTCGAATTTTAGCATTTTAGCGTTGGGGTACAATTTTGTCATCATGGCACATGTTGGGGGAATGATTTTAATTTCATTTGAAATCAGCAAGATTTATTCAAAGTGGTTAATATTTAATCTGTTATTTATATTTATATTTATTCTGGGTGTATTCCAAATCTTACAATCATGTGAAGAATAAACCTAAATTTAGGTTTATATTCACCAATCATGTTCACCCGGCATCCACTGTAAGACATCCTGCTCAAGTTTCGTTATTACATAAAATTGCCGGCTCAAGCGTAATGATATGGGTTTGATGTCAGAGACTCAGCGATTATGTAATTGGCTCTCGTGTGTCTTGTGACACACGACCTCAAGTTCGGATGTACATGTATTTTTTTTAATCAAACGTGCCGGTTGAATCAGGATGAAAGAGGTTCAGGATGGCTTCATGGAGGGGGAATATTTTTTCAGTTTCACACTGCTACTCACACAATGCCATTGTATTGTTTGTAATATTATTATAGTGCATTTAAAAAAAATTAATGATTATGACTGCACTTTATCTACTTGTTATGTGTTTTCTATTCTTGAAAACTGGTTAGGTTTAGGCGAAACTGTGCAGTTGGGTGCATAAAAATATCTATAAATAATGCAATGTATATCAAATTATGAATATCAAAGAGTCTCTTTCATGTTTTCTACAGTTGATTATCGGTTAGATTCAGAATTAATTTTTTTTATGAATGTATAATGTAATATCATACTAATATATTTATAAGTATAATTCAATATTCAGGATAAACACATACAATAATATTAAAAGATTGATAAATGACGACAAATTTTCTCATTGAAAACCGTTTCTCACCACGTCAATGGGAGGATGTCAGGGGCACCTTTGCCGTCATCATGCAGACGTGGACGGCTTCTGCACAAGCATCAAAATCGGATGCTTCAGGAATGAGAACCGGTTACAATATTTTGTATTTATACATAATAAGATTATTGATATTATTGTTTGAATTAATTCAATTCTGTTCATGTTCTTTCCATGAACTATAGCTTATTTTCTGAATAAAATGCCCGATCCTTATCCACCTGCAACTTACTTTCTTTATGTGTATAGGGACAGTACAAGAACACTATTTCAACAACAAAAAACAAAAAAGAAAAAGAAAAAAGATGCACTGTACATAGAGATTAAAGCACATGCTAATTTGCATCTTTCCCCCTATAAAAAATTAAATAAAAATAAACTTAATACATAACACTAAACAAAGCTAAACAAGCACTTGAAAATGTAAGAGAAAATATTAGTTAATATTTACTTTATCCTATATTATCTATATAAGACTGAATTATATGGCTTTAAAAATAACAGCACGAATGGGTCGGATTTGAATTTGTATTACTTTTGCTTCTTGATATATTTAAGTATTTTTAAAATAGGTACTTTTTACTTTTACTTAAGTAGTATTTTATTGGATTAATTTTACTTAAGTAATACATTTGTGTGGTATCTGTACTTTTACTGAAGAATGTGATTAGAATACTTTTTCCACCACTGGAAATAACACATAACAAATACCATAAAGTAGTCCATGTGACTCATGAGCTATATTTCTAAGGGGGGCAAATATTGTTATTCAGTGATAATCTTCTCCTCTGCCTATGTGCCAAAATCAAATTCAAGTTCAGATGCAAAAATCACATCAGATTTGACGTCATTGATTCCAAATGTCATTGGTTCCAGCATAGATCATAACCAAACTGTCGTTTTATGTTAAACAGCTTCTTAATAATTCTCCTTTGATGGGCCACTTAAAAAATAACAGCAAATGTTTTTGGAATGACATGAGAGGGAGTAAATAATGACAGGGTGTTTTATTTTTGGTGAACTACTCCTTTAAGGTTTATTAGGTCTAATTTTCACAACTCATGCTTTCTATAGTTTTCACTGGAAGTTGTTCAAAAAGTGGAAGTTATTTTGAATGTTTTTTCAGCTGAATGATCGACACTCAGCAAACCTATTGAATGGATTCTCCTTCTATCACTCATAGCCTCATCTTCCTTTACATCAAATGAAAAACAGCATCTACCCTGACTAAGGTCTATTAGAGCTCTGAAAGAATGCACTGTCCAGAAAAACATGTTGTCGCATGTACAGGTGTTGTGTTGCATCTATAAACTTTTCATCTGTTGTATGTGTGTTTTTGTAAGTATAGTGTAGAAATGAGAAGAACCCAGCTCTCAACTGTCCTTGTGCAGCCTTGTACTTCTCCAGAGCAACAAATCATATAAATTTTTCATATTATTTTCCTGACAGATTTCAGGAAAAACTGTCCTGTCTCTTTAGGTGTGCTGATGTTAATGTGTCTCTGTTTGCGTGCGCACGCGTGTGTGTGTGCTCTTGCTGCCATGTTATGTTGTGTTTCTCGCTGCATGCACAGGGGGAGTGAGGACAGAGGGAAAGACCCCAGGCTGCAGAGCTTCCCCCACAGTAACACACGAGGAGGCAGAGACTGCCAAAATGCAGTATATCTCAAGTGAACAGTTCTCTTCAAGTTTTGGGGAGTAACTAATTACAAGGAGCAATGAAAGTTGGAAAAAAAAAAAATACTATATTTCTGTTTTCTGTCAAATTGTATCCCATGAGCATCTGACTAATCACAGTCGAACTAACTAATCAAAGATCTAGAATTTTCTCTCTCTCTCTCTCATATGTAGCATTGGGAAGCCTGATAGAGTGAATTGTTCATTCAAACAGTTTATTTTATCGAGCAGGTTAAAAAAAAAAATTTCAATTCCCTACATAGAAGCATAGATATACAGCATTTTATGTCTTCTTTTTTGTAGCGATATACAAAAAAAGAAAAGATAACGTCTAGGTTACATATGTAACCTCCGTTCCCTGATGGAGGGAATGAGACATTGTGTCAAAGAAGCGACACTAGGTGTCTCTCTTGAGCGCTGAATATGCCTCTGATCTATGAAAAAAGTCCAATGAGAAGTTGGCAGAGAGTATTTGCATACCCTGCCCCCGGACATAGGGGTATAAAGGTTGGGAAATATGTCTAGTTCATTCAGGATTTTTCTGAGGAGCCGGAAATGGTCTGGCCACAAAAGTGGCTCGGCTCAGCGACGTGGCCGGGAGGACACAACATCTCGTTCCCTCCATCAGGGAACGGAGGTTCCATACGTAACCTAGACGTTCCCCGTCTGTCACTCACTTCGATGTAGTGTCGAAGAAGCGGCACTAGGGGTCCAATTTAAATCATGTCATGTGCTGAGCCGTGTACGTTTTCTGCTGACACAGGAGCTGGCAGGTATTTTACATGCAAAGGCGACTGGCTGTGTCATACTGCACGTACACTTCCCCAATGCCCCATAAAGGTTGTCGGAATCCTTCTGAATACCCTAAACAGGGGAACAAGGTGACGCTTGCCAACCTTGGAACGGGCTGAGCCTAGCCGGGCCTCTTTTCTCTCTATGTTTCTCCGCATAGAGTAAGAAATGGCTGGGGCCCTTACACACATCGAGGGAAGGGGGTCTTACCCAGTTTCCTATTCTTTCAGGGGGAAAAGACCCTGCAGAGACCACACCTGCCCAGGAAGGGGGAGGTAAAAGTGGCGAAATACATCACATGGGCCTCTTAGGTCACATGTGGGGAAAATGGCGTGGTGGTAGATCAGGCCTCAAGGAGAGGGGAGTTGCTACAACACGGCGACTGGAGGGCAGTTGGAACTGCCTAATGGAGAAGCGGGACCGCTCGTTAGGGGACCGTACCGTGGAAAATACACACAGGAGGAAGTCCACGCAGGAGTCCTGACCTGTGGAGCACCTATTCCAGTGCAGTGGACTGCAGACCCACAGGGCTAGGGAGGAGTCATCCAAGGAGCCGAGTTAGTGGGATCTCCTGGGCGAAAAAGCGCACGATTTTACCTCGGCCAAGGGAAAGGGCGCTAGGTGCAAACGGTCTACCCTGTCAATCCTTCAGCGTGTTACCGAGTTCTAACGGCTTGGACCTGAGAAAAAATGGGACGAAACTGACTCTACCCTGAGATTGTAAAATCTCGCAAGGGTGTTAGGTGTTGCCCAACCCGCTGCTCTGGATATGTCTGCCAGGGAGATGCCTCTGGCCAGTGCCCGAGAGGACGCAACACTCCTTGTCGAGTGTGCTCGGACCCGCAAGGGGAAGGGCATGGCCTTGGTGTGATAAGCCAATGTAATGGTGTCAACTACCCAGTGGGAAGGCCTCTGTTTGGAGACAGCGTTCTCTTTCCGTTGTCCACCAAGGCAGACAAAGAGCTGCTCAGAACATCTAGAGCTCAGCGTGTGGTCCAAGTAGGTACGCACAGCACATACCAGACAGAGCAAAAAAGAGCTGGGCCTGCCTCCTCCCGGGGCAGCTTCGCTTGCAGGTTCACAACCTGGGCCCTGATGGGAGTCGTAGGAACCTTGGGCATGTAGCCCGGTCGCGGTCTTAGGATCACATGAGCATCTGCCGGACCAAACTCCAGGCAGGTGTCGCTGACAGAGGACGCTTGCAGGTCCCCGACCCTCTTGATGGATGTGAGCACGATCAGGAGGGCCGTCTTCAGGGAGAGGGCCTTGTTCGACTGATTCTAGCGGCTCGAAGGGGGGTCTCTGAAGGCCCGAGAGGACCACTTAGAGACCCCAGGAGGGGAACAGGCTTTGCCGGGAAGGATTTAACCTCTGGGCGCCTCTTAGGAAACTGATGATTAAGTCGTGCTTACCCAAAGACTTGCCGTCTACTGCGTCGTGGTGGGCCGCGATAGCGGCCACAATCACCTTCAAGGTGGAAGGGGACAGCCTCCCCTCCTGCAGAAATAAGAGCACTGACCTAACTGCACACCTCTGTGGGTCTTCAGCCCGGGAAGAACACCAATCTGCGAACAAGCACCACTTCAGGGCATAAAAATGATCGTGTCTACGACGGCAGGTGGTAGACCAGCTAGATCTTCCGGATCTCCGGATACGGATATAAAGGCGAGAGAAATACGCTCGTTCATTCAGGATTTTTCTGAGGAGCCGGGAGTGTACCGGGCACCTCAGCGGCTCGGCTCAGCGACGTGGCCGGGAAGACACGACGTCTCGTTCCCTCCATCAGGGAACGGAGGTTACATACGTAACCGAGACGTTCCCCGTCTGTCGCTCACTTCGACGTCGTGTCGAAGAAGCGACACTAGGGGTCCACTTCAAAACTCGCCATGCGCTGAGCCGTGTACGTGTACTGCTGACACAGAAGCGGGCAGGTATTTGCACGTGCACAAGCGACCAACTGTGTTCAGTGCATGTACTCTTCCCCAATGCCCCGAAAAAGCGCCATCATCCTTTTGGTTACCCTAGGGGGGAACAAGGTGACGCTCCCAACTAGGGAATGGGCCAAGCCTGGCTGGGCCTCTTTTCTCTCTATGTTTTCTCGGCATAGAGCAAGAGCAGCCGGGGCCCTTACCGCAGGGAAGGGGGTCTTATTCCCAAATTCCTATTCTTTTAGGGGGAAAAGACCCTACGGAGGCCACACCCGCCCAGCAGGGGAGGTAAAGGTGGCAAAATACATCACATGGCCACTTTGGGCATGTGGGAGGAAATGGCATGGTGGTAGATCCAACCTCGAGGAGGGGGGAGTTGCTACAACACGGCGACCGGAGGGCAGCGAAGGACTGCCTAAGGGAGACGCGGGTCAGCTCGTAAGGTGACCGTACCGCGGAAATACACACAGGAGGAGTCCCGTAGGAGGCCTGATCTGTGGAGCACCTATTCCAGTAGGGGTAGCCGGAGGTACCCGTAGTGGACTGGACCAGCACGTTCCTCCGCTGTACTGCTGCGGGCCCGAAGGGCTAGGGAGGAATCAACCAGGGACCTAGGTCCTCTGGGACAAAAGCGCACTGTTTTGCCTTGGCAGAGGGAAACGGCGCTGGAACAAGCGGTTCACCCAGTCAGATCGTCGACGTGTACCGAGTTCTACGGGCTCGGACCTGAGAGAACAAGGGACGAGACTGACTCAACCCTGAGATTGTAGAATCTCGTAAAGGTGTTAGGTGCTGCCCAGCCCGTAGCTCTGCAAATGTCTGCTAGGGAGGTGCCCCTCGCCAGTGCCCATGAGGATGCCACGCTCCTAGTGGAGTGGGCCCGAACCCGTAAGGGGGGTGGCACGGCCTGGGTGTGGTAGGCCTTGAATGGCCTCCACCACCCAGTGAGACAACCTCTGTTTGGAGACAGCGTTCCCTTTCTGCTGTCCTCCAAAGCAGACAAAGAGCTGCTCAGAGCGCCTAAAGCTCTGGGTGCGTTCCAGGTAGGCACGCAAGGCACGTACCGGACACAATAGTGAGAGGGCTGGGTCTGCCTCCTCCCGGGGCAGCGCTTGTAGTTTCACTACCTGATCTCTAAAGGGCGTGGTAGGAACCTTGGGCACATAACCCGGTCGAGGACCGAACTCCAGGCAAGTGTCGTTAGTAGAGAACGCTTGCAGGTCCCCGACCCTCTTGATGGAGGCGAGCGCGATCAGCAGGGCCGTCTTTAGAGAGAGGGCCCTGAGTCCAGCTGATTCTAGCGGCTCGAAAGGGGATCTCTGAAGACTGGCGAGGACCACTGAGAGATCCCAGGAGGGGAACAGGTTTGGCCGGGAGGGGTTTAACCTCCGGGCGCCTCTTAGGAACCTGACGATTAAGTTGTGCTTGCCCAGAGACGTGCCGTCTACTGGGTCGTGGTGAGCTGCGATAGCGGCAACATACACCTTCAAGGTGGACGGTGACAGCCTCCCCTCCAACCTCACCTGTAGGAACAGGAGCACCGACCTAACTGCGCACCTCTGTGGGTCTTCTGCCCGGGAAGAACACCAATTGACGAACAGACACCACTTCAGGGCGTAGAGTTGCCTGGTAGAAGGGGCTCTGGCTTGGTTGATCGTGGCTACGACCGTGGGTGGTAGACCAGCTAGATCTTCCGCGTCCCGTCCAGGGACCAGACATGGAGGTTCCAGAGGTCTGGGTGCGGATGCCAGAGCGTGCCCCGTCCCTGAGAAAGAAGGTCCTTCCTCAGGGGAATTCACCAGGGAGGGGCTGTTGCGAGGAGCACGAGGTCCGAGAACCAGGCCCGGGTGGGCCAGTAAGGAGCCACGAGAGTGACTTGCTCCTCGTCCTCCCTGACCTTGCACAGCACCTGTGCAAGAACGTTCACTGGGGGAAATGCGTACTTGCGCAGCCCCACCGGCCAGCTGTGTGCCAGTGCATCTGCCCCTAGGGGAGCCTCTGAGCGGGCGTACCAGAGCGGGCAGTGGGAGGTCTCTCGGGAGGCAAACAGGTCTACCTGGGCCTTGCCGAACCATTCCCAAATCAGCTGAACCGAGTGGGGGTGAAGCCTCCACTCTCCGCCAGGCAAGCGTTGTCGTGACAGCGCGTCTGCCATCACATTGAGGTTGCCGTGGATGTGAGTGGCACGCAGCGACCTGAGTCGGTGCTGGCTCCAAAGGAGGAGACGACGGGCGAGTTGCGACATGTGGCGGGAGCGTACGCCGCCTTGGCGATTTATGTACGTGACCGCAGTGGTGCTGTCCGACCTGACCAGGACATGTTTGTCCGAATTAACGGGAGAAACTGCCGCAGGGCTAGAAGGACGGTCAACAACTCGAGGCAGTTGATGTGCCAACGCAGCTGGGCCCTTTTCCAACGGCCTGAGGCTGCGTGCCCGTTGCAAACGGCGCCCCAACCCAATCTGGAGGTGTCGGTCGTGACCAGGACGCGTCTGGACACCTGCTGTAGGGGTACTCCAGCCCGTAAGAAACAGAGGTCTGTCCAGGGGTTGAATGTTTGTTGGCAGGCGGGGGTGATTGTTACCCGGTGTGTGCCGTGGTGCCATGCTCGTCTCGGGACTCGGGTCTGGAGCCAGTGTTGGAGCGGTCTCATATGCATCAACCCCAGCGCCGCGACCGCTGCGGAGGACGCCATATGCCCCAGGAGCCTCTGGAAAAGTTTTAAGGGGACCGCTGTGCCTGGCCTGAAGGCGGCGAGGCAGTTCAACACTGACTGGGCACGCTCGTTGGTGAGACATGCGGACATTGAGACCGAGTCTAACTCCATCCCGAGAAAAGAGATGCTCTGAACTGGAGTGAGCTGGCTCTTTTCCCAGTTGACCTGAAGCCCCAGACGGCTGAGGTGCCTGAGCACCTGGTCTCTGTGGGCGCATAGTAACTCTCTCGAGTGGGCCAGAATGAGCCAGTCGTCAAGGTAGTTGAGTATGCGGATGCCGGCTTCTCGGAGCGGAGCAAGAGCTGCCTCTGCGACTTTCGTGAAGACGGGAGGGGACGGAGACAGACCGAAGGGGAGGACTTTGTACTGGTACGCCTGGCCCTCGAACGCAAACAGCAGGTAGGGGCGGTGTCGGGGCAGGATGGAGACATGGAAGTACGGGTCCTTCAGGTCTATCGCTGCGAACCAATCTAGATGCCGGATGCAGGTTAAGATGTGTTTCTGCGTGAGCATCTTGAACGGGAGTTTGTGCAACGCTCGGTTGAGAACTCGAAGGTCCAAGATTGGTCGTAAGCCGCCACTTTTCTTGGGTACGATGAAGTAGGGGCTGTAGAAACCCTTCTTCATCTCGGTTGGAGGGACAGGCTCTATCGCGTCTTTGGCCAGAAGAGTCGCGATTTCCGCGCGCAGGGAGTGGGCGTGTTCGCCGTGTACTGCGGAGAAGCGGACGCCCATGAAGGGGGGCGGGGGCCTGGCAAACTGAATTGCGTAACCGAGTCGGATGGTCCGGGCCAGCCAGCGAGACGGGTTGGGAAGTGAAAGCCACGCGTCCAACCTCTGCCCTAGGGGCACCAAAGGGACGGTTAATTTGGACGTACCCGGTGGGGCTTCGCAGCGGGGCGGAGCAGGTAGGGCAGCGTTGGGCGGCGACGGGGCGACCTGCGGCTGAGGTGCTGAGAAAAGACTCAAAGCACTTACCTTGCTCTGCACACCCGGCTGGGGGCGGGTTAGCGACTGAGGAGGAGGTCCTGGGTAGGCGTCCTCTAGACTCATCGGAACCGGCCGGCCGGGGGACAGTTGTGGGGCTGAAGACAGGTGGTCCGTGTCCAGGAATCCAGGACTGTTGAGATCTAAGGGAAAAGTGCCGTGAGAACGGCATTTGCGGGCCAGGTGACCCAGAGACATAGGAAATAGCTCTTTTATTGAGAATGTGGGTACCGCAACCCCGTCTAAGGGGGAGCGGCAAATTAAATAGTTTGAAAACAAAAGATTCTCCTCCCGGCCCTCCACGGGGGACGGAGTGGTCTTACCACCTCCGGAGCTAACGTCTGTGTCACTGGGTCGTCCGTCTCAGGACCGCCTAGGAGCCTTCCGGGTACTTGGGGGAGTCCGGGAGACGGGGGGCGTCTGCTTCCTGCGGTGTGCTCGACGCGGGGGCTGAGAGCTGGGCCCGGGTCGAGGCGGAGCAGGTTTCTTAGCCACAGGGGGACGCCCTCGGCGAGCAGATGGGGCAGTGGCCTTGGCGGTAGGTTTGCGGCGAGGCAGGATGTGAGAAATAGCCTCCGTCTGTCTTCTCACCGCGGAGAACTGCTGGGCGAAGTCCTCGACGGTGTCGCCGAAGAGGCCAAGCTGGGAGACAGGGGCGTCGAGGAAGCGGACTTTGTCAGCCTCACGCATCTCGACCAGGTTGAGCCAAAGATGACGTTCCTGGACCACAAGGGTGGCCATCGCCTGCCCGAGTGCCTGCGCGGTGACCTTCGTGGCTCTGAGGGCGAGGTCGGTCGCTGAGCGCAGTTCCTGCAGCACATCGGGGTCAGGGCTACCCTCGTGCAGATCTTTGAGCGCCTTGGCCTGGTGGACTTGCAGGATGGCCATGGCATGCAAGGTGGAGGCGGCCTGTCCCGCGGCGCTGTAGGCTTTGTTGTTCAAGGAGGATGAAGTCCTACAGGCCTTGGAAGGGGGTACAGGGCGTCCGCGCCAGGTGGTAGGGTTACCGGGACAAAGCGCAACTGCCCTATCCACCTGGGGAATCGCCGTGTACCCGTGGGCCTCTCCGCCGTCGAGGGTAGCGAGAGCGGACGAGCAGGGCTTTTGACGAATGGAGAGCGGCGCTCTCCATGAAGATGTCAGATCATCATGCACCTCCGGGAAAAACGGGACCGGGGGGGGGCGTGGCTGTGAGCGGCGCCCAGACCCCAGGAACCAGTTATCCAACCGTGACGGGTGTGGGGAGGGTGGATGTTTCCAGTCCAACCCCACCCCGACGGCGGCCCGGGCAAGCATGTCGGACATCTGCGCGTCCGCCTCAGCCTGGGCCTGCTGGCCCGAAGGCGGCAGTCCAGGGGAGGAGTCAGCGTCAGATGCCGCGCTCTCCGACGGAGCGGCGAGCTCATCGGCTTCAGGCTCCAGAGGATAGGCAGACCAGCCCGGAGGCGAGTCGCCGTTACCTCGAGGCTGGACGGAGGTAAACGAGCGTGTCGGGGGGCGGGTGGTCCGCGGGGACGTGCCTGGCGGAAGCGCACCCGCTGCCCTCCCCAAATCGCCTCCAGCGCCAACCGCATCGTCCTCAATCCCGTGGGAAGAAGGAGCGATACGGGGGGCGTGCTTTCTATTGAAAGCGAGCCGCGACTGCAACGTTACCATGGTCATGTTCTCGCAATGAAAACATGAACCATCCACAAACGCTGCCTCGGTGTGATCGGCGCCCAGACACACGAGACAGCGCCTGTGGCCGTCAGAAGCGGAGAGCACTCTACCGCATCCAGGAACTACACAGGGGTTGAATGGCATCTTTATAAAGACGCGCCCTGAAAAGGGCGTTCAACACCGCTGTGTATTGCTCTTTTAGAGAAATAAACTCTTTATGAAGAAATATAACTCTTTGTAAAGGGAACTCTTTCAACTCTGCGCTGTTGAAGCGCCCAGGGGCAAACTGCACGCCGGCAGAGAAGAGAAAACAGCCGCTGAAGTGCGCCGTAAATCCAACAGCAGCAGAGCGTGAGAGGATCAGAAGCAAGATCAGTTGTGTGTAGCACAGCAGACAGCATTCACACGACCATCGGCTCCGAAGAAAATTACTGAATGAACGAGCGTATTTCTCTCGCCTTTATATCCGTATCCGGAGGCGGAGTATGCAAATACTGTTCGCCAACTCTCATTGGCCTTTTTTCATAGATCAGAGGTATCTTTCGGCGCTCAAGAGAGACCCCTAGTGTCGCTTTTCGACACGACGTCGAAGTGAGCGACAGACGGGGAACATCCTTTTCTGATCGTATGTGGATTCTGTTCATAGACTGAGGCAGAATATCTTTTATTTGTAGCTTTGTACACAATGTTGAAGGCTATATTGGTTAGCATTTCTTTTAAAAATTATCCTTGACTGCATAAAAAACATTGACAGATGAAACATAAATGCAATAAATACAAGATTACATGTCTTGTCAAAGCATTGATAAGCTGCAGAGACATGATGTAGCTACTCTATTAAGATCCCAAGGGAAATTTCCTCAATGACTCCTCAATCCACCTTTTCACTCAGAACAGTGTAAAAGTGCTCGTTTGAATGTAACACATCATAAGAGAGTGTTTCACTACTGTCCAAAACCTTCTCAGATCACATCATTTATATGAACAAATGTTTCCCAACTGAATAGACTAAATATATATATATATATATAAAAATACAATAAAAGGCAAAGTAATCTCTTCAGTAATCAAAATACTTTTTGAATGTAACTGTATTCTGATAACAAACAATTTAAATTGTAACTTTAGTGGAATACAGTTACTCATATTTAGTATTTTAAATTCGGAATCCCATTGAACTTATTCCATTACTCCCCAACCCTGTATATACAGCACATATTTAATATGACATATTAATTTATAATATTAGATATAATAACATAATATTAAATGTTGATGTTCATCATTATGTTTTCAACTCAGTTACAGTACCTGTTTTCCGATATCTGAAGATAAAATAGGGAATTTTAGCCATTTAAATTCTACATTAAAAAGCTATTTTTTATTTGTTTTTTATATATAGGTCTAAATTGCAATTGATTATGATTAACAACAACAACAGAACAATTGTGATCTCTGGTAACACTTTACAATAAGGTTCTATTCATTAGCATTAGTTAATGCATTATGAACTAACACAAACTAAAAATTAACAATCATGTTTTCATAAATAAAATTAACCAAGTAATTAATAAATGCTTTAAAAATATATATTGTCCATTATTACTTCTTAATACCAAATGCATTTACTACTGTTACAGTAACAAATACAACCTTAATGTAAAGTGTTAGCCAATATTTTAACAGATTTTAATTTAAATACATTTATGACAAAATGAGTCATCATGAGTGACTGCTTGTGTCTTTCAGCATTTCTGTGCTTTAAAATGAGCGGAAGAAGAAATAGATCCAATCATACACAATTATTTGCTTATATTGTTCATATCTTTATTTTGAGCCTTATGAAAGGCAATAGCAAAAACCTTTAGTATCAATATAAACTATGGTATTTTCTAGTTTTTTTTGTACATATTGTGCGTATATGTGATATTTCATGCAAGTTAAGGTCCCAATGCTGTTTTATACTCACCCTAATTGAGATTCTCATTGTTTTGTGTTAGATAAATACTTCTCTGATTGCAAATAATAAAAATAATACATTATACCATCTATTAGATAGTTAAAATATATATTGATAACTAGTGTAGCTACTGTAACTACTTGTAAAAGGGTAGCTTGTCTGTAGTTTAACTGCTGTAAATAATGAATAACTTGTAACTTGACAAGTTTCTAGGTAGCTTCCTAACAATCACAGTTTATAGCCTCAAATATCACTGTAATGCATTTGAATATTCACATTATTCAGCAATATGGCCAAGAAATCTGTCTAACCTTTTCCCTGAGGCTGATGACCTCTCCCTCCAGGAAGCGCTGCTCATCTTTGGCCTGCTCCAGTTCCAGCTCTTTCCCCTTCAGCTCCTCCTGCAGCCGAAGCAGTTGCTGTGGAGACAAACAGCATCATGAGTAACACAAAGCAGATGGTTTCAACAATGAGCTGTGTGTGGGGATGTGTGCTGCCCCCATAAACAAGAGAATGTTATTGAACAGCATACAAGAACTCTTGGTGAAATATAATAAACAGGTGGAGAAGATGGAGAGGGTTTGACTTAAATCAGACACTGCTGGTCTGTTATTAATTAAAAGGGTATTTTCTTGAGGAATCAAATTTTCCTTATTATATACTTTGAGGTTGGATGGATATATGTGTGTGTGTGTGTGTGTGTGTGTGTGTGTGTGTGTGTGTGTGTGTGTATATATATATATATATATATATATATATATATATATATATATATATATATATATATATATAATCCTGAGATAAAATGCATATTCCTGCCCTACATTTTGTATGCTTCATTTCCTTTTTCATTCAGAAATACATGTTATTACATAAGTAAAACGGATGAAGGCATATATTATACCACTGGAGCCATATGGATTACTATTATGCTGCCTTTATGTGCTTTTTGGAGCTTCAAAGTTCTGGTCAACATTCACTGGCATTATATGGACCTACAGAGCTGAAATATTACTCTAAAAATCATTATTTGTGTTCATCAGAAGAAAGAAAGTCTTACACATCTGGGATTGCATGTAAGTGAGTGAATGATGAGAGAATGTTCATTTTTGGAGAACTATCTCTTTTAGTTTGTATTTTCCAAGAGAAACTAAAACTTTTAAGTTAGTGTCATGAAAAATGACTCACCATTTTATAATATTTTAATCAAGTAAACTACAGTCCACTGCACTTTATATCACGTAAAAGCTAAATATCATATTTCTCTTTCCACAAAAGGACATATTTCTGACATCAGAATTTATCCTGTGCATACAACCCTGCATGACTGCACAATATAAAATGAGAATAAGAGGGAGATAGAGTGAGATAACTATAATAGTGCTGCACTATTACAGTATGCGTCAAGAAGAACATTATGTCCAATCCAATCATCATTTAAGATGATATGACAGCTAATTAATGTAGGTGTGTGTATTTGTGTGTTCATACTCCAGATGGAGTGCTGACGTGTGAGCATACTGAAGACATAAACAGAACTGTTTTATCACGTACGTTTGAATGTGCGTGATTCTAGACTCTATTTAAGACCCTGTCTTCCATCAGTTCCCTAAATTCTGTGACTAACTCTGTGTACAGTCACTGGTTCCAAAAACACATCATTATAGATCAAGTGGACTGTGCATGGTGTAATACTAGTAAACTGGGACGGAGTGCAACCAAAGTAGGTCTATAATACCTGGAGAGAGCTAACCATTAGCATTCCCATTCATCCCAGAGGCAGTTGATCAGGTAACGAAGGCCCACCATTTTTACTTGATTTGAATTCTGCCATCTTGTACACTCAAGTTCTGCATAAAGGTTTTTTTGAGCAAATCACTTGAGCTTTAAATGCGTGAAAGTGTCGTCATGACAAGCTGACAACACTGATGGCACCACAAGAACGTGAACGGTCCCAAATTTTTAAGTACACCGTCTTGTACCTTTGTCTTAAAGGGATACTATAATTCACCCAAAAATGAAAGTTCTCATCATTTACTGGCCCTTATGCCATCCCTGATATGTGTGACTTTCTTATTCTGCTGAACACAAACAAAAATTTTATAAGAATATCTGAGCTCTGTATGTCTATACAATGCAAGTGAATGATGGCTGGAAGTTTGAAGCTCCAATAAGCATATAAAGGCAGCTTAAAAGTAATCCATAAAACTCTAGTAGTTAAATCCATATATTCAGAAGTGATTTGATAGATGTGTATAAGAAACAGATACATTTTTAAGTCGTTTTTTTACTATAAATTCTCCTCCCTGGCCAGTAAGTGGCAATATGTACAAAGAATGCAAGTCGCAAAAAATAAAAGAAAAATGTTGAAGTGAAATTTGAGATTTATAGTAAAAAAGAACTAAAATATTGATCTATTTCTCACTCATGCCTATCATATTGCTTCTGAAGATGGATTTAACCACTGGAGTCTTATGGATTAATTTTATGCTGCCATTATGTGCTTTTTGGAGCTTCAAAGTTCTGTTCACCATTCCCTTGCATTGTATGGACCTACAGAGCTGAGATATTCTTCTAAAAATATTATTTTGTGTTCTGCAGAAAATAGAAAGTCATACACATCTGGGATGGCATGAAAGTGAGTAAATGATGAGATAATATATGTATACGTTAAATATATGTTACTCGAAAAACAAATAATTTGCTCAGAATACTTGGCTTCTTTTGTTTTGCCTTCAATGGAAAAAGATGTATTTAGCCCACAGACTGGTTTAGTTACAACATTTTCCAGAGGGTCATTATTGGACCATGCTTACCAGCTAAACCAAAAGACACACTTCCTGTACCCATGAGATCGAAGGATGTCCCATATGTAATTTTATGATTCAAAAAATTTGTGGCTGCTATGATGCACTCTGAGCTTCATCACAGACTACTATCTGACAGTTTATGCAGATTTATGTCACCAAAGTATGGACTAACTATGAAAGACCACAAGGGTTGAGGGGGGCATTTGGCATCAAAGCTCTATTTTTCTATACATTTTCTGAGACGCATTTTCCGTTCTAATGAAATACCTAGAAAAAAATCTACAAAATACACCCCCATTCCTGTTCTACATCCACTGACAAATAGTTGCAATTTTGGGGCAGATATTGAACCCACAACTTCTCACACTCAAAGCAAAACACATCTTACCATCATACACACTACTAGACAACACATCTCACACAGTTGTTTATCCTCCATTAGGCTGCAACTCTAGAATCACTCCTGATGTGTGCATTACCTGCTGCATGTTCTGCATGGTCTGCTGCAGGAAATGCAGCTGTTGTTCTTGGGTGTGATCCTCCTCTGTGCGGTAGGCCTTGCCCTGCTCCTTTTTCAACAGCTCCACCTCGTTCCTATAGGCGTCCAGCTGCCAGCGCAGACTGTCATTCTCTTCCCGCAGAGCACATGACTGCGCAGACAGCACTGCTCTCAGACAAGGAGAATCATAGGGAGGAAATTAGTATGGAAGAATGAATCTTTTCTCATTAAAACAAATATGCATTTTCTATGTAAACATGTGCATGTATTATATGCATTTTATTGTCTTCCAAAGGTTTTGGTTCAAATTCAGCTTAATAAATTAATAAACTCCAGCACAATAGGTGGTTTTACATGGTTTCTTGCTGGTTGAAGCTGGTTGATCAGCTGGACTACTGCTGAAGGGGTCATGGTTGACCAGGTAGACCATCTTGGTCTATCTGCTGAAAACAGCCAGATCTCATGAAAATTACATGACTGTGACAACACGAAATGTCGTGCTCTATTACACATTTTGCTGCAGTTTTCCAGTGAAATGTCCAGCGAGTGGCACCAAAAGTGAGTGAAAAGGTGTCATAATCAGACAAGATTTTTAAGGTGAATATTATATGAATGTTTTAATGAGTAAAACATACCTCACTAACCTAAAACTTGAACCTACTCCTCACTATGAAACTTTCGCTTCACTTTCATTTCAGGCGTTCTTAGCTGGGATCAAGCCTCAGTCCTCTGAGTCCCACGTCCAACACTCTATCTGGTGAGCTAATCACTATGGAGTAAGTGTGTAAATGTAGGTGGGTCTGTAATACAAGTGGTAAATTGTGTCGCTTTTTAAAAGACGTGTTTGAGTAAAAGTGTTTTGATATCTTAACATAGCAGTGTGTGAGTGATAGAGCAAAAAATACGTTTATAAAGTCATGATCAGCCGTTGTAGTCGTGATTTCTGTGAAAGTGAATAAAACCCACAATTGTTGTAGCCCCCTTCTGTTAATTCCACCAGGAAACATAGAATGCGGCATGTAACTCTGCATTCATTCTAAGAGACTAGGTTGGCTTAAAAATAGTAGATCAGCTTTGCTTAACTGGTGTGAATCTGACTGAATTGTTAAGTTTACTGTTATGAAAATTATGTAATTTTGGCCCCTTGCATGATAGCTCTGCCGTCATTGTTGTGTGAATGGGTGAATGAGTCACAGTGTAACACAATTTGAAAACTGCTAAGATTAAAAAAGCGCTATATAAGAGCAGACAATTTTTGTGGCGACATTTTTGGCAAAATAATATTCTGTGAGTCCTTACTGGTCTCACGACAGTTCAGAGGTGAAATGCCCCAAAAGGTCATAATGTAACCAAAAGGTCATAAAAAGCAAACGTAAGATGAAAAACACCATTGCAAAAGCATCTATGTTAACTTGTGGTGCTTCTATAACACTTTCAGCTCACATATCGACTTGCATGCTCTCCAGGACACATACCCTGGTCCTTTACGTCACAAGGTCCAACACTCGATCAGCTACTATGTAATTAGATCATAAAAAAATACAAATAAATACAAATAAATGGTTGGTTATGTAATGCAAATGTTACAATATATACACTCACCTAAAGGATTATTAGGAACACCTGTTGAATTTCTCATTAATGCAATTATCTAATCAACCAATCACATGGCAGTTGCTTCAATGCATTTAGGGGTGTGGTCCTGGTCAAGACAATCTCCTGAACTCCAAACTGAATGTCAGAATGGGAAAGAAAGGTGATTTAAGCAATTTTGAGCGTGGCATGTTTGTTGGTGCCAGACGGGCCGGTCTGAGTATTTCACAATCTGCTCAGTTACTAGAATTTTCACGCACAACCATTTCTAGGGTTTACAAAGAATGGTGTGAAAAGGGAAAAACATCCAGTATGCGGCAGTCCTGTGGGCGAAAATGCCTTGTTGATGCTAGAGGTCAGAGGAGAATGGGCCGACTGATTCAAGCTGATAGAAGAGCAACTTTGACTGAAATAACCACTCGTTACAACCGAGGTATGCAGCAAAGCATTTGTGAAGCCACAACACGCACAACCTTGAGGCGGATGGGCTACAAAAGCAGAAGACCACACCGGGTACCACTCATCTCCACTACAAATAGGAAAAAGAGGCTACAATTTGCAAGAGCTCACCAAAATTGGACAGTTGAAGACTGGAAAAATGTTGCCTGGTCTGATGAGTCTCGATTTCTGTTGAGACATTCAGATGGTAGAGTCAGAATTAGGCGTAAACAGAATGAGAACATGGATCCATCATGCCTTGTTACCACTGTGCAGGCTGGTGGTGGTGGTGTAATGGTGTGGGGGATGTTTTCTTGGCACACTTTAGGCCCCTTAGTGCCAATTGGGCATCGTTTAAATGCCACGGCCTACCTGAGCATTGTTTCTGACCATGTCCATCCCTTTATGGCCACCATGTACCCATCCTCTGATGGCTACTTCCAGCAGGATAATGCACCATGTCACAAAGCTCGAATCATTTCAAATTGGTTTCTTGAACATGACAATGAGTTCACTGTACTAAAATGGCCCCCACAGTCACCAGATCTCAACCCAATAGAGCATCATTGGGATGTGGTGGAACGGGAGCATCGTGCCCTGGATGTGCATCCCACAAATCTCCATCAACTGCAAGATGCTATCCTATCAATATGGGCCAACATTTCTAAAGAATGCTTTCAGCACCTTGTTGAATCAATGCCACGTAGAATTAAGGCAGTTCTGAAGGCGAAAGGGGGTCAAACACAGTATTAGTATGGTGTTCCTAATAATCCTTTAGGTGAGTGTATAGTCTTACAAGTCATGTGCTGTAGTAAAATTGTTTAAATGTCATAACATAGCGTTGTGTGAGGAACAGGGTGAAAAGTATGTGTTTATGAACTGTTAGTCTGCCGTTTAACTTGTGATGTGTGTGAAAGTGAATAAAAGTCATTGTTGCCTCTAGTGTTCATTTCACCAGGAAACTGCCGCAATGCATGCAGCAAGCCATGTAAAAAAAATTGGCAAACATTTTGGTATAATAACATGTTTCTATGAAACCAGGTTGGGTTAACTATATTCCCAGACACAGCTTGAATTGGTTGACCAGCTTGACCACCTTAAGTGGTCCTAAATGACCTGTTTTTCTTTACAGGGTGTATGCAATACATGCAATTTTACTTATTCTTACATGCAGCATATAAGACAAGATTTAAAAACATGCCATCTTATTGAATCAGCATATATGTGGCAGTCATCCTTGCAGGCTTTTCAGTAAGTAAGTGTTGCATTCACAACTGAAATTAATGGTGAAGTTTGCTGAATAACTTGGTCACTGTGCTGTGTCAACAGAGAATCTCAACTATTAGATACTCCTTCCTGCCATCCAAAATACTTTTTTATTGAGCCAGAGCTAGTTTACTGTGACAGGTCATAAAATATCGCTGAGCTTAGACTCCCCTGACACTTTCTGCTGCTGTTCTCTGCTGAAGCAATATCATTCATAATCATATTTGCTGTGGGATATGCACAAGAAGGAGAGTATAATCATTCATGTTGATATCTCAGCACAAATGTTTTCCTCAAGGTTATGTGAAGGATGCAATCACTCAGTTTGTAGTAAAACTAACAGAATATAGAAATACATACAAGTAGTGGTCATGGTGGAGCTGATATGTTTAGAATAGTAAAGTCACTGTGTTTGACATTAAACCAAATTTATATCTTTCATTAAATAAATGAATAATTGTGTTGGCTTGACAAAGCTAATATAGAATATTGTTTGTTTAAACTATTTATTATGTTATCTTTCCAAAGCCTACAGAATATATTTGTACATAATTGGGATATTTATTGATTTATTTTTTAAATTCCTAACCTAAGGCTAAAATACAGTCCACATATACACCCCAAATCACCCCCCCCCCCCCCCCCCCAGAAAAAATCCACATAACTTTTTTCATCAATGTTATCTATCTATCTATCTATCTATCTATCTATCTATCTATCTATCTATCTATCTATCTATCTATCTATCTATCTATCTATCTATCTATCTATCTATCTATCAACTACATAGCACACCTCAGCAAGCAACCTTAACAGCTTACCTTAACAGTGTTGGGTAATTTACTTAAAAATAGTAATCCACTACAAATAACTAATTATTTATCTAAAATGGCAATTTAATTGCTTTACTAACTGCTTGATTGAAAAAGTAAACACATTGCTAGTTACTTTACTTTTAAGTTATTTTCTACACCATTTTTCTACTTAGCACCTCACTTTTCTCCTTTACAATGACTTTTAACTTGGCCATAATTCATGTATTCTACATAAATTATAGATTAGAAATAATCATAACCCTATAATGTAATTGAAATTAATTGAAAGTCAGTAACTGTAATCTGATTACAATAATTTTACATGTAATGCATTACAAATTTATTTATTTTTATAAAAAAGTAATTAGATTACAGTAAATAATTACTTTGTAATTGGATTACACCCAACACTGCTTATCAACCACCCAAAATACCTTAACAACCACTAAGCAATGCCCTAGCAACCATTGAGAACACCTTAATAATGCCCAGCAACCACCTGTAATCATTAAGCAGTCATATAGCAAGACATAACAGTCCTCAAACTACACAAGGCCTATATAACCTTCAAACTATCCTTCAACTTGTTTTAAAATGTCAGCCAACCTTCAAAGTTTGTATTGACAAACTTTTCTTTACAAGTTGTGTCTTTAGCTCAAACTGTTAGAGCATGGTGCTAGAAACATGAAGGTCATGGGTTTAATTCCCAGGAAACACACATTGCCTAAAAAATTTATATCCTGAATGTAATTAGAACAAATGCGAATTGCTAATTATCATCAGCCTGCTACAAAAGAGCAACTCCCCCTGTATCTTAATAAATAACAATTTTCATAATTATGGGCTGAGCAGAGCACAATACCAGAGTCCTCCATTCGGATCTTCTTGCAGGGATTTTCCTCCAACTCTTCATCTGACATCTCCATCTCATCTTCTCTTCGTATTCCCATAATCTCTTCACTATGAGCATTTCTCAATTCCTAATAGAGCAAAATACATACATAAAACACACAAAACACACAAATCACATTACTGGCCTCAGTCCAAGACCTTGACTGGTTAAAGATTAAATTTTGCACATTAACATTTCCTCAAGGACATAATTTGTTTGTTCAATTTGTTGTACAAATGTGGCAGTAACACATGGCAATCACATACAGTACACTACATGGCCAAAAGTGTGTACACCCCAAACCCATATATGCAACAACAAGAGCTTACACTCTTCTAGGAAGGAACATGGCAGTGAGGATTTGCTCCCATTCAGCCACAAAAGCAGTGAGGTCAGGTGCTGATGTTGGGCATTGGGGTCTGGTTCGTAGTCAATGTTTCAATTCATCCCAAAGGTGTTCAGTGGGGTTCAGATGTGGGCTTTGTGCTGGCCAGTCAAGTTCTTCCACACCAGACAGGACCGTGCTTTGTGTACAGGGGTATTGTCATGCTGAAACAGACAAGGTACGACCCAAGGTACTAAAACTATTGTATTTGTCTCAGGAGACTGCATGGCTGTACGCTGGATTTTATGCATCTGCTAGAAATGGGTGTAACTTCAATTGCCAAAACCATTCATTTGAAGGGGATATCAACATAACTTTGGCCCTGTAGAGTACAGTATGTAATACAGCAGTTAAATTTGTATTCACACATACATTAAATATATAGATATACATTTTGGGATCTACATTTATCATCTTCTAGAATCTACCATGGAAACGTATCTAAAAAATAAAAACAGGCAATGATTTAGCAAGCACAAGGTCTGGTGATTGATTTTCTTACTTAAAAACACAACCCCCAGGGTAAACCAAGGCTCTGCCATCTCAGTGCTGTGCAATAGTTAAAGTTCATTTGTCTAGGTCTGAAAATGAAGCGTAAAATCACATTACACAAACTTCCAAGCCCACTGATCCTCTGATAGCCATTAGGGATGAGCCCAAATGACGTTTTATGCCACAATTGTGAAATCTTGCGGATCTGACTCTATAAATGTGCTTAGTGATGCCACAGTCAAGAGAAGGGGAACACATTTGAGTTTTACTTTGCCTGTGAGTGAAAACATTTTGTTCTAGCACTGTGTTGCCTACATTTTTATCTGTTTCTTGAAAGCTCTAGTATCAGTGGAATACACATGGAGGTCTGGATTGTTTCTGATAAATCATACATTTCTAAATTCTACAATTTATATGACAATATCATATTTACAGGGTCCTTTGGACCTTTGGACCAATGCATTTCCATGACTTTTCCATTTGTTTGTGATTAATGGATAAGGATTCTCAAAAGATAATTTTATAAAGATTGCATTCATTAAGTGGAATTTATAGGCAACAAACTTAGGAGAGAATGGGGCTAGTTGTCACATGGGGAATTGTCACAAGGCCCATATTTAAATAACTACAAGTGTTTTAGAGTCTAATTAAAATGATTGTTTTTAATAGCAATGTTTTTAAAGGTATATGTCGAAAATACAATTTTCGTGAGAGCACTAATTCTAATCGCAACTTTCATGGCAGAGTGAAGTGAAAATGTGCATGGGTGGGAGAGTTTGCCCTCTCTGTGGGTGTATGCACACAAACTGTGCATGTATTGTATATTAATAAAGTGGCCAAAGCATAATTTGCTATTTTCCTGAGAAACAGGTAATTGCGCTAAGACGTTTCAAAAGCATGTATTATCTCAAGGCAAAGTCCAAATTCAATTCCTGCATTTGCAATTTGGAGATTTTACCAGCAGGTGTTAATAAAGCTATCTATAATGTAATGAGCCTATGTCCATATCTTGAACAAAATTTCCATGCATACTGTATATATAAGTAGTGTGTCACATTCAACAAGGATGCAGTTAATGCACAAAATAATGTAAGTCCATACATTTCTAGTCATCTAATTAATTGCATACAGTCCATTTACACTACCAACGTCTGAATGTGCTGCCAATATCACTTGTGCTTTAGGGAATGGACTATATAATAGAATGCAGATTTCTGCAATAATTTAAGAAGAACCTTAGAATTAAACTGCACTTTCCCCAGCCCATTAACTTTTTTGCGCAGGATTTCGCCAAACCCAATTGCGCCTAGACTTAGAGCATTCTGCCACAAAAATACCAAAACATCATGGCCATGCTCACTGACTTTGTGCTTGTGAGTTATGGCATAGCATTGCACTTAGTGCTGGCCCTCTTAAAATAGGGCCTGGAGTCTCAAAATAAACCTACCTGAGCAACATTCACTGATGTAAAAAGTGACAACTAGCCCCGTTTTACCCCTTTTTTCTTAGCAAATCTAGAATACTTTACACTATAGAAATGTAAATGACTTGCCCATGCCTTTTTATGATTTTATTAATTTCCATGCCATTTTTCCATACCAGGAATTCACAATGTTTCCAGGTCCATAACGGGAACCCTGTAACTTTGATTATGAATAAAAAGATCACATCTATTTAAATCTGCAAACAGCGACACTTTAATATTATTATTATTGTTTTTGTTATTTATTTTTTTAAATGTGTTTTTATTCACTAAAATACTTTTCACAGAGGTAGTATCCCAACAGCTTGTCACTTCTCTTCCACAACAGCGATGCCTTACCTCTTGGCGACTGTGAACTGAAATGGAATCCTTTCATAGACTTGACTTACAGCAATTAATCAATATAGTCATTGTATTTCTGGGGTTAAATGAATGGTTCACCTAAGAATGAAAATGCTGTCATTATTTACTCTCCTTATGTCATTCTAATCCCACATTACTTTCTTTCTTCAGTAGAAAACAGTGCATTTTTAAAGAATATCCTGGTCTCTCATTTCCATATTATAAAAGAGAAAGGGGACTTGGTCCCTCTGATTTAAAAGGTTAGGAAATCTAGAAGAAGAAAAGTCATACGAGTTTGGAACGACATGAGGATGAGAAATGATGATTTGCTTTTGGGTGAACTGTTTCTTTAAGTTTGGTCCTCACATCATTGCTCACGTTATAGTCATGGAGAAAGAAAGATGGCTGTAGGAAACATTGCAGCTACATTCTTTCACCAGTGTGAGATTTCAATATTTCAAGGTTCATTGATAATTCTGTTTGCACTGACAGGAATTCTGCATACTGGTGAGTTGGGGCATACTGTATATGCATATAGAAATGCAGCATTGTGCATTACAGAGAATATGGCTATATTTGTACAGGCATATTACAGGTTAACATCCGCCTCCTAATTCCTTCCTCATAGAGACCTAATTCAAATTGGATGAGTTATTAACAAATAATTCAGGCAAATCACTGAGGAGAATCTCTATAATCCTGCCAGCATTGGTTGCCATGGCAGCAATGGAGGCTTTTTCTAGGGGGCAATATCAAAGAGAACTCTGCTGCATGAATGAGCACAGGCTACGAATCAGGGATGTTTGGTTTGTGAGGGTCCACAACTTTTCACAATGAAAAGCCACAAGATACACTGCAATATAAACAGCTGCCATGTCAGTGTACCATGTAGAGCAGGGGTCTCAAACTTAGATTACTTAGGGGCCACTAGCTAGGTGGTGAACAGTTACAACAAACCGGAATTGTTTTTACAACCATGAATTTTAACTATAGAGTTATTGGCGCAATTATTCCATAATGGTATAACTTAGCGCACGTGTAACCAAACATTTTGGATGGATACAAGCAGGCAAGCTTGTTTGCTAATTCACCTAGGCTATAATTCCGCAATTGCATTTGTGTTTTTTATAGTGTTATATAAAGTGGTCCTAAAATTATTTTGACACTTAAGCAACACTTCAAATGTATGGATGTTTTTGCCTTATATAACAAAATGTCAAACAAATGGCATTTAATTGAAGAAATACACTGCCAAGCAAAGGAAAAACACAATTAAAGGTATAGTTCACACAAAAATGAACATTCTATCATCATTGTCACCCTCATGC
The DNA here is from genome assembly GCA_032164185.1 of Moxostoma hubbsi. NCBI lineage: Eukaryota > Metazoa > Chordata > Actinopteri > Cypriniformes > Catostomidae > Moxostoma > Moxostoma hubbsi. The sequence goes on along the minus strand of JAVLUX010000047.1, from coordinate 15,074,987 downwards.
AATCCCAGATGTGTATGACTTTCTTTCTTCTGCTCAACACAAACAAAGCTTTTTAGAAGAATATTTAAGCTCTGTAGGTCCATACAATGCAAGTGAATGGTGACCAAAATTTTGAAGCTCCAAAAATCACATAAATGCAGTATAACAGTAATACATAAGACTCCAGTGGTTTAATCCATATTTTCAGAAGTGATATGATATGATAGGTGTGGGTGAGAAACAGATCAATATTTAAGTCCTTTTTTACTATTAATTCTCCTCCCTGCCCAGAACGTGGCAGAAGAATTTGAATCACCTAAAACAAAATAAGAAGAATGTGAAAGTGGATTTTTATAGTAAAAAATGACTTAATATTGATCTATTACTCACCTACACCGATCATATCACTTCTGAAGATATATATTAAACCACTGGAGTCATATAGATTACTTTTATGCTGCATTTAAGTGCTTTTTGAAGATTCAAAGTTCTGGCCATTATTCACTTGCATTGTATAAAACTACACAGCTGAGATATTCTCCTAAAAATCTTCATTTTAGTTCTGAAGAAGAAAGAAAGTCATACACATCTGGGATGGCATGAGGGTGAGTAAATGATGAACTTTAATTTTTGGTTAACTATCCTTTTAAATTTAGTCCATAGTAAAAGATGACCAAAATCACTATGATCTGTCCTATGACAAACAGGCTTGACTCAATTATGCTCAGATTCAGAAAAAATGCTAGAGTGTGATATTTACTGTTCCAATAAAATCAAGTTTCAGTGTTGGCCTAGTTACTGCATTTTGCCTTGGTAGAACAGTACATTACAGCTCAAATACACCTTCTAAGTAAGCACATTTATCAAACAGCAGTTTGTAAGATTCCAAATGATAAAACAATACATATATTGTTCAAAATTAAGACAAAAAAAGAAGAAAAAAAAAACACTGATTTGAAAAGATTCTAGTTGTCAAACTTACTGTAGTGCCACATTTCCATTGTTAAAGGAATAGTTCACCCAAAAATTTAAGTTGTCTCATAATTTACTCACCCTCATGCCATCCCAGATGTATATGACTTTCTTTCTTCTGATGAACACTGTTCATGTAGGTCTTTACAATATAAGTGAATGGTGACCAAAACTTTGAAGCTCAAAAGGCAAATAAAGGAAGCATTAACGTAATTCATTAGACTCCAGTGGCTTAATCATGTCTTCAGAAGTGATATGATATATGTGGGTGTGAAACAGATCAATATTTAATTTTACTATCAATTCTCCTCCATGCAATATGCACAGATAATTTGAATCGCCAAAAACAAAAGAAGAAGAAGAATAATGAAGTGAAATTGGAGATTTATAGTAAAAAAGAACTTAAATATTGATCTGTTTCTCACCCACACCTATCAGATCACTTCTGAAGATATAGATTAAACCACTTGAGTCTTATGGATTACTTATATGTTGCATTTATGTGATTTTGGAGATTCAAAATGTTGGCACCCATTCACTTGCATTGTATGGACCTACAGAGCTGAAATATTCTTCTAAAAATCTTAATTTGAGATTTTTGGTTCTTTGGTTTTCTGAAGAAGAAAGAAAGTCTGAGATGGCATAAGTGTGAGTAAATGATGAGAGAATTTTCATTTTTGGGAATTTAAAATTTTCATTTCATTTTCAACTATCCCTTTAATGTGATGAACTACATTTGTGGTTACTGTGGTTAATGACTTCATCAAGGTGTTATTTCAAGTGTGATTTGCTCCTATAGTAGACAAATTCCTTATTTTACACACAAGTCAGAGGGCATAATTAACTGTGATATTTTTTTTTTTTTTTTTTTTTTTACTGCACTAAATTAACACGTATCATTCAAAATACTAATGTGCTGTATCTAATGCAAGGACTTTTTTATGTATGACTTAAGTTTCCAAACGTGTCAAAATAATTTTTGGGGTCACTGTATATATTAGAATACTGTTCAACAGCCAATAAAGAACATTACAGGATAACATCAAGGCCAAACCAAAATGCAGAATGTTAGAATTGATTTGCAGGCCAGATTTGTATGAAGCTAGTGTGCTGAATTTGGCCCGTTGGCTCATAGTTTGAGACCTCTGATGAAGAGTCGGCATGATAAGAGGGGAGGAGAAATACCAACCTCGCACTGCTTTCGCCAAATGTCTATGTTCTTGCGCTGCGCTTTTGAGAAATGGTCCCATGCCTTTTGTCTGGTGGCAGCGGTGAACACAGCCGTAATCTGCTCAACTTTGGTGGGTAAGGAAGTCAGACAAGACAAGCCATTTATGTAGAGCTCCGCATCTGCGCCAGCTAGAGTCAGACGCATCAGGAACCTCACAACACTTCACTGAGAGGCTCCTGATAGTGTCTGGTGTACTTACATCTCATAAGCTGCTCATGCAATTCCTTACGGCTGAGGAAGGCAACAGTCTACAGATGTGGATTTGCTTGATAGAGCATTTGATTTCAAACACTGATTGTGGGTTTAGCTCAAAATGTATAAGTGTGCATTTTTTATTTTTGTATTAGATTGAAAGTAGTGATGGGTGATATATAGCAGGGACGTCACTAGGATTGGAAGACAGGGGGGCTTAGCCCCCAGGGTATTTGTAACTTGCGTTTGCAAAATCTTTGCACTCACATCTAGAGCTACACTTATGTCAACAACCAGTCAAGAAACCAAGATGTTAACAAGTAAAATGTATCCTAGACATATCCTCTTCCATTTCTACTCTGTTAAAGAAAAGTTACTGTAATGTTAGCTTTTAGACACATCAAAGCTGCATGGGGGCATTTACTTAGGCCAGACTTTGCTCCTGATGAGTTATTCTATAAGCAATGACTTAAATGCTATCTGTCTGCTCATGTAAATGTATGATAAAGTAATAGCATACTATATCTAATTCCTCTCTATATAAGATAAGTTATTCACACAATGCTATTTAATTACTCTAATTACTGTAACTAATCAGAGTGTAATTTCACTGTGTAGTTTGGCTTGCATACAGTTTAACCCACGAACCAGAATTTTAAGGTCATAGTGAAATTTGACAACACAGGTTTGAGCGTTTCTCAATTAAAGATGATTTATTCTGCCAAATGATGTATACAATGTATGATATAAATCAACAACAAAAAGGCAGTATTCAAATAAAGGAAAATTAAGAATGAAATCATTTTCAAAACCACAGTCAACAGTTACTTTTTGTTTATTGTCTACTTCGGTATTACAACGGTAATAGCATTAACAGGGACCCTATGACATTTAGTTTTCAGTGACAACAACATTCTATGGGGATTGATATTGTTTTATATGCCTATTATAGAGATTAGGTTATAGTTATTATTAGATGAGGTTATATTATTGGCAAAGAATAAAGAGTTGTGATTAGCTTGCTAAGTTAACCATGTCTTGTATTTTACTTGTTCACTCTAGCTAGACTACAGTTTTCCATAGCAAACCAAAATATCCCCTTTCCTTTACCTCAAGAAAACATAGCTAAAGGTAAGCAGGTAATTAAAAACAACTTACAATTTCACTCTGTATCACGACACTTACCAATCTTCCTTTCACCATTAGCGTGAGTATCGGTGTGTGTGGGCGGGAGGGTGCATAGCGAGTTCAACTTCAGACCAAACTAGAGTAACGACGAGACGAATCCTCCAGTTACTTGCAGCGCTCCGGTCTGCAACGCTCTGAAAGCTGCCACAGTTCACGCCAATGCAACGAGACGCTGCGGTGCATCATCTTGATAGCACAACGACTCTTTGTACTTCTGTCCAACTTCCGACTTTTCGGCTATTTTTTGTAGCTGGATATATATCATTTGTTGCGTCTAATTCTAAATATGAATGAGGATATGGTTATTGATAAATCAAATTGTTATTGTTGTTCTTATTATCATTTAGGGGGGCTTAGGAACATTTTGGGGTAGCTTCAGCCCCCCTAAAATAGGCCTAACAACGTCCCTGATATATAGAATATTTATTATATGTATATATACATGACATTTTTCAAAAGGTTGAAAAATAGAGCTATATTTTCATCTATACCAATATCACCCAGCACTAATCCATTTGTAAACTGTTGCCTGCTAGTTATTAACTGACCAAAGATGTCTTTTGTTTAGTAAAGAATCATACTACTATATTTTTTACTACAACTATGATAACTCTAGAAAACAGTTTTTTCATAATATTTCATGCACATACTATATGCTGAAGTAAGCAATCCTTAATTATTAATTTGTTTAACTTTTTTTTAAAAAGTTGACAATTACAAATCAGATCACATTCTTTATCCAAGCAAACAGCATTTTTTGGCACTCTTGTGAAATAATTTCTTCTTGCCTTTCCTGGCAATGAAAACATGAGGGAATCTGATGTTGGCCTACCTTTAAGTTAAGTTGAACACCTCCACATCTGTTATAAGGTCAGAGTGCTTCCACTGAGACTGTACTTACCCAGGGCCCTTCTATGGGATATGACTACAGTCACACTGACTTAGGCAGCTAGGTCTGAATACTGTTCAAGCACACATTTTATTTCCTAGTGTGCATTTATATATTGTCTTTTTTTGCATTTGATATTCATCATTTAGAGGACAAATGAAGAGTTTGTGAACCATACATGTAAAGGAAACAGTAGCTCATGTTCCACAACCTAGTGAGCTGCATTGTATTCTAGCAACATAGCATGCAACCTCATAAGTGACTGATTGGTAACACTCTACACAGACAACAACTCTGTGCATAATACAAATGGTGCCCCTCAAGAGAATGAACTATAATTCATTATTAACTATACTGGTAACACTATAATTTACAGTAATGTTCAACATTTACTTATTATATAATTACAACAACTATAGTAATAACTAGGTACTAACCCTAAACCTAACCCTAGACCTTAACCCATATTAAGTACATGTAGTTACATAATATTACTCAGTACTTTCTTGGGTAAGTACACTGTAAGTATACTGAAAGTGAACGTACTTTAAAATAAAGTGCAACCACTATATTTATAATTGACATTTCTTACGGTATGTCCACAAACTTGGATGGACTTTGTTCACTCGTCACAATGTATTAGTGAAGGATTCATGAAATGCTGCTTTAGAATTCATCCAAAAGAAGGTGTCAAACCGCTAGGCGTCTGCGCACAGTACGTGTGACGCAACATATCATCATCAGCAGAGTCCTCGAGCACTGGAGCGCGGGCCAAATTTCCTAATCATGCATACGTTCTGGAATTATTTGCACAAATTGGTGTCTCCAACACTCACATTTGAGCCGTTACTGTAATGAAAAAATGCTAGAAGAAGATATAATCGCCACTAAACAACAAATGACGGTGGAAACAACAGCAGTGGGTGTGAGGAGGCATTTGTAAAACTCCAGTCTGAAGTAATATGAAGACATCTTTATGGGTCGAAACTCTTGAAGATAAATAGTTAATTCTCTCATAGCAGTTGTAACACACATGCGCCACCCGCCTGTGTATGCGAGCACAGTCAATTGAAGTATACTTTGAAAGGCTAGTGTTCAACTGTACTTAGACACTAAGCATTCACATCAAAACCAATATATACTTTGGCTTTAGAAGGCAGCATAATTATCTTATATCATAATTACCTTTTGGAACAGCCTTTTTGCCTGAAGTGTGGCTTTGATGCCCTAAAATGGCAGCTCACTAGATTTTGAAACAGAGCATGTGTCTTCCTGTTAAATTAGGGGAAGTGCAGCATAACAATTGGCACTTTTGGACAATTGGACATTTACAAATCACTCCTACTGGCAGTACAGTCATATCAAGATTAGCATCTTTACCAAGGATGTGCTGTTGTCATGGCAACACTAGATGAAAATCTCATAATAACCAGTGGGAATAAAAACAGTGAAGGCAGGAGGAATCTTACATTGTGTGAGGATAGCGAGCAGGGAGTTTTTAAAGTGTTCTTTGGCCAGCTCCATCTCCTCCTCATGCTGGGCTTTCTCGTTCATGAGGCGTCGCACGTGGCTGTTGGCCGACTGGATCATGGAGTAGAAATGATTGCCTGTCCGGCGGTTTACCTCACCCCTGTCAATCCACGTGAAGAGCACTGTTGTTGCTTCACTGAACTTGTTGTCATCTGCGAGAATGAATAAGGAAAACTGTCATTTTCACTTTTATAGAGAGTGCTGTTACTGTACATTTGCTATGTTGGCTTAGCAAAGCCAATATACTGTTAATGTACAAAGTTAGGTTAAGGTTTGTAAAATTTGTAAATGTGATCCTTCCCTGTATTATTCATGCCTCTGTGGATGCTAGGAAGAGGGTGAATGGGACTGAACCACATACTAATCTGCTATGCTTGCTGGTTTGACTTAAAAAATCAGAGTATCCACTTTATTTTGTAATGCAAGCAAGCCGTAGTACATACTGTGAGTTCCTTTTTTCTCAAAGTTTTAAGTCGCTAGAACTTTAGAATTTTAAGTTCGACCTAGAACATCTGGAACTACAAAGCTTTCGAAATTCAAATCTCTCTTCAAAGCACCCAAGGATTCCAACAACATCAGGTCTACATACACTTCACACCTCAAAATCTCTTTAAACTGCCAAAGTTAGCCAAAGTCTCATAACATTCAAACTTCAAATCTCTTTTCAAACTGCTCAAGTATTCAAACCACATATGGCTTATTCTGTAACCTTCAGACTTCTTGGCTTTTTCAAACTTTTATGGCTAGCCTTAGTCAAGCCAACATTGAAAGTTTATCTTGACAAACCACCCATCTCTAGTTACTGAATGTAATTTTAAGAGCTGTTTTTATAGCTTTTAAAAGTACATTTAATATCAAGAAATGTTTATTAAATCAATCATTATTATTATAATTTTTTTAGCTTTGCCCTTTTTTCAAAGGGCAGTATAAAGAGTACAAATAATGACAAGGAGAATGGAATTTGGAAATGACAGGAGTCGGACTGAAGTACATATGTTAACCCTTAAACGCATAACTCAAGTCTTTAGTGACCCGGGTGGATTCCACCCACTGTACCTCCTCCATTTTTTGGAGTTATTCCCACACCTCTTTAGTATTCCTCAACATTTCTCTTCTGAATAATGTAACAAAAATGTATATATTAATACTTTTACATATGTACAATTTTAGAGATTTATAAATATTTCCGCAGCCTCTATTACGGTTAATAGGATATTGAATTCATGAAATTCATGGCTGATTTTATTATATTTGCAATATATGAGATTAAATATGTCAAACTCCATCACATTTATTTAACACAGTTAATGCATTTACCAAATTTGACATTTTGATTTTCATATACACTACCGTTCAAAAGTTTGGGGTCACCCAAACAATTTTGTGTTTTCCTGAAAAGTCACACTTATTCACCACCATACGTTGTGAAATGAATAGAAAATAGAGTCAAGACATTGACAAGGTTAGAAATAATGATTTGTATTTGAAATAAGATTTTTTTTACATCAAACTTTGCTTTCGTCAAAGAATCCTCCATTTGCAGCAATTACAGCATTGCAGACCTTTGGCATTCTAGCTGTTAATTTGTTGAGGTAATCTGGAGAAATTGCACCCCACGCTTCCAGAAGCAGCTCCCACAAGTTGGATTGGTTGGATGGGCACTTCTTGCGTACCATACGGTCAAGCTGCTCCCACAACAGCTCAATGGGGTTCAGATCTGGTGACTGCCCTGGCCACTCCATTACCGATAGAATACCAGCTGCCTGCTTCTGCTCTAAATAGTTCTTGCACAATTTGGAGGTGTGTTTAGGGTCATTGTCCTGTTGTAGGATGAAATTGGCTCCAATCAAGCGCTGTCCACTGGGTATGGCATGGCGTTGCAAAATGGAGTGATAGCCTTCCTTATTCAGAATCCCTTTTACCCTGTACAAATCTCCCACCTTACCAGCACCAAAGCAACCCCAGACCATTATATTACCTCCACCATGCTTAACAGATGGCGTCAGGCATTCTTCCAGCATCTTTTCATTTGTTCTGCATCTCACAAACGTTCTTCTTTGTGATCCAAACACCTCAAACTTGGATTCATCTGTCCACAACACTTTTTTCCAGTCTTCCTCTGTCCAATGTCTGTGTTCTTTTGCCCATCTTAATCTTTTTCTTTTATTGGCCAGTCTCAGATATGGCTTTTTCTTTGCCACTCTGCCCTGAAGCCCAGAATCCCGCAGCCGCCTCTTCACTGTACATGTTGACACTGGTGTTTTGCGGGTACTATTTAATGAAGATGCCAGTTGGGGACCTGTGGAGGCGTCTGTTTCTCAAACTAGAGACTCTAATGTACTTATCTTCTTGCTCAGTTGTGCAACGCGGCCTCCCACTTCTTTTTCTACTCTGGTTAGAGCCTGTTTGTGCTGTCCTCTGAAGGGAGTAGTACACACCGTTGCAGGAAATCTTCAATTTCTTAGCAATGTCTCGCATGGAATAGCCTTCATTTCTAAGGACAAGAATAGACTGTCGAGTTTCAGATGAAAGTTCTCTTTTTCTGGCCATTTTGAGCGTTTAATTGACCCCACAAATGTGATGCTCCAGAAACTCAATCTGCTCAAAGGAAGGTCAGTTTTGTAGCTTCTGTAATGACCTAAACTGTTTTCAGATGTGTGAACATGATTGCACAAGGGTTTTCTAATCATCAATTAGCCTTCTGAGCCAATGAGCAAACACATTGTACCATTAGAACACTGGAGTGATAGTTGCTGGAAATGGGCCTCTATACACCTATGTACATATTGCACCAAAAACCAGACATTTGCAGCTAGAATAGTCATTTACCACATTAGCAATGTATAGAGTGTATTTCTTCAAAGTTAAGACTAGTTTAAAGTTGTCTTCATTGAAAAGTACAGTGCTTTTCCTTCAAAAATAAGGACATTTCAATGTGACCCCAAACTTTTGAACAGTAGTGTATTTCAAACGAATTCAGCTTTAACACAAATTTAATTCAGGCATACAAATGACTTCATAAGAAATCTATAACTGTTAATTACCAAAAGTGAATAGGGACATTAAAGACACTAGATATGTAATAGTGTAATTTTTTTCCCTTCTTTTTTGCACTTCCATAAATCATATGTTTATGATTATTTCCTATCAATATACTGTAAGTTTACTGTCACAGGATTACTATTTGTTTGTTTATTACAAGACAAATGAGTACTATATTCATACAAATTACTACTATATCACATTGATTTTCTGTGTGACAATTAATTATCCATATACGTGTACACATACTATTGCACATGCTATTTTTACTGAAAGTGGCGCTAATGTGCCAGTGACTGACTTGACGAGGCACCAAAATCTAACTTAAAATATAGCAAGTACAACACATGAAGAATATGATATGACTATTGACATTTGGGTGTACTACTGAAATGATGTATGTTGTGCATCTATTTAGTATTTTACTATTCAATAAGTGTCTGAGAAAATACATATGTGTAGCTTATGTGTAGATTATTTGTTGTGTAGCTCAATATGTGTTTGTTAGCCAGTTGCGTCTCATTAAATTTTGTGTGAGACAGTAATGAATCCTGTTCTAGATTTGTCCTAATTTGTTGCATTATATCATTGATATTTGTATAATCAAATATATAAATATATATTACGATTTTAATACTTTTACACTATCAGGGCATTTTGTGATAGATATATGTGCTGGGTCTCTAAGGACCCAAATATTTAAGAGTGTTTGGTGAAATTACCATGCGTGGAATGTTTCATCCAAAAATTAAAATTATTTCAGAATTTACTAAACCTCATGTCATTCCAAACTTGTATAACATTCTTACGTGGAAAATAAAATGATATATCCCGGTTTGACTCCCTTTACAGCTTAAAAAAGGACAGTAATGTATCATAAAAGCAGTCTATGCAACTTGTGCTTCATATTTCAAGTCTTCTGAAGACATACAATAGGTGAAAACAACCCGAAAATTAAGCCACTTTTTTAGAGAAAATCTTTATGACTGTTGTGCTTTCATGAGTGCTTTTAAAGAAGCTTGTTTGCAGTGGAATGTGTGTTCACTCAAGAAATCACTTTGTTTTTTAGCATTAAACAAGTTCTTGCATATTGTATTGAAAAGACACATAAAAAAGAAAGTCATACATGAGGGTGAGGCAATTATCCCAGAATTTTCATTTGTTGGGAAACTACTTCCTAAAAGGAAGCACACTAACCGATAGACGAGACTGCGACTTTACATAATAGCTAATTTCATGTCAAATAAAGTCTCTTTCCCTGCATTGTCTTTTTCTATTTGACAAGAGCATTATCTCATCAGAGTGTTCAGTCATGGTTCAATAATCAGTAACCTACCCTGCATTTTTCCCATCTAAACATGAAGTGTAATTCCAGGCTGAGTGGCTGAGACATAAGACGTTCGGTGTGGCCTCTCCCAAGCTTTAGCAATCTGCTCCCTGTGGACGTGTGTGAAATACATTACTGAAATTGAAGAATAATTGAATTGTGCCGCAAATTCAGTGCTGAAGTGCTGGTAGTAATTTTGATCCCTTCCTAAATGAGATCCTGTACAGAGCAACAACATCATTCCCTGCATCTGTGCCCACCAGACTGTTATTTCCTTGTATCACCAGAGGAATAAAACCAATTTCAAGCCAATGAGAAGAATGATATCACAAGAGATGCATCAATGCATGGTGATCTCAGTCGTATTTGTAGGTACAATAATGCAGTTTCCCAACCGCTGTGCCGCGGCACACTAGTGTGCCGTGAAAGATTGTCAGGTGTGCTGTGGAACGTTATCAAATTCAACAAAATAAATAAATGCATGAAAAAAGTGTGAATAATAATTTCAGGTATTCAAACTCCTCATATTTTGGAGAAATTCGGCATTTTGAAACCATAAACGGTCACTTTTGTGATTGCGAAGAGCTATGATTGATGTGCAAAAGTGAGTGATATTTAAAGTGTTAAGGGTCTTTCACATGACTCGCGTCAGTACTGCAGAATACATTGTGATGTCACTTTACACCAAAGTGTTTTTCACACACGTTTTTGTTGCACCAACAATGTCTTTGAGAGTGCTAAGCAACAAGAAACATTTAAAAACTGTCCAAATTTGTGACGAGACACTGAATGTCTCATAATGTCTTTTATTTAAATATTACCTTATCGTTTACGAATATCAGAGACCCCAGTTAATGAACTAATTTACATTCACCAAGAAAATTCTTCGACCTGAATAAACAAGTCCTTTTATTACTTTCTGCTATCAAAGCAACTGCAACCTTTTTTCTCTCTTCCAAATACATGTTTTCAATGTTTATTTTGCACACCTCCCACTTTTTTATGTGTTAAACTCAAAAATTGCCCCTCTGCGATGCTTTCCGCTACTCTTGTCATGTGGAGGGCAATGCGGCGCTTGACGCTGGGTTCAGCCTCCAGAACCAACTTAAAACAGCCATGAGAAGTCGTCTGTCTGAGGAAAAGACACAAAATCTAATGACAATTGTCTCAGCATCAGTCTCCCTTGATGCGTTTGATTATGCACAGACGAGCACACAGTTTAAGCCGATGCGGACCAGGAGGAAGGCTTGAGTTGTCGATTGAGTTCTGTTCAGTTAATTTTTTACATGTTTTGTTCATATTTTAATCGCATTTGTTTTTCGTTTTATTTGTAATATTGTGTTGTTCATATGTCTTGTTTTAGTGGCCTCCGCGGGGGAAAAAACATTCATCTGCTTCGTGTGGTGTCTCTGTTTTTCATCTGTTCTCTTCATAAATAAATAAATACATAATCTGCTATATGCTCATCCTGTAAGGTCATGATTAAAAATTTAAATGTGAATGAAAATAAAAATAAAAGCTATTTGTGGCAGGGTGGAGGGCGGGGCTGGGTGGTGATTCTACACACCCGGTCCCTTATCAGGCTAATCAAGCCTCTGAGAGGGATAAAGGCCAACTGCGGAAGATGGTGCGGGAGAGAGAGATCATTTATGGGCATGTCCGTCATGTGTGTGTTTGTGTCTTTTGTTTAAGTTTATCATTAAAATATTATTTATATTGCCAAGCCGGTTCTCGCCTCCTCCTTTCTATATAACTGTGTTACACTATTAAATGTATTATTATCAATAAAATATGAAAATTAATGACGGGTAATAATAGATTATGACGGAATTTTTACGACCCTGTCTGTCAAAACGACGGACGATGAGAAAGTCTAACGCAAGCGCTGCTTTTGATTTTTTCCTTTTTTTTAATTGCCGAATTTCAAACATTACAAGTATACACGCTACTAAGAAGCACAGAAAACAAGTTCTTGAAAAGGAAAAATATTGACGATGGTTAGCCTATGTGGGATAGTGGTGTGCCGTACAATTTTTTAGTCTTAAAAAGTGTGCCGTGGCAGAAAAATGGTTGGGAAACACTGCAATAATGTGCACATGTAAGGTTGTTTGATTATGACAAAAGTTATATTGTTTAGTTTATTTCCCTTGACTTTGTAATTTACATTAAATGCTTATTTTGTGTGGGGCATTTGCACGCCTTATTGTTTATGTAGGATCTTTGTCCAAAAAAAAGCTAAAAACTGTTTATAAATTAATTTATTTATTTAATATCGTGCATTTAAGGTCAACTTTCAATTGGCTCTATTAGCAATAAAATAAAACTATTTCGAAAAAATTATACACAGAAATTGAGCAATGGAGATTGCTGTGATTTGCTACAATGCTCAACCTCAGGACTCTCATTTAACAGTACATTATGGAGAAACCACAAATTTGTCTCTACTTTTATTAGTACCATCTGGATTTCTTATGAAGCCATTTGTATGCCTGAATTAAATTTGTGTTAAAGCTGAATTCGTCAAAATGACAAATTTGGTAAATGCATTAACTGTGTTAAATAAATGTGATGGAGTTTGACATATTTAATCTTATATATTGCAAATATAATAAAATCAACCATGAATTTCATGAATTCAATATCCTATTAACCGTAATAGAGGCTGCGTAAATACTTATAAATCTCTAAAATTGTACATATGTAAAAGTATTAACTTTTTAGATGCTTTCAGTGTACTAGAACCACACATTACGTATGAATACCTTTGAATTTAAATGATCTCACGCTGATCAGTTATACCAAATGTCCACTTCAGGCCCTAAAAATATGTGCTTAACTCAGTTCATTTAAACTACTTAATTCTTTTTTCAGTTAAATAAATATTATTCCTATCTGTGATTGGCAAGAGGCCCATGGGACTCTGGGCATTTGACATGAAGAGCAGGTATGTTATTAAGGTGGCTCTCCAACATCCCAGCTAATTAAGGGAAATTGAATTTTCCTGGCCCTGAGGCAAAAATGCCATCTAACAAGAATAAAAAAAAGAATTTCCACAGTCAAATGAGCCTGCACTCCCAATCTCACCTCTAATGAGAGAACCTCCAAAAAGAAATGCTAATTTGAAATCACCACAGTCTCCCTCAAGATTCCCAGCATTCCCTCATCTGATCTCTCTTTAACTTGGACACCTGCTGAAATTTACAGTTCTCAAAGACGGAAAAAAAAGCCTATAAAAACTGTCAGCAGAATTCAAGACCTCAGAAAACAAGACTCTTTCGAGAAGAACAATAACCGGAAGGTTATCTAACGCAGGTTTCGTGTGTAAAAAATGTGTTAAAGAGCCATTGCTGATTCAGAGTGGTTCAGCAGATTTCTGTGGAGTGATTAATCACTTTGAGTTGCATGGTGATGCTCCAGAGAGGTGTTTTTAAACATCTGGTGAGAAATACAATAGAGAATGCATCTCTACCACAGTGAAGCATGGAGGAAGAGGTGTCACGGTGTGGGGAGCCTTTTCAGCTGCTGGTACAGGTAAGCTGCTTCACTGTGAAAAGTAAATTAATGCTTTGGAGTACAGGAGAATTTTGCAGAAAGTGTTGCTTCCCACAATTGAAAAGTTGTTTTCTAAATAGGAATGATCAGATGTTATTTTTCAACAAGACAATGCTCCAGCCCACACTGCAAAGACATTCAAGAGGTGGCTTGAGAACAAGTCCAACAGGCTCATATTTTGGCCTGGTCAGAGTCCAGGGCCTCATTTCCCAAAAGCATCGTAAGCCAAAATAGATTGTGGAATCCATCTTATGATTCATCTTAGTTTTGCGGCCCATTTCCCAAAAGCATTGTAACTTAAGTAGTACTTGAAAATGCTTGTAGATTTACGAGTGCTCTGGAGTAATCGTACAGCACTAAGAGCATCATAATCACGTAGACTTATAAAGACACCTGCAGGACGATAACCAAATTACACATCAAACAATTTAAATACCAATAGCTACATTTTATGCTGAGACTTTAATATCAGGATAGAATATGTTTTATTTATTTTTATTTTAACAGACAAGTCTAAAAATAGTTATTGGGGGAATAAGGAATGGATTTGAATTTTTTCAACTACTCTTTGATAACTTTTTGAAGTTATCAATATTGAGTAGAACAACACTGACTCTACTAACTAGTCTAAAAAAAAATAATTTCTTACCAAAAGTAAGTCATAGGCAAACATGATCTTCTGCATATAGAAATACTATTTAAGAAAGGGTGTTCACGTTTGAGTCCTCTAAAAAGCCAGAATAAAAATTAAACATAAACACAGTGAAACATAGAGCGGATTCACATCACCTTCACACTGTATCTCTATACTGTGTACCCATTTTTGTCCACTCTGTGATAGACCACCTTTTGGAACCAAATTATTAATAAAGCTATTATTAAGAAATTATGATGGAAATGTACACTGCCAGAGCTTTTATTTTGAAAGAATATGAAGGAAGACATTTGTTTGTAGTTGAATTCACAATGGCCTCTTACTACAGAGAAATGCTCTCATCCACTCTTCTGTCCAAAAACCTGGTGTTATTGGGTTGATTTAGATTTGGACTAACTTTTAGCAGCCAAGCATATATTTGGAAACATGGAAAATGTGCAATTATTGAATCTAGAGCGATGTAAATTTAACAGACTCAGCTCATTAGCCTCATGCGTGCTTTAAGTCTATGAACATAGAACAGAGCTGTGCAAATACAGTAATTAAAATTTCATTTTTCAATTAATCGTTAAGCCCACACTAAAAGCGAGTTGTATTTTTAGTTGTAAATTATGTAATACAGTCAACAGGAATACATGTTTCATTAACAATTTGCCCTCACACTAACCCCAAGACTTAACCTAACCATCAAAGGGGTAAGAACATTATTTTCGAGAGAAAACACAACTTTTGAATTGCGCTTATTAATTATGCAGACAATATTACTTTCTGATTTCGATGGGACCAGAACCGATGTCTCAGAGGATGCTGGATCAATGTGCTATCACTAGCGCCACAGGGGAAGATGAACACATTGCAATTCATGCAGTAATGTCTGATGGGTGATGCCGCTTGATGGGTGATGGGTAATGCCGCTTGGCAGTACATCTGCAAAATGGGATCGATGTCAGGGTACTGGAACATTCTGTAGCAAAATGTGGAAAATATTCCTATGGAATATTACATTGGTAATGCCTTTTTATTTAATGTAAATATTTTATTATTTAATTTGTATGTAATTACATATTAGCTATGTTAAAGGAATATTCTGGGTTCAGTTTCAATCTGGTTCAACCTTGACCACAACAAGGAGTTTAAACAAAGGTTTCATTAAAGAGGCAACTGGTTGTCAAGGACAAGCAGAACTGTGCCAGACGCTGGAATGTCTAGACCCATCAGAGATGATTTTCTGATGCCCTTTGGGCTCAATAAACATGAGAGTGTACAAAGCTTGAGATACACCATGCAGGGAGAATAGGAAGTGCTCGAAAGTGTGCTGTGATTGCTGATGAGCTGGAGGCTGCAGTCGAGTCCCCATCATCTAAATGAAAGTAGTCTCTGCAGAGAGACGAGAGGCATGGAAATGACACCAGCCAACATTACCCGACTGGCACTACCTTCCTGGAGACACTAGCTGTAATCAAATCACATCATGGTGAAACAGCAGCTGTCAGCCAGGAAATGGTTTTGAAATTACAGTAAAATGTAAAAGGGGACATTGCTAATATGTGTGAATGTCAAATTGTGTGATGGATTGGTGGAATGCTGTGACAGAATCTGAGCATTCAAACCTCCTGACTCACTAGATTAAATGGATAGCAGTTGGAGACCTTTCCTTATGGCCAATGTTGCTTATTCTGGATGGTTGGGATTCTCAAACAAACAGTAAAGTTTTGATAGAGCCACCTGTTACAGTTTTCAAGGAAATCAACCTAACAATGGGATACTTATAGTTGTCTCTGTGCATTCAACTGCAACATGAGAAAGCAGTTTTACACCGAAAAAAGTACACACATCTTAAACAAAACACAACTGAGAACTTCTTATGAAAGAGCAACTGCTGAGCAAAAAGAGCTTCCTCTGGAATTTATTCCATTTATAGACTAGAAACAAACAAATTTTAAGCCCATTTAAGCAATCTATCAGCAAATGAAAACCATTTAACCAACACTGGAAACCCTTTGGTTTTCCAGAAGCATGGTATCGAGTTTTCACTTTATTGGCAATCTTTGGTCTCATTGAAGCTGATGAATCGAACAAGGTGATCATATAAGCACACCAGTCCCACAGAATAAACAGCAGCTGATGCTGTGAAGCACAAAACTATGCAGCCGCTCATTAATGTCTGTCACATCATCAGAACAGCTGCAGAATGTCTAAAGAAAAACAGGTCTAGCTGTGTGGGTCATTTTACCCCATTTTGCCTTTATTGCAGGCAAAAAAGTTCTGCCTTGAAGCTCTTTCAGCAAACCCAAATTTGTCTCGACACTACACTAATGATGACAAATCTGTTCTTTCAAGGAGAGATGAGATCATGGCACCACAGTCTTGGGGGAACCTTACCTTTCAATTTCTCAGCCAAAAGAGCCGCCTCATGCTCGGAGTAGTGCATTATGGGAGGAGGTGAAGGAGGTCTGAAACGCTCCTCATGGACTTTCCGTCGGTGCCGCTCCTCGCGTGCCAGTAATCTTTGTTTGCACTCCCACTCATACAAGTCATCTCTTGCCTGGGCAAAATCCACATGTATACGGCCCGAATCCTTTTTATCTGTGCTAGAGCCAATGCGCATCCGATAGCCTAGGACAACAAACATTATTCACCAAACAGAGATTTCATTCAGGCAGCTTGCATATCCACAAAGACATCAAACATCATAAAACTGAGACAAAGTCAGTTCACGGGAACAAACATTCAGTAATAAATGCAAAATAGGATTTACTTACACTGATACATTTCTAGAGTTTTAGAGGCATTTCTGCTTCTGCTATGAGACGATCGAGCCAAACAATCGTAATGCTTTGATTGTTGAACTTATAGCACCCACATGGAAAAGGGAATGTAATTTTTTTTTGTTTGTGGGGGCGAGCAATTTTGGCTAGTGGAAAAGCTGAGTGGCTAGTGACTTTGTAAAACCATTAGCCACAGTGTTCAGTGAGCCAAAAAGTTAATGTCACACCTTGAATTCAATCATTTTATATGTGTAAATATGAAAACAAAGGCACACCAGAGAGGTAGAGGGCCTTGTCCACCATGAACTCCTCAATGAAGCGAATGTGGCAGAAGTTTTTCTTGCTCTTCCGGATGGCCACAATCTCTCCACACTGGTCAAACACTTCTCTGATGATCTCCTCAGTTGCATTCTCTGGAAGCCCACCAACAAAAACCGTCTTGCAGCCTGGCGGCCTTTCTCTGGTCGAGGGTGGAGGAAGATCTGCAGAATCCACACAGAGTCTCAGACCTCTTATTGTACTCAGATTGCATGACTTCTATATATATATTTTTCTTACTATAAAAAATATTTAACTATATATAATATTGTTTCATGTGTTTCCTATGGAATATTACATTGGTAATGCCTTTTTTATTTAGTGTAATTTTTGTATTATTTAATTTGCATGTAATTACATATTAGTTATATTAATGGAATTCAATACAAGTTAAGCTCAATCGCCTGCATTTGTGGCATAATGTTGATTACCACACATATTTATTTTGACTCGTCTTTCTTTAAAAAAGCAAAAATCTGGGTTACAGTGTGGCACTTGCAATGGAAGTCAATGGGGCCAATCTGCAAACATTAAAATACTCACTGTTTCAAAAGTATGGCCACTCGACGTAAACAATAAGCGTGTAAACATGCATTTTAGTCTGATAAAATCACTTAATAACCTTTTCTGTGTAAAGTTATATCCAATTTGGTGATGGTTATTATTTCTGAATTCTAAATCATGCATATTATTCTTTTTATTTAATTACATAAATATTACATTACTATAAAGTAGTAGTGACAATAGTTTCTCCCCTCTAAATAACCAGTTTGCTACATGGCCCAGAGTAATTATTAAACCCCTTAAAGCTGTGATTTAATTAATGAAATATTTAGTTAGTATGTGTATGTATTAGTCTGTCATCTACGGCACACATGCATTTATATGCAAATTTATGACTGCATTCAGTGATTCTGTCCGTGTTTTTTACATTATGGAAATCATAGGGCCCTTCGTGTCGTAACCTTGGTATAAGCGGACACTGATCTTTGAATTGTTGAAAATTAATTCACATTCAGAGGTTTAAAGGCCGAAACACCACGCTACCACCTTGGGGTGTAAATCATTAAAATAAAAATCAGTGGTCCTTCATATTTTCAAAAATCATATTTCACGCTATATGAATACTTCATATGGGGGGGGTTACAGTACTGTTTTTACAGATGTGTAAACTGTGTTATGTGTAAATCAATGTTTATTGTAATTGTCATACTGTTATGTTGGTCGGAACTGCACCCAAGACTTTCACCCACTGTTGAACTTGTGTATATGGTTGAGTGACAATAAAGGGATTTTATTTTATTTAAACTATTTAGTTGGTCCAATGCAGAGATATCAGAAGAGTAGCAGAGATTGTACAGTGCATGACAGTGCTTTGTTCATGACAATCAACTGTTGATGTTGTTTCACAATGCTCAGCTGCTGGCAATGATAAAACTATACAAATTTGTGTCTTTGACACCTATCCCAAGACCCGATCATTACTATAAACTTTGTTACATTTGTTACACTTACAAAATATTATATTTTAAACAATACATCACTTAACTTATTTTCAAGAATTACTCATTTAAATCTCATAAACAAATTCCATAAAAGTGAATTGTTTAAGGTTTAAAACTTCAAATATTTAGTATTTATTTTTACATTACATTTTATTAAAGATTACAAAATTACATTTGATGCAGTTTTGTTATGAAACTGAAATGCGTAAATCTTAAAATTATTATTTTAAGTGTACCGACACAGTCAACATGATAACTGTTTAGTTCTGCTTAAATATTTTCCAGAACAAATAATTATTTTACAGGACATTCTCATTTTACTTGACTATTTCATGACTGGACAACTGCATTGCAAAATTGCAAAAAAGAAAAGGAGAAAAAGTTTGTTTGTGGTAATCAACATTATGCCACAAATGCTGTTGATTGAGCTTACAGTGACTTGTATTGAACCCAGAATATTCCTTTAAATGCCACATTTCTGCTCAGACTTACATTTAGGAAGTACTGTAAATATAAAATTCTAACTGAGTATAGATATTTGCTGTTACCAGTTTATTAATAAGTTATTATTAAGAAACATTAAATTCCAGTCATTTCTATGTCTATGTGTGTTTGAGTGGTGGAGGTCATAGAGACATTACATCTATAACAACCAGACATTGAGATTCTATGCAACAACAGGGATTGTTGTCATCCCATTGTTCAGCCCTATTTTTTATTAAATGTGTTTGAAACTCATGTTGTGTAATAAATGATACCTCAACCAATTCAACCAATTTATGTCTATTGTAATATTTGTATCTAATAGTAACCCACATGTGTATTCCTTAGTTAGGTAGGGTTCATTTTTATTGAAAGTATTTAAAACACAAACTCTACACAAATAATAATTCCTCTTTCTAATTTCCACATTAGAGGATTTAATAAACTCTGCCATGCGGTCAATGTAATCTCTATTACCATAAAACATTTGGCATAAATTTACAGGTCTTTCAGTGGAACATATTACCAAATAATTCTCACACAATTGCAGGTCATTCAAAATAGCACAGCTTGTACTTTTTATATATTTACCATTACATCACTAGAAGTAAATAAGGGTAGACTATGTTCATCGGTGTCCCTGCAGTTATGCAAAAATGTCAAAAAATATTGCTTAGGCAGGGTCTTATAAAAATGCTGTGGCTCTTACTTGGGTTCTGTGGAAACAGTGTGCAGCTCTTAGAGTGAATGATTTCTTTAATAACAGGAAGCTCTGCTGCCACTGGATGGGGAGGTACCAGACTGATCCCAGCCATCATGGGGTTGATTGGGGTGATGATCCCTAGGTTGGGGTCAAATCCCTGTATACAGATGGAGTCTGGAAAGGGAACATACAGTTGAGAGAGTTGAAGGTTATGAATGCAGCCTTTGGATTTGTACTTGAACCCCTGAACCATTCGAACAGAACCACAAAAGGGCCAGAGAAATAAGGGAGCCAATCTGGTAAGAGACTTTAGGCCAGGCCACCAAGCAACCAGACAAACCACTTAAGATTAGTTTCTTCATCATTGAGCTTTCATCAAACTAAGCCATAAAGTTCTTGGGATTGGAAAGCATTGGGATTATCTAAAGGAAAACAGTGTGCATTGTTAACCAATTGGGGAAGGCTGTTTTACAACAGTGGTTTTCAACTGGTTTTACTTCAGAGCACAGATTTTAGATTGGATATCAATTGGCGACCCAGCACAACACCAGAATAGTTTATCGTATAAATGTAAACAAAAAAGTCTTTAAAAAAACAAACATTGAAATAACCATGAACTGCACAGGCCAAACTTTATGCAAAATTACCAACACGACATTGGCTGAATAGGCAAATTGGCCATTTTTGTTACTAAATGGCTCTTGAATTTTGCAGCTAATAATACATAGTACAAAAAATGTGGTCAGCACAAACCATGTTTATCCTCGCTGCCTGCAATTGAACCTGTTTTATTTGTATTTTATTTTAGTTTTGTTCATTGTAACTATGCACAATTATAAAGTTAGTTTAATTATATTATTTGCATTTAGCATTGCTTTGCTAAACAAACATGCAACCCACCACCAATTCAGAACCACTGTGGTAGAGTACACTATTCCTGCATGCACACTTTATACAACCATGTATGATTACAGAGTTATATGATAAAGACTGAAAAATTACCATACGTGAGCATGCGTGCTAACTGTCATTAATATTATCTTCTTAAGCTAAGACTTAAAATAGCATAACACCAAAGAGTGCAGGTGGTGACAACTTATGCTGTCAACATCCTACAGATTTCATGTTTAAAATAGAAACACTACTGAAGGCTATATACAGTTGCTTTCCCAATGTTATGAAGATCTAGATTCTAGAGAGTGCCAAGTGTTCCTGTTTCTACCATGGTTGGGCAAAATTCTGAATTTAAGAATTGGCTCACTTTCAGTACACAAGTTGGACACACAAAAAGGACTTTCAATAGTCCAACATAAAAACAAAATGAGCAAGAATAGGGTGAAGTAGGGTAAAATGGGACACTTTTTGCCTTTATTCTCAATGAAAAAACTGTCTCACTTCTCCCTGTTTCAACCTAAATTTTGAGTTCTTCTGTTTAAAGTTTTGATTTTGTAAAACTGTTTTGCGTTTAATGTTGTTTGGCTCCATTTTAAAGACTAAGTAAATACAGTAAGTGCATTCTAGGAAATTCTGCGTTCTTCCACCATGGTACACAAAAAATGAAAGCTAATTTTTTACTTAAAATTACATATATATAAATACACATTTCTTTAGGAAGCATTTCAATCATTGATTATTAATTATCATCTAATGTTTCTGTAAATAACTCATATGTTGTGTGTGCCATTCTCAATTTAATTTTGTATGGTGTACAACCTTTCCTTGTTTATTAGGAGTTCTGGGGTGTGTTTCACGTACAACGATGTAACTCGCTGCTTAACCAACATAGTATGCTGCATTGTTGGAGAAATTAACTAGCTAATCACAACTGTTTCCTGAAACTGTAGTAACTATGTCGCACATCCATCGTTCGAACCACGTTGGTTCAACAACATAGAGCTGTCGTTAATTATGTTACGCAGGGGGTGGAGTAATTCCTTCTGCGAATATTAAATTCTAAAAGCTTATTTATACATACAAAAGCTGTTTAATGTGAGAACGCTGCTGAAGATGTGAAAGCTGCTTGCACTATGTAAATAGGACAGATACTTTGCACTGCAATATATGGGTTTTCTATTTAAGAAATATACGCACATGCACACTCTTCGAAAACATTTAAACACCATTTATGTTAACTTAAAAACATAAAAGCTGTGTTCTCCAACAGAAACCGTTGTAATAAAGTGCTTTCTCTTAAAAGCCTTTAAACCCTAAAACAGTTCAAGTTTACTGATGTTTCAGAATGCCGCTTTCTGCAAAACCCCGCAAGTAGCTGTTTCTTTAGTGCATGTAAACGTGGTCAAAGTGTTGACAGAATTTAAGATATATATGGAATAAAAAACATAGAAGCCTTAGCGAAGTGAAATAATGTTCACACAGCGAACTAACAAGGAACTATGCTTCTAACCATAAGTAAAAAGCTGTAGTTTTGGCAAACACCAAATTGTTAAACTATGTTGGTATCGAAATTCAATTGTTGAACTATGTTGGTATCGATGGAATTTCCTACAATAGTTGGCCTATGATGCTTTTGGGAAATGCACCCCTGGCATATTATGGCTATGGCTGCTAATATTTTGACCTTAATCTGAGAGCAATCCTCCTTACTCTGTCCTGTAGTGGCACAATACAATGGACAAAAACAGACTAAACACATGAATTGTGTGTTTAACTGAAAGTCTCAAAACTCCTGGCTGGGGAAGGAAAAAATTCAAATAATGACCAGTAAATCCAAGAGAGATCCATGCAAAACTCATCAAAATGTAAACAGGTAATTTACACACACGGATTTACATTTATCGCTTTTTAATGTCGTTTTTCTTCACTCAGAATGATTCAAGGATGGAATTGGCTCACAGCTCTTGTTTCTTTTCCAGATGCCTGTTTGAGGTTTATTTGTCATTATTATCTTTTTTGAATAAAACTTGGATTTACCATGAAGACTGAAGCTTCCAAAATATTTAATTCCTATAGGACATAGCCTCTCATCATTACAGAGGTGAGACATCATTAATCAGAACCCATCAAAACACCATTACCAAATGCAAAGCGCCAACCCCTCTACCTCGAGGGCCTGCACTGCAAATATATAATCCGTAAGGAAATTTGTCTCGCCTGTTTTTTATAGACTTCATTTTTCAGGGCTTGAAAGATTTCCAGTCATTGCTCACCACAGCAAATATGTGATTCAGAATTAGCCAACAGGACAGTGTTCAAGTCTGACACCAGCACAGACCAGAATCACGCAAAATACGTACATTTATATTTCTCTGCTCAGGTTCTGTTAAAAGTGCTAAAGCTTTCCATGTTAACATATGAAATCTATACATTTGTAACCTTTGTAATTTTTTATTTTTTTTTTGTTAAAATTTGCAAATAAATTCAAAGACAATGTCAGTTTATAAACAAATAGTTTATAAAATTCTAACTGTATTAGACACATTTGAAGCTGTTAAAAATGCTGATAATCACACATCTGTGAATGCACATTCTATATAAATGTATTTAGTTGCTACTTTGGCAAACTTAAACAGCCTATGGTTGATATAATGAACTTGGTAAAAATAACTCCTTATTCTGGCAATTAATATTAGTGAAAATAGCTTTTTATTGAAAATGTTGTCTTGTGTCTTTTATCATATTGCTTTTTCTGCTTTTAATAAATGCATAAATCTACTAGCATGCATTAAAGTAATTTTACCAGGTTTAAGAGTGTTATTTGTTTTTTTGTTTATTTTTCTAATATTCATACTTTACTACTTAATTGGCAGTTCTTTAATATTGGGTTGTGACGGATCTCTTGGTACTTTCTTTAAAGGAGGAAGCAGGAGCCGGATAAACTATCCAATGTCAATATTTATTTTTCCTTTTTTTGTGTGACATCAACATTTTCTTTTCAGCATAACATTTCAGCACACGCTATCACTGCTGAGTGCATCTCTCTCCCTCCCTTCCGGCGGCCTGGACTGCCATCTTATATCTCTCCAGCTCTTACTGTAACAGAACAGCTGTTTGAGATAATTTCCCACAGGTGTCAATCCTTACCATTCTTCCTCTCCCGGTCTCAATCTCCACAGACGTCGCTCGGCCATGCCCATATCACCACATACTCCCATCACCCGACTCAGGTCGGTTAGCCATCCGGCCTGTCACTTACTCCCCCCTCCCATTTCTAGAGAGGAAATCCACCACAGCCATCTGCGCTCCCGGCCTGTGGACCACCTCGAACTTAAAAGGCTGGAGAGCCAGATACCAATGGGTGATCCGTGCATTGCCATCCTTCATGTGATGGAGCCACTGGAGCGGGGTGTGGTAAGAACAGAGGGTGAAAGCGGAAACAACTTAAAATACTCCGTCATTTTGGGGCATACAGATAAGTGTAAGACATCATTAGAGACTATAAAGGGTCTACTTTTATTTGTGTACACTCACAATAACAACAAAACCTTGTGCTTTTGTAAAATAAAGAAAATAAAAAGGGTGAGCTTACAGCAGTCTCTGTGTTCACGAGAATATATCTGAAACACGTCAAAAAATGAACTGAAACTCCGCGAATACTTATCAGACAAACATGAAACATATGTCTAAAGAAAGCTTAAGATTCCTACTTTTAAATAAAACAATTGAAATTTAAAACAAATATTCTCCTCCATTGTAATCTGTATGAAACAAAGCGATGTACAGTTTTTACCGGTTTATCTCATTATCGCTAATTTGATCACACCCACCAGCAGAGTGCGCCATTCATACGCTAATGTGCTGAGACGATCAATGCAAATGGTAAACGCCCCCGACAGTGTTCAGAGGTTTGATGTAAACAATTCATTCACTTTACTGCGGGTTTGTAATGATACACAGGCGATGAAACTCCTAGTTAATGAGGAAGAGTTAACATTTTCCTCTGAAGAAGAGCGGGACTCCGATGAACGTTTGTATTTTGAAGAGAGACTTGATCCAGCAGAGCATACAATTTCAGACGAGTAAGTCAATTAATTTTAATTAGTTGACATGCTATTTTTATAAACATGTACATATTTTACTAATGGGACTATTTCGAGACTTGCCAGCCAGGATTCAGAGTATTGACATTTGAAATATGTCCTAATAACCAAGTTTTAGTTAGGCCTACATTTAAATGCTGTTTCAGCTAAAGCAGGTTTTAAATTGTATGCTGTATGATATAAATATGATATGAAAGTTTAGATTATATTTTATCTAATGGTTATGCTGCCTCATTATCATCAACAAAGCTTGTGCTTGCAAATATGTGTTCAGGTTAAATGAGTAAAATGCACTTTAAATATGCCCATATTAGAAAATCAGCATATTATTATGATTTCTGAAGGATCAAGTGACACTGAAGACTGCAGTAATGATGCTGAAAATTCAGCTTTGATCACAAATTGCATTTTACAATATATTTAAATAGAAAACTGTTCTTTTAAATTGTAAAATTAGTTAAAAATATCACTGTTTTTACTGCATTTTGGATCAAATAAATGCAGTCTTGGTGAGCAGAAGAGACATCTATATTTAAAGAAAATGTATAGTCAGATTACTTCTTTTAATTTAAAACTTGATTTTGATCATTAAGTCTCCTCACATTCATTCTCTTTCTGTCACATTACTCAATGATAGACTCAGGGGAGGGTCTTTAGTCTCCTCAGGTGTAAATCACCTCCATATTCATGATAGTTCATTAGTTTGTAAGATAACACATTTTGATGGCAGTTAATTTTAATTGTAACTCTTTGGCTGAACATTAAACTTTAACTTTTTATCATGGACAGTGGTTCCACATGTATTAAATTGAAGTTAACATGTAATCTCAACTAAAATACTTTCAAGTATAGTGAACCTTGTTCATTTGTGTAAACCCAACTAAATTAGACATGTTATATTAGCTTAAATTAATTTATTTTCATTATTAACTAGCTAGTACAGTGAATGCTAGCATGCTAAATCTATGTTAAGGGAAACACTATGCTTTGATTAGCATAACAATTGCTCAAGGCGTAAATCAATGTAAAGCATTATTGACTTATACCTCTCCTTATCATTAGCGCAAGCTTCATCATAATGGTGACCCCCCCCCCCCCCCCCCCCCCCCCAAAGCTCCAACATAACAGAAACTCTTTTAAATCTCAACACAACACAAAATTAAACACTAACAAGTATCCCCCTTTACATTCATCTTGCACAAAAACACTATATAACACTTCATTTTAACAATTACTCTCCCTTTAAAAAAAAACATTAATGTTGTCCCAACACAAATAGATTAAGTAAAGCTTGAAAGCATTGAATTTAAGGTAAACTTTAAGTTGAATTTTAAGATCTTTTTTTTTAAAAGGTTCATGTTAATTTAAAGAGAAAAGTTTATTAAACTAAAAACAATAAAACATTTTAGGTCTCTTAAAATGCATCAGTTTCATAAACTCAAAAGAAAGAGAAAGTTCTAAATATTCATCAATGTAAATTTATTTGAACCAATTTGTATAATTTATCTTTCATTACTCAATATAATTAATTAATTCAAGCAATAGGATTTGCAGTGTAGCTTTAAAATAAATGCACAAACAAGTTAAAAGAGGTAGATTGTCTGTTCAGTGATATGTTAATGGTGTGAGTTTTCACAGTCAAGTTTTGTATTCACATCTTTTTTTGGTTCTGTTGCTTCCATAAACAGCATTCAGAAGTTTTTTCTTTGTAAAAATAGAGCAGTGTTTAAAGATGCACTAAGTAAATTTTTTCCTCACTAAAAAAGTTTAACCCCTAAAGACATGAAATATAATTCTGCAATACATTTAGGAAATCATGAGCACTTACATTAAAATGAAGACTCCAGTCATATCAGTAACCTTATAAAAGCTGTTTTGTTCTACATGGAGAGGGTCCGCACATGGGGACTGCTATGTTAGAATCACATGACCAGCTGAATATTACTCAGTCTCAGTCACCGTCCTGTTATTTGACACTTTCACTCATTGATTAAAGTAATCATGGCTGACTGTGAATACTATATTTGTACAATGACATCTGAAACTGAAAACTATTGATTTTAAATAATGCTGCATCCAAGCCACTAGGTATCAATGAAAGTGCAAGATGACAAAAGCTACTGAGTAGATAATCTACTTAAGTAGATAATTTCAACTGTTAACTCAACTGTTTATTAAGAATTAACTCAACTGTTTCTGGTAGTGCCTGATGTAGATTTTATTCTTCCTTTCTTCTTTTTGAAACCATTTAATGCAGCGTTTATGGATATTGTGTAAATCTGTGCATTCATACATTCAGGGCTTACAGCAATTCTGAACCCAAATCTCCCAGCATGCTCAGTCTAAAACCTTCACAATGGAGCCCTAACAAAAGCGACTCGTAACTGCAGGTAAATCATCTATATTTAGAGTCGGATTCACTTGTGTGCCTCACCAATCCTGCAGGATAAGTGCTGTCTTTAAAAAAATGAAATGGTGCAAATAAACATTTATAATCAATAGAAAACACTGAGAATGAATCTGCCTGCAAGGAAAAACTGTGCAAGTGGCATCTGCTTTGAGCAACAAATTTATGAGCAGAAATGGGGCAAAACAGAAGCTGTGTGTCACAAGCAATATGTGTGATGTTCAAGTGTGCCTGGAAACATGCTGAGAGAAATTAAAACAAAACCTCTCTAGATATTTCAGCATAATTTATCAAATTCAACACAAACCAGATGAACCTTTTCCAAACGTTCCTTTGAAGCAGGCATTTTATTTTCAGAATCATAGTTCAAAAGTAAGATATTTCCATCCTGTTTTTCTTAAAGGCAGTGTGACAAAATCATCTTTCAGGTATCTAGAGCATACACTGTGAAAAGTGATAACCTGCAATTGTTACATTTGTACTTGTCTTGAGGCTTAAAAATGTGTTTATTTTGGAGTAACCTACATTTTTTTACTGTGTACCTGATCTTCTGTTTCATTGGTGTAACCTAATGTATTCTGGTTGATTTAGTCATATTAAATAATATTTTGAGTTGAATAAAATCAGGTAATTTATTTGCTATCACAAGAAACACCGCAAAACAAGAGTGAATCATTTCAAACACATGACCTAGAGGCATATTGCCGGAAGCATACATGTACTATGTGTGTGTGAAAGAGACATAGAAGGAAAGAGGATACTAGATAAAAACGGTATGAAAATCCTCATGTGAATAGCAGAAAGTGTCTCTTTCAGCTGTGGCATATTACCAAAGGCTTTACGCAAGAAGCTCAGGACAATAGTTTTAATATTCATTCTAAGAAGATTTATGAAATCACCCAAGAAAAAAAGAAAGAACTCCTATATGTAATTCAAATGACTTGTGCCATCATAACGTCTCATAAATCATGCATTTTAATCTGAGAATAATTTGCCTCAATCCATGGCTTCCCTGGCATGATAGTAATTATAATGGGTTCCAAACCAAGGAGAGACTTTATTTGCATGGAAAACTGATACAAGTGCTGGCATAGCACTAAAGATAAATTGGCAGTGTATGACGAAAGAAAATTGCCAAGCAATCCTCTCACTGTGTCCATTGCTTGTTAAGGAGAAAATATAAACATCTCTGATTATAAGAGACAATAGCTGGCACATTTGTAAAAATTTTGTCTGTGTGTATATTTTGTGTAATGGTGTCACCAAACAAACATCCAAAGACAACGTTGCTCATACTAATTTCTAAAACTTTCAGTAGACTACACAACAACAGCCATGGCTCATTGCTGGTAATCTACAGATTTCCTTATTTATAACAAATATTGCAAAGCATTAAGTCCAACAGAAAGTACACATTTCGTTTCAACATAAATTTTTTCTTTACTTACATTTTTCCGT
Organism: Moxostoma hubbsi; assembly: GCA_032164185.1. Lineage (NCBI taxonomy): Eukaryota > Metazoa > Chordata > Actinopteri > Cypriniformes > Catostomidae > Moxostoma > Moxostoma hubbsi. Next base: position 15,045,791 of record JAVLUX010000047.1, on the reverse strand, counting down.
ACACAGTGCATCAGATTTCAAGAAAGCCAATGCATTACTTAACACACATTCTGGGTCTTATTGTGTACAGGTTGTCAGTGTACATAATATTAAAAAATCTTTTTAATCTTTCATCAAAGTATAATGACTTCACCTCTGAAACAATTTTCCTTTTCTGCTGATATTACAAATACCTCTTATTTTCCCTCCCTCCCCTTCAAATGCCTTGGTATGTAGTGCCAACACTTCACAATTTAAGTCCTGCCCAACATTTTTTTCTTGTTGAATATCTTGTTTCACCTAGAAAAGTGTCACATTACAGAAGTATAATGGGTTGTGAACTGTTGTCTATTCACTGTTACAGGTAAAAATAGTAATAGTAAAAACTGTGAACTGTTGATCATGAAATACTGTAAAAGTCTTTGAACTGATGAAGTTCCCCGTCTGTCGCTCACTTCGACGTTGTGTCGAAGAAGAGACACAAGGGGTCTCTCTCTTGAGTGCCAAATATGCCTCTGATCTATTAAAAAAGGCCAATGAGAAGCTGGCAGACAGTATTTACATACCCTGCCCCCGGACATATGGGTACAAAGACGGGGAAATCCATCTGTTTCATTCAGAAATTTTCTTCGGAGCCGATGGTCGTGTATGCATTCCACACCAGTTCCTGCCTTTGTTCCTCTGACGCTCTGCCTGCTGTTGGATCTTTTGTTGAATTTATTTCATTTGCCACCCCCCTCCCCCCATACGGGGCTGCAGCACCCACATTCTCAATAACAGAGCTATTTCCTTGTCTCTGAGTCACCTGGCCCGCAAATGCCGTTCTCATCAACGAGAGTGCACAGTCAGTGCTAAAATGCCTCCCCGTCTTCAGACCGGGCATGACGGTCCCTTTAAAACCTTTTCAGAAGCTCCTGGGGCATATGACATCATTGATGCATATGAGACCACCTCAGCACTGGCCCCAGACTCGAGTCACGAGACGAGCATGGCGCCGAGGCACGCACTGTGTGACCATCACCCCCACCTGCCACTAAACGTCAAAACCCTGGACAGACCTCTGCCTTCTGTGGACAAGAGTCCCCTCGCAGCAGGTGTCCCGACGCGTCCTGGCCATGACCGACGCCTCCAAATTGGGTTCAGGCGCCGTGTGCAAGGGGCACGCAGCCGCGGGCCATTAGAAAAAATATCCAAGGTGGCGTACGCTCCTGCCACATGTCACTACTCGCCCGTCGTCTCCTCCTTTGGAGCCAGCAGCAACTCACATCTCCGGCAACCACAATGTGGTGGCGGACGTGCTGTCATGACAACGCTTGCCCAGTGGAGAGTGGAGGCTTCACCCCCAGTCGATCCAGCTGATTTGGGAACGGTTCGGCAAGGCCCAGGTAGACCTGTTTGCCTCCCGAGACACCTCCCACTGCTCGCTCTGTTATGACCGAACAGAGGCTCCCCTCGAGGAAGATGCACTGGCACACAGCTGGCCTGCGGGGCTGCGCAAGTATGCATTCCCCCACAGTGAGCATTCTTGCACTGGTGCTTGTCAAGGTCAGGGAGGACGAGGAACAAGTCACCCTAGTGGCTCCCTATTGGCCCACCCGGGCCTGGTTCTCGGACCTCGTACCCCTCGCTACAGCCCCTCCCTGGCAAATTCCCCTGAGGAAAGACCTTCTTTCTCAGGGATGGAGCACGCTCTGGCATTCGCACTCAGACCTTTGGAACCTCGACGTCTGGCCCCTGGATGGGACGCATAAGATCTAGCTGGTCTACCAACTGCCGTCGTAGCCATGATCAACCAAGCCAGAGCTGCTTCTACCAAGTAACTTTACGCCCTAAAGTGGCGTTTGTTGGCAAATTGGTGTTTTTCCCGGGCTGAAGACCCACAGAGGTGCGCAGTTAGGCCAGTGCTCTTATTTCCACAGGAGAGGCTGGAGGCTATCCCCTTCCACCCTGAAGGTGTATGTCGCCGTTATCGCGGCCCACCATGACACAGTAGATGGCAAATCTTTGGGTAATCCCAACTTAATCATCAGGTTCCGAAGAGGCGCCCGGAGGTTGAACCCCTCCCAGCCAAGCCTGTTTCCCTCCTGGGATCTCTCAGTGGTCCTTGCGGGCCTCCAGAGACCCTCATTTGAGCCGCTAGAATCAGTTAGAATCAGTTGCTCGCCTCCATCAAGAGCGTAGGGGACCTGCATGCGTTCTCTGTTAGCGACACTTGCCTGGAGTTTGGTCTGGCAGACACATATGTGACCCTAAGACCACGACTGGGCTATGTGCCCAAGGTTCCTACTACACCATTTAGAGACCAGGTAGTGAACCTGCAAGCAAAGCTGCCCCGAGAGGAGGCAGGCCCAGCCCTTTCGATGCTGTGTCTGGTACGTGCTTTGCATATCTACTTGGAATGCACGCAGAGCTCTAGATGTTCTGAGCAGCTCCTTGTCTGCCTTGGTGGACAGCGGAAAGGAATGCTGTCTCCAAACAGAGACCTTCCCTTTGGGTAGTTGACACCAGTACATTGGCTTATCACACCCAGGCTGTGCCCCTCCCCTTACGGGTCCGAGCACACTCGACAAGGAGTGTTGCATCCTCACGGGCACTGGCCAGAGGCATCTCCCTGGCAGACATATGCAGAGCAGTCGGTTGGGCAGCCCCTAACACCCTTGTGAGATCTTACAATCTCAGGGTAGAGTCAGTTTTGTCCTGTGTTTTCTCAGGTCCGAGCCGGTAGAACTCGGTAACACGCTGGCGGACCGCTTGCACCTAGCACCCTTTCCCTCGGCCGAGGTAAAATCGTACGCTTTCTTTCCCAGGAGATCCCACCCACCCGGGTCCCTGGATGATTCCTCCTTAGCCCTGCGGGTCCGCAGTTCAGCGGAGGTATCCACTGCGTGGTCCTCCTGGCCACGTCGCTGAGCCGAGCCACTGTTGTGGGCGGACCATTTCCGGCTCCTCAGAAAAATCCTGAATGAAACAGACGGATTTCCCCGCCTTTGTACCCGCATGTCCAGGGGGCGGGGTATGCAGATATTGTCTGCCAACTTCTCATTGGCCTTTTTTCATACATCAGAGGCATATTCGGGGCTCAAGAGAGACCCCTAGTGTCATTTCTTCGACACAACGTCTCGTTCCCTCCATCAGAGATTACATACGTAACCTAGATGTTATTGGTTGATTTTGATTATACTGTTCTTTTCACTGGATTGTTTGAATTTGAGGGGAGGAGCCTATATTATAACAGGGCATTTAGTGGGAAAAGGGCTGATAAAAATTGACTTTTAACAGAGAAATAGTACCCTCTGAAATCAAGTGCATTTCTTTTTTAGGAAAACAAAAGTGAGACTTTTCTTCTTTCGTGTTTTTTGTTTTGTTTCGCTTTGCTTTGCTTTGTTTTTTGTCTTGTTTTTCTTTGCTTTGGGTTTGATTTGCTTTGTTTTGTTTTGCTTTGCTTTGTTTTTTGTCTTGCTTGGCTTTGCTTTGTTTTTTTGTTACGTTTTGCTTTGCTTTGGTTTGCTTTGTTTTGCTTTGTTTTTCTTTGGTTTGTTTTACTTTGTGTTGGTTTGCATTTCTTTTTTTGCTTTGCTTTGTTTTTTTTATATAGTTTTGCCTTGCTTTGCAATTAAAATCAACCCCTAATTTTTTATTTGATTGAAAATGTGCTGACCAGTGAATTCTCTGCTGTTTTTTGTAGTTGTGACTCAGAATTAATACATTACAGCCTGGTATTTGAAATAATGACTGACTGCAGATGTCTGTCTGGTGATGATTAGTGGCCAATCAGAAGAGAGCGCTACAGCTCTCGGACAAACATCAACACAGAGCTTCAGTCAGCTGTGAGGATTGAAACTGAGTGCTCTCAGGGTTTCAGGCAAGGGAGCGGTGTGTGTGCCACCATAACTTCAGGGCTTGATCTTTTCAGAGCCACTACAATCCAGAATCTCAGCAGAAGAATAAACCTCAACTAACTGGAACGAGCTTTAATGTAAAATCCAATGTGTAGTATTGCTTCTAAAGGTCACATATTTGGCATGGGTGGCTGGAGCCTGTGCAGCTTGCCAGAGGGGGAATATGGGAACCCTGGTTTAATAAATGCTTTTTATTCCCCCTGCTGTGTAAGGGAAGAGCACAAAAGCTGTGGGTAGAACAGGAGTATTAGTACACTGGAGGGAGAGTGCAGGGCTTTACCTGATACCAGCTGCTGCCCGGTCAGGCCCATTGGCACAATGCCCAGGTTGTTCATGGCGGTGGCCCAGGCGCCAGGATCGGCTACTGGCACATTGATGTGGCTTTGCTCGGTTCCCAAACCGGCGATACCGTCAGCTGCTGCAGAAAGAACGCAAAGAACAAACTCCATCAGACCCTCGTACAAAAGGACTAGTCTCTCTGTCAATAGTAAAGACAACATTAAAGGAGTCAAATCAGAATCAGATTTTCCTTGATCTTTTAAGATAGAAGAGATTGATTTATTATGAAAACATACTGTAACATGTAGAACTCAAAATGTTCTCCCCAGTTCAAAAAAATTATCTATTGAAACCAACCTTCAAAAATGACTTGTTCTAAACGTCTGCAAATTTCTAAAGCCATAGAGTTAAATGCATCTACCGCACACATTTACATGTACATGAAACATAGTTATGTTTCCATCCAAGATACATATTTAATTTATACAAAAATCAGAATATTTCAAAAACTATTCGTGAATAAAGCAATCCCATGTGAATTCTGGGAAAAGTGGTGCAAAATAGAAATGCAAATGTAAGTTACAACCACTGTGGCTCTTTTATTAAAGTTAATACATTACTTGAGGTTTAAAGCATGCAGACAAAGTGCTCTGATGAACTACATCTTTGCTAGCATTCAGCAGCAGATGCCTATAGTAATATTTTGGAGCAAAAGTGTGTCAGAGAGTTTTGGGAGGTAATATTAGCCTATTTTTTTATGGCAAGTTTTGGCTCCAGCATTTCAGAATATTCAGAGCTACATTTGAAATGCTATGCAAGGATATTGATAGTGAATAATATATTCACATGACTTGTTGAGGCAAAGTCACAAGACATTTTGAAGCGCAATTGTATTCCATAAAACTCTATAAGAATAAATTCAGTAAATTTTTCCAACATAGTTTAAGCAAATGTCATCTTATTGAATGAAAAAACAATTCCAACCCAAGTGAGTGTATACTCTACATTTTTTATGTGCATTTTGATTATTTTTTTTCCATCAAGCATTTTTCATGCGATATCCAAAAAGTTGCATAAAAATATGTGGATGGAAACCCAGCTAATGACTCCTATGGTCCGAATGAAAATGAGGCTGTAAGAGATAGACATGAAGTCTTTTCAACTGGTTGCACAGTTGTTGTTTTTTGTTTTGTTTTGTTTTGTAATTTATGTATTTTTTCACAATTTTTCCAGATTTATTTTCCACTGGAATGTTTTGGCAGTTGTACAACCAATTAAACATATTGCATCTATCCCTCACCGAATCATTTTCATTTGCTTCAAATTAAATATAGTTTGTACCCAGATGGGTGATTAGAAACAGTCACAATGAGGTAATAAGCAGGATGTAGAATCCAAACTATTATTCTCAAACACCAGGAGAACTAGGACTAACAATAATACTGTATGGAAGTTCATCAAAATTAGGTTTTGGAACAAAGGCAGTATAAATGGTGTCATTAAAAGAAAATGTGTTGTTCATAATTAGAGCAGGTTATTTACCACTAGCCATGGCCAGTCTGTGTTTGTTCGTCTGAGTATCACTGCTGTCAGCAGAGTCCTTGCTCTTCCAAGAGAGCTGATCAGCGAGAACGCAGCGCTCAGGAACTCATCACAGCATTCAGCAAAGCCTGCAGCACACAAATGGCACAAACATATGAGCGCTGAGAGAGAACATTTAAAAACTATAGGACAACTTCTCCAAAAAGGCATTTTTTTGACTGTCCAACAAAATTTGGATTATATGTTGTAAGTATCACTCTATTTTGTCTGGATTTGAACATAGTTCAGCCAAACCCCTCTGTCACAGGACAGATCATTGTCTAAGAGACTTGACTTTAGTCATAACTCAATTTTGACTAAATGTTTAGTTACTGTTTAGTTATAATAATAGCCAAAAAAACAGCAGAGACTTTGGTTTTAATAGATACAGTGGAAAGAAAAAGTATGTGATTCCTTTGGAATAAGCTGATCTCATATTCATCAAAGTCACAAGTATAGACAAACACAGTGTGCTTACACTAACAACACACAAACAATTATAATTTTTCATGTCTTTATTGATCACATCCCATTAAACATTCACAGTGCTTTAAAAAAAAGGAAGTGAACCCTTGGATTTCATAACTGGTCAATCCTCCACTGGCAGGAATAACCTCAGCCAAGTGTTTCCGGTTGCTGCGGATTAGACCTGCACAATTTTCTGAAGGAATTTTGGACCACCCTTACAGAACTGCTTCAGCTCAGCCATATTCTTAGGATATCTGGTATGAACGGCTCTCTTAAGGTCATTCCACAGCATCTCTCTTGGGTTGAGGTCTGGGCTCTGACTGGGCCACTCCAAAAGGTGGATTTTCATTTTAAGCCATTCTGTAGTGGATTAGCATTGATGTTTAGGGTCATTGTACTGCTGCATAACCCAGCTTCTACTGAGCTACACAGCCACCCTGACATTATCCTGTAGGATATCTTGATAAATTTGGGAATAATTTTCCCCTCAGAGCAGCCCCAAATCATGATGCTCCCTTCACCATACTTCATCGTTGTGATGGTGTTTTCATGTTGGTATGCAGTGCTCTTTTTATGCTATACATAGTGCTGCGTGTTCTTCATAAACAATTCAACCATATTTTCATCAGTCCACAAAGCATTTTCCCAGTAGTGTTTTGAAGTTTTAAGGTGGGCTTTGGCAAACTTCAGGTGCACAACAGTGGCTTCATTCGTGGTGTCCTGCCATAAACACCATGCCTGTTTTATGTTTTCTGTACAGTAGACTTATGAACAGAGATGTTAAACAGTTCCAATGATTCCTTCAAGTCTTCAGCTGTCACTCTAGAGTTATTCTTTTGGTCGCTGAGTATTACGTGGTGTGCCATTTGAATCATTTTGGCTGGACGGCCACTTCAAGGAAGAGTAGCCAGGATATTAAATCATCTCCATTTATAGACAATTTGTCTAACTGTGGACAGATGAATATCAAAGCTCTTAGAGATAACTTTGTAACCCTTTCCAGCTTTATACAAATCAACAATTCTTTATGGAATTGTTGTCTTCTGAGATCTCTTTTTGCAAGGCATGCTCCACGTCAGTAGATTGCTTCTTGTTAATAGTAAACTCAAAATGTTTGAGAGCTTTATATAAGTCAATGTAGCTCTAACCCATTTTGTTCATTATTGTAACTTACAAGTCGTATGCAAAAGTTTAGGCATCCCTGACAATTTCCATGATTTTCATTTATAAATAATTGGGTGTTTGGATCAGCAATTTCATTTTGATCTATCAAATAACTGAAGGACATAGTAATATTTCAGTAGTGAATTGAGGTTCATTGGATTAACAGAAAATAAATGTGCAATATGCATCAAAACGAAATTAGACAGGTGCATAAATTTGGGCACCCTTGTTATTTTGTTGATTTGAATACCTGTAGCTACCTAGCACTGATTAATTGGAACACAAAATTGGTTTGGTGAGCTCATTAAGCCTTGAACTTCATAGACAGGTGCATCCAATCATGAGAAAAGGTGTCCAATTTCAAGTTGTTGTTCTCTTTCACTCTCCTCTGAAGAGTGGCAACATGGGGGCCTCAAAACAACTCTCAAATGACCTGAAAACAAAGATTGTTCAACATTATGGTTTAGGGGAAAGCTACAAAAAGCTATCGCAGAGTTTTAAGCTGTCAGTGTCCACTGTGAGGAACACAGTGAGGAAATGGAAAACCACAGGCACAGTTCTTGTTAAGGCCAGAAGTGGCAGGCCAAGTAAAATATCGGAGAGGCAAAGGCGAATGATGGTCAGAACGGTCAAAAACAGCCCACAGACCACTTCCAAAGACCTACAACATCATCTTTCTGCAGATGGTGTCACTGTGCATCGTTCAACAATTCAGCACACTTTGCACAAGTAGAAGCTGTACGGGAGAGTGATGCAGAAGAAGCCTTTTCTGCACACACGCCACAAACAGTCGCTTGAGGTATGCAAATGCACATTTGGACAAGCCGGCTTAATTTTGGGGAAGAAGGTGCTGTGGACTGATGAAACAAAGATGGAGTTATTTGGTCATAACAAGGGGCGTTATGCATGGCGGCAAAAGAACACAGCGTTCCAAGACAAACACTTGCTACCCACAGTAAAATTTGGTGGAGGTTCCATCATGCTGTGGGACTGTGTGGCCAGTGCCGGTACTGGGAATCTTGTTAAAGTTGAGGGTCGCATGGATTCCACTCAATATCAGCAGATATTGAGAATAATGTAGATAAATCAGTCACAAAGTTAAAGTTACACCGGGGTTGGATATTTCAACAAGACAATGACCCAAAACACTGCTCAAAATCTACTCTGGCATTTATGCAGAGGAACAAGTACAATGTTCTGGAATGGCCATCCCATTCCCCAGACCTGAATATCATTGAAAATCTGTGGGGTGATTTGAAGCAAGCTGTCCATGCTTGGCAACCATCAAACCTAACTGAACTGGAGATGTTTTGCAAGGAGGAATGGTCCAAAATACATTCATCCAGAATCCAGACACTTATTACAGGCTATAGGAAGCGTCTAGAGGCTGTTATTTCTGCTAAAGGAGGCTCAACTAAATATTGATGTGATATTTCTGTTGGGGTGCCCAAATATATGCACCTGTCTAATTTCGTTTTGATGCATATTGCACATTTTCTGTTAATCCAATGAACCTCATTTCACTACCGAAATATTACTGTGTCCTTCAGTTACTTGATAGATCAAAATGAAATTGCTGATCCAAACACCCAATTATTTATAAATGAAAATCATGGAAATTGTCAGGGATGCCTAAACTTTTGCATACGACTGTAGATGAAGATCTAACCAGATTTTAAGACAAATTTATACATAAATGCAGGAAATTCCAGTTTCCTTGCCACTGTAGTAGATTAATATTATCATAAAACTATAACATGGTTTCTTTTTGATAGCATAAGGTAAATGTTGTTCCATATGAAATGCACTTAATCCACTGAAACGCTCACACCACGGCCTCACATTAATCAGAACTATATAATGCAGCTAAGGCAGTTCTGTTCCCAATGGTCCAAACGCACAGCTACAAATCCCTCTTCAAATAGACCCAGGTTATAAATAGTAATGATAATCACTAGAGGAGACATCTCTCATTATCAGATAATTTGTTACCTCTTACTGTCATACAGGGTCCAATATTTTCAACAACTGCATGAAAAGCCTTAAAGGACATGCAGCTGCTTAAAGACACTTTGAGACATTCTGTCAGTGCATACGCTCTAAATGACTTACAGCTGACCCATCATTCTTCTGTCAAACTGACACATGTCATCCAGTGGACCATCAGATATCCTGTGTGTGTGTGTGTGTGTGTGAGTGAGTGAGTGAGTGAGTGAGTGAGTGAGTGAGTGAGTGAGTGAGTGAGTGAGAGAGAGAGAGAGAGAGAGAGAGAGAGAGAGAGAGAGAGAGAGAGAGAGAGAGAGAGAGAGAGAGAAAATGAGAGACAGGAAGAGACTAGTATGAGTCAAAATTGTCCTCAAAAGTGAGCAAAATCTGACAAAACCTCCCTTTGGTGGCATTTGGGTTGTCCAAAATTGGTAAATAAATTCAGACATAAATAAATCGTATTAATGAAGTAAATGTTTTATTAAACTGCAAATAGAGTCAAATAGAGTCAAAAAATAAAGCAAATGATATAAATGCAGAAGCTTTTCCTTTAGGATGTGGGTTAGGGTTAAACTAGTATTATAAAGAAATTATAATTAGCTTTGCTGTAAAAGAATACAACAAAAGTCTATGCATTGTCCCCATTTAGATAGCTAAGTAAGTATGTTTGAGTGGGTCAGGATTTGCCTAAATAAGGATAGTGTAACCTGAAATCATATATACCGTATTGTGGGAACAGAAGGAAAAACTGTAAAAATAAATAAATAAATAAATAAATAGAACAAATAAAAAAATAGGTGTGTTTATGTGTGTATGTGTGAGATCTGATCCTTCTGACAGAAAAGTTCCCCTCCTCCACCACTCTCCATCATCAAGCATTATATCATCCTGGAAATCAAAGTCTGGGAGATGAGGCCATTAAGCTGTTTAATATGGGTTGGAATAATGGATCCCATACGCTTCGAGAGCACAATGATGCTTCCCCAGCCATGCCGTCAGTGCGGCTGTGAGAGTGAAGCCATCATCAGTATGCCAAGCGGGTTCCTCAATGCCACTCTAAACTACACCACATTATTCAAATCTGACACAAGGATATCAACTTAGAAATGCAACACAATTTTATTTAATGGAGCAACAATCATATCTCAGATTTGATTAGGAAAAGTGTTAATGGAAATTTCATTTTCTTTTGAGGGGATATGGGTATATAGTAAAGAAGTGTGTCAATTTTAACTCTTTTGGACAATGGATTGCTTCTCCAGCGGAAAAACACAGACAGTGTAGCACTCAACGCATTTATAGTCAACATAAAATCAAAATCAACCCTATTTCCTTTCTTAACCTTGTAAAGCCTGACATAATAAAGAATAGTCAGAAAATTCTAGACTTTTTCATTAAACTGTTTTAAGCAACAAAATTGCATGATTTTTTGTTTTTGTTTTTGTATGTATCATATTTGATACATTTGGCTCATACACAGGTCCTACTGAGGCCCAGCAATTAATTTTTGTGTAGGACATTTGTTATTTAAGTTTTTTTTAGTCCATATATGCTACAGTGGTAAATCTTAGGGTATTATCAAAGAACTCCCTGGACTTTTCAGAGATACAAAATGTTTGAGAGTTTGGCCATGACAACTTGCTCTACTTGGTCTTTAAATATGAATTGAAATGTATCACAGTTCAATTCAGCACATCAAATACAATATGAATAAAATATAATTTTTTCAATGAACAATTATTATCATATGTATTTTATGCACCAAACACTATATTGACATTTTACAAAAATTGTAAAACTTTTTTCGCTGGTTCTCAGGAATTTATGTTAAAATGACATGGTAATTGATTGTAATGTAAAATAATGAGATCTTTGTAATGACCAAGCAGGCTGCATATTTGAAAATACACAGAATTATTATTTAACACTTCAAATATATGTTGTATAAGTACATGTCAGAATTTCAAAGCTCTGTGTGATTGTTTTTTTTGTGGTGGGAATCAGGGCTGGACTGGTAATCTGGCATACTGGGCATTTCCCTGGTGGGCAGACGCACTTTGGAGCCGATCGGGGTGGACTGGCCATCGGGAGAACCGAGCGGTCCGTGGGTCGGCCGTGAAACATGCCGAATGGGCCGCGATAAGCTAAAATGAGCCACGTTATGCAGAACGGACCACAAAACTGCGCCGCGATATGCAGAAACGGACAGCGAACATAAGGGTCATTTTAAATAGCTCTATATAAACATTGAAACTTTTTTAGACAAATAACCACTATATGGTGCCATAAACATGTGAAACTTACATACCATAGGTTGTTGTCACAGAAAGTGAAACAGGAGTTTTCAAGTTGTGTATCATATTTGAGACCCACAGTGCTATATGGTTACTACACATTTTTGGATTTATTGTGCATGATTCATTGGTGCATGTTTTTGTTTGTGATTTTGCATGAATGAAAACTGTTCATGATCAGCTGTTAAAGTTTTTTCATAATCTTTGATAAAAAAAAATACTTTTTATAAGCTTTAAAATGAATCACTTACAACTGCCACTATATTGAAAAGACAGGCTGCTATATTCTTTAAAACATCTCCTTTTGTGTTCTGCCAAAGTATGAAAAGTTGTATAGGTTTGGAACGACATCGGGAGTAAATAATGAAAAGAATATTTATTTTTGGGTGATCTATTCTTTAATCTCATCACTGTCTAATAGAAACAACTGAGATATTAAAGAGATCTAATTTATTTTTCCTTTCGGGTGTATGATGATCTTAATGAGCCAAAACATGCATTCTAAACATGTGCAAAGCATGTTGTGGACAAGATGAGAGAGTATCTGTCCCAAATCTCCCTCTCACTGCGGTTAATATGTGCTTAAGGCAATGCAGCATCACAAACACGGCTCAATTTAGCAGCTTCTCCTCCCTTCAGAATGTCTCGAGCACAGCATGGGGTACAGTATGGTCGACTGGAGCTCACCAGAACTGCTCCAGTTCCTCAATACCCCTCTTCCTATCAGTCTGAGCTTCTCTCACACTGGTCATTGCTAGTAAACCCCACAGAGCGACCGACTCACTTTCACATACTATGAAATATTTACTCCACAATCCATGTTTCCTTTATAATTTATGTGCTCATTTGACATATCTAAATCTTTTAGGTGGCATTTTGCTTCAAACCCACTTAAAATTTGTAGTCTGTCATGATGGAAATTTGACAAGTCAAAATGAAAGAGATCTTAAAGCGCTTAAAGATCTTAAAAGTGTGTAACATCTGTGCAACTAGCTTCACCAAATGGAATTACACAGATGCCCCAAACTCATTGATTAAGCGATGGGTATTGCCGATTAAACAAACTCATTGATTAAGCAATGGTATTGATGATTAAACAAACTCATTGATTAAGCAATGGTATTGCCGATTAAACAAACTCACTGATTAAGCAATGGGTATTGCCGATTAAATGTTGCTTCTCAAAAAAAATAAAAAATGTAAAGGTGCCATAGAGTCAGTGCTAACATTTTTCAGGAAAATAAACTAAATGGCTTACATAGAGTTGTGTCTGCATGTTAAGCTGGGACAAGCAAAAGTATTTTACAACGAAAAAAGCTTTAAATGCTGTATGCATGTGCAAGAGCCTTGATGGTTCCCAAATGCTCCTCAGGAAGTTAATGACAAGAGAAGAAAAACTGATAAATCAATTTCATGTGAATTGGAATAGCTGTTGTTCTTCCAGAGAACACAGTTTTATGCAAACATTGATTTGATTAGCTAGATATTTGGTTAGGAACATGATGCATTTCTTGGTGAGTAAAGACAACATTCAGTGGTCACAAATTTCATTAAGCTGTCTATGAGGAGTATTAATGAAAAATGACTTAACCTCCTGAGACCCGAGCATGACTGCTGTGTGCATTTTCTATTTGCCTTTTTTATGTGTAAATATTAGCACCAAATAAACATGCAAAGTAAAAAAAAATCTAGAGCAAATAGGATTCTAAATGTTAGTTTTCCTCAAATTTGTTGACAACATATTGGGACAGTTGGCAAAAGTTGTGATATTCATGTTTTTAAAATGGCATATTCAATGAAATCAGAGACTCCAGTCTTTAAAAACGTAATTAAGTTTCTTACCAGATGTGGTTTTGTTGGCATTTCTCCCAAACTCCGCTGTGATCAGCACCATGTTGTTTTGTCACATGACTACATACGTCAAAATGTACCCCTTTAATGACAGGTCAGAGTCTCCTGACAGAGATCAGTCGGTTTAAATTAATTAAAATTATGCTTTGTGTATAGCGAAGCCAAAATTCAACAAAAAAGGACATTTTATTTACTTACCTTCATGTTGTTCCAAACCCATATGCTATTATTTTGAACTTGGAACACAAAAGGAGAATCTTTGAAGAATCTTCACACAGCTCTTTTCCATTCAACTAAAGTTTATAATGACCACATTTGTCAAGCTAAAAAAAAAACAAACAAACAAAAAAAAAAAAAAGTGTAAAAGTAGTCTATCTGGCTTTTATGCCATGTTCCATGTCTTCTGAAAAAATTCAACAGAACTGAGTGAGGAACAGACCAACATTTAAGCCATTACTCCCTCTACATTTTCCTCTCTGATGCAGTACTCAAATATCATTTTTCAGCTGGTGATCAAGTTTGGTTGTGACCCGAGTAAAATTCTGAATGTATTAATTGGGTCCCTTGCGATTTATACGTTTGGATTTGCAATGCATTGGCCTTTCCCCAGAGGATTCTGAATTTTATTTTGAACTGGAATAATATAAAGAAGAATTTACTGGATTATAATTAATGTTAACACAGTCACACATAGGACAAAAAAAAAAAAAACATAGGAATTTCAGGAAATAAAGACTTCCGTATAGTATGACTTTCAAAAGACTAGGAATACAGTGCACAATGTTATATTTGTATTGTTTTTGGAGCTTGACATTATGGAAAAGAGCTAAAATAAGATTCTTCAAAGGTTCTATTTTTGTGTTACAAAGAAGCTATAAGAGCATATAGTTTTGAAACTAAATGAGGGGTGAGTAAATAGTGACAGAAAATAGTAATTTGTGGGTGAATTATTTTTAAATAACAAATTCTCAAATAAGAAATAAAGAATTCCATTGAAAACCTTTTTCTGACAGCAAGAGAACTCGTGAACAGTTTTTCCAAAGCATGTCTCGTAGTCTTATTCCATTGTTGTGTTCTTTGCTGAACATTCCACCTCTGAGAATATCATGAGTATGTGATTGCAGTCATCCAGAGTAAAGGTGATCTATTTATTCACCTGAGGCCATGGAACAAATGATACACATAATCACATGCCTCTCGTGGTAAGAACAAATGCATATGATGCTCTGCAAAGCATGCTGTACCTCAGCAAATATTCACAACTATGCAGTCCTTCATGAAATATTATAACTAGATCAATAGTTAGTAACTAATAGTAACTAATCCTTGATGTACTGTATCTAATGTTTTGGGGCAAATAGTATGCTCAGCTTGCGCCCTGCATACAACATCAGGTAAATAGCAGAATCAAATGACATTTGCAGATTGACTCCAGGCATCAACCTTATAAATATTTCTTATATATATATATTTAACCCTCTGGGGTCTGAGGGTGTTTTTGGCCCTGGAGAAGTTTTGACATGCCTTGACATTTGGCTAAATTAATGGCTAAAGTCTGATAACACTGTATTCAGCACAAACTGGGCTACAATAATATGTGAGCAACATGTGTGTACATGTTTGTATTTTTGAGAAAATAACGTTTATTTGTGGTTTTTGAAAAAACAAAAAATGTAAGTCATTGAAATAAGGCCATATAACACATACTAAACATTTGTCCACAAGCCTTTTGAGAAGCCTCGTAGCCTAGAGGTTTTGCTACAAAATTATGTGAAAATCATCCTGATCACTCATTCATACAAAACAATATAGTTATTTAACTTCTGTAAGACACTTTTAGTGTTATAAAGTTCATATGCGAGGAGGCGAGAACGATCATGAATATTGATTGTAATTCACACCTGAGGAGACAAAGACCCCACCCCTGGGCCTATCACTGAGGAATGTGACAGAAAGAGAATGAATGTGAGGAGACTTAATGATCAAAACAAGTTTTAAGTTAAAATAATTAATCTGACTATACATTTTCTTTACATAAAGACTTTACTTAATTTTAGACCTACACTACCGTTTAAAAGAATTCTCTTCTGTTCACCAAGACTGCATTCATTTGATACAAAATACAGTAAAAACATGATATTGTGAACTCTTTTTACAATTTAAAAGAACAGTTTTCTATTTGACTATATTGTAAAATGCAACTTGTGATCAAAGCTGAATTTTCAGCATCATTACTGCAGTCTTCGGTGTCACATGATCCTTCAGACATCATTATAATATGCTGATTAACTAATATGGCCATATTTAAAGTTAATTTTACTCATTTACTCTCAATCTAAAATGTAAATGCAATACTCTGAATCCTGGCTGGCAAGTCTGGAAACAGTCCCACTAGTAAAATATGTACATGTTTATATAAAACAGCATGTCAACTAATTTGTAAGTAAAACTAATTGACTTACTCATCCGAAATTGTATCCTCGGCTGGATCAAGTCTCTTCAAAATGCAAACATTCATCGGAGTCCCGCTCTTCTTCTGAGGAAAATGTTAACTTTTCATCACTATCCAGGAGCTTTCTCACCTGTGTATCGTGCGTCTTCCAAATGTGCAGAAAAGTGAATGAACTAGATGTTTTTATGGCACAGTAGGGGGCATTTACCATTTGCATTGATCGCCTCAGCACATTACCGTATGAATAGCGCCCTCTGTCCGTGGGTGTGATCACAAGTATGCGAATACTGTGATAAGTATTTGCATAGTTTCAGTTCATTTTTGTGACATGCTTCAGAAATTTGCCCGCGAACATAGAGACTGCTGAAAGCTCACCCTTTTTATTTTCTTTATTTTACAAAAGCACAAGGTTTTGTTGTTATTGTGAGTGTACACAAATAAAACACTACCCTTTATTAGACTATGCCCTTTATAGTCTCTTATGATGTCTTACACTTATTTGTATGCCCCAAAATGACAGAGAATTTTATGTTGTTTCCACTGTAATGACGGAAAAATCCAGCAGGACGCACCGGCGCGTCCGTCGACCCCAGAGGGTTAAAATAAAACAAACTACTCTTCCTTTAGGAAAAAAATGGATCTCAGTTTATATACAGTTGCCCCAAAAAGTATTTGGACACTTAAGCCACACTTAAAATTATATAAGTGACATTGCATTATATAACAAAATATCTACACAAGAGGACTTATTTTAAAGACAAACACAGTTATCCATAATTAGTGTGATAAACTATACCTTTGGTTACACTGCTAGGTCAACTGTGTGAAATTCAGTGAAACTGACTTCATAAAGCCAGTTGGCTAGAAGTAATGGCTAAACTAGAGTGAAATGGCTCAGAAAATTTAAGTTATTTCTGAGAAAAGGTCTAGCATAATTTGTTAGCAGATCAAACTTGCTTTGATATTTTGTTAACTTATGCAATGCAATTAATAGATTTTTGGTTTGGCTTAGGAAACCAAATACATTTTAGGCCACTGTAAAGGCCCGGATATACTTCGTTTTTCTGTTTTCCAGATTGATTCACACCCGGTCATTTGCATTGCCTTTCAAAGTCAACTCTATTGACCATGAGCTAAAACAAATATGTTATACACATGAGCCTAGAAAATCTGAGCCGTATGCGAACAGTTCATTCAGACTGTGCTGATGACAAAATTTGCATCATGCATACTGAGTGCGGAGCGATCAGCAATGCGGACAACAGAAGTAAACTTTGGCCTTAAGGGGTCGCTATATAAATTGTGGGTCGACTTTCTCGACAAACGGGCCACATATCTACCCTCACTCCAGACCTGTACTTTCGGAGATGTAGCCATATGAGAGTAGAGACTTGGCATCCGGCTCTGGGCTAGAGAAGATAGGGAGTGAACGGAAGACAGATTTTTTTCCCTTGTATTTTCTGAAAAACACACCTCTCTCTGGTTTGCTGTGGCATCCCTTGGTCTCGCTGTGGGGAGTGACCCGAAAAGAGTGTGGCATCCTCGTGGGCTTGGCAAGAGGTGCGTCCTTGGAGGACATTTCAATGACAGCAGGTTGGGCCAGTTCCTGATGCTGTGTCACTTTATGCTTGCCACTTATACATGATACAATAGGCAGATACTGGTTGTATGTACGCAGTGTTGAAGTGAACTACGAATGGGAATGGCACGGTTACGTATATAACCCTGGTTTCTTGAGTAGGAAATGAGATGCTCTGTAGCTGGCCATACCAAAATCTTTCTAGCAAGTGAGTCCACTGGCGGCTACCTTTGGAACACTTTAAATAAGCAGCATGCCTATCTACTTGAATGGAGAAAGACAGAAATATCCAAAACGGTTGGTCAAGATCACGATCAAAGAACATATTTCAAATCAGCTGTAAAATCTGACAACACTGGATTCATAAATTGATCCACTTCGAAACACTTAGTTTTCACTGTCAAAAACACTGTTTCAGTGTAAACGTAAGGCCAAAACGTAGAGAAAAAGATGTGTTTTCTTACTTGTGAAAAAATCCAGCAACAGTTGAGGAAAAAGAGTTAAGTTAAAAGGTATGCCCGAACTGGTCATTAAACGATATAGTAAGGAATCTCTTATGTCTTGGGAAATCCCTGGAAGGAGGAAGAGTGGAGTTACCAGCCGTTATATATTATGTTTAAATATCAGAAGATGTGGAATATGATGCATTTTACGATACTTTAAAATGAGGCACTATCCACTGCCTTTGTATTGACAAGATGGAGGGGGATTTTCATTTAACATCTTCTGTGTTCTGCAGAATAAAGAAAGTCATACTGGTTTGGAATGACATGAGTGTGAGGACATGGTGACAAATTTAGGTTTAGTTTAGCTTTCTCAACATTGCTACACTGACAGCAGGTTCTTTAAAAGATGGTATTTAAAAACTAAAGCAACTGTGCTCAAGCTTTTACCACAATTTTACTATCAAGAATAAACATCCATAACGCAACAGAGTTTGAGCCAAGTAAAAATAGCTCAGAATCTGTAGCTTGTGCTGAATACAGCTACTTAATTTGAATGACATGCCGAATGCAGCACTGTCTGCATCCGGACAAATGGAAGCACTTCTCCATCTGTTCGTCCTGAACTGAGGCTGAGGAGCACAAATGGAGCTCCAAAGAACACTCAGCATATGACTAGACCTCACTCAGCCGACTGACAGTGGAGAACACACAGTGCTTGCACTCTTAAGCACGCTGGCAACACACGAAGCAAAGACACTGCCACCACATCCAAGAGGAAGCATGTGTCCTTAAACTAAGCATCAACAGTAACGTTTGAAGAAAGACAGATGTTTATGCTAAAGAACCGAGTTGAAGAACAAGCAGTGCTTTTGATTGTGGTTTCTACAGCCTCTGTCTCTCCCACACTGTTCCTCAGAGGCATGCACACCTTTGCATTATCCTAATCCCATTAGTGAGATGAAAAAGCTGGAGAATCCCTGGGTATGTATTACAGAAATGTAATTTCTGCAGAAGTAGCTGGAGCATTGGTTAAGACACAGTGAAGCATGGCTCTGATGGTTACTTTCTAATCTATTTAGTGCTGTTGGGAGTCATTAAGATGTGGGCCAGGGGGATACAAATCCATATAAAATTTTTAGCACATATGAGACCCTTATTCTGCTGACCAATAAATTCTCCATGAAAGGTGTTGAAGCAATATTTATGCACTGCTGCAATTTCAACCTGGTCAAATAGAATCATGATATAATAGCTACATTTTTTGCAAAATGATTTTTACATGGCTTGTTGTACATATCATGAAAGTTTCCTGATGAATTTAACATTCGAAGCTAAACAAAAACAATGACATTTTGATGACAAAAACGATCTCACATTTCTTTACATGATCAGTTTGACAGTGTTGTAGTAGTGCTAGGGACTAGTAGGTCACTTCCACCATTTTGCAATGACTGTAACATCAAGCGTATATTGCAGTTTCAAACAAATATTTAAAACCGATTTCATCAGGCTTTGAAAATTCTTCGAAAAGAATGCAAAGAATTGCCTTCTCAGCTGCCATAGCTGCAACGCTTGCATAACACAACAGGGTGTTCAACGCACCACCGTTTCTGTTTAAATAAACATTTTGCTACGTTTTGTCGGGGCTAAACGTGCCCTTGATGTCAGCAAACCAAAACATGCAAAATGGTTGACAGGCAGAAAATGTTTCTGATTGGCTAATCTTTTGATTAGCTTAAAAAGCGCTGTCACAGAGACAAGTGATACAAGTCGGATAGTAGGGACATTGTATATGTGGTACTGGTATACCAAAAAAAATCCCTTGCAGCACATTTATTCAGACTGACATCACCTTATATTTTGCAGCAGTATACTGAAAGTTCTTTAGTTGAAATCAGTTTGTTTAGAAAAATTCTAACAACTGTCCCCAGTAGTCCTGTGTATCCAGACCTATGTCTACGTATAGGTCTTGGGTCTTCAGCTGCTTTAATTGGCCAAGAACTGCCCTTTTAGAGAGGAAAAGCTATCAAATTGACATGTCAAGCAACCAATCACTGTTGGTTTTGTCATTAAAGGGTGTTTAGGGGTGGGGTTATCGGAGATGTATTGTACCATAATAAAAGATATAAAAGACAGACATAACAGAAATGTTTTTTGTATTATGTTATGTATACATTCAACAAGAATGCATATTTTATTAACCATACAACCTAAGCCAAACCTGAACAACCTAAATGCTAGTGGAGTAAATATTTTATTTCAGAGCAAAAAAGCAACCTCTGAATGGCACTGATCACTGAGTATGTGAACATGCATACTTCCTGGTTTCCAGGAAAACATAAACACATTTTAATTGATACAAAGATGTCTGATGGGAGATGGTGCTTGTTAGTAACTGTACAGAATGGGGTCAATGTCAGGGTACTGAAGCATGATACATAATTGTAAATGTGAATGTAAATAAATAAATAAGTATGCCACAGAGGGCAAAACATGTAGGATGAATACAGCTAAAAAATAAAAGACTACAAAAGTTCAGAAACAATATGCGAACAACAATTGTCTTGCAAGATGTTTCTCTCTTTGTACAGCACATTTGTAGCTAAGCAGGCAAGAAAAACGAACAGCCGTTGACAGTGAGGACAAATGGGGCAGTGCCGAAATTGCTGTAGAGATGTCTCCCCTTTTATTTTCCTTTGAGTAAAAATGAAAAAGTGGGCTGTGACTGGCAGTCGATGCCGTGCCACTGGCAGAGCAGAAGCCAAGAGCCATGCCTGATCCTCCCTGACTGGCCATTTTATCTCAACTTCCTCCAAATTAGTTTTCGCTATGAAGCATTGCCACGTCTTTCAGCTGCCCTCTATCCACTCTGTTGCACCAAGGTAAGATCTGTATCTGTATTTCAAAGCAAAACAGAGATTAATTTCTGGCTCATTTCTCTTTGTTCTTTCTATTGGTGTTGCTGGGCATGTCGTACACTGCTAAGTTCAGTGGCTATGTTCAGAATGCAATACTAGTTTTAGGGATGCACCAATACCACTTTTTCTCTTCCGATCTGATTCCGATATCGGAAATCTCTTTATCGGCTGATATCGATCCCGATCCGATACCAGTGTTAATTTTTTGCATAATCAGTTTAGAATATCTTCACATTATTGTGTGGAACTAATTGGGAGTACTCTTTAATATGTAAAGACACACATACCTCTAACAACACATTATATCAATATAAATATATATCTTATTAAGAAACACTTTATTATTAACTAGTATAGTATACTATACAAAATTAACAGTAACTCCAGTCTTAAAGTCTTCAGTAGAAAAGAAGCGATTTTTGTTTTTATTTTGTTTGTTTTTTGCCATTTTTTTTTCAATTTGTATCTGGACTTTAAAGGATTCAGATCTCTTTTTAGACTTAAATCCACTTTTCATTCATCATGTTATTTTTTGGAACCCATTCAACTTATATATTATCAGTTGTAAACAAATGATGATAATAATAATAATAATAATAATAATAATAATATCTTATAATAGTAATATATTATAATAGTAAAATATCTAAATCTTGCACTTTTGTCATGGATCCACCGGTCGGTCGGTCTCTCTCTCTCTCTCTCTCTCTCTCTCTCTTCCTCACTGAAGTCACAGCACTCAATCTCTCCTGAGTTCTGATTATACACACCTGCATATCATTAGTGGCTAATCAAGGACTGTATATATACCCCCGCTTTCACACACACACCCTATCCAAATTCTCATCGATAGTATATCTGAGACGCCAGAACTTTCTACTATGTCAAACATACCTGTGTCTTCATTATTGCCTGCATTATTGCCCTTATGATACCTCTTATGGTATCATAAGACTGTTGCAAGTTATTTGTTCATTGCGTTTATACCCTGTCTGGATATTACTTACCTGCTGTTTGTCACTCTGCTCAACTAGATTTACTCACATAATGTTTACATCACTGTTTCAATCATCTGTTCAATAAACACTGCCACTGAATTCATATCGCAGCCTCCATGAGTCTCTCCGTGACACCTTTTATCTTTTAAACCCTAAAGCTTTTATTTTGACATTCTGAACTCTCCAGGAAGTCCTGTATGTGTCTGTTTGTAGGCAAGTTCACAGTAATTTAATTCACTGCTTATTTAAATTCGAGTAAAATGCACCTCCGGTGCCATTCTAAATGCATATTATAAGTGAACCGAACTATTGAGCATATACATCTGAGATGCTGTTTGTGCGTAGTGCTCAAATATTGCGTACCGCTATGAAGGCTAAAAATAGCCATGAGTGTGTGTGTCAACAGAGCAGCGTCATTCAATAACACACTGCATTTTATATATTTAGTGATTAAACACAGCCCTTGAATAAAATGCACAAGTCATATGAACGTCTTTAAATGTGGTTTAATGGTTCTTTTATGTCATTTTTGGAGCTTGACAGTATTGAACATGACTAAAACACAGTAACGGATTTGGGTCGGACCGATACCCGATCCGTTTAAAAACGTCAGTATCGGAGCCGATACCGATCCAACTTGCTGAATACTATTGGTCAACCGATATGGGTTTTTCAGAAGCATTCCATATTCCATATCTATAGAGCACAGCGGGCAATATAATGGCAAAATACATAATACAATTGAATGATTACAAATATACAGAACATGTATACAGAATTGCAGTAATTAAATTTTAACACTTATTTCACACAGTATTTAATATTTACCCAAGCGGGTACAGTAATTGGCAGATGTTGATCATTTCGAAAACTGCAAAAATGGGCAGATTATTCAACCTGGCCGATATTTTGGTCTATCACTGCTGAATACTGAGCAATTTACACTGTATGGTGCCTACTATTTTTGAAAAAATTAAGTGAAACATTAAAGGCTTTATTCTATGATAAAAAGTAGCATGGTAATATGTTATTCCAAGCATCACCAATATTATATGACAGGAAACCAAGCCTGTGAGTTTCTGTCATCAGCCCCCTGCATGAGGACAAAGTCATTAGTTTGGCCATTACAGAATGCAAAACTAATTAGCATGCCTGTAGCAGCCTGCGGAAGTGTTCTGGAGGAATTAGAAAGCCTGTGGACAGCCGGCCTGCCACTGTCAGAACAGAACCCTCTCAACCAGTAATGAAGACAAATGGGAGCGATTGTTTTTGCAGACAACCAACACAAAGAAGCATGCAACGGAAGTCAACTCCTCATGTCTTCACGCTCCCCTCTTCCTCCATTTCAGCCACGATACCTCACTTTTTTCTTTTCCCTTCTCCAGCAGCCATCCTAAATCTTGCACACTCTTTTTCTTTCTCTGACCCTGTCATAGTTTGGAGGGAGTTCAATAAGAATGAAATGCGCCTCCTGAGAGTGTTGTTTATGTGGATGTGCTGTCTTTGCCCAACTCACTAAAGGAATTATGCAAATCAGGTAAAGGCACAAACACATCTGCAAAATTTGTGCTGATCATAGTTGGCATGCCGCAATTCCCCATCTTGCAGATTGGTTCTGAGTGCAAGTCCATGGAGGATGCAGCAGACCTTTCTTGTGAGTGTTGACACTGGCCTGCTTAATAAACGCTCAAATGGTTCTTACTATTCTTACAGGATTCTTTATATTTATTGCTTTGTCTTTGCTATAGTAGAACAGTTTTCAATCATGAATCTCAAGACAGGTTCTTATTAATAGTGCTGACATTAGACAGAGAATCTTGAACTTGCAGTTGTTTGCCTTTTGTGCTGCACCACAAAAAAAAAAAGGCTGTGAAAGAGCCTTAACATGCAGGTTTGTTCACTGAAATAATTGTTTAATAAATTTGCCCTTTTATCTTTCTCTAACAAATTTTTGGCCAATTTCCAGTTATGGGCTTTATGTACATAGTCATTTGAGAATCACACCCGTGTCTCTCTGCAGGAGGGCAGTAAAGGGATAATTCACCCAAAAATGAAAATTCTCTTATCATTTACCCTTATGCCATCCCAGATGTGTATTACTTTCTTTCTTCTGCAGAATAAAAATCAAGATTTTTAGAAGAATATTTCAGCTCTGTAGGTCCCCACAATGCAAGTGAATGGGTACCAATATTTTGAAGCTCCAAAAATCACAAAAGCCAGCATAAAAGTAATCTATACTGTTTATACAGACTCCAGTGGTTAAATCAATGTCTTCAGAAGCGATATGATAGGTGTGGGTGAGAAATATATCAATATTTTAGTTAATTTTTACAATGAATTCTCCTCCCTGCTTAAGTCAGTCTCAACTTTAACTTTCACTTTCTTCTTCTTGTGTTTTTGGTGATTCAAATTCTTCATGCATATGCCACCTACTGAGCAGGGGGAAACATTTCTAGCAAAATTGTTTTTAAATATTGGTCTTTTTCTCATCCATACCTATCATATCACTTCTGAAGATATGGATTTAACCACTGGAGTTGCAGGGATTACTTTTATGGTGCCTTTGTGTGCTTGCTAGCAAGGTGACATTAACACAATGCCTTTTTTTTTTTTTTTTTTTTTTTTTATTTTTATCAAATCATCATTTTAGATGAGAGCTAAATTTCAATATTAAAAATTATATCATTATATTTTTAGTTATATTTTTATTTAAATAAAACCCCTTAAACTCTGGTGCATTTTTGGGCTGTCACCTGCAATTTTTCACACTCAAATTGAAAAGCCCACTAATCCCACATACTGTGGAATAAATGCAAACTTTATAAGTATGTAATTCTGGTTCTGTTCACTCTACCTCACTTTGAAAAGTTTAATTTCACTCCACTAAATGGCAGAAAGCCCTATAATTTTTCTCTATCACATTCCATCACAATGTACAGATCTGATATATGCTTGTCCATAGACATTCAGTCTAATTTTCAGTTTATGCACCACCCCCATTATTTCATTGAGTATCTCGGCCTCTGAGTGGACTATTTCAGGTGTCATTAGCGAGGTGATATTCTCCCCTTTGCGATAATATATTTGATCATCAATAGTTGAAAACATATTATTCGGATTATTTGTTAAGCATGCTTTTCCTGCTGGATTGCGTATTTTGTTCTAGACATCTAAAATATAACACTTTATATTCAGCCAAACAAGCTCAAGTAAAAAATGGCAAATTGATGTGAAAAATGTTTAAAGTAAGAGCAGATATAAAGTTTTTGGCTACTTGGGGCTTACAGCAGCAGTAATCGGCACATAAAGTAGACGTTTATATTTGATGACATCCAGAAATCATATTTTACTTTGATTCTTTCGAAAAACATTTAAACTGTGGTATTATGGCAACAAAATAAAGTCACATTCCTGAGAATGAGAGTTTTCAATTGATACATGACTTGTCCATTTAAGTGCTATTTGAAAGACTTTTATATTGATATTCATATTTCTAACCCATGAACTCTAGGCAAATCTTATTTTGTTATTTTATGTAACATAAATCCAACCATGGTATTCTCTGAAAATTTCTGATTCTAACAGTTCAAATGATACCTCATATGCCTGATTTATTTATATGGGAATTTTAACAATATTAACATATTTTCTCACTGAAGCTGTACATGTATATACAGTACTGTGTTTAAGGCACTTGTGAAAAATGTTGCATAGTGAGGATATCTTCAAAAAAAAATACCATAAATAGTTTTAATTTATCAGTTAACATCATGCAAATTCCAGAAAAAATTAAGAAAAAGCTAAATCAATGTTTGGTGTGACCACATTTGCCTTTAAAAAAGCCCCAATTCTCCTGTAGGTACACCTGGTCGCAGTTTTTCTTGGTTGCTGGTAGATAGGCTGTTTCAAGCTTCTTGAAGAATTCACCAGAGTTCTTAAATCTATTTCAGCTGTCTCAATTGCTTCTGTCTATTTATGTAATCTCAGACTGACACGATGTTCAGTGGGGGGCTCTGTGGAGGCATTGACATATTTTGCAGGGCTCCCTGTTCTTGAATTCCATTCAATTAGCAAAAGGAATGGTTGGGAGTCTAATATTTCCTATTGATACACTAACATATAAGAAATAAATAACCATCTTAAGACAAAAGTTTTTGTAAAACATCTTATGTGCATAAGACTTTTGCAAAATACTGTATACTTCTACGGTAAGTCCCAAAGGGACAAACACAATCGCACACATTCACAGGGTAATATTACTTACACGGATTTGCTGCCAAAATGCAAGTAGGTATAGCTGCAGGCCGGAGATCTGTGGGGGGTGGCGGAATCTCTAAAAGAGGTTGGTGTTACTCCAGAAGGATGTTGCACCAACTCCAAAAGGGGAGATTCACTTCCACAAAAGGTTAAGGTTAGATAAAGGGTTAGGTTAAGAGCTCACTATATCTTTGCTGGCGGTTTGGAGCTCCCACCCCTTTTTGGAGCTCTATCTGCAGCTATATCCTTCTCCCAAAATGGGGCGTTGCAATCCGTGACAGGGAATCAAAGAGAATTGTCGAGGCAGTTGTCTCTGTCTGTCACCCCCCTACATTCTTAATTGGCAAGTGTGAAAAGGGCAATATTTCAGCAAAAACAGTGGGTTGGTGTGACATCCCCTATCCAAATCGACTTTGATTTCAAGTCTAGTGGGGTGCCTGCTTTAAGCTAACCTCATTAATCTCTCAATACTAAACATGCTAGATCTATATCTTGTGTTTGTGTAGCCTATTGTGACAATAAAGTAAGGATCCTACCAGATTCAGTCACATTATACTGCAGGTCACCAACTTTATGCTCTGCTGCATTGCAAAATTATGACATGTTCTCTCCTTTCCCCCTATCCCCCTTCCCCTTTCTCTCCTCTCATCTGTCTGTTCGCTCCATCTGTTGCCCCTGTCCGTTGGCACTCACTGCAGAGTGGGCCTTGGCCGAAGGTAAAGTAAACTATCGCATGTCAAATCTTCCCAAACCCAACACTCCTGCTCTCATGCACCATGCAGACTCCTAAGCGACCTTTGGGGTTTAACACTGCATATACAAGCTTTAATAAGTCTGAAAGCACGTTAATCTATGTGCACATAAATGTAATGCATGATAAATCAATATTTATGGATTAACAGACTCAGCGTGCATTAACACGCTTGCAGATTAGATGTTGTTTTTTTTAAAGATTATCACCACTTATTTTTTCCCTTTGCTTTTTGTATTATGTTCACATTTTACATTGCAAGATGCCACTAAACAATATATTGCTTTTGTTGAAGAACCATATTAGAGATATTCTAGAGGCCCACTGTATACATAAATGTATACCAAACTCATATGAAAAGTGTGATTTTAATTTTGCGTCTATTGCAATATAATTCTAACTGAAAGTTAACTATATATTTTATATCTTAATTGAGGGTCCTTGACTGCTTTGGGAACCACTAAGCACCTTTGAGAAAATTATTAATTGGCACTTTTATGTCATGCCCAACACAGCTTGTGACACGTCACTGGAATTCACTTTGCACTAATCACAAAAAGGAATTTAAAAAAAAAAAAAATGTTTTCAAATGTATGTTCCCGAACACACAAACAGTCAAAATAACATTAAAAAAATTACACTTTATCTTTAATAATTTCAAGGTTCAATTTCCCCCACCCATGTTCCCCCATATACAGATTCAAGTTGAGTACCTCTTTGTTAAAGTATGTGTTCTCACCGCTAGGCTCAAACAGAGATGACATCTGTAACTCTTCATTAGATTGAGTCTAATTATAGGCGTAGTTTGAGGTATCTGAAGAAAAAAAGGATGGATTCTTTAAAATCTCCTTTTTCTGCACCTTCCTCATCTCCATTATTTACTTCTGTTTCTCTCTCTTCTCTTTTTTAATTTATTTCTGGAATAAGCCAGATGGATGAAGACTCACATTTAAATATATCTGATCTCCAAACAAAAAAATCACCTCCTCTCACCCAGCGTATTCTTCCTTCACAGCAGTCCGAGCACCAGTCACCATTTTATCCATTGCTGGCCACACAACCCATTTGTGAAGTTGTAATCACATCTCAGTGTTTAGCAGAGTGAGTGTATTAACCCTGTATAAAGCGCAGCGAGGAAATCGAAGTTAGGATACAGTGCAGATCAAGGTGAAAACTTATTACATATTCATTGCTCTGAAAAAAACTAAAATAAAATAAAAATAATTGTAAAAAATATTTAGTTTTCGTTTTTGTTGCGATAGCAGGTTTAAAAGTTTAAAAACCTATCACCTTAACATGAAGATGCCACTAGGTGGGGGTTTGGTGTGCGTCCTCGTTGGCGCCCCCCTATGCGACCGCCTAGTTTGCCTATGCCTAGAAACGGCCCTGGCAGGTAATATATAATAATGCAGAATAATGCAGAATATGAAATATAACATATATTACCATAGGCTATTACTATTATCATAATGATGATTTTGCAACATACAAAAGAAGGCTAAAGAGTAAACTTGTTCAAGAACCATTTCTGGGGCTTTACTGAATTATGACACACATGACAGTGGAGTGAAGTGGAGTGGTTGTGGTGTTGAGGGCTAAAGCAATGAACTGGTAAGCAGAAGGTTGTTGGTTTGATCCCCACAGCCACCAAAATTGTGTCCTTCAGCAAGGCACTTAACTCCAGGTTGCTCCGGGGGGGGGGCGGTAATGTAATAAGGGCACTGTAAATCGCTTTGGATAAAAGCGTCTGGCAAATGCATAAATGTAAATGTAAAATGACAATTCACCTGTAGTCCCAAAGTTATTGCATGTTATTTGCATATGCATCCTGAGATAGTCTGAGCTCCTATGCAGCATTCTCATAGACAACACTACTTACAAACTGCTCCAAGAAGACAGACAGAGAGAACTCACAATTAGCGAATGTTCTATGAGACACGATCAAGCTGCGTGTTGGCGCCAAAGCGCAAATTAACTTCTGAACA
This sequence comes from Moxostoma hubbsi, assembly GCA_032164185.1. Lineage (NCBI taxonomy): Eukaryota > Metazoa > Chordata > Actinopteri > Cypriniformes > Catostomidae > Moxostoma > Moxostoma hubbsi. Next base: position 15,016,904 of record JAVLUX010000047.1, on the reverse strand, counting down.
AAAAAGCAAATCAGACACGCTTTCGTCTGTTCTTCAAAATATAATCAGGTAAACCATTTATTAAAGCAATGTCAGACAGAATCTGCTAAATGACTTCTGACAAATACTCTCCACAAAACCTCTCAAATAAACTTTGGGATTATGCATAATAACAGGATTCTGGCATCAAAGCATGAGCAAACGGCACTTTGATGGCTGTAGCAGCAGTGCATTAACGTAAAGAATTAAAGAGACAAAACTTCTCAGAGATAACCTGTTAATGTGGAAATCTGCTCAATTATAGTTCCATTATTTATTTATTAATCATTGTAGCATTAAGATAAAGATATTATATTATATATATATAATTTAAGCAGGCTATCAATTGATTACAATTTTTAATTACATGGTTAATACATGGTGTCTCGATTAATTAATGGCGATTAATCGCACATACAAATATTTGCTGAATGCCCCTCATATAACAATAATTCAATATATAATTAAATAATTATACATAGTTATCTTTAAATATATATATATATATATATATATATATATATATATATATTTATTTTCTATATATATATATATAGAGAGAGAGAGAGAGAGAGAGAGAATATGTATATAAAATACATTTTTCATCAGGGAGACAATTTTAAAATCATTTGGCTCAAGAATAAAGAATAAGAATAATTTGTAACTGAATAATTTTTTCCCCCCAACCCTAGTATTGATGCTGGTGTCTCTACCAGGCTTTTAAACTAGCTTAACAAGCTTCATCAGAAAGCCAATGCTGGTCAACCAGCTTCACCAGCTAGGTTTTGCTGGTGAAAAGCATGGCTATGCTGGTCCACCAGCAAGACCAGCACCACCAAACCAGCACTAACCAGCATAGACCAGAATGAAAATTACATGCTAACATGAAATTCATTCATTATATGTTTTATGAAGAATGCAGTCTCAAAATGTATTGCAACAAGCTGAAAGGAGCTAATATATATATATTAATATGGTGGTTAAAGTGAGAGAAATGTCTGTTATAAATATACATGTAAATAATTGAATACTGAAAAGTGTAGATAAAATAGTCAAATTAAAATAAAATTTCTTTTTCATCCCATATTTGTGTGTGCAATGTATTTTTAATCTTGTTAGAGTATCATGTTATTAGCATAGCAACATGCTAATGCCAAACTTTATTGAAAGCAATTGTTAGTCAAGTCTCTTGTGCACTTTGTGTGCTATTTATATAACTCTGTAGACTATAGAGTGTTCCTTATTGGTCACATATGAAGTTCAATTTGGGTAAGGCATTAAATTAAATTTGGTTACATTTAAGAGGTAGTTGCCTATGCAGGCAGTGTAGTACTAGACAGCAAAACCGTTCACTAGGTTTTGCAACAGAGCGTCCATGTGTATGGAGGTTAGCCGTGAGTGGCATGGGTGATAGTTCTGAGTCACATGAAAGTGACCAGATGGCGAGAACGAACTAAAGCATTCCTCGAGCCGTAACTGCTCTGCATTTTAAACAGCCTGCCACACCACGTTCCCACATCATACACACACACAAACACGCAGGCAGGCAGAGCCAATTAACACTGTGCTGCATTTCACACATTGCCTGTAAACCTGAGCCATGAATATTTAGACACAGTGGTCCACAGAGACATGTTGAAATAGCACAGTATGAAAAGCTTCCTTGAAAAGAGCCGCTACAGCTAATGTGTATCCAACCAAATACAATGTGTATGGGTTCAGAAATGTGGCTAAATGTGAAGTGTGTCTACTTCAGTTTAATGTGCATTCAACTAAAAAGTCCATTGGTACGTAGTTTAATGTAGGCTGGTTGTCCTGAAAATTAAACACGTTTGTTAGTCTGTGGTGCTATCAAAACATTACTCTGTTTGCTTGAGCATCCTGACAAGCACAGCACACTAATACTGGCTCAACCAATGTTGTGAGTTTGAGGTATTTTTGTCAGGCCAAGCTGCTGAAAAATACAGCATATCCTCCTGAGACCCAACCATGACTGCTGTGTGCATTTTTCATTTCCCTTTTTGAAATGTAACTAGTAGCACCTAATAAACAAGCAAAAAAAAGGGAGGGGGGTGATCTAGAGCAAATAGTTTTCCTAAAAATGTATGTTGAGACATTTTAAATAAAACCAAGCTACAGAGAGTCAAAAATAAAATTTCATCAAATGGTTTATTATGTTTCAGGAGTGTTGGTTATTCATGTTTTTGAGACGTTACAGACATTACATCAGAAATTAGCATAAATAAATCTGATTCAAAGTAATAGCCAGAATCAACCAATCACTGCCAACCATGTTAAAATAAAATTATACATTATAAATTCATAATCTATGTACTGATTACCATTGTCCCATGTCTGCCAAACATGTTGAGTGGTCCAAACATCATCTGCAGCCTTGAAACTGAACTTTTGGTTGAATTTTAGGAGTTAATCCACTTAGCTGCATAGAGATATTGGATGCTCCCTTGCTCCCTATTTAGTGTATGACTTAACTTCCAGTGTGCTGTCTGTCTGCACTGGTCTCAGAAGAGTTAAGGTTAACCTTATTTTTACCCTAACTCCATATAAAGCCTCTGAAAGCAAAAAAAAAAAAAAAAAAAAATCAGCTTTTTTAATAATGCACAGTAAATATAGGAATGCATTTACTAATGTTAATGAATAGAAACATATTGTACAGTGATAACAACATAAAATATAACAAAATGTATATTAAAATGAAGCAATATGACCCACAGATGTATTCAAGCTTTTTCTGCTTTTGAGGGAACAATGTCCCAAAATCCACATGCTTATGCTTATCGGTGTGTAGATGCATGAAAAATGACAGAATTTTTTAAAGCGGCATATTAAACAAAACCAGAGCCACTCTTTACAACACAAACAGGTTTCAATAGAAAAAACGTAAAGGTTTCTAACCAGAGGCAATTTTGTTGGCTCAGTGCCCATCATGTTGTGGATGCATCCAGAAGTTTATACCTTAAATGAGTCTTGTGAACAGTTCTCAGTTGGATTAAATTCATTTAAATTATGGGTTGCATATAGCGAAGCCAAAATACAACGTCCATGCACGTGGACGCGGGGTCTCACAAGGTTGAGCTAGTCCTAGCTGGTCTCCTAGCCTGGTCAAGCTGGTCTGCTGGCTGGTTTTAGAGAGTTTTTTTTTTTTTTTGGCACTTTTCAGGTGGTGAGACTGGGAGACCGTCTTGGTCAGACCAGTTTCAACCAACTAAGACCATCTTAAACCAGCTAAGACTAGCAAACCTTTTTTTTTTTGCACACCAATAGCAGAAGGGTTAGGTGGGGTGGGGGTTGAGTGTTTGAGAAAGTTCCGTTTGGTGCCACAAGTGGCACAGAAATTACACATTTGACTTCACCTTTAACCAAATTACAGTTTGCTATGATGCATTACATAAACTGTTATGGATTCTTTTGCATTTTGTTAATAAAGATTAAATGTCATCAGAGTAGTGAAACCCCTAAAAAAATCCCATGATCACAATCTTATCCCATAATATGCACAAGGCAGGTCGGAGACTCGCAAATGACCATCATATAATCCCCATAAAGAGTAAAAGAGATTTGTATGCATATCATGTTTAAGTGGAATTTTCTCCATAGTTGCTAATGAATCTCACAGCTGTGCTGACTTAACACTCAGAGAGGCCAACGTGATGATAAAGTGTGTCTCTCCTCACCATGCAGTTAGAGAATATATGCACACGTCAGCATCAACACAAACCACATACTGGCTCACATCCAGACTGCCCAGTGCCTGTCAAAGTCTGTTTGTTATAAAGAGACAAACCCAATTCCCTAAGGTGCTGAGGTACTGCAGTGACCCCAATGTCCCACGCACAGATGCTCCTCAGTGGGGCGTTCTTTAAGGCCAGAAACATGTACACAAATATACAAATGAGAATGCATGGAAAATGTGTGCAAGTGTGTGGTACCAGTGTTCATACACAATGTGGATTCTTGAATCACACCGACTCCTAACCAGATATGATGCAATATAAGCTATCTATCTGTTGTTTTTGTCCTAACAAAAGGTCATGGCCACGACAAGCAAAATCAACAGAACTTTTGGTTTCTATCTCCATGCAGCCCTGCCCACCATAAAATCTCATTGGTTCAAAATTCTGCTTCTCATAACTGTATATTAAAAATTAGCTGTTTTTATTGACTGTGAATGTTCCACATGGCAAAGCAATTTATCCTTGTCAGGACTCGCTGGAAACTTGCTGCCTTATTCCTGGCTACAACACAAGGGGGCGATAGAGTTACCTTCAAATGACTGTGCTTTTAAAGCAGATGCATTAATGTTTTGATAGCTAGCTATAAACATGTTTAAAAGATCACATTTCAGAATGCAAATACAAATCAAGCTTTGCTTATCTAGAAGCATCTTGTTCATGTACTTGCATAGAGTATATTTCTGGCCTAAGACTACAACTGCTCTCCATGCTCCAGGCTTCTCCATCCACACTCATCTTTTTTCAAATCCACTCAGCCATCAGGGCTTTATTACAGGCCATTATGTTAGGATGTGGGGAAAGCCAAGCCTGACTGCAATTGATTCCCGCTCCTGCCAGTCAGTCCGCCCCTGAAACGTTACAAATGGAAGACGAAGAATCGCTTTTGTAAGGCAGCAGAACAGAGAGAGAACAAGCTTTTATCTCACTCTTAAGTTCGAGACCTCCTGCAGAAACCCCTCTGTACTGGTGAAAGTGTTTTGTAGCCTTGACCCTCAATCCATACGGCTGTTTATTGTTGGAGTAGTTAGCTCACAACCCTTAAAGAGCGCTGCTGTTCCTGGACTAGAGCCAATCGCCTCACACCCTGTGGATAGACGCCACTGAAGCCCAACAAAACAGAAGTGGGGAGGAATCCAATAAAGGAGGCGAGGAACAATGTCTGTTTCAAAGTACTGTTTACATCTCAAAATAAATCTTCTCTGTTGTCTTAATGAACTAGCAAAAGAGACAACTATTGCTTTCCAAAATGGCTTCTACTGCATGGTTCTTCTCAGGCCTGCTCAAAACTCCTCTTTTTTATCTGCATACAGCAGTGTCCCGCAGACTTTACCCTCTGATGGAAAATGCTCATGCCAAGTGTCATCAGATGCAGTGGAACACTACTGAAGCATTTGTTGCTGTTTATCAAGACATTACATCCAAGGTCATAAGAGATATATTAGCTGGAAAGCATCCAGCAGAAAGCATGGTCACCACAACAGACAGTATCCAGGGTGTAATATTCCACGACAGTGTCTTTTTTCTCAATCTGTCTTTTTTGCACCACCATTGACAGCCATTGCAATGGTTGCCCTGCAAACAAGTGAAAAGTCCCAGCGTGCGATAATGTGTACTTCCCTGCTGCACAGTATGCAAAAAGCACTACGTCAAATGAGCAGGATGTCTGAAAAAAACGTCATAATTCGTATTCATAATGCAGTAGGCAAAATACATTAGAATGGTGTACTGCATCTGCTGAAATTCTGAAGTGTGCAACCAGTGGACACTTTGCTGTCCCTCAAGGGAATCTGAAAAAAGTCTTGCAAAAGTTACATGCAACATTCATACAATGTGTGTTTGAGTTTATTTGGAGTCCCACAGAAAATCTTACATCTACCCCTAACCCTGACCCTGATCTTAACCCTACCTCCTTAGTAGTGGCAAATGTGACTCTCGTAAGATTTTCGCGGATCAAGGCATGCCTTCTAGACACAAAGCAGTATTTCCAGAAAAGTATTTATACTACACACTGCCTACCTACAGAACATACTTAATCAATTGTCAAGATGTAAATTCTTCATCAAATTCAATACATACTATGAAACTGAAAATGATGACACAACCTGTACATCTAAGCTAAGAGTTTTTAAACTGTAAGTCAACCTGTTCTATACATTTGTGTTTGTTTTTGAGCAACATTTGTTAGAGGGACGCACGTCTGCACTAAGCAGCATGATTGACGGAGTCACTGAGCTATAGCAACACAATATGTTGCCTTCCCTTCCAATTAATTTCAGGCTTAAGCATTAATTGGTGAGCCTCAGAGGTGTGCACACTAGAGTAAACACATGTTTACTATCAAATCTAGGAATAATATCCAGATACGGGCACGCCCTTGGCTAATGACAGCCAGGCAAGTAAAACTCCAAGGCAGACTTGAATTAGAAGCAGAAGAGACCCAAAGCAATCCAGGTGAGTCTCCCTCTCTCATTTTCCTTGTATGCTGGAGAGTCAGCTAGGTTTCAGTTTCAATGGTTTGATGAGAGACCCATATGTTTTGGCTCAGCACATCCCTGGTTGAGCTGTAGGTCCAGTTCCCCAACAAGTCAAAAGACTGAATGCACCAAGTTAAATGCAGGTTATCCTTTATTATTCTCCAAGAAACTTAAGAGCACTTGGCAAATGGTTTAGGCAAAGGCACTCAAGATTTTCCACAGTCTAGCTACCACAATCCAGTGTGCTTACCCAGTCATTAAAAAAGGACACAATCAAAGTCTTTACACTGTTTCTTATGGAAAACTCATTTTAGTTTTGGTGAGGGTTCTTGATTGTAATCACTCTGTAAAATTAATAATGTTACTGAAATTGCTTTTTTGAATTGTGATTATATTTCCAGATAGTTGGGTATCTGAAAGACCTAATTCAATTGACCATCAACTTTTGCCTTAATAAACTGCCTGACGTGATCTTCTGCTCTTGTAGCCCATTCTCCTCAAGCTTCAACATGTTGTGCATTCTAAGATGTTATTCTTCTCACCACAATTGTACAATTTGATGACAACACAACTGAATGTTTATCTAAGTTACCATAGACTTTCTAATGAATATCATCAAATAAATCAGCTCACAGTCACACTGTTTTCTGTCGCACTTCTAGATTTAATAAATAGATATGTTATGACGCAACTCACAATGCTGTTTATTCAGTTCCAATGTATAAATGCTTGATAGACCAGCAAGAAAACATCCTTCTTAACATCTGAAATACACTGGCACCCTTTATAGAGAACCGCTCTGTGCTGGGTTAAATAGAACTACTGTTGCATGGAGGATTTGCAAAGAATCAGTAGAAAAAAACACATCTGATATGCAGGCAGTTAATACAGAGAAAGCCAGAGAGAGGAGAGAATAATTCTATTTTTCAGAGAATTCAGTTCCAGATAGACAGTCGTATTCACCCCACTGTTAAAAAAGAAGATACATGCTTTAAATTATCTCAACAACTCTCAGGTATCAAGAGTTTCAATGAGAGGACAGCATTGATTTTTTTTTATTTATGTCATAACCAACAGATCTGAATTGATATTGATTACAGAAAAAAAAAATTCTTATCAAGTATGCATTTGACATGAATTGTCAATAATCAACCATAGAAACCTAAACAATGTTCTTTTATGTAAGTGATAATTGCTTCAACACATGATTAACACACAAATTTCACGACATAATCAGTAGCTTGCTACAAGCCTGGAGATGGATCCACATTTATTTTTCTCTTTCTTTGTTGACCTCAATTTAACCAGACCAACCCCTGACAAGATGTTGTCACGGGAGCCTGGATGAAGCAAATAAGCAAATTAGAACCTATAGGCATGCAAATTATAGCCAGAGACAAAGAATTCGTGAATTTGCTATTGTGCTCTCCCGAGGCGTAGGAATTATTTGAAAAGTGTGTGTGTGAATATAATTGTGTCATCATGCACTCTAATCTGTAATTCAAATAGCAGTCCAAATCACCTGAAGTATACTTATTCTCAGGCTTAAAACAATGTCAAATATGACCTTAACAGAATTGTTTCAGAAGATTGTGTCACCTTTCTCTCTACACTGGTGGTTTATATATATATATATATATATATATATATATATATATATATATATATATATTTTAGACTAAATAGTTTTCCTAAAAATTGATGTTTACATATGTGGACAGCGAGACTAAGTTGTGAAATTTTAAATAATACCAGGCTATAGAAAGTCAGCTTTATTATCAAATTGTTTATTATGTTTCCGGGAGTGTTTGTTATTCACGTTTTTCTGAAACTGAACTTTTGATAGAAAAATTTGGATTAAATGCACTTAGATGCATAGAGCGCTATAGGATGCTCGTTTGCTCCCTATTTAGGGAATGACTTAACCTCCAGTGTGCTGTCTGTCTGCACTGGTTTCAGAACAGTTTGCACCTTATTTTCATCCTAACTCTGTATACAGCCTCTGAAAGCAACATTTTCCAGATTTTGGATGCATCCATTGATTCTCGGTGTGATAATGCACAGTGAATTGGATATTTTAAATGAAACTGAGCGTACAGACCACGAAGGTGGTCATTGTGTTTAACAGCATGCCATTCTGCATTAAATCGCAGAAATTTTAAAAATGGCTTATTGGATGAAACTAGAGCCTCTAATCTTTTGTCTCAAACAGATTTCAATGTAAAAACGAAATAAAGTTTCTTACCAGATGTAGTTTTGTTGGCGTTTCAACCAAGCACAAACTCCACTGTAGTCGATGCCATGTTGTTTTGTCACAAGTCTCCTTATGTCGAAAGTTTAACCTTTTACTGACAACACAGAGTCTCCTGAACTGAGATCAGTCAGTTTAAATGTAATTAAATTATGCGTTGTGTATAGCGAAGCAAAATACAATATAATGGCCAAACAAAGAAATAAAAACAACAATAGCATTGTTTATTAAATAAGATATGACATGTAATTATTGTTGTAACACACATGACCCTGATGAAAGTAGCCCTGAATGTCTGGCCACGTCACTGTTTTTTTTTTTTTTTTTTTCTTGGATGTTAGTTGTGCTTGAGAAATGAATGGTAATTTATTGTTTCTGTGTAATAAAAAGAGTAACAATAATAAGGTCAGAAATAAAAAAAAAAATAATAATTGTTACCTAATGTACTAAACTTACTGACTTCAGTTACTAAAATGTTAAATGTTTTAATCTATTTAACAACATTAACTTACAATAGTCAAAGATGACTTCTATTTTTGCTTATGTTTTCCCTAAGGTATATTGCATGTTGTAAGCCGCTCAGTGTCTGTCACATTAATGCCTGGCAGGCTTTTGGGCTCATGAATATTAATCACGTTGTCTGTGTTTGCCCCAAATTGATATGCAGAAAATCAAATTGAGGACATTGACAGATGAGCGCTAGCCAATGGGATTAAAGCGTGTGCAAAATTCTGCCTTCTACCGAAGCAGCCAACTTGCAGAGGCTTCTGATTGGTCTTTTAGAATTTGCTTTACAGAAAAGGCAAAAAATAAATAAAAAAAATCCCTCGCACTACAATTAGGCAAGATAAACTTTTAAAATGTATTTCTCAAAAAGTACTACTTTATGTCCAGCCCCCCCAGATATAACAAAGTCCCTTTCAAGGCAAGTCAGATGGCAGCCATCTTTGGACCACTCCCGGGCAGCTAATTTCTATGGATAGAAGCAGCATAATAGTACAGCTCCTATCTACTTGAATGTGGAAAGACCGACATCTCCAAAACAGTTGGTCAAGATAACGAACAAAGAGCATATTTCAAATCAGTATTAAAATCTGACAACAAAGGTATCATAAATTGTGCATCTTTAGCTCAGATCACGTTTAATAAACGCTATTATTCAGGCTGGTCCAGCTAATGCGCATACACGTTTTTGAGATGAATGACAGGCGTCTTTGTCTTTATCTAAAAGGTGATTGGCACTTTTACCTGCAAGGCAGCACTTCCTTTCCTACAACCGCCATCTTGGGCTAAACAGTCTTTGGTTATAATGGATTCTACACCCCTGGTGCTCTTGCATGGAGTGCACTGGATCCTTAGGGCTGTTAATGAACATGATCAAAATAGCAACATAAGCTTTCAGCCGTAGATATTTTTGCCTCATAATGTGATTTTAAGCCTTGAGGTATTACTGAGTTGTGCTCGTCCTTCAAATGCAGCTGTAACTGTGAAGATAAACCCATGCAATTAAAATTCAATATTTTGAATGCAGAAATCTTTTAAACTTTTCAAGCTCCAAAGATGGCTGATCAGACAAAGGAAAAAATAAAAGGAACAAATACATAGCTGAAGGGCACAGAATAATGTGCTGCATTGTAGAAGCCTGTAAAGAGAAAAAATATTGCTTAAAGGAATAGCTCATCCAAAAATGAAAATTCTGTCAACAAACTCTTTTGACTGATTCTTTCATGAACACAAAAGGAGATGGTAGGCAAAATGTTAACCTCTGTCACCGTTCACTTCCAATGCATCTTTTTTCCATTTAATGAAAGGCAATGGTGACTGAGGCTAACAATCTGCCTAACTTCTCCTTTTGGATACACTATCACTTTAAATGTAGGTGGAAATCCAGTACATTTAACACAGTGTGTGTGGGGTGGGGGGGGGGGGGGGGGGATTATATATATATATATGTTACATGCCCCATGTGATTCAAAATGTATAGTACAGAAATTGAGCTTCAAAATGCTTCCTGCTTGAATCACAGTTGATTTATTGTGCAATACCACAGCGGGCGGTGAAGGGCAAGCTTTGAGTATCTCCATAATCCTCCTGTGATGTACACAGTGATGTTCCTCTCTGTGCTTGTTCTTGTGTTTCTGTCAGACTAGCTCAGGGTCAGCCATCAAACCCTAAAAACCTGAACACGATCCTGAATAGAATCTCATTTCTGACTGACCTTTTTGACATTTCGACGTGTCAGAGAGTAAGTGTTTAACTAAATCTTTGCACTCAGTTTACAATATATAATTTCAACCCATCTGACCTAACACGTTTCAAAGTGAAGATTCAAATGAATGTATTCAAATTAAGGGATTTGCTTATTGTATTAATATGTTCAAATCATTAAGGTATTAACCATTTTAATTGCTCAGAGTGTGCTCTTTCAGAGCTCAGGAGACTTAATGGATCTCTCAGTTTCATTTAAGTATCAACTTTGGCTCAGATGTTTCTCCTGAACTTAATCAGGAGAAATAAGTTTAGACATGAATGAGACAATTGTTGGCATACATGGTAAAACTATAGAGCTACAATATAAATCTAGATATGAGCTTATGCAGTCTTTTTCTCATATTAAAATCTGAGAAGCAGAAGACTTAAACAAACATCTTATTTTCTCTCCATTTAGTCCCAGAGGGACAATTGAGGTATTACAAAAATCTTGTTTGTGATTTTTCTGTCCTCTCCATATCTACCAATAGGAGGGGTTATAGTATCATTGGGTTATCATAGGGGGGTTAAGGTACAGCAACTCTGCAAACTAACGTTAAGTAGACATCAAAAATATTATGTTCTTTGTAGTTGGTGTGAATCATTTGAGGAAGGGAAGGAAGCTTCATGAGATGGATGTTGTGTCATTTGTGTGTATAGAGTTTTAATTAAAAGGGAAAGATGATTCATTGCCATTGCAACTCTTTTCTCATAGCCAGATTTCAATTTAAGAGCTGAACAAAATAAATAGCAGGTGACGTGTTTTATTTCAGTGTATGAGCAACTTGACTGGGATGGACATTTAAACATTAACTCAACTAACACTTTAAATATTTCTTTACCAGTATATTTAAACTTATTTTCCAGTAACAAATCTAAACATCCTTAAAACAAAACATTCCAAATTCCAAATTTCAGAAAATATACAGTACAGGCCAAAAGTTTGGACACACCTTCTCATTCAATGCGTTTTCTTTATTTTCATGACTATTTACATTGTAGATTCTAACTGAAGGCATCAAAACTATGAATGAACACATATGGAATCATGTACTTTACAAAAAAGTGTGAAATAACTGAAAACATGTCTTATATTCTAGTTTCTTCAAAGTAGCCACCCTTTGCTCTGATTACTGCTTTGCACACTCTTGGCATTCTCTTGATGAGCTTCAACAGGTAGTCACCTGAAATGGTTTTCACTTCACAGGTGTGCCTTGTCAGGGTTAAATAGTGGACTTTTTTCCCTTATTAATGGGGTTGGGACCACCATTTATTTTTCAACAGGACAATGACCCCAAACACACCTCCAGGCTGTGTAAGGGCTATTTGACCAAGAAGGAGAGTGATGGAGTGCTGCGCCAGATGACCTGGCCTCCACAGTCACCGGACCTGAACCCAATCGAGATGGTTTGGGGTGAGCTGGACCGCGGAGTGAAGGCAAAAGGGCCAACAAGTGCTACGCATCTCTGGGAACTCCTTCAAGACTGTTGGAAAACCATTTCAGGTGACTACCTATTGAAGCTCATCAAGAGAATGCCAAGCGTGTGCAAAACAGTAATCAGAGCAAAGGGTGGCTACTTTGAAGAAACTAGAATATAAGACATGTTTTCAGTTATTTCACACTTTTTTGTAAAGTACATGATGCCATATGTGTTCATTCATAGTTTTGATGCCTTCAGTGAGAATCTACAATGTAAATAGTCATGAAAATAAAGAAAACGCATTGAATGAGAAGGTGTCCAAACTTTTGGCCTGTACTGTATCTTGATATTGTTTTTTTTCTTCTTCTTTTCTAACATTTAGTTTTAGTTTTTCTTGTTTTAAACATAAACCTAACTAGATTTTGTTAGATATTGTACATGCTTAAAAAATGAAAAACATTTTGCCAAAGGGATAAGAAAAAAAGCACAACTTTGTAGCTTGACTATATTTGTCTGAACAACAGAAAATGGGAGTGTTTGAAATGGATTAAAAACCAGCTTGATCTCTTTAAAATTATGTGACAGTGGTGTCATGTGGTTCCTTACACGTATCATGGCAGTTCACTGTGTGGTGCCTAAAGTGAGATAAATGACACTGACATTTTATAGAGCTTCTATGACACTTTCCACTCACGTGTCGACCCACAAGGACTTGTCCCCTGTCCTTTGCATCATAAGTGCAACGCTCTATCAGTTGAGTTACAACATAATTTAATCACACTGGAACAGGCTTGTAAATGAAGTTGGTTATGTAATACAAACATTAAAATATACAGCATTGTGTGGGGAAAATTGCTTAAAATTAAGTGTTTATGAACTGATAATCTCCCATTTAAATGAAAGGGAATGAAAGTAAATGTTGTACTGCCTAGGTAACTGCCATGTCTAAAAAGTGTAAATATAGTAGCGTGATTCTATGAGACCATTTCTGTTTTATGCAAGTAGTGGGACAAAATTAAACACGTCACCCTTTAATTTGTTTTGTTCAGCTCTTAAATCAAACTCCAGCTATGAGACAAGAATTGCAGTGGCAATGAATCATCTTTCCCTTTTAATTAATACTCTCTGCACACAAATGACACAACATCAATTTCATGAAGCTTGTCTCATGTATAAATATGACGGACTCTAATGGAGTATCCTTAAAATGTGAAGTGTGTAATAATTCAATATTCTTCTTTTCCAGCTTAAAAAAAAGAGCCAACTATAAGGAAAAAGTATAAACACTGTCACTGAAATCAAAACATTGCTCTGTTTGTTTTAGCACCCCAACCAGCCTGACATACAACACTGGGTCAAAAGATGGTGTGAATTTGACCAATGGCAGATGGGGAGATAATTTGGTAAAGCATTCTTTTTGCAATTCCATCTACTGACGCTAGTGGCAAATTAACAGTCGTTCTTACAGTCAACATCACCGAAAAGGGAAGAGGACTTTGACATTAAACAGACTCAGAGACCGATGACTTCATGCAGGTGGAGTACAAATATACACCAATTCTGCTGGAGTCTGGGATTTCACCCACATGCAAAACTAATCCGAATTTCACTTCTCAGAGACCTCTGTCTTCACAGATTAGGCAGGTCACACTGAAGGGTTCATTTTGGACCATATCTAATTTGACAGTACAGACATAACTGTCATTATTTTGTCAGGACGCAAAAACGGTAGGCCTAACTGCCTTGAGATCAGAATCAGAATGTGAATAAAAAAAAGTGTATCACCATAGAAAAGTTAAAAAATACAGAGGCAAATACACGAAACAGTTGTACCACTTTTACATGCGGTATTTCCAGGAGAGTAGATTCCATGGGGGATGGGAGGGAGGTAACCCCCTTCAATAATCAAAACAAGCAAGTAAACCCACCCCACCCCCCAATTTTCAAGCCAAATCTACACCCTTGGGTATTTCAGAGCAAAAACGTGCAACGCATTCATTAACCATCCACAATTCAGATGTGCACTGCATATTTAAATTAAGTCATTTTCCCCGCAAATGTGCCTCCATTATACACACACAAAAAAGAAATCTGAATTCCCCCATGTTCATTAGCTTGAATTTCTATCATGTGATTGGTAGTAGATTAAATAAAAGGAGAAAAACGTATAATGATTTAAATAACTTTAAAGTGCTTTTATAAAATTATTTGCTTCACATTTCTGCCTTTAAACCCTCCAAAAATTGGCCCCATTCACTTTCCTTGTAAGTGCCTCACTGTAACTTCAATTTAGCCTTTTTTCCAAAGAAAAGGAGGGACGAGTCAAAATATATTTTTGTTGTAATCAACATTATGCCACAAATGCTGTCGATTGAGCTTAACTTGTATTGAACACGGAATATTCCTTCACGGTGGCCATCGGTAAACTCCTTAAAATGTATACCTTTTAGTGTCAGATTTTCCCTGGACTGAGACTGATGGCACTAAAGGAGTTGAGCTAAAAGTGCTGGCAGCTGACAGCTGGACTGGATGTGAGATCATGGACACTTCAGTTCTCAATAGCAGATCCCTGAGGTCTAAGAGTTTGCCATTCTCTGGGGAATCATCGACAATGAACTCTTTAAACTACTTCTTATTACAGTTGGTAAACATGAGCACAGAAGGCTGTGAAAAAAATCTGCACTGTTTATCCTTTTGATCTTTCATTAAAAAAAAATCACAAAAACCTAACCTGTATAAGTAAAACACTTGAAAGAGGTTAAATATCTCATTATCAAATAAATGTTTTTTTCCAAAACATGTTGGCCAAAATTATTAGCACCCCTAGAAATTCTTAGGAGTAAAATTTATCTGAAGTATGTTCCCATTCATATTTTAACATTTTTTTAGTGAACCTGGGTGACTAAGAACATGAAATTCTTCAACCATGACTTCCTGTTTCACAGGGGTATAAATATGAAGTAACACACAGAACAAATTCCCTTAATCATCAATCACAGTGGGTTAGACTAGGGCTGGGATAAACGATTATTTTTTAAACGATTAATCTAGCGATTCTTTTTCCGATGCATCGATTAATCTAACGATTAATTTTTTCCAGTCCAATTCCATTTCGATTATAAAATGTAAAAAAAAAAAAATATCAGTTACATCTTGTGTGTCTTTGCTTACACCTGACTACAACCATTTAGGCAAGCTATCCGGCCCCTTTTGATCAAGAGCGTTACACTACATTCATGTTTAGCCTATTTGATGCTATAAATTAACCAAGAAAAAGATGATCGGTTCACGAGCAGCTTTAACTGAGGCAATCTGTCACGACACATTAAAGAGCCACAAAATAGTAGGCCTATTTATGGTTTAATTATCTTTGACTGACCAAATTTGAAAGTTGAGACTTTACTAAATGTTACCTGCTTGGTCCTGTCTGTCAGCGCGTTGTCAGTGTCCTCTATGTATTTTTCACGAGATTCATAGCTATTAGCACATTATTAATAGCTATAAACGAAAACTTTAGGTGTAGACAACGTATTATAGCAACGTATTATAACGTCATCTGCAGCTGCTCCCAGGTGGCGCCTCTTCAGGTGCTGGTGCATTTCCGTAGTGCTAGAATGGAAGGCCATCTCCATTTTGCAAAGATGACATATCACGGAATTGTTTCCTTTTAAATTAAAGAATTCCCATACTTTAGAGGAACGAGTGCGTGCCGCCTTGCACTTCTGATAGTCTGAGGAGCCACTCGTGTTGTTAATACTCTCCGGCATGTGCCATCTTTGTTTTGGGTCTGACGAATCGACGCGAATATTTTGCGTCGATGTATTTTTTGTGTCGACGTCATCCATGACTTTGACGCGTTGTCCCAGCCCTAGGTTAGACTAAAGAATATATTTCTGATGTGCGGCAAAATGTTTATCTGACAGGACCGTGGCATCATCGTCCCATGTCTGTCTTGTGTTTCGGTGTCTGTCTTTGTGTAAGGGGACGGTTTCAGTTGTATTCCCTGCCGTGCACCCTTCGGTCTGTCTTTTTTCATGTCGGGAGCATGGTGTCTGGATCCTGACTTCCTCTCTGGTTCGATTTCAGTCTGTGTTGGGATCCAAACACTCGTGCTCCATGTCTGTCTGTTATTGACTTGGGTGCATCGCACATATGTCATCTTAGCAGCATGCACTCACCTCAATATTTTGTCTGTCTCCGCCTCTGCCACGCTTCGTGGTTGTGCTGTGCGCCCGGGTCACGAGCTGTCTTCTTGTTGTGCTGAGGTTCAGTCACTTCTGTCTAAGGTGTCAGGTGTGTGTGTCACTGAATTCTCACATTGGTATCCTGTCTTGCGTTTGCCTCGTGATGTACGCTTAGGCTTCATTTATTGTGAGAATTCGTGGCACAGCTTTCTTTGCCATTGCTACGCGTTCTCTCGTCTTGTTTGTTGGTTGGCATGGGCATATGCTGCCTCATTGTCTTGCCAATGTGCGCTCATGCCATTCGAGTGTTTTGTTGTCTTGATAAAGCATGTGGCTTTGTTTTGTTTCTGTATCACCACGTGTCTCTCTGTCTTATGTCATACCCCACCTCCTTGTTTGCTTATTATTCATTAATTTGCCTCACCTGTCCCCTGTTAACCCATTTGATTTATCTCCCTATTTTAGTCTCCTCATGTGTGCCGTCCAGTGCCAGTTCGTGTGCGGTCCTGTATGTGTTTTCGATCATTCCATGTCAGTCTTGTTCCCCGCCCTTGTTCCTGTTCGGTCTGGTCGGTCCTGTGCCCCATTTACCTTCTTCCCCAGCCCGGATTACTTCCTTTGTTTATGTTTGTTTTCCCCCTTGTGGAGTTTTGGTTTGATTTTTGCCCATTTTGTTTGTATTAATAAATTCATTTATTTTAACACTGCGTTTGGGTCCCGAGCCTCTGCCTTCCTGACAGAAGATGGTTCAAGTGGCCAAAGAATCTCCAAGGCTCACAGCAGGAGAATTGCAGAAATTAGTTGGGTCTTGTGGTCAGAAAGTCTCAAAAAATATCAGACAACCTCTAAATCACCACAAGTTTTTTGGGAGGGTTTCAAGAAAAAAAGCCTCTGTTCTCATCCAACCACAAACTCAAGTGTCTTCAGTTTGCCAGACACTACTGGAACTTCAAATGTGAACGGGTACTATGGTCAGACGAAACAAAAAAAATAGCTTTTTGTCAGAAAACACCAGAGATGGACTTGGCACACACAGAGATAAAGTACCCAATGCCCACGGTTAAATGTGATGCTGTATATTTAATGTTTTGGGGCTGTTTTAATGCCAGAGGTCCTGGACATCTTGTTTGGATACGTGGCATCCTGAATCAAAACCTGACTGCTTCTGCCAGAAAGCTTAAAATGGGCCCTGGTTGGATCTTCCAGCATGACAATGAACCAAAACACAAAAATCAACACAAAAATGGTTCACTGACCACAAAATCAAGGTTCTGCCATGGTCATCCCAGCCCCCTGACATACCCCATAGGTGAACTGAAGATGAGAGTCCACCAACATAGGCCTCTGAATTTGAAGGATCTGTAGAGATTCTGTATGGACGAATGGTCTCAAATCCCTTGCTAGGTGTTCTCCAACCTCATTATTCTTTATAAAAGAAGACTCAGAGCTGTTATCTTGGCAAAGGGAGATTGCAGAGAGTATGAGTTGGGAACTCACTGATGGCTGATTCTCTCTATAACGAGTCATTTGTTCGCAAATCAGACATTATTGCTGAAATATTTGGATAGAAAATGTTTACCAGGTCAGATGGAGCACTTATGGTACACGTGGTGCATAGAGCCATTCAGCTGCAGGCGCCACTACAGCAGCATCCCATACTAGGACCAGCATCCAAAATACAATATATGTCTAGCAGTGCTGTAATTGGACACTGCAGCTTTAAAAAAGAGGAACAATTCCTGTTAACTGTCTAGGAGAGACTGCAACTTCTTGAGCTTACGTGACAAACTGCAAGCCACAATAAAAACTCTCTGTCATGCACACACACACACATTTACACAAACACAGCAAGACAGGGAACAGAGCGTGCATCTAAACAACCTATCTCACTCACACAGACTCACAGATCAGCCTTGGGCTTTATGTTGTTCAATAAAATCCACTCAAAACATCTCTGTCTTTCTCTCTGATTCTACCGTTTCACTCTCTCTCCTATTTTCTTTTACTGTTTTGGATGTGGTCACTGTGGTGTGAGGTCTTTTAGGGCTTTATTTCACTCTCTGGACCATTGAATCATGGAAATGATATTCATGCCCAGGCATTTGCGCCAACTGAATTAGGTACAGCAACCTGGCAAAATATGGCATGAGCTTGTGGCGTCATTCTGTCCCTCCACTCTTGTGGAAATCTTTAACCCCCATTTCGTCGAGATGCAGATGCTTCACACAAACATGTCGGCACCCAGGGCAGGGAGGTTTACAGTCAGTAAAACATTCACTTTTATTAAATTATGTTAATTAACAAGTCAAAGTTCTTACATTAAATGATAATAAAACATGTTTAGCAAACGTTTTGCAGAGACAGGTGTTCAAAACATGGTTAATTACACTATTTTGATGATCGTAACGATAGCCTTGCACGATCGTATATCAGATTGTTACAGATCTCTAACAATCAATTTACCCCTCAAAATCACAACATAATCAATCTCAAAACTAAAAATAAGCTCCCTCTTTGACATGTTTGTGTTTAGTTGTCAGGAAATTGTCATAGAATTTCGAATTAAGTGAGCAGTCACATCATGCATGATAACCATCTATCATCGTTTTCATGATCGATCAGTACTGCCATGTACAAGTAGCGAGTACTCGAGTACTCGTGCCCATCCCTACACTAGACTCTGTAAAAAGCAACAAAAATCAATGTGCCGCGTGCCAGAGTCTCTGACACTTTTTGCCTGTCAATCATTTTGCATGTTCTCATAGTTTTGTAGTTGCAAGTTGAGGCTTGAAGTCGGCATGAAATCAAAAAGGACCCTATTTGGTTTATTAAAGCATGTTACTGGTCTTTTTGTGCACGATTCATCCATGCATTTCTGCTATTTATTAAAAAAAAAACATTTGACCTCATAATCTTTAATCAAAATATCATAACTTGCTCTTCTGGTGATCTGTCTGACTCTTCTCTCTGACAAATGCAAGTGGTAGTCAGTTTTAACCCCTCCTCTTCAAGAGTCAGTCATGTAAACAAACCTGACTTTGGAGCAGCTAATACAGAAGAGTTGTTTCCCTTACAAAACCCTGCACCCTACCCTACCACATCTTTTAGAGGTACCTTGGGATGTACAGCACGAGTAAGTGTTCTTTTTTCCCTTTATGTACTGTATTTAGTGTATTGTTATTTAAACGTTGCAATATTGTGTTCTTTTACTCGCTCATTTCTCAATTGCTACAGTGTTGTCGTAAGTAAAGACCGCAATGTGATGTGTGCATTTATGCACTGGTTATGTATTAATGTTGTCAGTTAGATCATTAGTATGTTGAGGGTTTTTTGTGTCTGTGTGTCGACTGCAACTCGCATTCAGATCTGCCTCCTTCATTCTGGTATGCTACACCCACTTTTCACAATCCAGTCAGAAACCAACGGATAAACGTCCCTGCCCAACATATTTTTCTTGTTCGATATTGGTTGCACTCGGAAATACCTCACAATGTGTCGACTTTAATGCCATTTTTATCCCATGTTGTTCATAAAAGTTGACAGTTGAGGGTGCTATTTTGCTGCTGTTGTTTTTGATAACCGCTTCTGCTCAGTGTCGGTCTCAATAAAGCTCAATTGTTTACTTTGGAATACAGAGATTTGGAAAGAGGGGGCATGGCTAATCAAACGCCTCATTATTAATTTTATTTGATTTGAGATTGAATAACGACTTTTGCGTGGTTTATCACACAAAGTGAATGTATCACTTCAGAAAACTTAGTGGATGAGTCGTATCGATTAATTTGCCTTTGGTTTGGCAAATAAAGAATGTAAATATCCTGTTTGAGTTCCACGTCAAAAGAAAGTCATATGGATTTGGAGCAATATTTGGGCGAGTAAATAATGGAAGACATTTTTAAAGCAGCATTGAACAACAAAGACTTCTGATGCAGCATACCATATTGTGAGTGCTAGTTGCTTATTTTTCTGTGAGACTAGTTGACTAGTAAAAATGAGTAGCTACTGCAAGCCCTAATCTCCTGCGAGATAAAAATCTGAACAAAGCGGTCCTTGACAGCAGCAGGAAAAAAGTCATCAGCCCTTAGCATGGGCATGGAGCAACCTTAACACTCTGTACACAGTGCTTCCTCAGTGTCTGCCGCCACATGCATTCACCCCTCTCTGTTTTTCTACTTTTTTGTGTCCCTATCTCTCTCTCCTGCTACACATCAACAAGATGAAGTGGCCTTATAGTGACCATCTCAGCCTTTAATAGCCTCCGTAAATCACCACAGGTTTAGCACAGCACAATAGCAGCAGTGACCCATTCATCACCCCCACACTACAAGAGTCCTCTGACATATCAAGATGTTAATTCTTACACTATTACTATTGCAGCTTTCTCTTCTTGTTTGCATGAGTGAATTTGTGTGCGTATGGGTCAGGTTTTGCCTTTGATAAGGGAACCAAATGTCCCCACAAGGATAGTAGAACCTGAAAGCCGATCCCTATGAAATGTAAACATGCAAAAAGTTATCTGTGAGGTTTAGGTTTAGGGGTTAGCCCTGTTGGAAGGAACCGCTTACATCAACATGAAATTACATTCTGGTCCAGCCTGGATTTTGATGATAAGTTCTGGTCTGGTGTTTGTCTAGCTAGTGGACCAGCATCGACTTATTGCTGATGCTAGTTGACCAAGCAAGTCTAGGAACGGCAGCACACCGGCATCCCATGTTGGGGACAAGCAAATAAAAAACAACATATGCTAGTGGCCATCTGCTGGTCTTTTTAGCATGGTGGAGAGAACGTCATTAGCTCAGTATAAAAACAACAGACTTCAAGCAAAGTCTCCACCATGATAGAAAAACAAACTTATTTGTGTGTGTGTGTTTTTCCTGTATGAATGTATTTTTTGTAAGTGTGTGTAGAGGTGAAAATGCTAAACTGAGTGACAGTCACCTAATCCAGCGCTAATCTACTTTTATTGCTTCCGCTCTCCTGTGGCCAGCATCTGTTGGGGGTGTCACACACCTGATGCACTCTCTCACTCTCAAGTGTTTTCATCAATATCTCCATGATCAGCTGCCTCAGCTGGACTTAAATCTTAGCCCCAGATGGCACACCCACAGTCCATTCACTGATTATCTGATGCAATCTGCACAAAAATTGGCAAGCACTATATGAGTAAAGCAGTTCCAATCTGATTGGCTGGCTTCTACAAAATTTTTGGAATTATTTTCATGTCTGTAATTATTATAACATGACGTAGTTCATAAGATCATAAGGCCCATTATTACCTATATTTTACACAATAAAAATAGATTGAAATAAGTAAAAAGGTAAACCTTGTATATAGTCATGAGACTGAAGTGGGCCCACAAATTCAAGGATGGAGTGGAGAGAAATATATAAGATGTGGTCATGGGGAGATCACTAACATAAAAGATTAAGAACCTAACATTTTAAAAGAGATGGGAACCTCTTAAAGAAATAATGATATAATGATTAAATGATATAATATTCTTTATCTTTGACTTTTCTGGTTAGCTGTTTAAATGGAACTGTAATTACCAATTATACTGCCCTGCGAAGGTAAAACACAATATTGACATAAATCAGCTCTTGAGTTTGGCTCATATGGTAAAATTCTGAGAAAACTTGATGTGAAAATGCAGTCAATACAAAATCAAAATAATAATAGACATTTTTATCAGTTTCAGCGTTATTTACTGATTTTGGCTTTGTTGGGTAATAAAGTGTATTTATACAGTATTTTTACCAATGAAACTAAACAAGTGAAAAGTAATTTAAGTAAATACACATGGATGGATGGATGGAAAGTAATGGCATGTTAGCACCAAGATTTATTTTCATGACAAAATCAGAGTAGTTTAAAAGTGCAATGGAAAAAAATAAACTTCCACAGCACTGTAAAACGAAAGATGTAAATAAAAAAGATGAAGGTGAAGACAGCATCTTTCAATGACACCGAACTTTCAACAGGGAAAACAGAAGCACACGTCCTGCTAAACACTACTGCATTCAAGCCATGATCGTGAATGGTACCATCAGCTAACTTTGTCTGGGATGGTGCTTTACAATTCAGTTCCAGTATTTCGTTAACAACTGCAGCACGATTTTGGGGAGCTGAGGTGGAGGGAGATATTTGATGAGCGGGAAGCGGGAGCCTGTGATGGTACATTAACAAAAGCCACATGGTCACTGCAAGAGACACTATCAGGCTACTTTATTGGCACTAAAAACCTATGCATTGCACAAAAATATCTCTTAGTGCCGTTGTTGCGCGCATGACCATCTTTGGTCCATTGCAGAGTGAAGCCAGTCACCTTTTAAATGGAAATGTGTCATTGCTTTCAACCAATGACAAAAACAGAAAAATACTATACATTTCCGGTGCTATTTTGTGATTGGTTTGGGTGGTCTACAGCCCACCCTCAATATTTTTAAATCTTTGATATGCAGAGATCTGTTTAAAGTGCTTAGTGGCACATAAACTAGAGACCAACGAGCATAACTGTGTATTTTTACATTGGTTTTGAGTTATGTCTGTGAAATAATCTATATTTTTAACTTTTGGGCATCATCACAAAGCCTTTGTTATCTATACAACATGTGATCATGAACAGACACTGTTTGAATGAGTTTTCCATGGTGGTCTAAACCAAATGGACATAAAAACAAAATTAACTGTGGTTGGTTGCTTTACATACCCATCAGACAGTCCCTTTCTGGCTAAGTGGGCAGTTCTTGTCCAGAGTAAGCAGCAATGTCAACCAGACTATGCTGTAAGTCAAAAGTCTGGCTATATGGACTTATTCTTCTGTTGTAAATCTTAGCTAGTGAAGCAGGAAAATAATTATGATATTTCTGAAGCTGGTCAAATGGGATGGGTATTGATTTAGATTTCCTGATTCAGTTTGATCCCAATTCACAAGCTCTCGATTTGATTACGATTTTGATTTGATATCGATTCATATGGATCTATATCAGTATATGAAAGAAAGTGAAAGAAATTCTCTCCCAGCTAATTGTGTTAATTGTACAGGGGCCTTTCTTACTAGGTTTAATTTGACTAATTATATTTTATTAGTTTTTCATCATTTTGGCTTTTTTAGAATGAATAAACCCATGTATTCAATCAATCAATAAAATATTATAATAATACAATTATTTAATTGCATAATTTGTACAATTTACATGTATTTACATGTATTTGTTGAACACCCCTAAAGCGCATGTTAACAAAAGAAAACTAATTTTTGCCATGCATGATCACAATTACATTTATTAACTATTTATTCTCAATGATTCCAACACAATCCACCCTCACATGGTTTAAATCTCTAGATTCAATCATTACCAAATTCTACAAAAAAATAAGACCCCAAGAATAAAATTGACCACCCTACAGGAACCGAAAACACAAGGAGGACTAGTAGCACCTAATTTTTACCATTACTTTCTGGCCAATCAGCTTCAAAATATATACAAATGGATTCATCCTAACCCATCAGAAAACAAATGGTTAGATGTTGAACAAAAAAATTGGTGAGGACATTCACATTTCAGACTTACCCTTCTACAGTCAGACAATCAAAAAACACTCCTGTTTTAAAATGCCAACAATTGCAGCAGCTCTGACAGCCTGGTGGAAATTTCATCAAATCACAAGCACCCCTCTTGCTCCATCTAAATAAATCTTCATTTGGAATAACCCAGATTTTACACTTAACGAAAAGCCACTTAACTTACGCACATGGGCAGAAAAGAGCATCAAACAACTTCAACATATCCTTCGTAATAATAAACTGGCCTCATTTTCCCACTTGGTCCAGAAAAACAGTATAGGGATTAAATGTTTTTTGGAATACCTACAAATCAAATCATCTATCCAATCACAAATTGACACACTGACCATTAACTTAGACCTTTCCCCTTTAATCTCAGAGCTAATTGATATATCCTCCAAAAAAAAAAAAAAAAAAACTCTCCAAAATATATAGAATAATATAAAAATCAGACAACACATTAAGCTTACCAAATGCTAAATGGAAATCAGACTTATCCAATACTCCCGATGCCAATTTCTGGACACAAATCTGAAAAAATATCTACTTCATGACAAAAAATGCCAACCTACAACTTGTACAGTATAAGGTACTTCATAGATTTCACCTAACTGGACGGAAACAGAAACCTGCCCACATTGCGCACAAAATAACCCAGACACCTATGTTCACGCCATTTGGCATTGCGCCCAAATTAAATTTTTGGGGAAATCATCACTGAATCACTATCCGTCCTTTTGAGATGTCACATCCCAATGTCTCCCTTCCTCTGTACATTAAGTGACATATCTGTAATCAATTTTAACAACAAAAACAGTCAATTATTCCTAGTGGCACTAACTATCGCCAAGAAAACTATTCTCATGAACTGGAAATCAAGGAACATCATACATATTGCATCTTGGAAAAACTTACTAATAGATTACATCTCCATGGAAAACCTGTCCACAATACACTAGAATTACACGCCTCTTGGTCATATCTCATTACCTTCCAACTTTCATGAATCTGCTGACTTTCTTTGTCTGAAACCAACCACAATGATACACATCCATCTACATCCACATATGATTGTATATGTGTGTGTGTGGGTGTGGGGGTGTGGGGGGGGGGGGGGGGGGGTAAATTTACACCGATTAATATTGAACCTAGTTAAATACATATAAAGATAAGATAATTGATATGTTTCTTTTTTTTCCTCTTCTGCTTCGGGAACCCAGTCGGCCGTGGCATCCCAGTTCATGTCCAGTGCAGTGGGGATTAGTTGTGGGTGGGTGTGGTGTGGGGCCTGGGGCTTGTACCTTCCCGCCATCCCCCCCGCACTTTTTCACCCTGGATTTCTTTTTTTTAAATCATCACATATTAGCTGAGATACACACATCTATTAAGAGCTTAACAAGGAATGCACCGGAAAAAGGAGAAAAGAGAAGGGAGAAAAAGAGTAAAAAGAGAAAAAGAGAACACACCAACACAGGGTAAGCGTGGCATGTGTGTGGTGGCCTGGGCTTTGCCCTGGGCTGGTTCTACGCTGCATGCCTTGCTTTTTAAATGCATCACACACTAGTTGACACACATACACACCTATTGAAGGAGGAGGAGAAAAAGGGAAAAACAGCACAGGCATGTGGGGAATGTCCTGGGGGATGGGGGTGTGGGTCTTGGGCCCTGTGCCCCACGGCATCTCTCCCTGATGGCCCGTTGTGGCGTGACATGGGCAGCGGACTAACTTATGATGTGGCCATGGAGGGATCAGAGGCAGCCTTAGAATAATTTAATATTATTATTATTATTATTATTATTATTATTATTACGAGTACTACTATTATTCTTAATGAATTGAGCTCATTATTATTATCATTATTATTTGTTGTTTTTACTATTACACACACACACACACATACATACAGGACATAGACTTGTCATGTTGGCCGTTGGTATGTATGTTAGTTTTCCTTGGTTATTTTGTATTTGTTACAGGTAAATACTGTCACAATATATATAATAATAATAAAAAAATAAAGAAAGAAATTACATTTATATATATATATATATATATATATATATATATATATATTTATTTTTTATTTTTTTTTATTTATTTTTTTTTTATCAACAACTAACCATAAAGAACCGAAAGGGTATTAAAAGAGACATTACTCAATGACAAATCAGTTTCGTGAATCTCGTCTTTGGACGTGTATTGCACAGAACAACTTTTACTCTCTAAACACAGTGAAAGGATCTCACTGCTGAATGCTCAACCCCTGCACTAAACAATTACTGGTGACTGAAATGGGAACATTTATCATCCAGTTGCCAAGATTATACTTTTTATTCAGGAAATTTGATTGCAAATGCGAATGATTTAATTTCATTGTAGTGCTGCGCATAGAGTAAACAATTTAAGAATCGATATCGTTCAAATGAAGATTGTGATGCATCAGAAAATCTATATTTTTACCCACCGCTGCTGGTCAACCAATTAAGTCTTGCTTGTTAAGCTAATTAGCCAACCTCTTGGGGAGGTTGGCTAATTACCAGCATTGGGCACACCAGCATTGCATGTTTTATGAGCATAATGATTTGAAAAATAAAAAATCTGAATTAATATAATATTTAAGCACAATGGTGGACTTTATACAAAACAGAACGGAACATGAAGTTAACTGCAGCCAAGCTGATGACTACAACTGAAAAGCTTTCAGAAAGAGATGATGAATATTTCTCCAGCTGCCTTGAGTAATATTGATCTTTCTAAGAGAAGAGTTCCTGGCGCTAAGCAAGGCTTAATGCTGCAGGGACACTTGGCTCTAGCTCAGTTATGTCTGGCCTTTGCTCTCCCAGATGTGTTCTTCTGTCAGTGTCAGCCTGCAAGCAGTGCACACCCATCCTCAGGCACCAATTAAAAAGCCTAGATATACACCAGACCTGCAAGCTCCGCAGAAGGTTTTGGGTGAAGCAATACATCTCAGCAGGGTGGGATCCAGGCTTGTTATGATGCATCATCGCATGACATCAGATGTACAATACATCAGAAGACCAGACAAAATTCATGACTTGCATAGAGCAAAACTAGTGGCATCGACTAGTGAGTTATTGTTTTTAGGAGTGGTGATGTTAAAGGAAAATAAACTTCTTAAATAATTGAGAGACGCAACTTCTCTGAGAAATAATGTGTGTGCTGATAGCATACTAACAGTCAGTCTTCCTTTAAAGGACTGCTGCTACATAGATCAAAGCAGTGTCTTAACGACAAATTTACTGCCTTAATAACTTTCAAGACAACATTCGACTTAACAAATTATGGCACCCTTAAAGCAATTTGCATTACACAAGGCTTCCTTAATGAGGACTAGAAGACTAGTCATTCAGAAGACCCACCAACTAGTCAATTATTGTATGAAAATTAGCAATTTTGCACTTCCTTAATCAGACTTACCATTTGAGACTGTAATAGACCTGTACCAAACAAATCTGAAAGCAGACCTGCTGGAAGTTCAAATGTGACAAGTGGCAAAATGTAGGACAGAAAAGCACTGAACCTCATGGAAAGCAGATCAGAAAGCACTGCTGTAAAGCAGAAACAAGTGTTGACTGAGTGTGGGATATGGTTGCCAAAAATGCACATATGGTGGAGAGCGGTCCTGGTCAGATAACCCACAGCTAGATGAGTGAAAACTGCGTAGCATGGCTGTACATATGGTGGAGAACAGTGGGTACTCTCTGACTCTGAGAGGGAATGGCTCATTAGCAAGAGGACTTTTTGGGTGAGATGTGCATTCTTTAGACGTGACTCGTGACTGCATTCATATGGGCAATGAAATTCGTAAACACAAATGAATGCGAGGGAGATGGCAAACATAAACAACCCACTTCAAAAAAGGTGAAAAATCATAAATAACTTTATCAAGCTACCATCAAAAGTCCCAATTTAATCCTTCTTATTTGCTATGCATGGGGCTAGCCCGTCATCTTTAGTGTTAATTAAGGGAGTTCTGGAGAACGTCATGTGTATGTGAAATTATTAGGGATGTGCCTGATATAAACATAAGTTGACAAAGATGAGAAGAACACACATCTCTGAAGCTCAGTTCATACATTTAATAATTATAATTGGCAGAAACAATGTGCCGCTTTTCCGCACTTTAATTTTATTTCACTTTTTTGCACTTTATTATCATGTATTAACACACTAATGTAATGATTTTTGTATGCAGTCTTGAAATCAGAGACCCTCTCCTTGAAATCCAAACACAATTTGTCGCAAACACAATTTGACGCATATTACCATGTGTAAATGGCGATGGTGCCTGTTAAATCTACAACTTAACGCAACTTAAAACCGAATAAACAGGGCTGTATAGAGTTTAGAGTGTGTATGAGAGAGAGATAGAGTAGAGTAAAAACTGAAGCACTAGGTAAAATCATTTTCTTGTTTTATCCTTCAATATGATGGATAGCATTTGGAATTAACCGTCAATGTTTAAAAAAATTGGTAAAATAACATAAAGTTTATGCAACACCTGAAATTTTGGGTTAAGTGATTGTTTGTGCCCCACCAGAAATAATGCACCTGAGATGCCACTGTGTATATCTATATACATACAGTATATTTACAGTATTAGTTATATACTTATATAAAGTTAGAAAATCTCTAACATTGCTTGCTTGCAATTGCCACTTGGTTTGATATTGTGTATCTAATGCTATGACATTGATCCATTATTAAGTGTGACTTGGGTGTCTAAAAGTGTCCAAATACTTTTGGGGCCACTGCATACTGATGGAGGATAGTGCAAACCTGGGCAGTTTTTTAATGGCAGGCAAGACAGGCAGATTGGCTGAGCTTAGTATGAGGCATCAAGTGAATAGACTTTTGAAATAGCAGAAGAGCCTTGTGATGGCAGGCTCAGGGCAGAGAAAATGTTCACAGATAAACAGCTGTCAGACTGAGGTGCTGTGTCCTCCATTCATCATGATGTCCATGAACAGAGACACCGCCTCTAATGAGCACCTCTTGTGGCAGGGCTGACTTCATTTTGCAGGCTGCTGGATGGAGTGTCTCTCAGATATGTGATGTAGGGATGAAGCATTTGTTGTGATCAATCACCTTCAGACAGCAGGAGTCTACAGCTCACTCTTACTCTAATTCTGGTTAATGTAAACAAGCCTCCATCGGTGCCGCCAATTTTTCACCAAATACACAGATCAGTCGTTCGAAAATGTGAGGTTTGTATTGTTTTTGATGCTAATATATGTTTTCTATCCTAGCTTAATATGCAGAGACAACTGTAAGTAACCCCTTAGTAGGTTGTTTTCCCTGAAAAGTGTAACACTGTAGCTCTGTTGGCCTATCAGAATATTGCTGTATTTGTTTAAGCAGCATGACTAGCCTGACACAGCAACATTGTCTCAATCACTCAAGGGCGTAGATTTAGTTTGAACATTGGGGGGAGGTTGTATTGTATGGTGTGGGGGCGGGGGGCAGGTTCTTGCTAGTCTTGATTATTGGGGGGGGGGGGGGGGGGTATTTGGGAAACCGGCTTGAAACAGTGACTTTTACAATTTCTGTTTGCCGACGCTAGTGTTGCAGAAATTACTCTAATTATGTAAACGTGAGACAAATCAACCTTCAGAAGACAATACAGATCGCTGATTTTCTGTAAGCAGGTTCAGCTAAGAGGGGTCTGATTTATTTTTTACTATCAATTCCAACATAAGAAACAATAAATGGTATAAGCTAAAAGTGTTTTCACTGTGAGCTGTTAATATTGTTGTAGCTTTACCTGGCTAAGCTACTTTCTCATACTCACCAGTTGTATCCCAAATGATGCACTATACATAGTGCACTTACACTATACATTATGCTCTCTGCCATCTAGTGTTTTAAATTCAAGTGTAATATCGTCTCAAATGTAATGCTTATGTTTTTTCACTTCAGAAAAGCATTCACCATTTTTCAGCTGAAGGAAGTGATGATGTGAAAACACGCACATGATGTGTTTTCGCTAGCTTTAGCATATTAGCCAAGCTCAGTCCAACACTTATATGTGAAATAATGTATATATTCACACAGCATGGGTGATGGTAAAGTATTCAACTCACATTTGTAAGGTGCTATATTCACAGAAGGTTTTGCTAGTTACCAAATTAGTTGCCACACTTGTTTTGTTAATCAAGCATTGCAGTGAGGTAACTGCGCATAGGGCAAGCCATATCTGAGGAGTAAATGAAGTGGCTAACATTTCCATTTTGTTGGTTGAAGAAGTACATCATCTGGGTACTTGTAGTAAACTTTTTTCTTTGCATTTTCAGTGTGAACACTCAACACACACTACATAATGTACACTACAAAATGACATAGAATAGTGCAGATGTATGCGATTTGTGACGCAGATAATACAGTATGTTGTATCACATGACCTGTATTGAATATATGTGTGTTGCTCCACTCCTAAAACATGTTTTTTTTCTACAAACATTGAAAATAGCATTAGCCTGTTCCTATTAAAAGATATATATATATACATATATAAATGCCAGATGGGCATATTTTCATTCCAAGCACACAGCAAAATGTTGGCTCAGATTAGTATCATATCATCCAAATGAAAGCAACATTGGCTGATTGCATCACATATTTAGAATGTAAATTAGCTGGTTCCAATCTATATTTGACCGATCCTTCCATTCCAAGCATAAATGCCCCAACCAACTCCTAGCTCTAATTAACAAATGTATCATAATTGTATGTATATATATATAAATGTATATAGAATTGACAAATGCTTTTATCCAAAGTGACTTACAGTGCATTCAAGCTGTACATTTTACCAGTATATGCGTTAACTGGGAATTTAACCCATACCAGCACAATGCTTTAAGGGTTTTGCTACAGGAACCTTATCTTCTTTGCTTTAACAATCAAAGTTGACATCACTATGCAAAGATGGACAATATATACATTTTCTAATTATGTTTATGGAAACGCAGAGCTGTAATTGTTTTCAGGCAACGCTATCATACTTGGATTCCTCTCAAGTCTCCAAGAGTACTGTGAGTTAAGCTGTGGGAGTTTCCTTAGCGTGGGAAGCTACCCAGATCAAGATATACATCTCAGTCAAAACAGCAACACACAGCTTAAGAAGAAATCATGTTGAAATCTCTTTGAAACTTCAATCGCAATGTTTGCAGATCAAAAGACAGCTATAGTCAAATTAAAATGGCCACCACTTTCACCAGTCATTACTTGAGTGAGCTGGACACGTGCTAAGTACAGGGGAATTTGTTACCATTTCCAGAGGCGTATGATCATCCAAAAGGAAGGTAAACAAAGACAAATTTACTGCATTATAGCGTTTAAAATTTCCATCCAATTCCACTCATTATTTGTTATTTCAAAACAAAAAACAGATGGAGTATGTGACGAGGAGGAGACCGGGCTGGGCCATGACTATGCACGCCCGGTCCCCAATCTGGCCAATCAGCAGAGGAGAGGGATGAATGCAGACGGATGCAGCAGTTCGGGAGAGAGAGAGACATAGTAGTCCTCGTCACATAGTAGTTTGTGTCCATGCAGGATAACTGGCGAGAGAATCCATAGATTATGCATTGTTTACTGTAAACACTAGCTAGGTCATAACGTTAATTCAAATGCATGAGCCAATTCTATATATTTAATGTCTCTAATCTGGGAAATCAATCTTGGAAATGAGTGCTGAAAAGAATATGTGAAACTATCCCCAATTTCTCTCACTTACTCAGGAGGTGATATTGATTTTCATGTCTCCAGAGTCCTGAACATAGTATAAATAGAGCAGAATACTTCACAGAGCTTTCAAAGAGCATTTACATCTTATGGAACAAAGGCAGCCTTGAAGATGCACTCAGCTGCTTCTTTTTTATCTTTTCATGCATGGAAGTTCCTTTTTGAATTGCCACGGATATGCATGCCGCTCAGACCTCATTAGAGATTTCAGAGTTCTTTCGGACCCATGTGCTTTGTGTATTTATGTCTTGCATCACGACTGCAATCAGAAATATAAAAGCAGTAATATTGGCTATGACTGCTTGTCTGCCCAATTGAATATGGGGAGTATTTGGGAAACCGGTATGAAACAGTTACTTTCACAAATTCTGTGTGGTGATTCTAGTGTTGCAGAAATTACTCTAATTATATAAACGTGAGACCAAACAACATTCTGAAGACAATACAGATCACTGATTTTCTGTAATCAGTTTCAGCTAAGAGGGGTCTGGCTTAATTTTTCCTATCAATTCCAACCTAAGAAACAACAAATGGCTAAAAGCTAAAAGTGTTTTCACTGTGAGCTGCCTTAATATTGGTGTAGCTTTACCTGGCTAAGCTACTTTCTCATACTCACCAGTTGTATCCCAAATGATGCACTATGCTTAGTACACTTACAATATACACTATGCTTTCTGCCATCTAGTGACATTTCTAAGTGTAATATCATCTGAAATGTAATGCTTATGATTTTCACTACACAAAATCATTCACCGTTGTTCAGCTGAAGGAAGTGATGATTCAAATACACATAATGTGTTGTCACTAGCTTTAGCATATTAGCCATCCCAATCAAAATATTAGAACAGAGGTCATTCCAACCTGCTTTCCAAGGTAGAGTTGCAGTATTGTATCTTAAAAGACCTGTTGTATTAACACATTTTGCTGGTTTGAAATTAACCCTTTCGTATGTACGACTAATCTGGTGTGATTACACTAAACTGGGCTCAAAGTTGTACATCAAACCGCTGATATCTGCATTCATGCTGCTGTTTACCAATAAAGAGGTACTGAAGTGGTTGTCATAATGAACCAGCTGCTCAAATATTCTTTTCAACATCACAATATCTTTATTTTTTGTTGCATACATTCAGACAATCACTAAATAAAATTTTAAAGCCATTACTGACTGAGCTGACTGTTTTGATGCAGCGGTGCGGCCATGTTTTCTGACATCAAAGAATGTATAAACTAGTCAGTGCACTTGAGCCATCTCCAATTCTGTCTGTCAATCATTCTCACCACTTCTGACGCTAAAATGTGGAAGGGGCTAAAGTTTTAGAACTTTCTATGCTTGACGAATGACGAATCCCATGCTGCATTGTCATGTAAACAATATGGCAGCGCACATAGCTGGTATGTACATTTGCAATGGCATCTTATCATGAGCAGTCATCATATACATCTAAAAATCACATGATATGTTTGATAATATATAATCTGTCCTCCAGTGCATCTGCTGTGACGTGTAAGATAACTTTTTTTAATTATTTTTTTTATTACAAAGCGCATTAAAGAACTCACGCTGGGGGATCTCTTAGTACAGGAAAAATGTATGTGATAAAGGGCTAAATACAACATTAAAACTGAGTTTTGTGGCTTTTAGTCCATGTCTGATAGCTTTGAAGCCAACTTTATGATAGTGCACTCCATTAAAGTTGATAAAATTATCCTTATGCTCATATATGCATTTACAATTTACAGACGAATAATATTGATGACTCATCTTGCACTACACAGTGTTTGTCCATTCAAATCCTCTCTAGAACAAGAATGTCCCTCCCCCTAATGCCACTCGCAACTGAAAAGCAAGTAGCAAACCATGGTTCATGTCTGTGACGTTACTTAACCCTACTGGCTTTTTTTTTTTTTTTTTTAAAGAGCGAGCTCTACCCAATCTTCCTGTTTCAAAAGAAAATAAGCTAGCACAGGAAAGAAAACTGCCTTCGTCAAGCGTTTTCATGGGGTCTTTGATATTATGAGAATAATTGCCATAGCATTCTTCAGAATAACACAAATAATTTATGTAATGCACTTATTTAGGATAGATTAGATAACAACAGCCAGAATATATCCAACAAAGAAATTCCTTAGACAACCCCCATCACAATCCCAAGCACGGAGCAGCATTATGGAGGTGGATGCCCCGTGGGAATATAGAGACGCCATCCAATAAAGAGGATTATAGATTCTACTCTGTTCACCCAAGTGTTTCCAATGAAATAACCACCTCCTGCAAAAGTCATTAAAATTTAAACCATCCTTTCTTAGGTATATCACCATACAGCACGCATTAACCTCAGAATGAGAGGAAAACAATCTGTGCCTTGACACTGTGCAGTACGCTCCCACTAGAGTAAAAAGTGTGCCTGACCGCAGAGGATTGTGTGTCCTGGGTCAGTGGAGTGAGAGTGTGAAAGTGTGTTTGTAGGGTATAGAGAGAGAGAGAGAGAGAGAATGCATTTCTGGGTACACATTTCACACAATGACTCTGCTGTGAGAGGAAGTGGGATAATGTTACATATATATATTTTTGTATGCTCTATTTTTTATGGCTGACACTGGATGGTTGATGAAACATTCATGGGGAAACACCGGTGGCTAATGAAAGGGAATCTGTGATAAAGCCCTCTGGGTCTGTATAGTGTCTGATGCTTTCTCATGTTTCAAAGGAGAACTATTGTCATATGCATAAAATACATTTAATTTTTTGAATCAAGATTTTTCTTTGAAAATCACAAAGCATGTAAACAGTAGGGTTTCTTATTCAGAACTGATTCCATTAAAAAAAATATATATATATATATATATATATATATATATATATATATATATACTGGAACCAAATTATTTTCACCCAAAAATTAAAATTCTCTCATAATTTTCTCACCCTCATGCCATCCCAGATGTGTAAAACTTTTTTTCTTCTAATGAACACAAATGCAGATTTTTAGAAGAATATTTCAGCTCTGTTATTCCTCACAATACAAGGGAATTGTGACCAGAACTTTGAAGCTCCAGAAAGCCCATAAAGGAAGCATAAAAGTAATCCAGTGGTTAAATCCATATCTTCAGAAGATAGTTGTATCAATATTTTAGTCCTGTTTTACTATCACTTTCACATGCACATTCTTCTTTTGTTTTTGGTGATTGGCATTCTTTGTGCATATTGCAACCTACTGGGCAGGGAGGATAATTTATAGTAAAAAAGGACTTAATTATTGATCTGTTTTTCTCCCACACGTATCATATACACTGATGAGCCAAAACATTATGACCACCTGCCTAATATGCTGTTGGTCCTCCGCGTGTAGCCAAAAGAGCGCCAACCCACTGCACTATGTGTAGTGATACATTCCTCCTTTAACCATCATTAAAATTTTCTGTGACTTGTGCCACGGTAGACCTTCTGTCAGTTCGGACCAGATTGGATTGCCTTTGTTGCCCTTGCGCATTGATGAGCCTTGGGCACCCAACACCCTGTCACGGGTGTGTGGTTTGCCCCTCCTTGGACAACTGTTAGTTGGTACTCACACCTGCTGACCAGGAGCACCCCACAAGCCTTGCCGTTTCAGAGATGCTCTGACCTAGTCATCTGGCCATTACAATCTGGCCCTTGTCAAAGTCACTACGGTCTTTACTCCTGCACATTTCTCCTGCACATTTCTCCTGCTTTCAACACGTTGATTACAAGAACTGATTGTTCACTTACCATCTAATCTACCCAGACCTTGACATGTGGCCTTGTTAGGAAATGAGCAACATTATTCGCTTCACCTGTGAGTGGTCATAATGTTTTGGCTCATCCGTGTAGCTTCTAAAGACATGTATTAATCGTATCGAGTCATATCGATTAATTTTATGCTGCCTTTAAGTGCTTTTTTCATTTTGGTGACCTTTCACTCGCATTGTAAGGACCTACAGAGCTGAGATATTTTTCTACAAATCTTAATTTTTGTTCAGCAAAAGAAAGTCATGAACATCTGGGATGGCATGAGGGTGAGTAAATAATGAGAGCATTTTCATTTTTGGGTGAACTATCCTTTAAGTGCATTTAACACAGTAATTGTTTTAGGTAAGACATTTGTCAGTGAGTATTTCAAGAAATTCTCTGATGATAAAGTGAGTTAAAACAATAAATGATTGATCAATACCTTGTTTTATTGATTCACAAAAAGAACTGGCACATAAGATTCAACTCATTGTTTTTGCATGCAACTAGTGAGGGCATCGCAATAGGAACCTGTGTTTTCTATTTATTGTCAAGGCACACTGTCTTTCTTTCTCATTATGTTCATTTCACACTACTGGCCTTCCACTCAACAAGCTGAAGCGCAAAAAAAGAAATAACATTTATTTCATATTTATTAATCATTCAGATCCTGTATTTTTCATCTTTTTTTATCTGAGGACATTTTCATAGATATTACAGAAAATAGAGTTTCTATCTGTGGTCATCCATTGTAAAATTGAGGAGCATTTAGATATGGCCCTATTTTCTGCAGAACATACATGGAGATATGTCATTGAAATTACAATGGCAGTAAGGTCTGCACATCAAGCCTTGTGACAGAGCTCAGCCTAAACCCTCTGAAAGCCTGAGAACTTATTTCATTGGAAAAGCACACTTTGCCATCCTCAGGTGCTGCTGCTCTTTCATGCTTGAGGGAAAACTGAGTGAGTCGTCCACATAAATTGTTCGAGCTCGATTGGACAGGGAGGGAGCTTTCCTCATGTTTCATTTATGAAGCTCCAACATATTTTCCTCTGCTGACTTTCCTACCTGTGTCCTTGTCATCCAAAATAAAAAATATGATAAGGGCTGACCAGTCGGGCTAATTAAGATTCAGGCCTTCTAAGGAGGCTTGTGCTTGTTGCTAAGCAACCTGTTCATTCCCAGTTGAAAAGGTGTCAGATTCGTGGCAGGTACATGTGTACATCAGCCTGTGCTTGCTGATCCATTTCTTTCATTGATGTTGTCTGACTGAGCTCACATGACACTGATCTGCCAAAATCAAAGCTTATTTAATCCATCCGTCATCAACATACCACACAACCACATCTAATGAATCATAAAAAGGGATTTTAAGATGTTAATGTGGATGCAAAAGTTTGTGTTCTTTTAATTAATTATGATAATAAGGAGAATTATTTCCTAATGCGTTGTTTAAGCATTAAGCATTTACTTGACTCTCATTTTTTAACAGTCACAACAGTTTCATTCTTTCATATGAATTATTGCCCATCAGTAACTCCATACCAATTCAGTTTCCATTTAACTATTCTGGTTCCTTAACGATTCCTTTAACTATTAGTTTGGTATTTTTAATTATGTAATTGGTCCTAACTACAGTATATACAAACTAAATCATTTAGCAACATATACTATTTTGTGTACCATCTTAATTAATTTAATTGATTAGGTCTATTATTAAATACAACAAAACTCTGTTCTGAATGTGTTCAGAAGTTGCCATATGAACATCCGGTCGATAATTACACTGATTTCAGTCTCATGATCCAAATAAATGACTCGAGGGTCACTGATTAAATCAAGAACTGCTCTGAATAGTTCAAGTTCAAGATATGAAGAAATCAGTGTAGAAGACTGATATGAAGACTATTCTTTAAAAAAATTACCTGCTGTTTGTTGCTGTGCAACCAGCGAGAACAATGCAACATTGTCTTTCTCCCTCATACATTTAATTCAGACTGCACGCTCACAACTCAGATAAAACAATTTATTTCACCATATTATTTGAGACACTGTAGGAAAATTCTAGTACTGTGTTCTATCCACATCAGTCGAAGAATGCTGAAGTGCAAGAATCTCTAACATAACTGAATGTCACAAAAAAGAAAAGATAAATGGGGCCGATTCTATATTTCCAACCCTACTTTTGTATATATGTCATTAGGGATAAGGTAATGACTTGGGCTGACTGAAGTGAAGCAAAGTTGTGTAAAAGCTTTGTGTGTGCTGAACTCCAGCTCTAGCCTTCAGGTCTGAGCAATTTTCCCTCTCAGTAATGGAGAAACAAACACAAGGGCTTGTCTACAGGTGACTCACTTTATTTTCTTTTAGTTATTCTTCTGGCCCCTTCGTGTTACATCTATTCCCAAAGTAATCTAAGTAAGAGAAATGGCACGGAGATGAGATTTTTACCATGAGGTGTCACCTGCTCATACACAAGCTGTGCTGACTGTATCTTTTTTATTAGAGAGTTCAATGCAAAATGCTTTCTCTGTTTACAAAGGCCAAATCTACAGATTCTCCTCTAATCATTCGGCTGGAAGAGAAAGGCAGGCCGGTACATTCTTTCTGCTTGTTGGCCATTCATGTCTAGACAAATCCTATCATCCAACATGGAGCTCAGTGATTTGGAGCTGTGGGCTATTCACAGACCTGTCTTCATCATCTCCCCATCAACTGCAGCAGCTAAATGGACAATGGTGAACAATGCAACAGACCAGACCAGACCAGAAACATGGGTCTCAACTGGTTTTGTATCAGGATCCAGATTTTACAAATACAAAAAAAATGTGTTCTTGTGTTTTTGAAGATAGGGGCTTGTCATGCAACCGGTCAATGTTGTTGTCTGCATAATTTTGCTAGTTTCTAACAAGTAAATTAATTTAAATATGCCAATATTCAATTTAATTGGACACACAGCTTTTGATGTCAACAAAAGATTGCTTTAATAATAATAGGCCTATTTATTTTTCAATCCTAACACCCTGTCTACAAACGATGCAACCAATGTTAATTTACTTTATGCCATGACGGCTTTTGACCGCATAGAAGTAGACATTCTAAAAAGATGACATGCATTGGTCACATCCTATGTAAACAGGGTGCAACTATTGACAATTATGTGTTGTTTTAATTAGCATGCATTTTTCCAGAGTCATCAACCATTTCAGAACAAACCTGAGACCCACAAACTGAGAGCCAATGCTCTACGAAAGTATGCAAATGCAGACAGGGATGTACACCTTCTTATTAATGCGATTATCTAACCAGCCATTTGTGTGGCAGCATTGCAGTGCATAATATCATGCAGATATGCTTCTGGAGCTTCAGTTATTCAACCATCAGGATGAGGAAAAAATGTGATCTCAGTGATTTCGACCGTGGCATGATTGTTGGTGCCAGATGGGCTGGTTTGAGTATTTCTGTAACTGCTGATCCTTTCAGTGCCCCTATCCTGGAAAAGCATTCCTCTAAAAAAAATTTAAAAAAATCTAATTTGCATACTTGTGTCACTTGCACGAAGCATGAATGTCCAAGCAACATCATGTCTGCAGGTACAGCAGCCTGTTTTGACAGAAACATTTGTGTGAATTACAGTAGATCTCATGCCAGGAGCACTACTTTAAAGGAAGTTCAAATTATATGTCCCAAAATACGTCTCGAGACCCCTGTGTATTGCCTGTTTTTCACCGAAGGTAAAAGCATCAACATGCAGTTTCACAGAAGAGAAGCACACATCTGAAGCACAGTTAAACAGGTACTGCACTAAAATGTTGCTTTTGTGCTTAGATTAAATATCAACTGTATCTGGGAGAAACAGCACGCCTGTTTTTGTCATGCTTTCTTTGTGCACTTTATTATGGTTTATTATCATGCAGTAACACACTAGCTTAGTGATTGATGTATGTCCTCATGAAAACTCCCCTCGAAATCCAAACACATGTGGTTACAGGAGAAGCATTTGAGCAACCAGGCTTCACAGACCCATCGGACACAGCGCAGTTAGTTAACTACGTGGGGCTGCCTGCGTCTTTGATGCACGCGACACGCTGAACTCAACAAAAAGCACTTTTAAATGCACTCGAAACCTATTAATCAACACAACTGTTTGCAAAATAGGCATTAATAAAGCAATGCAAAACAATGTAGTTAAGTAGATGTCTATCGGATATTTGGAAGTTCCACGTGCAGTCATTTATTTTCGAATTTAATTTATGCGAAAAATTTGAATATCGCAAAACAACAGCGCATCACACAGTTCTTGGAAAGCTATGCGTGCGTGTTCCTCCTTCTTTTGCCGTGCGGATCTATAAGATATTTTTCAAAAGTGTCAATTAACCTGCTCTTCTACACAGTTCAAGTTTGTGATCAACATATTTTATCTGTAAACTCTACACATGCCAGAGCAATGATTTTGGTCTGTCGGTTAGTCCAGTTACGAATTAATTATCTAGTTAATTGCATCTTGTATTACTTTTTAAATTATAAGAGTTTATTCGGTAAATGTGTTTCCATCACAGTGCATTTCTTCTTATTGAATAAAACATTTATCCTAGTCAAGTGTGCGTAAAAGTTTTTGATGCACATTTTGGAGATTTTATTAGCATATTGGTGTTTCCATCATCCGTTTTTATGCGATATACCAAAATGTGCATAAAAATATGTTAATGGAAACCCAGATGACAGACACACAAACACTATTTCTGTTCAGTAAATCTGACTGAATCCAGACAATATAAAAATGTATATACTGCAAATTGTGGTTTGGGTTCTTTTCTATAGTATGTTAATTATGCCTTTTGAATGTGATATTCCTCCTCATCTTTCTGACAGTTAAGTTTGAAATAGTCCACAATGCCTCACTCCCTTTTATAATGTATGGGCATTATCACAGGAAAAACTTGTGTAGTTTCTTTAAATGTACAGAACTCTGTTATGCTATTGGTCTACATGGCTTTACTGATGGAGTAGCCAATGTCTGTCAGCTGGAATTATTTTTATTTTTTACAATATAGATATCAGCTTTGGGTCACCAAACGTGACTCGAACACAGGCTGCCAGTTTCTACTCAGTAAATCTGACGGAATCCATGCAGACAATTTGTTTAGTTTACGTTAGCTTTGTTTAAATAGATTGATATTAAGTATATACTTAGCAATTTGAGGTTTGGGTTCTGTTCCGTGTAAATTTACTATTTTGATGTAAATGTGATCCTCCTCATGTAAATACAATTTCTTATCTATGTTTTCATTTGTTGTCAAAGAACCGCTCCTGATAACTTCTGTAGAATTGATGGTTATTAATTGAATTAATCAGAATATGTAAAAGATCTAACAAAATTATGCAAGTATTGATAAGTTTGTTTTTACATTCCTTGTGTATTATGTCATGTGTTCAGATTTCAAGAGCATATACTCATGTTAAAGCGTTATTAATTTGGCCCCCTCTGCACACTGTGGCCCCCTCCTTTAAAAATTTCTATATCCACCCCTGACAAAAAGGCTACAATAACTCGGATAACCAGTCTGTACAATTGTAGTGAGCAGAACAGCGTCTCAGAATGCACAACGCGTCAAACCTTGAGGCGGATGGGTAACAACAGCAGAAGACAACGTCAGGCAATTTATTAGGACCATAGTGCTCATAATAAAGAGCTCAGTGAGTGTACGTGATCCCATTGTACATAATTAATGTGTGTTCTTGCATTACTGTTGCGGTATCAAACATTAGTGCTTAAGGGTACGATAGTTACCTACAAATGTCTGTGCAATTAATCCGGATGTGTTATCATTTAGGTAGCCAGCTATAAACATATTTAAAACATTCTTTTCAATCTGTTGCTCCACTATGACAGTCAATGACCTGAAAGAGTTTATGCTAATTACCGCCAAACCACACTTTACAGCAACACTGAGAATGCACAAGGATTTGTGTTGCTTTATGGATTGTGATCTGAAACATAACAGAATGCAACACATGAACTCAAGCTTGCCTAGACAGAGCATTTGCATTCATGTATGAGTACGTTTCGAGCCTTAGGTGTGCACATAACTGTGGTCTAGTGCTTCCTTTCTCTCCATTGTCTTCCCTCCCCCGCCTTTACTAGCCTTTGTCCTTGAACAGGACAGAGGCAGAGGAGATGAAAGCCATCTTTGAAGGGATGTTCAGTTTCTCAGGATGTCAGTGCAATCATCCCTTTACTGTCCACTGATCTACCATATGTGAATTATTTCATTGTTGAACATACAGGAGGGGGATGATACATGGTTAAAAAAAAATTGAATCATTTCTGGATCTGAGAGATTCACAGAAAGTAACTGTAAATTGGAGACCATTTACAGTATCTTAAAATCAGTTCAAATATTTTTTTTTACAATGGGAAATGCAGAATGAAACGGTTCTTCTCTTAGTTCACCAAAAGGATAGAAAAACACTGAAGTAATCAACAGAGCAATCAATATCTTTCTAATGAGACTCTTGGCTTTAAAAACACTCGGTCCAGCTGTGTTAGACTGAAACACTGTACTTGACCCCATGACACATTTGAGAGGGTCTTTCACAGCTGAGACAAGTCAAGGCATATCCAGATACTGTATCAGCTTTCAAAGGTTGCTTTCACAGCCAAGATATAGTAATCTCACATACACTAGTGATGGGTCGTTCGCCAATGAGTTGGCTCTAAGAGACTCCCTCTTTTAGGTGAACGTTGGGAGCCGGCTCACATATCAGAAGAGCCGAATATATTTATAAAAATATAAAATAATTTCTGAGAGAAGAAACCGCATCAGCCCCTCGAAAGTGAGGCAGCTTGCATTTCTGAATGCAAATCTCTCATAAAAGCAAAATATTGTCAGCATTGCTGTGTGGTACTGGTTATAACATGGCAATAAAGAAGAGAGTAAAGAGGGACCAGTTTAATGTTTTAAGTGGTATGCTGCAGTTTTGCACATTGTTATTTCTTATTCTTTGATATGGTGCAATATTCTATTATAATGTTCAGATTGTATTAGTTTTGAATGGTTAGATTTATATGCACTTTGTTTACATACTACAAAAAGTTATACTTTAAATGCAAATGTTTAATAGCATTCTTTTTTATAACAAACCAATGCATTTTTAAATACATTGTGGTTAAGGTAGTGTATGATTTCATTTAATAATTTAATTAGAATTGTTTTAACACCAATTATAGTCAAACTATTGCAAACTGTTTGACTTAAAGAGCCGTTTGGGAGCCAAAAGAGTTGGCTCTTTTTGGTGAGCTGAGCCGAACGAGCTGGCTCACTGAAAAGAGCCAGAATGCCCATCACTAACATATACACATATCAGAGATTTGTGCAGTAATGAATAAATTAAATTAGGAACAAAAAGAACAACAAGAGTTCAAAACAATAAAAAGAATATAAGTAATAAAATCTGGGAAAAAGTATCATAAATTAGATTTTCTTTAACTGAAATCAGGCTAAAAACTGTATTGTTGAGGCAAGTATGGGCATTCTCAAAAAACTAAAACAGGCAATGTCTCTATCATAAAGGTGTTTTAACTCAAAGTCGGGATTCCACTTATACATCCACCATATTGAGTGTAAAAATGTCTCTTATTTATTTTTCTATGAGCAAACCGTCTCCTCCTTAAACTGTCTCTTTTTTCTGACTCCCCAGTAATGAAGACAAGAAGCTATATTTCACTTTGCTTTGTGTCTCCCAGATCAGTTCTTAACAGGTTATTTCAATTGTCCAATTCTGGAGTAAGCCCAAGAACGAATGTAAAACAAGGCAATAGCACAATCTGATCCTCTCTGCCTAGGATATATACTTATTTTATTCAATCTATGTCCAATGATGCAATGCAATTTCAGGACAGTTGCTGTCATAACAAAAGTGAGGAAGAATTTGTATTGCAAACGAAGCTGGAAAAATAGAATATGTAACAAAAACTGAATAACCAATAACAATGATATCCAAAAATGGACTAAAAACTTTTTTCTCAGCATTGTAGGAGCAGATCCACACTGAGAATTTTTTAGTGGGAAACTACATATTTTCTGGAGCTGTGACGATACAATCACATATCAATATTTTGCAATAATAAGTGCAAACCCTGATATCTGTATTTCTCAGTACATTCAGAACCAATTCTATGAGGTGCGACCAGAGGTGGACTGGCCATCGGTAGAACCGGGAAAGCCAAAGTGGGCTGTGATATGATGAAGGGGGCTGTGATAAGCTGAAGAGGGCCGCAATATCCCCCCTGGTCCACAACTTCCCATTGGTTGGTTGCCTGTCGACTAATCTGTGTTAAGGAAGCCCTGTATTATTAGACTGGTTTTGTGTTCACCCGATTGCAGTCGGATGTGTTTCTTATGGGCTGTTTAGAAAACAAATTCTTATGGTACTATATAATTTTTTTCATTCCACCTCCACACTAATCATTTTCATTTGAAAACACAACTTTTTCTCTACACGTTCTCGATCTTCCATCTACACTGAGACAGAGTTTTTGACAGAGAAAAATAAGCTTTTCGAAAACGCTCTCCCAAGTGGATACATTTGAAAATGCCATCTTCTTTGTTAGTGTAGACAGGGAAAACAGAGATATCTGACGATCAACCCGAACCAATCAAGATGGTGGCCCATGATGTAGCGGCATTTTTGTGCCTGCTATTCACTTTGATAGTGTTGTTAAAGATAAATGTTACTTTGTACAACCTTCACATTACATTCCTTCAAAGGCAACGGGAAGTTTATTCAGAATTGGTGTCCTGCGATGGAATAAGTGGACAATTGCCTTTCAGACTTGGAACAGTGATTTTTTTGCATGCGCAGTAAGGGGATTTATTAGTTTTCGTATGTTTCAGTGAGGACGAGAAACTTTTGGAAAACCCTTGAAAACACCAGTGTGGCGGAGAGTGTTTTGAAAAGTTTTCAAATGTCTCCGAATGAATGTGGTTGCATTTTTAAAAGTTGAACTATTTTGAATAACACACTTAAAACACAACACAAATGGTGGAACACTCAAAAAACAGTGTGAGACAAAACACAATGGCCTGATCTATACAACCAAATGAAAGACATACTAAATAGAGACAATTAACCCCATTCCTGCTGGTGTGTGGAGGCAGAGATTTGTTTATGAATGATT
This sequence comes from Moxostoma hubbsi, assembly GCA_032164185.1. Lineage (NCBI taxonomy): Eukaryota > Metazoa > Chordata > Actinopteri > Cypriniformes > Catostomidae > Moxostoma > Moxostoma hubbsi. The sequence goes on along the minus strand of JAVLUX010000047.1, from coordinate 14,972,280 downwards.
ATCTCTTTCTCTCTCTATCTCTATCTCTCTCTCTCTCTGGCCCTGGGCTGGCATTGAGAAGACAGAGGGTCTGTTCCTTATCTATAGCACCACTGTCAATGAAAGACTAAGCAAATACACCACTCAAGGCAAAGTAACATAAGTGAAGTCACACAGCACTGAAAATAAATAATTCCACTAGAGTCACCAAAAACCTAAGGCATCCAAGGCACCCAAGGAAGAAGGTGAAAATAATCATATACTTTAAAAGACCCTTTCCATTCTACAATCAACAGGGAAATGGCAGGAATTAAATAACACTGTAAAAGCTACCCATGGATGGACAATTAACTTTAGCACTTACAAAGTGTAATTACCACAAAAGCTAGTTAAATAGAAGGTAAATACAGTCATTCACAGTTCATTATTGTAAACAAATCTCTTTAAAAAAACAAAAAAATCCTTACCATATTGATCACTATTGATGACAGATCAAATGATCTCTAGAATGAGAATGTTCCTCCCTCTAATACTACCTACAACCAAAAAAGTAAAGCCTATTGGCTATGTAAAATTGTATGCATTGGCTTGTACACTTTATGAGTACTTTAGTATGTCCTGTCCAAATGACCGGTTTCAATTGGACATTTGTCAACACAGGAGAGAAAACTGCACTCGTCAAGCATTTTCAAGTGTTATAAGTCCTGGAGTGCACGTACATTTGTGAGACAACACTTTCATTTGTATATTTGCCTACGACCCTTGCTGAAGGGGCCCCTTATGTATTGTACTAACCCAGCCATGTTTATTCAGATATCTGAGAGACAGTAAATTGCATTTCCTGCTCGCTTTTCTTCCATGGATTGCCATATAATTTAAATTATAACTTGATATGAAACCAAGCTTTACTTCAGGGCTCACCCCCCCCCCCCCCCCCCCCCCCCTCCATAGGATAATGAAGCTTATTGTGGCAGAAAAAGCCATCCCAGAAAAAATATCCCAACATCAAAGAACGCTGTTGCTGCTTTCAGATGCAGTGAGATACAGTGGCTTCAGACAGCAAAACTGTGACCAAAGCCTTTCTCTCACAGCAAATTGGGCCAATTACAGCTTCCTCCACAGCAGTCATGATCATGTGTTCAAATAAAGAGGAACTAGAATGTGATAATTCGACTAATGGCAAGCATCTCTAAACAGAGGAGACAGCTGGTATGGGTGTCAGACAAGGAAAAGTGTGCCATCATCGTCACAGTGTCCTATATCTTTAAGAGAAAGTATGACCTAAACCATGAGTGGAGGAAAGATTTAGCAGTTAGTTTCTAAACGCACATACAACGAGATGTGCTTCCAGTTTGTCTTTGCATCCACAGCGGACCTATTAAGAATAGATCAGCTGCATGCAGCACAGAGAGCTGGTTACTGTAATTATCTGCAATTGATCTTTACAATTTATGTTCTATTTGCCAGTTCGTGCAGAGCTACCAGTACCAGAAAATGAGAAAACAGGCTGTTAAAGAAACTTTGTTATATATCTGCAAAGCGCCAAGTGAGTTTAATCAGATATTTTCTTCGATCAATGGAAAGCACGACTGTTTTTTTTTAAATAAGTGCTGGCCAGCGGTGAGACCTTTCATTCTAGCAGATGATTCAACAATTTCAAAACAGAATTCATGGAAAATACCATTTCGATTATTGAGACTAATTTAATTTGAAAGGGAAGAAATTAGTAAGGCATTCTTTTGCAGTATGTCTGAATTTGTAAACAATATCAGTGTCTTTATAGGACTCTCCTAAGCTCTGTAATGGCTTTCAAATCAAAACTGTAATATTGACATAAAGCAATTAAAAGTGATGCTTTGTTTTATTGCATTAATACATCTGCCATGAATTCAAAACAGATGGGAATGCTTATTTCTGATTACCATGAATTAAACAATGCAATGAACAATGCAGAAACATACAATCTTTTGTCTACAATGAGAGGGTGCAAATACACGGTATAGAGAATATGCAGTGCATATGGTCCCACGATCAATAGTGGACCCTCTGAGAGTTAGATTCAGGTAAATAAATTGATAGAATTATTTAAAAAATTAATAAAAATATATAAGATAAAAGTGAAAAAGTGGATAGAAAAAAGTACAGGCTTGCCGGTATTGCATTGCATACAATTCTAGTAAGTCCTGCATGACACTCAATTATATATTCACAGTTAAGAAAGCACCTTTTTTGCCACATTTGCTGAAACACAAATAAACAGTTGTCATACAAAATGAAATAAACAAAATGTACACATGGATGGATATAATTATTGAGTTATGTTGCAAAATACTATAGTAACATATAGGCTACATTTAACAACTAATGATACGAAACATAAACATTAATTTGTCATACAAATTGTGTTTATTATGCAGCACATTTGAAAAGAAAGGTGTGGCTAATGTTGACAGAGCAGTAGACTGAAGAAGAACACTTAAACAGCTTACTCCATCATCCTTATAAACATGGGCATCACTTTTTTTCTAAAGTCTTTGCATAACATAACACAATCAAAATTTTGATGACAAACCTGTTGTAAGCAATGTGCTAGATGTATATTGCCACCTACTGATTCCTTACATTTGTTTAAGTAGATGTATTTTTTATTCATTAAAAAATGTCTGCAGTAGTATTGCGAAGTATCATCTTTTGATGTGAAATCTTTGCTGATTTTGAATTAGCCTAGTAAAAGTGACAATAACAACTATATTGTTACGGATATTTTAAAATGAGCTTTTGCTGAATATAAGCAACTCGTGCTTGGTTCAAATTTGTACATTATTTTATTGAAAAAGCACATCGAAATTCATGTATAAAAAATTATACAACAGGCTTTTGAGGTATATCTCTCATTCACCATCACATTCATGCCCACCACAAAAAAAAAAAAAAAAACTCAGAGCTAATTCTGAAATAATTTTTATAAGATATATTTAACGTTTAAACTAATGTTTATATGTATTTTATATATGAAGCCCTCTCTGTCATTATAAAGATCTCATTGTGTAACATTACAAGCTATCATCTTCTAGAGAACCAGCTACAAAAGTTTTACAATTTCCCTTTTTGAATGTCAATATTGTGTTTGGTTTATAAAATATACATAATAGTTATAATATATATATTTATTTCAATATAATATATATATTTATTTCAGAGCTGATTGCTGCTTAATAAGTTAATATATCTATATTAAATTTATGAAATAAATCATAAATATAAAAAAGGCTACTATTTTTGCACATTTATTTCCAGTAGTTGAACCAATCGTGCAAATGGCATGGGAACAGTTGTCATTATTCTGACAACTAGTTTATTATTAATACATTATAATAAATTGCAGGCTAATCATGTTGTCTATTTTTATTTATTTTTTTTGTTGTTGTATAGTGCTTTTCACAACACATCATTTCAGAGTAGGTTTACTGAAAATTATGCTTCAACAGAAAAAGCTGCAATATAGTAATGTCTTCGAGTCATAAAACTAATCATTCATTTAATTTGTCCTGACAGCGCTTTACAATAGTGCTTACTGCCAGCTGTGTCTGATTCAAGTGTGGATTGAGTTATTTTACTGAACCATCTGTAGCCATGCTTTAAAAAATAATACTTGTACTACTAATAAAACACAAACCAAGTTGTGTGCTTCATAAAAACGGTAGTCTCTAAAGATATCTAGAGCAATTTCGTTCACTTCCAATTTATTCTATCTTTCATTGTAAATAATACCTAGCTTTAGATCAAATTTTCCAGTTGTACAAGTTGACGTTATAATAATATTTTGATCTGAAAGAAATCAAAGCATTTATAATGAGTTGACAAATGACTGTACTGTCATCTGTTACATGGTGTTGTACAACAGCATGCGTTGTGTTGATTGTTTAGAGGGGGGAAATGCCTTTTATGCAATTTGGATTTTAGAATAGCCACGGAAAAGTTTGTCATGCAGTCTTTGGATAGTCCAAAAAAAAAACATGTCACAGTTCAAATGTTAAATTACTTTAAACTTGTTGCTTTTGTATAAGCTTAGTGTAACAGAAAAAAAGCTACTCAACCTGAGAAATGAAACAGACGACAGAGAGTCATCTTTTAAACTTTGGTTTCCTCCGAATGTGGACCTTGTAGCAGAACTCTCTCCATGGTGCTGAAGCTGTTGCCCAGGTGACGTGTTATCAAGGGCATCAGCCAAGAAGCTGTTTCTAAAGAGCAACTGAACCATCTTACGCACATGAAATCCCAATGAACCATAAAACTGGCGGGTAACATAGAAATGAAACGACACTCAACATTCACGTTCTCAAAAGAGGATTTGTAAAAATGGGATAGCCTTCCTCTCTTGTCTTCAGCCTGTTTCAAAACATCGTCCAGCTGAGAAACTAGTTGTTTGCGACCGTCTATCGCTAAAACACGAAATAAGCTTTTCGGTGTGCAATTTGAATCCACAACAACAGTTCAGTGTTAAACTTTCAAAAACTAATATAACATTCAACACTATATATATATCGGCGAAATCTTCTTTCAGTCTCAACAAGTATTTCAACAAGCACACTATTAATACCGTCACGCGCACACAGTGTATTCTGTTTTGAATATTATTATATTTAAATAGCGTCAATCAAATGTGTTACAGCGCTCATAGATGTTATTGATGCTTCGATGGGGGAAACATTCTGATGCTCAGTCTGATGAAATGATGAAGAATGGGAACTAGCAGGCGCTGTAAGTACAGGGACGTACAAAAGGAGCGAATACACACAACAGCAACACTGAAGAATGGATGAAGGGCTCTTACCGTTTTGATTTAAGCCTGTCCCGAGCTGCGATGAGAAGCTGCGCTGTGATCCTGTAAAATAAGCGTGAACAGAGCTGAATGGCGAAACGCTGGACGTCGTTGCTCCTCGGTGACGGTCCTGGTGCATCTGACGGCACAGCAGCTGCTGTTTCCACGCGCTAAGGACGAGAGACTGAAGCGCGCGCGACACGGATCAGCGTGCACGAGTCCACAGCGAACTGCCTCCAAATGAGCGAGGACAAATTGGGTGCAAAACACACTTATGTGTATTCTAATAAACCCGATGTGCAAACACATTTGACATTGGCAAAACAAATCTGTAATCATTATTAAGTTAAATATAGGCTATGAAATGTGTTATGGGACATGATGTAGGAACATTTACGCATATTGCTTAACGCACAGCATGACGAGATTAATTCTCGAGTAGAAATAGACAATTTTAATTACATACAAACATGACAAAAAGTGTAGGTCTTAGCAGAAAATCTGAAATGTGATTTATGAAGGAAGTCTTTTAAAGGTCTCTGATTTTGGTCATATACATTTAGAAACTAGTAACTAGTTTAATCTTGCTAAACTAATATTTGATGATGTTAGTTATTGTGTATGCATAATTAGTGAAAAGACAAATAGGCCAATTAAGTCAGATTAGATCATGTACAATTTTGTGTTTCTTGATTATTGTGCATATTTCAGAGTAGAGTAATGCATCAGAGTGTAGGGGAAATTATCTGGTAATTGTACTCCCTCTGTTGGCCACTGGACACTAAGCTACTGTAAAATGGCTAGTTGTAAAATGAAAGTTATCAAACGATCAGCTCGTCACTTCGTCATACCATCTGGAAGGGTGTAAAGAAGAACATAAGTGGTCTGAAAATTGTAAGTAATATTGACATTATTATTACTATTATTAATGCAAAGAGGTGCATTCACAGAGAGCTGCCATCACCTACGCTACCAAATGGCAACACATTTTATAACACATTTAAGTGAATATTTCTCTGGGTGGGGTTATTTTTTTTGAAGATTATTGAATAATTATTAATTATTACATTATTATTGAACATTGCCTATAGGGAAAAAGACATAGTTAATGTTGTTACACTTTTTTTTTTTGTATTCTATCTAAAGAAATAATAATATCATCTTACAAAATATACAGTATTTGTAATTTTGAATAGGCTTTTCAGAAAATATAAACAGTAACAACTGAAACACAAAATAGTATGTGAGTTGCAAAGCATTTAAATTCCTGAAACAGCAAAAAGGCTACATACAAAATCAATTTTGAAGCATTGTTTTGGCCAAAAGAAATTTTTATTAATTAATTGTATAATATTATATTACAATATACATTGCACGTGTGACAACTTGCCCCCAACCTAACAAAAATTCCCTAGTCCTATCCACAGTTCAATCTTTCATTAAAATACATTTACATTTACATTTATGCATTTTGCAGAAGTTTTATCCAAAGCGACTTACAGTGCACTTACAGGGACAATCCTCCCGGATCAGCCTGGAGTTAAGAGCCTTGCTCAAGGACACAATGGTGGTGACCATGGGAATTGAACCAGCAACCTTCTGATTAACCGTTATGTGCTTTAGCCCACTACGCCACCACCACTCCGTTAAAATACAAAAAATCCGTAAAAATCTAACTTCATTATATAGTTGAGTCAGGCCTTAATGTATGCCACTGTTTTATTGTTTTCACTTATTTATCCAACAGCCATTACAAAAAAGGATATAATCCTTTAGAAGATACATTTCTCTGACATTTTCCTCATTCAAGACATTTTTGAACCAAGTTTTTGAAACCTACATAAATAACGACTAAAAGACAAAACAAGTATTTATGCAATTGCACAATTTTGCATATTTCCCTTGTGACAACTTCCTTGTGTGACAACTCACCTAAGTGACATTCCATTCAAATTATACAGTACAGGAATAATACACTGATCAGCCACAACATTAAAACCACTGCCAGGTGAAGTGAATAAAATTGATTATCTCGTTACAATGGCACCTGTCAAGGGGTGTGATATATTAGGCAGCAAGTGAACAGCCAGTTCTTGAATTTCATGTGTTGGAAGCAGGAAAAAATGAAACAGCAGGTCTTGTGGGGTGTTCCCGGTATGCAGTGGTTAGTACCTACCAAAAGTTGTCCAAGGAAGGACAACAGGTGAACCGGTGAGAGGGTCATGGGTGCCCAAGTCTCACACGAAGGCTAGCCCATCTGGTCAGAGTGCCCATGCTGACCCCAGTGCACCTAAAATGGTCACGTGAGCATCAGAACTCGACCATGGAGCAATGGAGGAAGGTGGCCTGGTCTGATAATCATGTTTTCTTTTTGATCATGTGGATGGCCGGGTGCGTTTGCTTCGTTTACCTGGGTAAGAGATGGCAGCAGGATGCACTATGGGAAGAAGTTAGGCCAGCGGAGGCAGGGTGATGCTCTGAGCAATGTTCTGCAGGGAAACCTTGGGTCCTGGCATTCATGTGGATGTTACTTGACATGTACCACCTACCTAAAGATTGTTGCCCCTTCATGGCAACGGTATTCCCTGATGGCAGTGGCCTCTTTCAGCAGGATAGTGCGCCTTGCCACACTGCAAAAAATTTTCAGGAATGGATTGAGGAGCATGACAAAGAGTTCAACGTGTTGACTTGGCCTCCAAATTCTCCAGATCTCAATCCGATTGAGCATCTATGGGATGTGGGATCCATGGAGGCCCCACCTCACAACTTACAGGACTTAAAGGATCTGCTGCTAACGTCTTGGTGCCAGATACCACAGGACACCTTAAGAGGTCTTGTGGAGTCCATGCCTTGACGAGTCAGAGCTGTATTGGCGGCACAAGGGGGACCTAAATGACAATAGGCAGGTGGTTTTAATGTTGTGGCTGATTGGTGTAAGAATACTTCTGATTTCTTTGGTGTTTGGGATCAGTACTGTAGGCTGCTACAGTTCTCTACAAGAAAATGATAACTTATAACCATTGTAATAGCAATTAAATACTATTAATAACAATGCATGCATTCATTAGATTCACATGTTCAAATATGTGCACCCACCGGTGGGTTCAAAAGAGAGCACTATGTCACGAAAAAAGTTTATGCTTAAAATGCTCAAGTCTCTGAATACATGAGTCAGTCATATGGGGTATTGTTTGAAAGCTTAGAATCAGAACGTTTTGATCACTTCTGCATTTACGTTATATAAAATAACAAAATAAGGCCTGAAAAATTTTGCATCACAAATCAGCGCCACCAAGAGGTCATGTGAAATCTTTCAAATAGCACTTAAATAGACAAATAATATATCAAATGAAAGCTCTTATTCTCAGAAATGTTGTTGCCCTAATACCACTATTTTTAAGATTTTCAAAAGAATCACAAAGTTAAATATGATATCTGTAAGACATCAAATACAAACTTCTCTTTTAATGCGCTAATCACTGCTGTCATATGCCTCAAATAGCTAAAAACATTATATCTGCTTTTACGTTGGGCAGTTTTCTTAAACATCTACCATTTTTACTTGTCTGTGAGCTTGTTTGGCTGAATAATCCAATGTTACATCTTAGATGTCCAGAACAAAATATGCGGTCCACCAGGAAATGCATGCTAAAGAAATGTTCTGCAATATACAGGTGTATCTCAACAAATTTGAATATCGTGGAAAAGTTTTTTTTTTTTTTTTTTCTAATTTAATTCAAAAAGTGGAACTTTCATATATTCTAGATTCATTACACATAAAGTGAAACATTTCAAGCCCTTTTTTTTGTTGTTGTTGTTGTTGTTGTTGTGATCGTAATTTCATGGAAATACAGTATCTCAAAATATAAGAATAAAGTATTTATTGAGACCAATTTTTGCCAGTTAGTCCACAGTGCATGCACATTTTAAATTTGAGTGTGAAAAAATTGCTCACAGCCCAAAAATATCCCAGAGTTCAAGAGGTTAAAGCAATCCCACTGCACGAACGACTTTTCTATGGGGAAGTTAATGAGGAACTTCTTCGTCTGTTATTTAACAGATAATAAAATTATCAAATGAAATAGCAACAAATCACTGCATGTATAGACTGGAAATGCTGTCGCAAAGGAACCTTAATGTCACATGTCTGCAACACCTAGGAGCAATAGTGCATGCAAAGCGCAACTTGTCTGGCCAGGAGTTTCCACAGTGGGCGGTCCGATAATCATTTCAGGAAGTACTGCGAGAGAGGAATTTTTATTTGCGTTGTAAATAAAAAAAGTTCCTCGTTTGCAACCCTTATATTCAGGTGTGGTGTGACAGCACTTCCACAGATCCTCTGTGCCACGCAAAGTGACCAAACCGTGCTGCGCGCAACACATTATTACGTCACTATCAGAGATGGCCACAGTTACACTTGTGGATCTAACACATATCAATTGTCCGGAATATGACAATTGTCTGAAAAAGCGCATCAGCAAGTTTTGTGCAATGACTAGGAATGGGTCACAGGGACGTATCTTCATCATAACAGACCAACATGCAGAGAACTCCGTGGGGACGGACCGCTTTCCCAGAACCGCTATTCTGGAGATGTTTGTCGGTATAAGAGGCAATTCCCCACAGGTTCTGTGCAAAAGCTCTCTTTCAGCCTCGTTATACTCATTCAAACAGGCTATAGACAAAGAGGACATCAGTAATGTAAAGATCGTTACATCGAGCCACGGAAGAGATCTGTTTCGAGTTTACGAGGGTCTCCTCTTCACTTATGCGTATACTTTTGAGTACATAATCATGTTTGAAGGTCTGTCCTGTCCGCTGGGTGATCTCACAGTCATCTGCACTGATGTTCAACATGAGGTCACCACGTTTTTACAGCACCTACCAGCGATAAAAGGAGATATTACAATTCTTAGGTCCTCAATAATTTCAGGTTTGTTGTCTTCTTATAAAAACCTTTAAAGGTACACTCAGTAATTGTTTTTCTCATTTAAAAATATTTACTTGTAAAGAAATGAATAATAATATTGAAATGTATGTATAAAAGCATGACCACTCATGTGAGATGAAGAGTTCAGTCACATCATTAGCCTTATAAAAGCTATTTTATTCTACATGTATAGAATAAAAGGGGCTCCTCATGGGGATGCCATGTTAGGATCACATGACCAGCTGAATACTACTTAATCTCAGTCACTGCCCTGTTAATGGACACTTTCATTCATGAATTAAATTAATCCTGGTTTACTGAGCATAGTGAATTTTTACAATGGCATTGGTAACTGAATACAATTGTGTTTGAATGATGAAACCATATAGAAACCTTTATTAATGCTCTAGATCCCACTTATAGTAGTCAAAACACTTAGACATTGCATAAATACAAACAAGTATCATAAATATCTAATACCATTTTTATTTGAATTATATATTATTTATTGTGGAGGCATTTTGACCAAATACAAGATTAAGATTCGTTTTGTACTGTTTTTAAATCTGAAGCTGGTCAAAACTGACCAGTGCAGGAAGAGAAGTGAACATGTGGCCAGCATACATGGGAACAGAGCAGTAATCTAGTCTAAGGGTAGCTCTTTAAAGAAGATACAATTTAAGATAGTTTTAAAAAAAATAGTGTGTGAGTGTTATTTCATACATTAATTATAAAGAATATGTAGGTTTGTCCAAACTGGTAGTTTACTTTTAAATGATGCCAGGATGATAGATTCAGCTCACATTACATTGAGGCAAAATAGATTGCCCTTCTGACAATCTATTGTTCTATATTTCCTTCTTATTTAAAGACTGTTTTGCTCATGGTTTCACCACTCGTACCGGAGGTATATCTTACATCAGCACCCTGAGCTCACTCAACCTCTTTTGCAACCCTCGACGCAAAGACTCCAGAGCTGTGGTGGCCGAGAACCTCCGCCGGCTCGGCCTGAAGGCTGGATTTCAACCTCTTCAGTTCAACCTCATAAAGGTATTTTATCACAGGAAATTTGTCTTCTAAATCTGCTAGTTGATTCTTCTGCCATTGATGCTTATGGCACTTACAACTGAAAAGGTTCCTTTCTTGGTGCATTCATTGATGTTTCATTTCATTAAACATTTTCTACATAAGTAGGTTTCATTGATTGCAGGTACATTTGTCATTTATTGCAGTGTAATCATGCCAGTGATGTGTGGGTGATGGGGAAACCTGCACCTGACAGTTATGATGGATTGGTGACCAATCAAGTTGGTGTTGTTATAGCAGCACCAGGGGCTGACTGCATGCCGCTGCTCTTCACTGACCCTGTGGCAAAGGTCATTGGAGTAGCACATGCAGGTGAGATTTATTTATCTGACATGAAAACATTACCAGGTCACAATTCTAACCACATAACATAACTAAACATAACATTATAGAAATTATATTATGCCATATTTCTTTATGATAAAGAGAACTTGGGGAATGTGTTTAATTGTCATAATAATTGACAAATAATGTCTAAAAAAATCTAGATCTATATAGATCTGTATCTATATACAGTAGATCTAAACATAGGCAAGATTTTCAAACAAACATTTTCTCAGTGCTTTCCCAGCAATGTGCTGTGGCCAAGGAAGTATTTTATTATTTAGCAGTAGAGGTCTTAAAAACTAGCTTTTCGGCCAAAAGCCTTCAAATATTTTCTAAAGAGATTTTCAGATTGCTTCTCTTATTTTACTTTTGACTTTGCCATGAAATATAACCTGGACATATACAGGTTTCCTTGCAACCACAGTTTAGCAATTATGCCTCTTGGCTATTGTAATTGCTAAATTAAAATAATATTCTGGTTCAATGCAAATTAATCTCAATCAACAGCATTTGTGCCATAATGTTAATTACCACAAAATGTTTTTTGAATCGTCATTTTCTCCCCAATTTGGAATGCCCAATTCCCAATACACTACGTCCTCATGGTGGCATAGTGACTCACCTCAATCCAGGTGGCAGAGGACAAATCTCAGTTGCCTCCCCATCTGAGACCACCAATCCATGCATCTTATCATGTGGCTTGTTGAGCGTGTTACCGCGGAGACGTAGCACATGTGGAGGCTTCAAGCTATTCTCCGTGGCATCCACGCACAACTCACCCCACCAAGAGCGAGAACTACATTATAGCAACCACTAGGAGGTTAACCCATGTGACTCTACCCTTACTAGCAACCAGGCCATTATGACTGGAGTCACTCAGCACGCCCTGGATTCGAACTTGTGACTCCAGGTGTGGTAGTCAGCGTCTTTACTTGCTGAGCTACCAAGGCTCGTCCCTTCTTTTCTTTAAAAAAGCAATAATCTGGGTGACAGTGAGGCACTTACAATGGTAGTGAATGGGGCCAATCCGTAAACATTAAAATACTCACGGTTTCAAAGGTATAACTAAAAGACATAAACAATATGCATGTTAACATGATTTTAATGTGATACAATTACTTACTAACATTTTCTGTGTCAAGTTATATCCAATTTTAACTTCGTTGGCACGACGACTTAATGCCGTAAACACCAAAACCCTAAAACTGACAGTTTTCAACAATTTAACAGCTCAAATTACACATGTAATAAAAAGTTCATTTTATAAAAGTGCTTTTATAAAATTATAAGCTTCACATTTCTGTGTTTAAACTCTCCAAACATTGGGCCCCATTCACTTCCATTGTAAGTAAGAGCCTCACTGTAACCTTTATTTTTGCTTCTCCTTTTTTAAAGAAAATGATGAGTAAGTCTAAATAAATTTTTGTGGTAGTCAACACTATGCCACAAATGCTGTTGATTGAGCTTAGCTTTTATTGAACCTGGAATATTCCTTTAAGGTTAGATTGCACAACCAAAAAGCTGCACTATGTATGTTTTTTTGGTTAAAAATGAACATATTGCCATTATTGATTGGGAATGAATCGGGGTAAGGTAAGAACATTGTTTTGTACACTGATTACAGCAAACTTGTAAAAATGATGTGTATTTAAAAAGAAGAAAGAAACTACAGTTCAGTCAGTTACACGTACACAGTTCAGGACAGCAATATGGATGGATGTTGGCAAAGTTGCTGCATGAATCGAACATTACTTGTGTGTTTACCGATTGGGATACGTCTACGTTGTTTGGGGAAGTCACTGTGACATGTTTACTTATCTTTATGACTTCTGAATTTGACTTCTTGTAACTGTTATACTGGCTTTTTAATCATATTATTTTCATGGTTAATAAAGTATATTTTTTCCCCATCATTACTGAATCCTTGTTTTTAGTTTACTGTGTTATTGTTTGCAATGCATTGTACTATTGTAGGATTACGGTTCACTTGCATTATCAACTGAGGCTGTACAATATAATATAACAATAATAAAAGTCTTCCGTTGAACTCGTATCAGCCATGTCATGAGTATCACCTCTAAAATTGATAAGTGTAGTAAAATACAAACAACAATAGTAGATAAAACACTTGAATAATTATATTAAAATATATGAGTGGAGTGTCAGAAAAGCGCTATAAGTGTAAAATTACTTCATTCAAAATATGTGAATACGAGTGTTGTTTATCTTCATCAAAGCAAATAATATTTCAGTTTTAAATGTTTAGTCATATAACATAATATCAACATAAAAATAGCATGTTATGACTCCAGCTCTGAATATCTCCAGTCACGATCACACACAGCCAAAGCTCAAATCATGAGAAGTGCCGAAACATGACTCCCGTAAAGTGATTAAAATTGTGCAATTTTAAATTTCAACCATAGATGTCGCTAGAGAGCACAAAGTTACATAGTGCAGCTTTAATATATTGATTCACTTCAAGCTTCGCATTGGGTTTACTGGGGAGTATCTGTTGTAACCTGAAACGAAAGGGAAGTCAATCTTAAAGAGAAAATGCATATATATGATTGACACAAGGATAAAACAACTTGGCAATGGAGGTGGGGGAAGAGTCTATTTAGCACAATGTGATGTTTATTTATTCTGAAATCACTAGAGTTGGAATTGCATTGAGTATTCCTTCATAGGTAAGAGTAATTGAGTCATTGTCATTGCTGGTTTCACAGCTGGACTGTGCTTACATAATCTTTACAGAACTGAAAAATTATTGTTTATGTTATTTTAGAGGGAAGTTTAAGGTAAAAGTGAGAATGAATGTGCTTTTGCATAATGTTCCCAAATACTTTTCTAGTATAACACCTGGATTAGCTCACATTATCTTTGGAGAACTGATGATGATTTTTGAAGTACTTCAATAGAAAATGTTAGGTGCATATGTGCATTTTCTGTTTCTACATAATATCTTAACAGACTACAGCAGAAATGTGATAATGTCTCAGCTAGTGTATAAATGTAAAAAAGTTGTTTATAATGTATTTCTTGTCTGTGTCACAGGCTGGAAGGGTACCCTCATGGGAATTGCCATGGCAACAGTGAAAGCCATGGTGTCCGAGTTTGGAAGTAGGCCTGCAGACATAGTATGTGTGATTGGGCCTTCTGTTGGGCCATGCTGTTTTACTCTGGAGCAAGATTTAGCCAGAGAGTTCCATGACATACATCCAGATTGTGTTAGACACATGGAGTCACCTACACCTTATGTTGATATCAGACTCACAACCAGGTAAGCATCAAAGGTCAACCAATGAAATGTTGCTCTGACTTCAACAGGACACTTAAAGACCAATATTTTATTGAGCCCTCATAAACTGTTACTGTACTGTAGTCCACTGTGTCACTCAATTATGGCACTTTTCCACTGCACGTTACGGTTCGACTCGCCTCAACTCTACTGGCTTTACTTTTCTGAGCTTGCATTTCCACTGCAGTTTAGTGCCACCTCAACGTGGGTGGGATAATAGGCGATAGGTGATCGTCATAGTTGCGCCCCTCTACTGCCGTGACATCATCTTAAACATGACACAAAATGACCAACAGCTAGTATCTAGCTGTTAGATACTAGCTCATTGTGCTACATAAAGCAGTTGTTGCATGGTGATTTTTACACAAGTTTAACAGTTAAATTGGCCTGGTTGTTTTAGAAGCAAGCTTCCAGTAGCTGGTCTACTAAATAAAATTAAGCTTTCAAGCAGAGTATAGAGTTAACATAACAAAGCATACCATCCTCCATCATGGATCAATGCCAGTCCAGGGCACTCTCCCTCCCATTGCTCACCGGTTTAGATAGCATCCATTTGGTCGAACCACTTATAGTTCTGTAGTCACGTTTAAGTTTTATTTTAACTTTTCCCTACACTGTTTGTAGGTCCGGTGGTAGCCGTGTGCGGCCAACAGCTGAGACACTTCCTGAGAGACTTTTTTCTTTTCGCTTATCGCTAACGAGTGGTCTGTCTACACCTCGTTTATTGACCATCGGCATGGTTTTGCACACAGCCATTTCTTTTTTCACAATTCGAAAGTCATGTCAACAAATTATACTATTATTGCTGTTTTGGTTTGGTGTTGCATGTCGGAAATCGAGTGATGCTGGTAGTGACGATTCTCCCTGACCAATTAGTGATCTGTAGAATTTTGACGTCACATTTAGTATCGGCTCGGCTCGCTTGAAACCTCGACCAAGGTGGTACTAAAAAAAGTATCAGGTACGAGGTACTGTTCACAGTGGAAAACCCAAAAAAAGCAAGCAGAGTCAAGTTGAGTCGAGTTATACCGTGCAGTGGAAAAGCCCATTAGTCATGCCATTTCCTACAGAGACTCACAGTAATGAAAAACCTCTGGCATAATGTAAAAGGGTAATGTATCTCTTTGTCTTAATCATGTTTTGTCTTGTAGAATTCTGCTGGAGCGAGATGGTATAAAACCAGAACACATCCAGGATATCAGACTGCCACACAAAACCGATTCCACACTGTGCACCTCCTGCCAACCTGAATTATTCTTCTCCCATGTAAGGGATGGAATCAACTTTGGGACACAGATTGGCTTTCTGTGGATAAAAGAACCCTATGATATGAAAGAATCAGACCAGTAATCAATGCATTCACGAAGTTCTGATTAAAATTTGTAGAAACAGTCACTTGAACAACAATGGAAATATACCTTTTTTCAAACTCAGAAATTACACTACTGTGAACACTTTCATATTTGCATTGAAACAGGGTTCCCATGCTCTCATGAAAATATTAGTGAATTTTAACATTCCAGACTTGAAAAAGTCTAAAAGAAAATATATGTGGTGAATTGTCCATTGTTTTGTCTGTTCTAAAATATTTAAAGTTACTGTAAGTGATTTTAGCTGTTCTACTTCCATGAGACTGAGTCATTGGATTAGCCACTGCCCTCTCGCCAAAACCCAGTACTCCAAAATACCAAATGAGCTTTATTGAGACCGACATCGTGCAGAAACGCTTTTTAAAAACAACAGCCGCAAATGATTGCCCTCAACTGACAACTGTTATTAACAATTTGGCTTACAATTGGCAGTAAGTCTGTCATTGTCTGTGGACAAATTTTTGTTTGCTGATTATTGTCTAGAGCTGTAACAGAGACAGGTGAGATATCTTACAACACTTATTTCAGTAATATCTCTCAGCAAGTAGAATTTTTATTTGCATACCTTTCCATAAAAAAAAAAAATCGCCTACAGCACCTTAACCTTTAATTGGCTAGATATTGCTATAACATTGATATAACATTTCATGTCTATTCAGGACTTATTGGGGACATTTTTACAGTAAAAATGTTCTCTTTTAAGCCGAAGTATGCTATTTCTGCAAAACTAGTGGCAAAAATAAACAAATGTTTCAAAATACCAATCTTTAACAACTGCGAGTGCTTTAAGTGAGAATGGAACAAAGTCCCTTTAGAAGGGAATGTATGAGGTACATTTTAGGAGAGTTATAATGATGTAAAGAGAAAAGAAAATAGATTTTACAGGTGTACTTTTAGTCTAATACATTATTTTAATTATATATTAATACATTTATACATAATATATACGCTGCACCCATCTACTGAGGTACTTCAACTTGGGAATTAGCGTTACATGCGTTTCAACATCATATTTACGGGCAAATTGACGTAATTCTTTTTTAGACATTTCCGTTGACGCAAAGAATTGTGGGTTGTGAGTGCCCACGAATGATACACCTCATGCGTCCTCCGAATTCACGCGAAAGAAGGTCGCACTCGACGTGTCCTCGCATTTCTGAAACGAGACAGCCTCGATGACGTATGCGGCCGACAAATTCGACCTCCGGAGGACTCCCAAACGAGACACAGCTAGTGTTTACAGTTTTCAAGATAATTCATCTATGAATGGCTTCTAGTTGTCTCTAAATATTAAGATGGGAATTAGTCAAGTATTTTACCTCCGAATAAGATAAATACTTTAGCTTAAATATATTCAACCTAATCTTTAAAATTTTGAAACCTGACATTAATATGGGAAATATGCCCAGCAGTCTCTGTAAAATATATATTTAAAATTGTATTATTTCTAAAATTATTTTCTTTGTTCTAAACCCTCATCCAGTATCACAAATGACTGGAAAGGTAATGGAAAACTCATTGCCAATCATGTGGGAACCCTTGTGAAAGATGCTCAGAGAAACCTCACTTTAAATACATAACTCATGAATTGTCTTTTGATGTCCATTAGTATGAAAGTGCTAGTGGTTTTGTTAATGAGACGTTTAAATGTCGTAAAAGGATGTATTTGTATGGTTTGCAATACACTGACAATAACCATGAATGCACGCTAGATGGAGCTAAATGTTTTCTTTGTGTGACTGCTAGAGTATTTACGTTTGTTATGATTGGTAAAAACGAATTGTTGAGTGAATAAATTGAAAATTGCACTAATCAAATGCTGCTTTTTTTTGTTATTGTGTCATGCCAAGCCAAAGTAAGATATTCAGCTTGAAACTGACAAGCCTTGTGAGATCTATCTCTTTTTTGCACAGTAAAATTAAATCTAAAAACACCAGAAATAGTCGCTTATGTAACTTTATTAAACTGCTCAACCCTGTTCCTGGAGTCCCCCAAACTCTACACATATTTTGGATACCTGATTCAACTCGTCTGCTTGTTAATGGAGACTCCAAGACCTGAATTGGTGTCAGAAAAGGGAGATATACAAAATGTGCAGTGTTGGGGGCTCCAGGAACAGGGTTGAGAACCACTAGAAGAGGGAAGCTGACACTAGGGGGCTCCTGTCGCCCTCATGTGAGTGTTCGCTGCTTGTGCTTGTTTATTTAGTGGGAGATACTGATTGTTGGCTGTTGTTCAAGAGTCCTTCAGCAGCATCACAGCCTTTTGTCTCCAGCAACACTTTTGCGATGTCACAAAAACATCTCAACTATCGTGTGCTGTTAAAATGGCCAGAAAATTGTCTATCAACTCGTAATAGAGATGTCAAAGAGTGACAAGGATGTTTTGAAGGACATTGCAAGAAAGACCCGTGTCAGCAGCTCTATTGTACATAAGCAGCAGCTTGCATGTGTGCTTCTAAAGCATTGCAAGAGACCAACACAAGAAAACATGATAGGTCTTTTCAGTGTTGATGCTGAAAATGCCTATGTGGTGTACCACAAGACAGACAATACCTCACATCTTATCTGCAGTGCCAGAAGTAATATGGGTAATAATATAAAAAATAGTATTAGCCATATTACAAAGTGACAGATGAAGTTACACCAAAATACCTCAGGGTAGGCTACTGTATGATTGGACATAATGTATTTGAAGACAATAAGAAAATAAATAGGATATCCTCTCTTTTTGATAAATATAAACATATAAGCATATTTATATTGTAATCCTAACGATGCACAAATACATACTGTAGCTAAATGCATTTTATTGTTTACATTTAGAATAGTTTTCCCTGCTGTACAGGACCCAATCAGAACAGAACTGTGACCCACTTATTTAGACCATGATAATGGCAGAGCTAATGTAAGCTCTTTCAGATCAATAACGGCTGGCACAGTTTGCCTCATTTATGACTTCCCTCATGGCTGAGTTTTACTGTAACTTATTAAACTAATATGACACACATATCCTTTGTGCTCTATGACTGCAACTTCCATTGAATCTGCAAGTGTATATATGTGAACTAACAAGAAATTAGATTCCAAGACGGCTGCCAAGTCTAATGGTATTGCAGAGCTCATCTGGCAACCAGGCACACAAGTCTTGGCCTGGCCTTTGAATCCATTTACTCCTGTTTTATTAACCAGCATTCCAACTATTAACCTGCACTGCAATGAAATCAACTTTTACAATGAACAAGCATGACACCATCAGTTCCTGTAAAACACGTGACACAATCTAACCATTAATCATTTTGTTTACACTGGGGCAGTCTGTGGACATCAGTTCTGTTATAATTTTTGTAAGAGGGGTTTTTTTTTTTCGCCCCTTTTTTGCCAGTGCTATACATAATGTGGTTTACAAGAAAGTGTGTGTTATCTTTTATTTTTTGTTTATTTAATAAAAGGGGAAACATGTTACAAACATGTTACAAACTCATACAGAAGAGTCCAAATAAACGTCAACGGAATAGCTAAGCAATGAAACATATGCATCTTGCTTAACATAATATTCATCAAAGATTTTCATAAATAATGTAAACCCACCCACACATTTTGGAATAATACATTTAAATGTATGCCTATATAATACAGCAATACAGAGAAATATGTTCTCATTGTTATGTAAGTTCTCTTAATTGTTTAATATTTTGTCAAATGCGTTCTCATTGACAGAATATAATTATGGCAGGGACTATTTGCACTAAGTGTAAATAGCATCAAAAAGCATCTTCTTGCACTAAGTGTAAATAGCAACAAAAGGCCTCTTCTTGCACTAAGTGTAAATAGTGTTAGATGCTTCTTCTAAATGTGACATAATTTGTTTCCAAATCTTGACAAATTGCTTAACTTGTCTCGGCATGTGTTGTTATGAATGCTGTTAGTGAAAGATACAAATTCAGTACCAAAAAATGGTTTAAAATAATGGTATGAAGTAAGATGTTTAAGTGCGGAAATAGGATGGCAAGATATAGATTCCATTGTATTGGTATTCAAAAGCTTTAAGAGTGAAAATAAAGCATCTTAAGACTGAATACAACCAGACAGCAGCATTTTGTATTTGCTTAATCTATCATATGGCACATGCAGGCAGAATAAACTGTATGAACCAGGGGTAAAGTCCAGTCACCACAATGTGATCAGTGAAGGTCAGCTGCTCATCTTGAACTACTCTAAATATTTATTTGACTGTGAGGGTGATGGGTGTTTGTCTATCAACCATGAGTTGCATAACCATATTTTCCTGCCTTATGTTTCAAATCAGCTCTGAGTTCTGCCCTGTTTGCTTTGCTTGAATGAGGGGAGTAGTCTTAAAGAGCTTCCAAAATACAGATATGCTTACTTTTTGTTTTGGAAAAAATAGCTTGCAGGCACAACCAGCATCTGCACGTAGCCCTGGCTCGCAAAAGATATTAACAGTACTGTTTTACTGGAAACAGGCTTCCTGGCATTTCTAAGTATTCAAGATATCATGTCACAGGATGAATGCATGCAGGACATCAGACTTCCTTTCATCCTATTGTATCCTAACCAAAGAAAGGGCAATGAAGGAATTCAGTGTACTATTTGTACTTGTCATTTTGTGTGACTTTCATAGGGTGGATTTTGAAGAGAGACAAACTGTTTAGGCTATTATTAATATTACTAGTATATTGGAATAGTATGGTATTAATATGATATATTAGTACAATATATGTCATGTAATTAATATTAATTATGAGAAAGATGTCCTCTCATTTTACAATTTCTACATTATTCACTGTCTACTAGAATTTAGGAGGAATGCATTGGGGTCCAAAAGTCTGAGACCACAATTACAATCTGAGATTTGTTAAAACAAAAATATTTTATAAACTCAAAACCAAGAAAAGATGTGATGTAAAATGAAGACAAAATATTTAACCTCTTGAGACCCTGCGTCCATGTGCGTGGACATTCGCTATAGGCTATGAATTATTTTATTTTATTTAAACTGACTGATCTCAGTTCAGGAGACTCTGGGTTGTCATTAAAGAGTTCGACTTTAGACACACCAAGTCATGTGACCAAACATCATGGAGACGATCATGGCTGAGTTTGTCTTTGGGAGAACTACAACAAAACTACATATGGTAAGAATTTACATTAAAACCTGTTTGAGTCAAAAGAGTTGAATCTCTAGTTTCATCCGATAAGTAATTTTGTAAATTTGAGTGATTTATTGCGAAATGCCACACTGTCAAACACAATGACCACGTACGTGGACTATAGGCAAATTTTCCTCAAAATATCCAATATTCACTGTGTATTATCACAATTGAGAAAAGCTGAAAATTTTTGCTTTCAGAGGCTGTATACAGAGTTGAGAAAAATAAGGTGCATTTCAAACTGTTCTGAGACCAGTGCAGACAGACAGCACACTGGAGGTTAAGTCAATCCCTAATTAGGGAGCAAGGGAGCATCCCAGAGTTTTCCTGTGCAGCCAAGTGCATTCAAGATGTTTGGGCCACTCAACATGTTTAGCAGACATGATGGGTCAAGGGTAATCAGAGTTTTTCATGCGAAAGTTTATTTAAATATGATTGTCTGTGATTGGACGATGCCGGCCATTATTTGAATGATAATTAATTATGCTAATTTCTGATGTAATGTCTGTAATGTCTCAAAAATTGAATAACCAACACTCCTGGAATTAGTAAACAATAGTAAAAAAAATACTTTTTTTATTGCTTGGAATTAATTATAATTTCACAACTTAGTCTCACTGTTCACATATGAAGGCATACATTTTTAGGAACATTATAATGTAAACATTGTGTTTATTAGGAGTGAGAACAAGCTAACAATCTTAGCGTAATTTATTATAGGTCGCTGTCCAGGTGCACACACCAACACAAAACACTATCATATGGCATATGTTGGCAGAATAAACTGTATGGACCAGGGGTACAGGCCACTCCTCTTTAACATAGACAGTCTCGGGGCTCTGGCTCCTCTCTGTTTCCCCACTGCGGCTCTGGCTGCTCCTTTCTGTAATTGTATTGTCTTGTATTGTCGGTATTGTCTCCTCTCACTGTAACACAAAACAGGTGTTAGAGATTATTTCCCCAAAAGTTTTGCAATTAAACATTCAAATTTTTATGCAAGAATTTCAATGAAAAGTTGTGTATTAAATGAGGGAAAAAATGCAAAATAGAAGCATTTTCATTAATAATCTCTTAACCCTGCTGTATTTAGTCTTAGATATATTGAATAGTCTAACTTTAGTAACTTGTACTTCTCTGAGTCTGCTTATATAACTGTGTCCATCCCCATCATCCACTTCTTTGCATTCCATATAAATATTAGTGTTTATATCAGCCGTCCACTACCCACTACATACATATCCTGTTTATGTCCACAAACACAAACATCACGGATCCCTTTCAGATAAAGTGTTAACAATGTCCCTAAATTCACAAAGATTCAAAGCTACAGAAATATTGTCTTACTAAAAAATGCTAATATCTACATTTTAGCCACAGCTTGATGCACCCCCACCCTCACCAGCTGCTTCCTTCTCATCTTTGAAGTGGGTGGCTTGCTTTGCTTTGTCACGATTACGCTGTGGATATGTAAACAGCATAATCTTCATAACATGCTACAAATACATGTTATTTATGGTGTGGGTGGTCTTTTTGCTGAGCCATGTCTGCAAACATTACTTTGAGACATGCTAAATAATGGAGAGGGAAATTAGCAAACAAATCCTGTCAAAGGAGGCAGGCTAAGACCGCCTTTGCATGTATGGAAGGCAAAATCCGGTTCCATCCGGTTCTGCAGTTCGTGCGACCCTTCCGTTATGTTTTATATACTTTAGCTGAGTTTTCCGCCTCCATCCCTGAGCATGATAATAAGCTTTACTGATGCAATATGTCACATTTTTATTTGACTAGGTCAGATAAAAGGCAGGCAGCTAAAAGGAATACTGTTCTTATTATAACAGAGCTCTGTCTGTTTGAGTTTATGGAGTAAAAAATTGTGTTTGAAACAGTATATTTTGTCAGAGGACAATCCAAGCCCAAGGGTCATAATGGAAGGTAGATTCAAACACAGATTTGCAGTGCAGAGTGCTGTTGGCTGAGGTGCAGCATTGATTGTACATGTTCATGCTGATGCTGCAGCTTTCTTTCACCTGTAGATGCAGGCCCGTCGATGGACGAGTGTACAGAGAGAGACACATTCCTGGCACCCTCCGCCTACTGCTGTCAGCTTAGGGCTTTCGCACTCTGCTTCAGTGCCACCAGTGCTATGGCTACAGTCTTAAGCATACTCTATGCAAGTATATGAACAAAAGTTCTCCTAGCTATGCAGCATGATTTGGTGTGTTCTCATAAGAAGGAAAAATTACAAATGAGATCTCTTTAAGACCTCAAAGAATATTCCGGGTTCAATACAAGTAAAGCTCAGACATCAGCATTTGTGGCATAATGCTGATTACTACAAAAATTATTTTGTCTAGTCCATCCTTTTTTTTAAGAATAGAAAAGAAAAAATCTGGGATACAGTGAGGCAGCTGTAAAACATTGAAGTCCCTCTACAAGGCACTTACAATGGAAGACAATGGGGCCAATATGTAAAAGTTAAAATACTCACAGTTTCAAAATTATAGCCACAAGACATAAACACTATGTGTATTAACATGATTTTAGTGTGATAATATCACTTAATAACTTTTTTTGTGTGAAGACGTATAACACCGTAAACCCCAAAACAATTTACAGCTCAAATAATACACAAAGTTTTAACAGAATAATTAATGTAAGGGCTTTTTTAAGATCAGTCTTTAAACCCTTCAAAAATTGGCCCCAATCACTTCCAATATAAGTGGCTCGCTGTAATCCAGATTTTTGCTTTTTTTAAAGAAAAGGAGGAATGAGACAAAATAATTTATGCCACAAATGCTGTCAACTGAGTTTAACTTGTTTTAAACCAATATTACCTGAATATTCCTTTTTTTTCCTTTCAATATTATTGAATATTCCTTTAACATCCCATTAATCTCACACATGTCTCCTCTAGAGTTTCAGAAGAGATATGTCTCATACTGTAGTCAGATTTCAAAATAATAATAATAATAATAATAATAATAATAATAATACCAAAGTCTACAATCAGAATATTTAAATATAAACTCAAATATTTCTCAGCAAATTCTTCAGAGACCAAATTATCTGAGTAATTCTATCCACATTAATTGTCTAGCTCTTTACTTTTATTGTATAACAACAATTGTTTTATTTGTGTCTCCCAAACAAATTTTAGAATGAACATTTGAGATTTTAAAATGAATGAAAAATGTAATAAACAATAACTGAAAACTTCAAGCATCTTGTGAACTTTGAAAGAGCAACCTCTGAGCAATAAAATGTTCTTCTGAGTTGTTGCGTTTGAGTCAGACTACAATTAATATCAACGCAATTGTGTTGCGAAAGGTGCTACAGCGAGATTAGCATTCTGTTTCAGATAAGTGTCTGTTTGTACAGTGAGTTTTCTCTTTCAGATAAATGACTGTCATGGCAGAGCAACAGACTGAAGAGAATTTAGCTGATATTTGAAGGTAAGCCTAGCGCCCCCAAGTACAGAGGTTTGTTATATTCCTGTGAGAAACCATTAATTGGAAAGATTATTTTGGACTTTTAAGATCCTACGGCTTGTTTCCTGTTCATGCATCTGATTGGAATTCTATTTATCAGCTGATTAAGAAAATTGCTATTCTGCTTTCAAAGCTTACACAGTCCAAAAATAGCACATTGAGAGCATCAATGTGAGTAACTGCTGTAATTGCTACAACATGGCGACCGGAGGGCAGCGAAGGACTGCCTAAGGGAGACATGGGTCAGCTCGTAAGGTGACCGTACCGCGGAAGTACACACAGGAGGAGCACCTATTCCAGTAGGGGTAGCCTGGGGTTCCCGTAGTGGACTGGGTCGGCGAGATCCTCCGCTGAAATGCGGACCCAAGAGGGCTAGGGAGGAATCGACCAGGAACCTAAAAGTGGTCTCCTGGGAAGAAGGTGCACTGTTTTACCTCGACAGAGGGAAAGGGCAATGGACGCAAGTGATTCACCTGGTCAGACCGTTGACGTGTACCGAGTTCTACTGGCTCAGACTTGAGAAAACACGGGACGAGACTGACTCAACCCTGAGATTGTAAAATCTCGCAAAGATGTTAGGTGTTGCCCAGCACGCAGCTCTGCAAATGTCTGCTAGGGAGGTGCCCCTAGCCAGTGGCACGGCCTGGGTGTGATAGCCCAACTGAATGGCGTCCACCACCCAGTGGGACAGCCTATGTTTGGAGACAGAGTTCCCTTTCTGCTGTCCCCCAAAGCACACAAAGAGCTGCTCAGAGCGTCTGAAGCTCTGGGTTCGTTCCAGGTAGGCACGCAAAGTACGTACCGGACACAGCAGTGAGGGGGCAGGGTCTGCCTCCTCCCGGGGCAGTGCTTGCAGGTTCACTACCTGATCTCTGAAGGGCGTGGTAGGAGCCTTGGGCACATAGCCCGGTCGAGGTCTTAGGATCACATATGTGTCTGCTGGACCGAACTCCAGGCAAGTGTCGTTAGTAGAGAACGCTTGCAGTTCCCCGACCCTCTTGATGGAGGCGAGCGCGATCAGCAGGGCCATCTTTAGGGAGAGGGCCCTGAGTCCAACTGATTCTAGCGGCTCAAAGGGGGATCTCTGAAGACTGGCGAGGACCACCGAGAGATCCCAGGAGGGGAACAGGTTTGGGCGGGAGGAATTTAGCCTCCGGGCACCTCTTAGGAACCTGATGATTAAGTCATGCTTACCCAGGGACTTGCCGTCTACTGGGTTGTGGTGAGCTGCGATAGCGGCAACATACACCTTCAAGGTGGAAGGGGACAGCCTCCCCTCCAACCTCCCCTGTAGGAACAGGAGCACCGACCTAACTGCGCACCTCTGTGGGTCTTCTGCCCATGAAGAACACCAATTCATGAACAGACGTCATTTCAGGGCATAGAGTTGCCTGGTAGAAGGGGCTCTGGCTTGGTTGATTGTGGCTACGACCGTGGGTGGTAGACCAGCTAGATCTTCCGCGTCCCATCCAGGGACCAGACGTGGAGGTTCCAAAGGTCTGGATGCCAGAGCGTGCCCCGTCCCTGAGAAAGAAGGTCCTTCCTCAGGGGAATTCGACAGGGAGGGGCTGTTGCGAGGAGTACAAGGTCCGAGAACCAGGCCCAGGTGGGCCAATAAGGAGCCACAAGAGTGACTTTTCCTCCCTGACCTTGCACAGCACCTGTGCAAGAAGGCTCACTGGGGGGAAAGCGTACTTGCGCAGCCCCACTGGCCAGCTGTGTGCCAGTGCATCTGCCCTGAGGGGAGCCTCTGAGCGGGCGTACCAGAGCGGGCAGTGGGAGGTGTCTCGGGAGACAAACAGGTCTACCTGGGCCTTGCCAAACCGTTCCCAGATCAGCAGAACCGAGTGGGGGTGAAGCCTCCGCTCTCCGCCAGGCAAGCGTTGTCGTGACAGCGCGTCCGCTATCACATTGAGGTTGCCGGTGATGTGAGTGGCGTGCAGCGACTTGAGTCGCTGCTGGCTCCAAAGGAGGAGACGACGGGCGAGTTGAGACATGTGGCGGGAGCGTACGCCACTTGCCGATTTATGTACGCACCCCAACCCAATCTGGAGGCGTCGGTCGTGACCAGGATGCGTCAGGATACCTGCTGTAAGGGTACTCCTGCCTGTAAGAAACAGAGGTCTGTCCAGGGTTTGAATGTTTGGTGGCAGGCGGGGGTGATTGTCACATGGTATGTGTGAACATGGTATGTGGTACGATGAAGTAAGGGCTGTAGAAACCCTTCTTCATCTCGGTTGGAGGGACAGGCTCTATCGTGTCTTTGAACAAAAGTGTAGCGATTTCTGTGCGCAGGGACTGGGCATGTTCGCCGTGTACTGCGGAAAATTGGACGCCCATGATGGGGGGCGGGGGCCTGGAAAACTGAATTGCGTAACCGAGTCGGATGGTCCGGGCCAGCCAGCGAGACAGGTTGGGAAGTGAAAGCCACGCGTCCAACCTCTGCACTAGGGGCACTAAAGGGACGATTAATTTTTATGTTCCCGGCGGAGCTTCGCAGCAGTACAGAGCAGGTAGGGCAGCGTCGGGCGGCGACAGGGCGTCCCGAGGCTGGGGTGCTGAGAAAAGACTCAAAGCACTTACCTTGCTCCGCACACCTGGCAGGGGGCAAGTTGGCGACTGAGGAGGAGGTCCAGGGTAGGCGTCCTCTAGACTCGTCGGAACCAGCCAGCCGGGGAACAGACGTGGGGCTGGAGACGGGTGGTGCGTGTCCAGGAAGCCGGGACAGTTGAGATCTGGAGGCAAAGTGCCGTGAGAACGGCATTTGCGGGCCAGGTGACCCAGAGACATAGGAAATAGCTCTTTTATTGAGAATGTGGGTACCACAACCCCATCTAAGGGGGGCGGCAAATTAAAATTGTTTAAAAACAAAAGATTCCCCTCCCGGCCCTCCACCGGGGGACGGAGCGGTCTTACCACCTCTGGAGCTAACATCTCTGTTGCTGGGTCATCCGTCTCAGGAGCGCCTGGGAGCCTTACGGGTCCGAGAGACGGGGGGCGTCTGCTTCCTGCGGTGTGCTCGACGCTGGGGCTGAGAGCTGGGCCCGGGTTGAGGTGGAGCAGATTTCTTGGCCGCAGGGGTACGCCCTCGGTGAGCAGACGGGCAGTGGCTGTGGCAGCAGGTTTGCGGCACGGCAGGATATGTGAGATGGCCTCCATCTGCTTTTTCACCACAGAGAACTGCTGGGCGAAGTCCTCGACCGTGTCGCCGAAGAGGCCAAACTGGGAGACAGAGGTGTCGAGGAAGCGAACTATGTCGGTCTCACGCATCTCGACCAGGTTGAGCCAGAGATGACGTTCCTGGACCACAAGGGTGGTCATCGCCTGCCCGAGTGCCTGCGCGGTGACCTTCGTGGCTCTGAGGGCGAGGTCAGTCGCTGAGCGCAGTTCCTGCAGCACATCGGTGTCAGGGCTACCCTCGCGCAGATCCCTGAGCGCCTTGGCCTGGTGGACTTGCAGGATGGCCATGGCGTGCAAGGCGGAAGCGGCCTGTCCCGCGGCGCTGTAGGCTTTGGTGTTTAATGAGGATGTCGTCCTACAGGCCTTGGAAGGGAGTATAGGGCATCCGCGCCAGGTGGTAGGGTTACCGGGACAAAGATGGAGCGCAATGGCCCTATCCACCTGGGGAATTGCCGTATACCCGTGGGCCGTTCCGCCGTCGAGGGTAGCGAGAGCGGACGAGCAGGGCTTTTGACGAATGGAGAGTGGGGCTCTCCATGAAGACGTCAGCTCATCATGCACTTCCGGGAAAAACGGGATTGGGGGGGATGGCTGTGAGCGGCGCCCAGACCCCAGGAACCAGTCATCCAACCATGATGGGTGTGGGGAGGATGGAGGGTTCCAATTCAACCTCACACTGACGGCGGCCCGGGCAAGCATGTCGGACATCTGCGCGTCCGCCTCAGCCTGGGGAGGTGTCAGTGTCAGACGCCGCGCTCTCCGAAGGAGCGGCGAGCTCATCCACCTCAAGCTCCAGAGGATGGCCAGACCGGCCTGGAGGTGAGTCGCTGTTGCCTCGAGGATGGATGGGGGTCAACGAGCGTGTTGGGGGGCGGGTGGTCCGAGGGGGCGTACCCGGCGGAACTGCACCCGCTGCCCTCCCCAAATCGCCTCCATTGCCAGCTGCATCATCCTCAATCCTGTGGGAAGAAGGAGCGATACGGGTGGCGGCTGGAGTGGCATGCTTTCTATTGAAAGCGCGCCGCGACCGCAACGTTGCCATGGTGCTCGCAGTGAGAGCATGAACCATCCACAAACGTTGCCTCGGTGTGATCGGCGCCCAGAAACACGAGACAGCGCCTGTGGCCGTCTGAAGCGGAGAGCACTCTACCGCATCCAGGAACTACACCGGGGTTGAATGGCATCTTTAAAAAGACGCGTCCTGAAAAGGACGTTCAACGCGTTTGTTTGTATTGCTCTTTTAGAGAATTAAACACTTTACAGAGAAAAATTGCTCTTTATAAGAAAAATTCTTTCAACTCTGCGCTGTCGAAGTGCCCTGAAGGCCGCTGAAAAATGCGCCGTAGATCCAACAGCAAAGCAGAGCGTCAGAGGATAAAAGCAGGATATCAGTTGTGTCACACGCAGTTGGCTGCATATACGACCATCGGCTCCGAAGAAAATTACTGAATGAACGAGCATATTTCCCTCGCCTTTATATCCGTATCTGGGGGCGGGGTATGCAAATACTGTTCGCCAACTCTCATTGGTCTTTTTTCATAGATCAGAGGCATATTCGGCGCTCAAGAGAGACCCCTAGTGTCGCTTCTTCGGCAAGACGTCGAAGTGAGCGACAGACGGTGAACCCACGTCAACAATGCATATTTTTTAGGCAATTCAGACACTTGGCCAATTCAGTGGTGGGGTTAATAAGAAGGAAGTAGGAAAGATACTATTATTCACATCAGAAAATATGGGAAAGTCATTGGCATCATGACAAAAGTCATCATATTCGCTTCAGAAGAATTAGAATGTAGTGGATGACTCAAATTTATTACTTTTATTGGGGTTTTACAGTTTTGTTGTTCTTTTTTATGCTTGACATTATGCCAAATATAGCCTGAAGAAAGAAAGTCATAAGGGTTTAGAGCAACATTAAAGTGAATAAATATTGTCAGAATTATATTTTTTAGTGAACTATCCCTTTAACAGTTTGTGCAGCACATTTTAATGTGAATTGTTCTGTTAACTTGACACAATTTTAATGCAGGCTTTGCAAAGAGGCTGCTAAATGTGCCAACCGAAAATCAGTTTAATAGGATAGATCGAGGTAACAGTTGCTGGTTGCCATTTTTTTCAGTCTGCATTTCACCTTACACAGCTGCAAAAAAAAAAAAAAAGCTTGTTTAATTCTAAAGGTCATAAAAAGTACATAACATCCATTTTTTATTTTTTTATTCACGTAAATACACTGCAATATAAACACAGAATTCTTTGGAATCTGTCACAGAGAACCAGTCTGATCCAGTTCCCTCCTTCTTTACAGGAAGTGAGCAGGGCAGAGCCAGCCAGCTGTTTTGAAGAAGCGTTGTTGTTTTTTTTTGTCTTTTTTTCTGGCTTGGCTGAATGAAGTGCCAAGAAGCTGTACTCAGGTGATCTCAGCAGCTAGACTGAATGGCCTGTCTGTTATTCACGTCTGGGCACTGGCTCAATCACTGCCATAAATCTATGATGAGTAAACAAGCCTGGGGATGTTTTTCCCCCCCTCGCACTTAATAGATTTAGTAGCCGTGGGGAAGACTAGGGAGGATCTCTCCACATGGCACAGCTGACCCATATTAGAGAGACCAGGAATACTCGCACTCTTTACTCTAGTGAATATTTCTCAGGATTGGTTTAGTTTTGAGAGTCAGTTTTTGAAAATGCTCACCTTCATTGCCAAGCAAGAAAGATACACTTCATTGAATACACGTTGGGACATGTTGCTATACTACATTGTGAACAACTTTTGTGAACAAATGTTGCAATTATTTAATTGTATAAACTTATAATGTGACAACTTGCCCTAACCTGACTGTAAAGAAGATCATTTTCATGGGGAAGGAAGAGGCGAGAAACCGGCTTGTCAATATAAATAATATTTTAATGAAGAACTTAAAACAAACACATAGGACAACAGACATGTCTGCTGATTAAGCTCTCTCTCTCGATCGCCGTCTGCGAGTGGCCTTTATCCCTCTTGACGGCTCAATTAGCCTGATACGGGACCGGGCGTGCGTAATCACGCGCCGGTCCTGCCCTCCACCGTGCCACACTCCTCCCCCGTTCTCTCAGGCTGGGGACCCCCGGCCTGACATACATCCCCTGGGGGGGGCGCCTCCCGCGCGGTCTGCCGGCGGGTCATCCCCATCAACCTGGACGAGGGAGGGGCAAGGGGAGG
Source organism: Moxostoma hubbsi (assembly GCA_032164185.1). Lineage (NCBI taxonomy): Eukaryota > Metazoa > Chordata > Actinopteri > Cypriniformes > Catostomidae > Moxostoma > Moxostoma hubbsi. The sequence goes on along the minus strand of JAVLUX010000047.1, from coordinate 14,941,428 downwards.
GAAACAACAATTAAAAATAGGGGGGGGGGGGGGGGAGGTTCCTGCACTGGGCGGTACCTCCCCTCCCACGAACACCATAATTTAAAAAAGAGGGAAAAGGCCAACGCAGAGCGGTATCGAGAGAAAGAGGAGAGAGAGATTTAAAGGAGAAAAAAAAAAAACTTACTCGCCGGTTCTCTGATACGCCGTAGCTCGTTCCTCAGCCACTTCTCCACCCTCTTCAGGACAACAGCCGCGCCTCTCCGGGCAGATCGGAGGCAGTCCTCAGCCCCTGGTGGACGGAACGCCCCGCCGCGTTCCCGGGGTGTCGAAGGGGCCTCCCCCCGCCCCTGGCAGCGGTTCTCCCGCTCCAGGCGGTCGGCGGCGAGCCCCTCCCCGCACGCGGTCGGCAGTCTCCAACCCCGCCGCGTTCCAGCGGCTAGTAGGGGACTCCCCCGCCCCTGGCAGCGGCCCTAACCACTCCAGGCGGTCGGCCAGGAGCCCCTCCTCCCCTCGCGGTCGGCGGCCGTTCCTCCGCGTCCAGGTGGCTGGGCTCCTCCGTCCCCCGGCAGATGGCCGCGGCTGCTCCATTGAGAAGTGGCGAGAACTCCGCTACGGCGTATCCCACTTCCTTCCCGGGGTTCTGGCACCAATGTAAAGAAGATCACTTTCATGGGCAAGGAAGAGGCGAGAAACCGGCTTGTCAACATAAATAATATTTTAATGAAGAACTTAAAACAAACATATAGGACAGCAGACATGTCTGCTGATTAAGCTTTCTCTCTTGATTGCCGTCTGCGAGTGGCCTTTATCCCTCTTGACGGCTCAATTAGCCTGATACGGGACCGGGCGTGCGTAATCACGCGCCGGTCCCGCCCTCCACCGTGCCACACTGACATTTATGAAACATACACTTGTCCTCAGAGCATTTTTCAGGACCTTTATTGTGTATAATTATTTAACCAACAACTACAGCAAAAAAAATAAAAAATAATAGCATGATAAGAAATTTTAGTTCAGAGGATCTAAGAGGACTTTTGACACAAAACCTTATAGTTACTGAGATAGCCCTAGCGACAACTAGCCCCGGTCTCCCCTACCTGCACCAGTTCCCTAGAGACCATCTGTGCCCTGTTTTCTTCATGCTGACCTTAGAGCTGCCAACCATTTGACCAAATATTTGGAGTGTATGCATGTGTACATATGGACTGTGGGAAAAATTGGGGCCCACAGAGGGTAAGAGAGAGGTGTGTTTAAAAGAAAGAGATGCTGTGTTGTCTGCTGTTTAACCAGCCCTGTTTGGTTTGGCTGCAGTGTTTCACTGATTGTGCTCGGCTCAAACTTCATCTGAGGATGAACCCATCATTGGCCATTGCCTGAGCTGCTTAATTTTCTCTAAGCAGAGATATTAGGTTACACAATGGATTATTTTATAGAAATATTTGTTGCTTTGATCTCTCTAATCCTCTCTGAAAATGCTAAAAGCACATGGAGAATTATGAGTCTGAGACAGAATGCTTTGATGCAATTAAGACATATGAAGGTTTTGTAACCTTCGTAAAAAGCACGTACTGTACCAAGCGTATGCATATGTACCCTGAAATCAACTGTACCTGGCTCTCTCAACACTTGAAAACATTCTGGTCCCATGGAAACCAGGAAGTACTTTCATTCACAATGATGAAAATTACATTTTACTCCAAATAATTTAAGTCTGGTTTAACATTACTTGAAGAGAATTTTTCATTTTGTTCTAGAATATACTCATACTGTATCTCTAACGTGAATTTTAAAACTGATGTGTGCTTGCTAACAAGTTAAACAACTTGTTACAGTTTATGTAAAATGCTTGTTTGAGGTATGTACCTGTGTGTAATTTATGTTGTAGAACAAAATGAAAAAATCCCCACATAAAATTAAAATGAACCAAATCACATTTATTTTCAAAAGCAACAGATGGGGAAAGTAGTCCCTTTCACACTTTTAAAAATCATTCACCGGTAAAACAGCTACTATGATATCATGAAATATTAGCATTATATGATATATGTCACAGTATGTAAAATAAAAAAAGGCAACATCTACACTTGAATGACCATCAATTGATAAACATTCTAGTTACTGCATCTACTAGAAAGGGCTAACTGCTAAAGCTAACCACCCAAACCTTGACACCTTGGAAGGGATCTTATGTGTCTCTGGCCACATGTGGTGATGTCATTGGTCCATGACTGGCTCAGAAAGTGGGTTGAGAACATCTAAAAAGTTTCCCAGAAATAATTTACCAAGAACACTCAAGAACATCTCAGTGTAATTACTCCACTATTGTGAGTAATCACCATGAACACCATGTAACCCACAGTACCAGGAAGATCCACTTTATCCTTACTCATTAACAACAGTCCACACAGTATAACCTTACATTACTGTGTCTCTGTCTTCCATGAAATCCACTTAATGCCACTTTTAAACCCACTGTTTCTTTATAACGCTTTGTTGTAAAGGCTGGAGCACGTGAAGTGTTAAAAAGTTGTGCATATTTTCAAAAACAAGCAGATCAATGGCAATAGGAATGTGTCCTGGAAGATAAAGTTGTGCAGATTGAACCATCACAACTTCCCACGCAAGATTCTGGTTACATGCTGAGATCAGTGACAGCATCAGGTGACACATCAGAGGCAAAACAAACACAATCCCCACAAAGACCACAGATGCTCATATTGCTCTGAGCTCTGGCTGTGTGTGACTGAATAACTACTCCGGCATAACAGGGCTTTATATTTGCTTGTGTGAGAAAGTGGCTATTTTGTGTAATACTGAAACTATATAGGAGAGGAATTCTAAAGTAATTGTGTTGAGTGGGGTGTCACAAAATGTGTTCATCCAACAGACTGTAAACGAACAACTGGATATACTACATGTCTCAAATAAGAAATGACAAAAACAGTTTTTTAAGCTACACTATGTAAGATGTTTTTGTTAGAACTGAACAAAATTGTATTAATGAGCAAGTACACCAACAATCCATCTTCCAATCCATGGTTTTGCTTTACCCCGAGTCACTACAGTAAGCCTATAATAATGATTAATATTTTAGAGCTATAAGGACGGATTTGGCGGGGAAATTGCATACATACGTCATTTGACCGTGCGTATTTACGTCATGTCCGTAAATAAAAGCAAAAAACTTTCCAGCTACTACACCACGTGTATGTGCACTGATATGTGTGGTAGTAGATTGAAGCTGAAAGTTTGTAACCACAACAAGTAAGCGACAATGACCATGGATCGTTCAAAACCTTAAACCAAGAAGAGTCTGCAAGCAAAAAGGGAAAGCGACAGAGCCCGTAATAAAAAATTAAACAACATCGGATTGGCTTTTCAGAGGTGGCAACAACTCCGAGATCTTAAAGGATTTAAAACCAGCCCAGAGATGGAGTTTTTCTTGCTGTACAGCAGGTAAGATATTTTACTGGACTGATAGTTAGCCAGGTAGCTCTCTTAGAGTGGTAAATCATTAGATAGCACTAGTCATTCTAATGGGGCATTGTGGTACTGCAGTGCTTTCAATTTCATTTTTGAGGAAGGAAGTACAATGGAATTATTTGTACTTTAACTCTGGTAACAATACCTGTCTCTAAACCTGTCTACACCTTAGTCTATTTGCCTGCTTGCTAAGTTATAATAGTTTTCACCATTTTATTTTAAATGATATGACTAGTAAGCATTATGTCTAATGTCATCGTTGCCTTTTGTAAGAATTTTTATTTAAAAAAAACTGTTTTAAATGAGTCAAAACAACAGTGGAAGATATGCTGTTTACCTGCTCATATGACATATTTTCGGATATCTGTTTCTTTCTTCCTTTCGTCAATGTATTTATTTATTTTTTGAGGAGAGGATGTGGGTTTTTTTGTCGTTTGTCATTGCTCTGATAAGATGATCACTAGTAACCATGGTTACTCCTCAACCTATCACCATCCACTCAGAAGAGCAGAGTTGAAGCACAACTCACTTAATTACCAAAACAATGTTCCAGAAAAAAAGTTACTTCCTCTGCATGTAACCTGCAGTTACATAGTTACATAGTGTAGCTTTAAAGATGAAGTGTGTAATTTCTTTGCCTCTAGAGGCAGCAAAAGGAATTGCAAAGATTATGTCTTCAATAGGTTTTCTGCAAACTCTCCTCCATCTGCTATTGGTCGGGCAAACGGATCTCTCACAACCTCTTGCTAATGTTGCTGCATCGGGTTGGTTGAGATGCTCAAACAATCAGAGCAATGTTTTGATAGTACTATTAAGCTAAAATGTTTACACTTTTCTGGGAAATCAAACAAAGCATGCCTTCCTTATAGTTGTCTCTGCATATTAAGCTGGGATAGAGAAAGTATTTTAACATCCCAAATATTTGTTTTTATTAACATTGATTTTGATTTACATGTTATTTCTTTTCAGAGGCAGGTGGTATTAAGTGGGTCACACATCGGACGCATCTGGCGAACGGCATGGAGCATTCTAAAATTTTAAACAATTGTATTGATGTATGCACTCTGTCGCAGCCGCTTCACCCAAATTGTTACCAAAATACAAAGATTATTTACTCTAGCCATCGCTGGTTGATATATTGTGTATATGTATCTTTAATAGAGCCTACTCAAGTATGTTATGGTTTGGGGCCTGGGTAGCTCAGTGAGTAAAGACACTGACTACCACCCCTGGAGTTTGCGAGTTTGAATCCCAGGGTGTGCTGAGTGACTACAGCCAGATCTCCTAAGCAACCAAATTGGTCCGGTTGCTATGGTGGGTAAAGTCACATGGGGTAACCTCCTCGTGGTCGCTATAATGTGGTTTTCGCTCTCGGTGGGGCGAATATATATATATATATATATATATATATATATATATATATATATATATATATGTATAAATATATACAACTTTTTGTCCCCAGTCCATGCAAACAAACTAGTTTTTCTCTGTGTCTCTCCCCACTCCTCAACTATAGACTCATCTACCACATACCGGCTGTATCCGAAATTGTAGGTAGCTGACTTGCTGCCTAATCAGTTAATGGCTTAATTGACTGCTGTTTTTAATGAATGGAACTCTTAAGGAACTGGTCTTCAAACAGTTTGAAAAGCACCTTATTTTGATCCTGTTTCGGACACAGCACTGGTTTCGTGGTCACGGCTAAAAAAATCTAATTCCCTCTTGTGGTCTGAGGTTTGTAACCATCAGAGCAACACATGAGAGCATCCAAAGTATGTACAACGGGACCACGCATTGGCCATGCGTTGGCCAAGCGCTCGCGTCTGCGTTGCGTACTTGCGTGAGGTATGTTTTGGCGTTCAGTTTGCACAGTTGCACTGGTTTCATACATTAACCTGCAAACTAGGATTAGGATTAGTGGTAAAAATAATCCTTGGTTTAATGAATCTGTTTCTACTTTTATTAGACAAAGGAATGTTGCTTGGTCTATAGCAAAGAAAACAAATGATTCCTTAGATTGGATCTCTTATAGAGCATTCCGCAATAAATGTACAAAATTAATAAAAAAGTGCAAAATGTGATTATTATCTTTCAATGATAAATGAAAATTTAAATAATCCCACAAAGTTTTGGAAAATAGTTAAATCTACTTCGATGTCAAATTAGTCAACTAGCTTTCCTGATTTTGTAAATGTTAATCAAAATGTAATTAAAGGCAGAGCAAATATTGCAGATACTTGTAATAATTATTTTGTTTCTGCTGGTTCAATTTTTGATTCTAGTGTTTTAGATGCTCATTCTCTCACTGGAACTCCTGAGTCAATCCAACACTGTCCTGTGCAGTTGTTCACTTTTTCTCCTATAACCACCACACAAGTTTGTGAAATTTTAACGAAATTAGACAGTAAAAAAATCAGCTGGAATTGATCAAATGGAATTGATCAAATTATTTTTTAAGAATTGCAGCAAATATTGTGGCAGAGCCTATTGCCTCTATATTTAATTTAAGTTTAACTTCTAACGTTATACCTAGAATGTGGAAATTGGCAATGGTTGTTCCTTTATTAAAGGGTGGAGATCCTTCTGATCTAAATAATTATCGTCCTATCTCCAAACTGCCTGTTTTAGCTAAAGTATTTGAATCTTTGGTAAATGATCAATTAAAACAATTCTTATCTTATAATGATATACTTAATGACTATCAGTCAGGTTTTAGATCAGGCCATAGTACTATTACAGCAGCTATGTTAGTCACAAATGATATTATTAATTCCTTAGATAGTAAACAGTCTTGTGCAGCATTATTTATTGATCTTTCAAAAGCATTTGATTCTGTAGATCATAATTTATTGTTACAGAGACTCCGGCATATAGGTCTTAGTGAAGTTGCTCTAAAATGGTTTGAAAACTACCTTTCTGAACGAACCCAATGTGTCTCATTTGAAAATTATAGCTCATCTATTCTTAAAGTTAACAATGGTGTTCCACAAGGATCTGTTTTAGCTCCCCTTTTATTCTCCATTTTTATTAATGATCTAGGTCTTGGAATAAATCTAGCTAAAACTCATTTATATGCTGATGATACAATTATCTATACAGCGGCTCCCTCCTTAAATCAAGCCTTGCAGCGATTGCAGTGTGCGTTTCAAATAATGCAGCATTCATTATTACATTTAAAACTGGTTTTAAATTCAAAAAAGACAAAATATATGATTTTTAGTCGTGTTCGCTCTAAAATAGCGGATCTGTCGATATCGACTTTAGAAGGTACATCCATAGAAAGAGTTAGTTCTTATAAATATTTAGGTATATGGCTTGACGAAAGATTAGCTTTCGATGTACATATTAATAACTTGTTGAACAAGCTAAGGCTAAAATTGGGATTCTTTTATCGATTAAAAAAATGCTTCACTTATGGGGCTTGAAAGAAAATAGTAGAGAGTACCTTTCTATATGTAATGGACTATGGAGATCTATTATACATGCATTCAGCTGCATCCTTACTGAAGAAACTGGACTCTGTTTATCACGCTGCACTACGCTTTGTTTGTGGTGCAGAGTCACATACTCATCATTGTATTTTGTATGAATCTTTAGCTTGGTCATCCTTATATCACAGGAGAAAAATATGTTTGTATTTATTGCCAAGGCACTTTTAGGTAAATTACCCCCCTATGTTTCTAGTCTTTTAACCTATTGTACAAATAGCTACAGCACAAGATCTTCAACTCAAATTAAGCTGACAGTCCCTAGGGTACATTTAGAATTTGGTAAAAAAGCTTTTTCATTTTATACTCCTTGGGCATGGAATGAATTGCAAAATGTGATACATTTAAATATAATTCCCACTTTGAGCACTTTTAAAGATCTTTTACAAGCAGTTTTAAAGGAAAATTGTAATTGTCTTTATTGATCTGATTGTATAAATATCTTTTTTTTTTTTTTTTTTTTCTCTCATTGTATATTTTGAGTATTTGTCTTTTAAATTTTATTATGAAACAATCACACGTGCCCTATATGCTGCCGTCTTGACCAGGACTCCCTGGAAGAAGAGATTGTATTATCTCAATGGGACCTTCCTGGTTAAATAAAGGTTAAAAATAAAAAATAAATAAAAACTCATAAACATCACCTTGTTAATTCTTGAAGAAGTACAAGAACCTTCATAACATTTGTGTGTACTAGATCCACATCTTTACACTGCCACCTGCATCCCATCGTGTCCTGTGTGCGATACCTATGCCTCGTCTTACCTAGGGGACATTCTCATTCTAGAAAGCATATAATTGGACAATTTGGATACGTCCCTGAATGCAAGACGAAAAAAATTGACTTCTATTTGTGAATATCAGCTAAAGGTCACTTTGACCAACTTCTAAGAGTATGCTAGCATATAGATGGTCTCAAAGCTAAAAGACATGGACTAAAAGTCACAATACATCAATTTTGACTTTACATGGTTTTTAAAGGTGTGTAAATTATTATTTATTGCATAAACTTCCTGACACATATCATATATTAGGTTTCCTGAGAAATCACACCAGTCTCTGTTACAGGCCTAGGCTTTGTAAACAGCAAAAATAAATAAATAAATTAGTTGATGTAACAGCCTGGGATTCCTTACTTTTAAGCCAACCAGAACCACTCTCTGCCATTGAGTCATTTTGCACATTCGCGTTTGATGACATCAGGTTTGCTGACATGTCATTGTATGGCGGGATTTTAGGGAGAGTCTGTATGGTTGAAGTTAGCACAATGGCTAAAATCAATTACTGCACCTTTAAGCTAACAGCACAAGGCATTACTGAAGCATGAAGTGTCTTGAGGTTATCTGTTAAATGTAAACAGCTGTTGACTTTCACCTGAATTCCTGCAGAGTCATGCAAATAGCATGAGCTGCAGCCTGCTGTAGAGACAATATCTGTTGCACACAACTGTGAATCCTGCCCTTCACCCTGTCACTTAGTGAGAAACGTTTCACCAACACTACCATGGGGAATGTCCATCTCAAACATTACATCATTAACAACAGGCTCAACTCATAATGGATTAAGGTTCGAAATCTGCTCAGCTGTGTTTGTTTCAGGATTTGGCACAAAGGGACAAAATACACTACAAAAAAAAATAAAAAAAATCCTATTTTAAATCAGTATCTTTTTTGCCAGTAATATATCTCAACTTAAACTTGACAAATTCACTCAAGAAGCAAAATTTGGTGTTAAGATATTAAGATATTGGGTATTATATACAGAAAATGGTATAAGGTATTAAGACATACAATTAGAGAATGGACCTTGAATATCTTATATAGAAATTCAATAATCCCTCAAGTGATATTTCAACTTTATTTCAAATTTTTCAAGTGGTTACAAGGTAAAAAACTTGTTTTAAGAAATATGTTCAGGTCAGTTTTATTAGAAACAAACTGTGATTCAAAATATGATATGCTAAATGTAATTTAAACCTGGAGATAAATGGAGAGATTTAGGATTTAGAAAGATTATTATGATGAAAATTTAAAATTTATCAAAAATTATATTGAAGAAGATGGCCAACCAGAAGGTAAGACTGCTACATTGCTTAAAGGCATAATTTATCCCAAAATGAAAATTCTCTCATCATTTACTCACCCTTATGCCATGCCAGACTTTCTTTCTTTTGCAAAACACACACAAACACACACACACAAAAAACATATTTTTAGAAGAATATTTACATACAACTCAAGTGAATGGTGACCAAAAATAATAAAATAAAAGCTAATAAAAGCAGCATAAAATTCATTCATAAGTGATAACGGACCAAAATATAACTCCTTTTTCACCATAAATCTTGACATCAGCAGTCTCTTTGGCGATCATGATTTTAAAGTCGATTATACTTCCTAGTGCTTGACACATGTGCAGAGCACTAGATGGCACTAGGAAGTGTAGTCGAGTTTGAAATCATGATCATGCCTAGAGACTGCAATAGCAAGATTTATAGACAAAAGGAGTTATATTTTGGTCTGTTCTCACCCAAACCAGATTAAATAATTTCAGATGACATGGATTAAACCACTGAAGTCTTATGGATGACTTTTATGCTGACTCTATCTCCTTTTTGGATCTTTTGGAGTTCTGGTCACCATTCACTTGCATTGTTAGGACCTACAGAGCTGAGATATTTTTCAAAAAATCTTAATTTGTTGGTCTGCAGAAGAAAGAAATCATAGACATCTGGGATTGTAAATGAGTAAATGATGAGATAATTTTCCTTTTTGAGCAAACTATCACTCTAACAATTAAAGATGATTTAGAAAAATATGATTCTGCACTGTTTTTAGGTCACTAACTCCTTTATACAAAAGGTGAGTTGTCCTTGCTTCTATGGAAGCGCAAACATTTAAGTGAACTGCAGCCAGCAACATGCTGCTCGCACTTGTGCACACACTCCATAGGGATGCGAGCAAGCAAGCAACGACCAAAACACTGACGTAACTTACAAAGAGACTGAACGTGATTCACCGGCATCATGCTGACAGATGAGGTAACATAATTAAAATTACACAGTTATGATTGTTTTACTACAAACTTTGAGACTGTATATTATATTTGACCCTCCAGTGCTGGAACAGGGCTAAAACAAAGTGTGGATATAGGTCTGACTATGCAAGACTGAGACACTTTTCTTTGCGTGATACATTGACTCAGGGATGGATTAGGACTTGCAAAGCCCCTGGGGCCAATTATCTACAAGAGCCCCTCTCCATCCAAAAGTTGTTGACCCCATGTTCATTGTTCATGGCCAAAAAGGTTTTAAAGCGAGGGGGATCTCCAAACTAGATTGCATAGCCTTAAAGCACAGGGTACCCCCGGGAAGTCAAGGGCCCCCTGGTAGTCAAGTGCCCCTGGGCACCGGCCCCATTGGCCCGGTCGGTAATCCGTCCCTGCATTTACTGAATTTATATGATATCCTATGCCGGAGTAAGCAAGCTTGCCAGCTGTGTTATTGTAGTTTAGCTAAAATTACACAGATCAATCCTTATGGCACTATATTTCACATGCTTTGCAGTTATGAAAGCTTATCTGTCCAATTAGGGTCAGTTTTGATCCCCAAAACATAATGAAGGTCCCTCCAGGAATCAAATGCCCTGCCGATGTTCACTCTAGTTTTTGCTAAACCCCGATCACGTTCCCGCTTAGACAGATGGGATTCAGTAGATAAATGTTTTTTTTTTTTTTGGCTTACGCTGAGTTTATGTAGGATTTGGTGTTGTGCTGGGATCCGGACATTTGCTGGATTCCTTCTCTAAGATAACGTTACCTAGTGTTGATGTTTTTTGACGCTGTTGAATAGCGGAAGAGAAACGGGAGTGCACATAAACGTCACATCTTTTGGATTTTCCAGGCAAAAGCGACCAGCTCCCTTCGCACAAAAACCAGTCTACAGGTTTTAATAGGCAACCTAGGAAGTCCAAATAGGGTTCATATTCCACCTTTAATAAGGCAACAAAAAAAAAATCCCTATGAATCTAGTGTAAACATCTGTCAAATGCGTATGAAAAATTATTTGTAAGTATTCTTGAGACTAGCATGAATATCTCTCCATCTAGCCAAATATTAATGGATCTTAAAACTTGATATACATGCGTAAAATTAATCGTGTTCTGTATAGTTTAGTCCATTATTATTTTAGTAGCTAGATGTTTTTGCTGATTGCAAGAATTCCAAGTCCTTTTTTTATTATTATTTTATTTTTTATTTATTTTTGCTTAGTTTTAGTTGCAATATTTCAGTATTTTGTTTGTTTCAAAAGGGGATGTACACCCTATCTAAAATCTCCCGCATTTGTCTTGTCCTTTAGATTGCTGATTTTGACCATGCCCAAAGGCTTAAATGAAGGAGGCCACAAACAAATAATATATGTGGCACTCCACCTCTTTGTTTTGCCACAGCACATTTATCCTCCAGACTGTAGTTTACGTAAAGATTACTCCACAATCAGGGAACTCCACCACCCAACCACTAATCTAAACAAAATCTAAAAGTAGACTATGACTATGTTCCCCTGTGGTTGGTGTTTCAGACTTATGGCATAACAAGGCTGACGTATCTTCATGGAAAGATAATACAAGCCTTTAGATAATTCAGCCTTACTCAGACAGTGTGTTTTCCCAGGCAGAACAGTAAATAAACTCTTTGGGCTACTCCCTCTGAGTAGTCAAAACAGGGAAAGCCTTGAATGTCATTATAGCAAATGCAATCTAGTCATAAATATGTCCCTGCTAAAAAAAAATAAACAGCTAAAACCAGCCTAAGCTGATTGGCTAGTCTTATGTGGTTTAAGATGGTCTTCATGTCTGAAAGCCAGCCAATTTACCAGCCAAGGCTTTTTTATGTTGTTTTTTTTTGTTTTCAGCAGGGACAATAGCATAAAAAATGAGGACTTAAAACAAACTTAACAATGCATTAATCTCATTGCATTAGATAAAAAATATTGGTAACACTTTACAATAAAGTTACATTTACATTTATGCATTTGGCAGACACTTTTATCCAAAGCAAATTAAAAAACACTTATTACAGGGACAATCCACCCAGAGCAACCTGGAGTTAAGTGCCTTGCTCAAGGACACAATGGTGGCTGTGGGGATCGAACCAGCGACCTTCTGATTAACATGTGCTTTAGCCCACTATACAACCACCACTCCATGGTTAAGTTTGTTAACATTACTTAAAGGGATAGATCACCCAAAAATTAAAGTTGTCTCATAATTTACTCAACCTCATGCCATGCCAGATGTGTAAGACTTTCTTTCTTCTGCTTAACACAAACAAAGATTTTTGAAGAATATTTCAGCTCTGTATGTCCATACAATGCAAATGAATGGTGGCCAGAACTTTGAAGCTCCAAAAAAGCACATAAAGGCAGCATAAAAGTAATCCATACGATGCCAGTGGTTAAATCAATGTCTTCTGAAATGATATGATAGGTGTGGGTGAGAAACAGATCAATATTTAAGTACTTTTTTTAGTATAAATCTCCACGTTTACTTTCACTTTCACATTATTCTTCTTTTGTTTTTGGCGATTCCCATTCATTGTGCATATCACCACTTACTGGGCAGGGAGGAGAATTTATAGTAAATGTATTAGTTATAAAAAAAAAAAAATTGTATGACATTTCTGGAGTAGTTTGTATTACTATGATACCTAATACATTAACTAATGTTAACAAATGGAACCTTATTGTAATGTGTTACCAAAATATCAAATTTGCATCTACAAACCGATTGTGCAAGAGCTTTTCTCAAAACTAACTCACTTTTCCTAACTATTTGTGAGATGGCTATTAACCATCTGGCCTCAAGATGATTTGAGTAGATGTATGAAGTCAGTTCCCCACAAGTTCACACAGGTGTCCCAGCAGAGTAACCACAGGAAGTGTTCAGCAAATTAACTATGAACATGTTCCACAAATGTTTGACAACTAGAAACTGTCCAAATACTTTTAATCTATAGTATACGTTTAATCTCTAGTTTTTTTTTTTTTTGTTGTTGTTTTTGTTTTGTTTGAAAAATGTGCTTGAGCAATCTTTCTTTAAAATAAATGCCATTATTGGTTTGGATATTTTGACGAATGCAATGAAAATCATGCATGGTAAGTGTCCAATTTTTGGGGCCACTATATCATTTTTAAAAAGCATCATGCTGCATATAAGCAGCTTGTGCTGCTCTGTCATGCATGCAGTGAAGGGGGCAAAGCTGTTTGGCCTGTCAGGGAATGACCTACTTTCCACTGGCCTAAGCGATGGCACAGGTTGGCAGCACCAATAGACGGCTTATTCACACAAGCTGGCATTTCAGGTCACATGTCTAAACCCACGTATGGCTGCATTTGTCTGCACCTGGTAGAGCGAATAGAAGGAAACTTGCTTATTTTTTGTTGACTTTAGCTGTATTGCACAAGCTGAGTTCCTTTGAAAAGCATTTAATGGATGAAAAGTGGCTGAATAGAGGGAATTTGTGCTTCTTTTTCTAAATAAAATGTCCTTTGATGGTGGTGAGGGAAAACCAAGTGTGTAAATATTGGTGTTCTTCCCTGGAACATACCATGCAAGGTGAAGTTCATAAATTTTTCTGAGTTAAAATAGTTTCTTCTATCCAAGCTTAATGTGCAAAGATGTATAAACAAGCCATTCATTGGCTGTAAACACTGCCGTGCAAAGGCAAAACACATTAACTACACATTTTGTCAAAATTGAGTTATAAGATTGACTCTCTAAGACTCTCTTAAGTTTCACTCAACTATGCTCGATTCAGAGACAACTGAGTGTGAAAATGACAGTTACTACAAAATCCACACTAAAACAAAACAAACCGCAGTATTTTAAATCAGTTTTTCTGTTTCTGTATTGGTGTACATACTGCATTTTACATTAGTAGGGCATTGCTCTGTTTGATTGAGCATCTCGTCCAGCCTGACGTGGCAACGTTGGCTCAACCAATGGCATTGGTTTGGGGTGGGACTGTCTGATGGATAAGTGTTCGGGAAACCTGTTTTAAAAACAGTAATCATTTTTGCCATTCCATTTGGTGATGCCAGTGGCACATAAATGACACAATTCACCTTTAACTAGTTTAGTCTGTGTAACAGGGTTTGGGAAAGGAGGAGGTGGAATCCGGATCAACACTCACCTAGACTTTCACCATAACATCAAACTGGATCATAATAACAGGTGTCGACCACGAGCATGTGTGTGTGTCTCTCTCTCTCTCTCTATCTCTCTCTGGCATCCCTGGCTCCTCCTCTTATCTCTCTGCCCCTGATTGGACTATTCAGCGCCAGTCGTGCACCCTCACGGCCAGGCCATGCCCTCCTTCTCGTCGCATACCCCCACCACCCAATTCAGGCCTGGGAATGCTCCGGACTGATTTACTCCCCACCTGAAATGGAGGAGTTGCCCCTCCGGCCATGTCCTCACTGGCTGGTTTTTCCCGCCTCCTGGGTACCTGGGTAGGATGAGAGAAGGGGAAAGGAAATAAGCGAGGGAGGGAGAGACAGAGAGAGAGAGGGAGAGAAAAGAAAAAACTCTGGTCCCTGACCACGCCACCAATCGGTCCTCGGTCAGCTGGGCTGCGGTCCTCCACGACACTGGGTGATGGCACTGTACCTCACCTCCTGGTGGATGGCAGTAAGCTCCCCTGCCTCCCGGCAGACGTCAGCGGCTGCTCCACCTCCTGGCGGATGGCGGAGACATCCCCCGCCCCCCTGGTGGACGGTAGCATCTCCTCCGCGCTCTAGCGACCGACAGTTGCTTCTCCATTTCCTGGCAGATGGCAGCAGCCTCCTCCGCCTTTGGGAGAACCACTCCATTACCACCATATCATACCACCTCAGTGTTGCGATCCTATGTCAGCGTCGAGGGCTCTCTGATGGTGCGTCTTCATCCATTCCCAGGTTTCGGCACCAGTGTAACGGGGTTCGGGAAAGGAGGAGGTAGGAACCGGATCAATACTCAACAAGACTTTAATTATAACATAACTTCAAAATGGAACAAAATAACAGACCTTGACCATGAACACACACACAGCTCTGTGTATGTCTTTCTCTCTCGCTCGCTCTCTGGAATCCCTGGCTGCTCCTCTTATCTCTCTCCCACTAATTGGGCTACTTAGCGCCAGGTATGCTCCCTCGTGGCCCGGCCACGCCCTCCTCCTAGTCACAGTCTGGTAGGAGTCTTACCTTGTGGTTGGCCATCTGTCATAGTGAATGTGAACATGTGTATTTGGGATAGACAGCACAAACACATGCACATGCACATGCATGCACATTCATAACAGCTAAGTTGTGACTGCATGGCGATGCAACATAAAAAGGATGCTATTGCTTTCATGCAAGGACAAGCTGGAGAGCAAATTAACCAGTTTGCCTTTTAATATTCATCAGGGGTGCAAATCAGCTACACATCAGTGGTCTCTGCAAAGTCATTAGATTGCCATTGAGAGAAAGAAAATCCTGAGACTATTAATGGTACATTTTCTGGAACAATACTAGTCAGCAGTGGTATATTTAAACCAAATCTGTGGCACCAATCGCCTTAATGTGTTATGGTTTAAGGAACACCTGGAATTGAGTTGCCTATAAAACGTGTCACTTTTTTTTTTTTACAACTGAAGTCAGAAGTTTACATACACTTAGGCTCAGTCTAACTAAGTCATTAAAACTCATTTTTTAACCACTCCACAGATTTCATATTAGCAAAATATAGTTTTGGCAAGTCGTTTAGGATATCTTCTTTGTGCATGACACGAGTAATCTTTCCAACAATTGTTTACATACAGATTGTTTCACTTTTAATTAACTATAATCACAATTCCAGTGTGTCAGATGTTTACAAACTTACATTTACTGTGCCTTTAAGCAGCTTAGACAATTCCAGAAAATGATGTCAAGCCTTTAGACAATTAGTCAAGTAACTTCTAATAGGAGGTGTAAAGAATTAGAGGTGTACTTGTGGATGTATTTTAAGGCCTACCTTCAAACTCAGCACCTCTTTGCTTGACATCATGGAAAAATCAAAAGAAATCAGCCAAGACCTCAGAAAAAAATTGTGGAACTCAGCAAGTCTGGATTATCCTTGGGAGCGGTTTCCAAATGCTTGAAGGCACCACGTTCATCTGTACAAACAATAGTATGCATGTATACTATATAAGTAACACTATGGGACCACGTAGCCATCATAACGCTCGGGAAGGAGACGCATTTCTGTCTCCTATAGATGAACGTAGTTTGGTGCAAAAAGGCAAATCAATCCCAGAACAACAGCAAAGGACCTTGTGAAGATGCTGGAGGAAACAGGTAGACAAGTATCTATATCCACAGTAAAACGAGTCCTATATCAACATAACCTGAAAGGCTACTCAGAAAGGAAGAAGCCACTGCTCCAAAACCACCATAAAAAAAGCTACTACTGTTTGCAAGTGCATATGGGGACAAACTTTAGAATTGTTTTAACTGTTTATCCACAATGACGATTGTTATGTTTGGAGGAAAAAGGGTGGTTCTTGCAAGCCGAAGAACCCCATTCCAACCGTGAAGCAAGGGAGTGGCAGCATCATGTTTTGGGGGTGCTTTGCAGCAGGAGGGACTGGTGCACTTCATAAAATAGATGAAATCATGAGGAAGGACAATGTTATGGATATATTAAAGCAACATCTCAAGACATCAGACAGGAAGTTAAAGCTCGGTCACAAATAGGTCTTCCAAATGGACAATGACCCCAAATACCTCCAAAGTTGTGGGAAAATGGCTTAAGGACAACAAAGTCAAGGTATTTCAGTGGCCATCACAAAGCCCTGACCTCAATCAGATAGAAAATTTGTGGGCAGAACTGTAAAAGCATGTGGGAGCAAGGAGGCCTACAAACCTGACTCAGTTACACCAGTTCTGTCTGGAGGAATGGGACAAAATTCCAGCAACTTTTTGTGAGAAGCTTGTGGAAGGCAACCCGAAATATTTGACCCAAGTTAAACAATTTAAAGGCAATGCTACAAAACACTAACAAAGTGTATGTAAACTTCTGAGCCACTGGGAATGTGATGAAAGAAATTAAAGCTGAAATAAGTAATTCTCTTTACTATTATTCTGACATTTCACATTCTTAAAATAAAGTAGTGATCCTTACTGACCTAAGGCAGGGAATGTTTTCTACGATTAAATGTCAGGAATTGTAAAAACAAAATTAGTTTAAATGTATTTGGCAAAGGTGTATGTAAACTTATATACCGTATATCTCATTTTTTATATAGTTAGTTTCGCTATTTGCTATGCTGTACATTCAGCATATACATTTTTTTTTCAGACTATCAACGTAGACCAGTAACTCCGCCCCATCCGCTACGTATGGCAAGCCACGAGCGCTGAGTGCAGGAAGTGTTCAACATTTATTGTGTAAACATTCTACTAAAATGTTGTTGTTTTTTTACCATAAATCTCCACTTTCACATTGTCACATTTAGAAAGTGAAAGTGGAGATTTATGTTAAAAAATGACTTAAATGTTGACCTTTTTCTCACCCACACCTTTCATATTTCTTCTGAAGACATGGATTTAACCAATGGAGTCATATAGATACATTTTATGCTGCATTTATGTAATTTTTGGAGCTTCAGAGGTCTGATCACACTATCCCTTTAAAACAAGATCAATTTACTTAAGAAGCAAAATTAGGTAAGATAACAGGACTTGATTTCACTTTTTTTTTTTTTAAAGCATAAATCTATTTGTATATATTTTCTGAATAAAAGTCTCTTAGATCCCAATTGAAACAGGACAATGGTGCAACATATTGAAGGGCTCATCCTACTTTTTTTAAATGGCCCATAGGCTTAAGGTGTGTCACAGCCAGTGTTGGGTAATTTACTCAAAAAAGTAATCCACTGAAAATTACTTAATGTAATTCTCTTAAAAATGTAGCCAGGTTTTTTTTTTCCTTTTTACTAAGATGGAAAGTAATCACAATACTTATAACTTTACTTTTAAGTTACTTTCTTAAACACTTTTCACAAAAGTTTTGTTTTTCCACTCAGAGAATTCAAATTAATATCAATATTATTTGCTCCTAGTTCATAGTCGGACACCCTTCATCTGTCACAGAGACACAAACTTAACTATATTGTACAAAAATAATATTATTGCAGAAATATGTGTAACCCAAGTAATGTCCTTAAAATTAATTCCCTTACCTGAAAGTCTGTAATCTGATTACAAGAATTTAAAATGTCATGAGTTACACTATTTTTGACTAGGTTACAGTAACTAATTATTTTGTAATCAAATTACACCCAACACTGGTCACACAGGTATGAACCATGATTTGCTACTTGCTAGTCGGTTGCAGGTGATATTGACATGTTGCACAAACTTGCTTTTCAAATAAATGTATCTTGTTCTTTAGGATGCTTAAATATTTTTTACTGGGAAAATAACACAATTTACTGATAAAGAAAATGTTAGTTTATTGATAAGAAAATCATTTTGCAGTGTTAATCATCTTGAGCCCAATCACTATGTCTATGCTTTCCCCTTGTACACCATTAAATATTAAACACAACAGCACCTCTGCTTGGCATTATTTCTGTTGTCCCAGAATATGGCTATAAGGATTTGAATGAAACAAGAACACTTCTTGACTGAGTTGACTGCTCTTTCTCCTCTATTACTCACCACACTACCCATATTAATGACACCTTTCAACAGATGCTTTTGTAAAGGTCATTTCTAATGATTTCCGTATTGTATGTAAAAGTAATCTGCCAGGTTCTCCAGAAGGGTGTTACCGCATGTTAGCGTGAGAATGCAGTTGCATGCGTTTCTCTGAACTGCCTAGATACAGCTCAGTGAATCAATTATGAATGACCTTTGAACAGAGTGTGGTCTCTCTCTCACTCTCAGTCTTTCTCTCAGAGAGTTTGACCCACAGAGTGTACAGTAAGCTGACTGTCTGTGTGGGTCAACACATTTCTTTTCAAATGGAAACCCGTCCCACCAGTCTCTCTGTGCCAGTATGAATAGGTCTTTTAAACAGTAATAATCACAGGGTGTCTAGGCGGCCGGGGCTATTTTTTTTTCTTCTTCTACAAAACAGCACAAAAAAATGTCTTCATAATTGTTCAGTTTCCAAGGCATTGTTTTGTCCTATTCTTCATAGAAGTTGCACCAAATGAGAAATACCTGAAAAATATATTAAATATATTAAATATTATGAAAAAATATATTACATTTTGATAAAGGCATATGTATTATAATTAACATTCAATAAATTAATAAAAATATATATTTATAAATATCTTACCTGTGTTATCAACATCAGCAATCCCCTATCCCCTAACCCCCCACCCCCAAAATAAAAAATAAAACAAAAGTCAACAAAAGTCAAAGTGTAATTCACACCCTGTTCCTATGTGTGACTATGTGACCCACTTATACATGTTTTTGACACTGTTTGCACAGTCCTGCTTTTGGGAATTAATCTGTGTGAACTGCTTTATGTCAGTGTGCAGGCTTTTTATTTCATTAAATAAAGAGAAGAAAAGAATTCATGCCTTTACTGTGTAACCTCAGTTAGTGTATATATATATTTATACCCTTATCTAGTGTATGTGTATTCTACATTGTGTGTATTGTGTACATTTGATATGTAAATTGTTGTGTAGGTATGTGTACATTTGTTATGTAAATTGTGTTGTGTAAATATGTTGTTATTGTAAAGTGGTTTATGTCTCGTTACTGTCATTACTGCAATGTTGCTCGGAACTGCACACAAGAATTTCACCCGCTGTTGCACTCGTGTACACAGTAGTGTGACAATAAAGTGATTTGATTTGATTTGATTTGATTTTGATTTGATAACCTACTAAAACACTTATATAGTCTCTCATACTGATAAATAGATGGCCAAAAGAATACAGTTAGCTACTTCAATCTAACTGATTCAACAATGTTTCAACAGAGACAGTATAAGAGGGAAGAGGACTTGTTGAAAAATTGATTTGAGAAATCAATGCTTATTATTGGGGCTGTAGTTAAAATAGCCAATTGCATTTATGATAGAGGTATCAGACATCTAGTCTCTAGAATTTACTCAAATCAAAAAAACAAAAAACAAAAAAACATCCAGTGAGCGGCAGTTCTGTGAACGAAAACAACTTGTTGATGAGAGAGATCAACGGAGAATGGCCAGACTGGTTTGAGCAGACAGAAAGGCTACGGTAACTCAGATAACCACTCTGTACAATTGTAGTGAAAAGAATAGCATATCATAATGGACAACACATTGTAGCTTGTGGCGGATGGGCTACAACAGCAGAAGACTGCATTGGGTTCCACATCTGTCAGCCAAGAACAGAAAACTGAGGCTGCAGTGGGCCTACCATTTGTATACCTCAGCAGAAATCCAGATTTGTCAGACCAGGCCATGTTTTTCCAGTAATCTACTGTTCAGTTTTTTTAGGGAGTCTGTGCCCATTGCAGCCTCAGTCCTGTTCTAAGCTGACAGTAGTGTTTCCCGGAGGGGTCTTCTGCTGATTTAGCCCATCTGCCTCTTTGTTTGACGTGTTGTACATTCAGAAATGCTTTTCTGCATAGCACTGTTGTAACGTGTGTTTATTTGGGTTACTGTTAGGGCTGGGCGAAATGGCTTCAGAAATTATAGCCCAAATTTACGAAATTCTATATATATCTTTAATTTATTTAAATGTATTTATTTAATTTAATAATTATGCTTTTGCACCCCCGCAAGTGCACAGAT
Source organism: Moxostoma hubbsi (assembly GCA_032164185.1). Taxonomy (NCBI): domain Eukaryota; kingdom Metazoa; phylum Chordata; class Actinopteri; order Cypriniformes; family Catostomidae; genus Moxostoma; species Moxostoma hubbsi. The sequence goes on along the minus strand of JAVLUX010000047.1, from coordinate 14,920,667 downwards.
CAGCGCATCGCCACCACGAGGAGGTTACCTCATGTGACTATACCCTCCCTAGCAACCGGGCCAATTTGGTTGCTTAGGACACCTGGCTGGAATCACTCAACACACCGTGAATTTGAACTCGACACTCCAGGGGTGGTATTCAGCATCAATACTCTCTGAGCTACCCAGGCCCCCTCAAATAAAAGGCTCTTTAAAATCATCACAATATTCATAATTGTTGAATTTTTGTGTCGTCAGAAACATTTTTGCAATTATATCATGGATATTCAATGTATTGCCCAGCCCTAGTTACTACCTTCCTGTCAGCTTGGACCAGTCTGGCCATTCTCCTCTGACCTCTGTCATTAACAAGCTGTTTTTGCCCACAGAACTGCTGCTCACTGGATGTTTTTTGCACCATTCTCTTTACACTCTAGAGACTGTTGTGCATGAAAATCCCATGAGATCAGCAGTTAGAGAAATACTCAAACCAGCCCGTCTGGCACCTATAATCATGCCATGGTTGAAATCCCTAAAATCAAATTTTTCCCCATTCTGATGGTTGATGTAAACATTAATTGAAGCTCCTGACCCAGGGGTCGGCAACCCGTGGCTCCGGAGCCGCATGCGGCTCTTTCATCCCTCTGATGCGGCCCTGTGGCTTTTGAAAATAATTGAGTATTTGATTTAAAAAAAAATTTTTTTTTAATTCGTTCGTTTTTAAAAATGTAAATCTAAATTTGAAGATTATGGTGATCTTGTAATATCTAAATAATGTATTATTTTTGTAATTTTTAACACAAAAACGTGTTAAAATCTTTTGTCGCTCTTAATATGCGTCACAACCGCCAAATGTGCGACACCCGCCAGCGCGCGATTTCTTGAACTTAACGTGTAGAATATATTTCATGTATGAGCCAACTATGGAGAATTTTATGTGAACATGAAAAAGTATGCACTTGGAGTCCTGTCGATCTTTGGATCCACATACGTATGTGAGCAGGTGCTCCAACATGAACTTTATTAAAAGCAAACATCGAGCACGCCTCACAGATGACAGCTTACGATCCTGCGTAAAGATGAAGGTAACGGCATACAGCCCTGATGTGCAGACGCTGTGCGCTGAGGTTCAGGAGCAAAAATCACATTAACCAATTATGATAAATATTTTAATTGCCTATTATTTGGCATATATTCAAATTTTTTCATTGTACATTCAGTGAAATAGTCCTTTTATTATTCAAGCTGACTTCACGCGCCATTAAAAGGATGACGGCACACAGAGAGGACGGCATTTTTGGTTTGCTGCCGATGGATAATTTAAGTTTGGCGTTTTTTACATAAATACAAGGAGGACTCAAATAGACTTTGACTTTTGAAAAGTAACCTTCAACCCAACGTCTTTTTTTCGGAGTTCAAAATGTTTTTGTTGCATGCAGAAATGTAATTTCGCTTTCTCTGCAGTCGTTCATTGATTTCAAAAATGCAACACATTATAGTTTGTTTATGCATAGCATAAAGGCAAAAAAAATAAATTATATGCAGTGTTATTTCATTTTAAATGTCAAAAGGGTTTTGTGGCTCCCAGTGTTTTCGTTACTGTGGGAAACTGGTCCAAATGGCTCTTTGCGTGGTAAAGGTTGCCGACCCCTGTCCTGACCCATCTCTGCATGATTTTATACATTACACTGCTGCCTAATAAAGTGTGTATATATATATATATATATGTATATATATATATATATATATATATATATATATACTGTACATACATACAAATAAACAACTGATGCCTCTATCAAAACATTTATTGTGGAGGAGGGGGTGTGGTCGAGAGCCATGCTGTGGAGAGTTTTGAAGGGGATTTGAGTGGTGATTGATTGCAAACTGTGCTTACACCTGTATTGTTTCAGTGTGGAGTGATTGGGGCTTTTAAGGAGAGGATACGTGGCAGTCCAGAGACAGCCCAAGTGAGAAGCTGTTAGTGTGCGTTGGCCACTGCCGTTTAGGAAATTTAAGCTACACTACCGGTCAAAACTTTTGAAACACTTGACTGAAATGTTTCTCACGATCTTAAAAATCTTTTGATCTGAAGGCGAATGCTTAACTGATTGAAATTAGTTTTGTAGATAAAAATATCATTGTGCCACCATATTAATTTATTTCATTACAAAACAAAAATTTTATAAAAAAAAAAAAAAAAGTTTTTGAAATCAATGAACCATAGATGGGTACTCCTTTAATACTGTTTAAAAACATCCCAGGGTGATACATCAAGAAGTTGGTTGAGAAAATGTCAAGTGTACATGTCTGCAAATTCTAGGTAAAAGGTGATGTGTCACGGCGGAGGGCGGGGCCGGGTCATGACTCGACACGCCCGGTCCCGTATCAGGCTAATCAAGCCACCGAGAGGGATAAAGGCCGATCGCAGATGGCGGTGCGGCAGAGAGAGATCCTTACGGACATGTCCTTCGTCCTGTGTGTGTTTGTCTTTTGAGTTTTTCATTAAAACTATTATTTGTATGTCAAGCCGGTTTCTCGCCTTTTCCTTGCCCGTGAGCGTGAACTGTTTAACATTGGTGCCGAAACCTGGGAAGGAGGAGGGATGCCCATTGCAGAGTCCTCGACACTGCCGTCCACCCAGGGGGGCAAGGAAGCCCTTTTGTTTCGCTGCCATCTGCCGGGTGATGGAGTGGCCCGACTGCCCGGACGCGGAGAACGTCTGTGGGGCGAGTGGGGACTGGATTCCCCAACCGCCTGGAGTGAGGGAGCCGCTGCCGGGGGCGGAGAAGATCCCTGCCGTCCCCAGAGATGTGGAAGGGTCGAGGGAAGACCACCGTCCACAAGGGGCGGAGGAATAATCCCACGCGTCGCCAGGAAAGCAGAGGGGCGTTCTGTCCGCTGGGGGTCGGAGGTTGACTCCGGTTCGCCCGGAGAGGAGCGGCTGTCGTCGGCCGGAGAGTGTGGAGGAGTGTTCGAGGACCACGTGATTGTACATCAGAGAACTGGTGAGTGGGCTTTTTCTCTCTCTGCTCTCTCTCTCGCTCTTTCGCACCATGTTGGCCTTTTCCCTCACCTTTAGTTTTTTTGTTGTTGTTTCCCCTCCTGTCTCCTCCCAGGTCGAGGAAGGTGGGGAAAACCAGCCGGCAGACGGGTCGTAAAGCACGCCCCGCCCCAGGGAAAGAGGAGGGGGGGGGGTGTATGTCATGCCGGTGGTACCCCAGCCTGAGGTAACGCTGGGAGGAGTGTGGAGTGGAGGGGGGGTGGCCGTGCTGGAATGTCGCACGTCCGGTCCCCAATCGGCCTGATGGGGCGCGCGAGGGATATAGGCGGCCGGTGACGACGGTTTGCGAGAGAGAGATCAATCACGGACATGTCCGTTGTGTGTGTGTTTGTGCTTTTGTTTTAAGTTCTTTATTAAAATATTATTTATATTGACAAGCCGGTTCTCGCCTCCTCCTTGCCCATCTTAACCCTCCGTTACAGGTGAATACAGTGAAGATGCTAACATATAACATGTTCCCCTTCTGTCACTCACTTGACGTTGTGCCGTATGAAGTGACACAAGGGGTCTTCCTTGGGAGCCTCTCGTACCTTTGAACTTGAATGGCCAATGAGAAATTGGCAGACAGAATTAGCATGTCCTGCCCCCGGACATAAGGGTATAAAGGGAAGCGGGCGTGCGCCTGTCAGTCTGATTTTTTTCTTCGGAGTCGAGCGGTTGTGCAACAGCAAGCTGAAGTTCTCCACTGTTCCACTCACGTCTGTTGGCAAGAAGCACTGCTGTTGGATCCTACGGCGCGTTTCCAGTGGCGTTCTCTCTCTCTCTCTGCACGCTGTGCAGTCCATGCCCCTAGGCGCTTGCCCGGGCTGCCGTGAGCGTGGGCTTGGACAGAAACCCTCCCTCCTCCCCACAGCCTTCACGGCTCACCTCGCCTCCGGACCCGCGACTGCTCAGCCCTGGCAGGCCTGCGCTGACGAGTTCTGAAGACACCTATCAAGGACCTATTCCTCAATCTCTAACCTGCCCCCTGCCTGGTGCGTGGAGCAAGGTAAGTGCTTTGAGACTTTTCAGGAATGAGTCTGGACGCGTGGCTTTCGCTGTCTAACCCATCGCATAGGTTGGCCAGGACCATCCGACTCGGCTACGCTATTCAGGTCAACCAGCTCTCACCTTGTTTCAGCTGTATTTGCTCCACCTCCATACGTGGCGAAAAAGCCAGCGCTTTATGGGCAGAGATTACGACTCTGCTCCTCAAGAATGCGATAGAGCCATCCCTCCAGCCGAGATGAAGAAGGGTTTCTACAGCCCTTACTTCATCGTACCCAAGAAAAGCGGTGGGTTGCGACCAATCTTGGACTTGCGAGTTCTCAACTGGGCCTTACACAAACTCCCTCATGCAGAGACAGATTCTAACCTGCTTTCGACAGCTAGATTGGGTCGCGGCAGTAGACCTGAAGGATGCGTACTTCCACGTCTCCATCTCACCCTTCCAATGGTTCGCGTTCCACAACCAGGTGTATCAGCCTGTCCCTGTCACCTCGCGTATTAACCAAGGTCACAGAGGCAGCCCTTGCCCTGCTACAAGAAGTGGGCATCCACACACTCAATTACCTCGACAACTGGCTCATTCTGGCTCACTCTCGAGAGTTACACTGCGCTCACAGGGACCAGGTGCTCAGGCACCTCAGCCATCTAGGGCTTCAGGTCAACGGGGGAAAAGAGCAAGCTCGCCCCGGTTCAGAGCATCTCTTTTCTTGGCATGGAGTTAGACTCAATGACAGCGTGTCTCACGAGCGAGCGTGCACAGTCAGTGCTCAGGTGCCTCACTCTCTTCGAGCCCAGCACAGCGGTTCCTCTAAAACAATTCCAGAGGCTCCTGGGGCATATGGCATCCTCAGCCACGGTAGTGCCACTCAGGTTGATGCATATGAGACCACTTCAGCACTGGCTTTAGACTCGAGTCCCGAGATGGCCCATACCGTGTGATAATTACCCCCTCCTGCCGTCAGACTTTCAACCCGTGGACAGACCTCTGTTTTCTGCGGACAGGAGTCTCCCTACAGCATGTGTCCAAATGTGTTGTGGTCACCACAGACGCCTCTCAACTGGGTTGGGGCGCCATGTGCAACAGGCATGCTGCCGCTGGCTCCTGGACAGGGCCCCGGCTGCATTGGCACATCAAATACCTAGAGTTGCTGGCTGTATTCCTTGCCCTGTGGAGGTTTCTCCCACTGATTTGGGGCTAGCACGTCTTACTGGCTGTGAATACTGTTGTACATGTGATTTTTTTTAATTTTTTTATTTTCAATATATTTGCAAAGATTTCAAACAAACTTCTTTCACATTGTCATTATGGTGTATTGTTTGTAGAATTTTGAGGAAAATAATGAATTTAATCAATTTTGGATTAAGGCTGTAACATAACAAAATGTGGAAAATTGAACCTCTGTGAATACTTTCTGGATGCATTGGACCACTGTAAACGGCTGTACCTTATTCTCGGTTCTTCAGTCCAAAAACCTGACTGACAGACGCACGACTGCTTCCCTTTATACCCGTATGTCCGGGGACGAGACATGCAAATTCTGTCTGCCAGTAACTGTGATTTTTTTATTTATTTTGGATTTTGTTTAGTCACAACATAATTCCCATAGTTCCATTTATTTTATTCCATAGTTTTGATGACTTTAATATACAAAATTACAATAAAGAATAAGTGTTTCAAAACTTTTGACCGGTAGTGTATGTGAAGCTATATCATTGCACATTGAAGCGAACGTTTTGTGTGTCAATAAAAGTGACATTCCTGAGTTGGAATCACTGTCTCCCACTTCCTCATTCCTGAACCTCATTACACTGGTGACAAAACCGGGATTGAGAGAGATACGTTGTCATGGATTCCTCACCATTAGTGGACGTCATCAACACCCTCGCTGGCATCCACCAGACTCAACACCAGGCCCTCCTAGAACTTCAAGCGGAACATGAGCAATGTTTCGGGGCACTCCTACAAGCCTAGGTGGAGGACCGGCAGGTGTTCAAGAGCTTGCTGCTACAGGGTACTCCAGCAGTAACACCAGCCACAGGATCCCCACCAAAAATCACCCTGGACAAGATGGGTCCCCATGATGACCATGAAGCCTTCGTAGAAAAGCCGCTGTCTTTGTCAACTTGGTGGTGCTGGAACAGTTCATCGATCATCTGCCCAAAAAGAACCACAGAGCGGGTCAGGTGACACAACCCGACATCGCTGGAGGATGTTGTCCGTCTGGCTGAGGACCACTTGACGGTGTATCCAGGAGACAGCCAAGCATTCTCTCTCTCTCTCTCTCTCTCTCTCTCTCTCTCTCTCTCTCTCTCTCTCTCTCTCTCTCTCTCTCTCTCTCTTCTCCTGCTGTCTCTTCCCCTCCCCTTCCTCACCCGGTTTGTCCAAGTGATTGATACTTGTCGATCAATCAAAATAAAATAAAATCCCTTTATTGTCACTCAACCATATACACAAGTGCAACAGTGGGTGAAAGTCTTGTGTGCAGTTCCGAGCAACATAACAGTATGAAAATTACAATAAACATCGATTTACACTTAACACAGTTTACACATCTGTTACACAACTCAATATACACCTAATAATATACAATATACAGTGTACACAAAATAACCACAGATACATCCCATTGACAGCTGCAAAATACACGCATGAAGGACAAATTGAGGCAATGCATGAGGAAACATTAACAAAGGGTAACAGGCATGCACAGTGCACACACACACACACACACACACACACACATACATTTTTCTTTTTCAGGCAAGGAGTTTGTCTAAAGACAGCATTTCTAGCACAGGTGCTCATGGACAATATCAACATTATTGACTTCATGCACAAGACAGTTTTATACATTCAAACAGAGTTCATACATTCATACAAATTCAAACATAAAGTTAATACATTACTCCAAATGGATGCTGGTCATTTAATCTTGTCAATCACTACATGTAAGTGGATGCTTACCTCATTCCAGCATCCATTCGTCTTTATACATCTTTATAACTAATCTCTTTCATATATATTGGGGAAAAATCTGAGATCTTTTTTTAATTTTACATAAAAGAAATCTTTAAGAAATTAATAATAGTTATTATGTAACAGGAAGAATATTTTTTTTAAATATATATAACATTTCTGGATTAATTCTTGTTTAGTAATCAATGTTAACTGCTTTGTACAAAAGGGAACATTTAGTTTGAGTTGAGTCCCAATTACTGACTGCAAGCCAAATACGTTTACCTGTAGCACTCTAAAGGATTGGACGAACATCCAACAAAAGAAAACAAAATGGTCTTCTGTACAAAAGCAAAAAAACTGGTCTTCCATACAAAACAAAACAAAACAGATACAATTTCTCACCTTTTATTTGCAGGTGCAGCTCATTGTACACAAAGACATTCTAGCAAATCAGTCCACTGTCGGCCATCTTTGGAACGCTCTCAAGAGGCTATTTACTGTCATGGCTGTGCAGCTCCTAACAACTTGAATGGGAAAAGACAGAAATCTCGTAATCTTGTATAGCTAGTGCGCATGTGCCTTGTTGAGTTGATTGACAGGTGATGTCTGTATCTATAAGATGATTGGCTCTTTTACCTGTAAGGCAGGACTTTCTTTCTACATTGGCCTTTAGTTGCTGTTGGGTGTTCCAATTTCTCCCATTAATGTTAACAGAAATGGCCCATCTCTGCTAAATAATTTTTGTTGTACATGTATGGAAATTACTCTTCTAGGAGGACATTAGGATACTCTTAGTTCTTTCAACCTGGCCAAACAGGTCTCCTGTAATTTGAGTGTCCCAGAGAGGCAGCCATGGCTCAAAAAAAACAGAGACAGCACAGCTTTCCACAAAGAGCCAAACAAAGATGGAAAGGGTCTCCAAAAGGCCCCTCTTGTTCAGTCTGCTCCAGAGGGACACGTCTACAGTGTCAGCTCCACAAAGCATAAACTGGGACAAAGACCTGAGATGTGACGTTTGAGGTGATGTGTCGGGGGTGAACGGAAGTACTTTGCATCATGACCTAAATATCTGCTACAGCTCTGCCTGTGCCTATAATTCACTGGGCTGGTGGAGGGGGAAGTGCTTGCCTCTGATCATAATATCCAGCCTGTAAAACAGTGGTTCTCAACTGGTTATGCTTCAGGACCCAGATTTTACATTGTATATTAAACAAAAGTGTGTAATTTATTAATATTACCATGAACCGCATATGCCCAAATATATACAAAACTGTTAACATGACAAAGGCTATATCAGACGAGACAATTTTGGTTTCTAAATTTCATCTAAATGTCTTTATTTACAGCCAGTGATTCACTGCACAAAACACATTGGTGTCAGAAGAAACCATGTGCACCCTCACTGCAAATTAACCTCTTTTTAATGACATATATTCTGTCTTCATAGTTTCTTCATGGTAGAACTTTATGGGACACACAGTCATTAAACTTCCTTTGATAAGCCTATTCATTTTGGTATCCTAACTATCCACAATTATATATGGTCATTTGTGTTTTATTATTTGCATTTGTCATTGTTTTGCGACCATATCAGAACAGACAGGGCTGTAATCCATTTGAGAACACTGCTTTTAAAAAACACAAAGCAAGAGTTTTGACTGTATTTTTTTTGCATTGGTTGTCAAAGACTGTTCACAATTTGAAGGACCACAGATTGTGTGGTAAGCCTATGCAGACTCAAACCACAGCAACTTTCACTTAGCCCTTGTTGTTGTTTTGCATCCACCTGTCTTATAACTTACTGTACTCCCACAGAGAGAAACACAGAAAAAGACTGAAAAATAAGAGACAGGGAGAGAAAGATGTGTGTTAAATTGGATTCTGGCATTGTCATCTGTTTCCTTGTATCCATTTGACTCTGGCATGATGTAATTATGTATATTATGAAATATAATTCAAGCAATCCGATAGTTTGGTTACTTTTACTTTTAAGAGCTGCATGCATTCTGTGATCAAATATCTGTGGTCCGCTATTTACAAGCAGTGTTTTTTTTTTAATGTATTTTTAATGGAGTGTCTAGACAGAGTGGTGGGCTGCTTGGTGGGACTTAGAAATAAATAACCATATAAAAGGAAGAAAATGCATTTTTATTCTGCCATGTTTATATTTTAAATAAACTAGATATCTGGGGCACATTTGATTGCACATTTGACCTTTGTGATTTTACTGACTATATGTACAATGTGAGGTCTTTCATGTATTCAAATCCTGCATATTTAAACATACATCGTTAATAAAGCAGGAAGTTGGGGTAGGTAATTGCATTGATTTATTTTTTATAAAACATACACATACATCAGAACATTTCAAAACAAATCTGAGATCATATAGTCAGCCATTATATTGCACAGCTATATGCACAGTGTGAAGTCTTTCAAGGCAAGATGAGTCTTGGACACAGCTGAAACGGAAAGTGCACCGTGGATCCACATAATGTGGCTTATGTGAAGTGAAATCTTAGTCCAGAGGATGCCTGAGCTCACTGCTGTGGCATTGAAGTTGTGCACTGCTTTGCTCAACCCCCTTGATGCAGTTGCTAAGCAACCCCTTTTATCGTCTTGTAGGACCTGTGCTGATTGCTGAGGCAGCCTTGTATCTGATTTACAGGCACTATCTAAAAAATATGGCAAAATATGGGCATTATTCACTTTGACAGTAATGGGAAAAATCTGTAGAAAAGTGTTATACTACCTAAAGAATTACAAATAGATTCAAAGGTCACCTGCAACTTAATGTTGTGGGGAAAATACATATTGGGGACAGCTACAACATTGCATACAAGACAAATCCTCAGATAGGTTGCATTGGAGGAAATCACGAGCTTATTTTATTTAATATTATTTTGCAGGTTAGCCTTGAGAGTAATAAGAAACATTCTCAAAAGTATAATTACACAAATATTTGTTTTCTCTATAGCAGTGGTTTTGTATGTCGCTTTCAAACAACTAGGTCAATACTTAATTTTTGTACATAATAATAGCTGTTGCGTTAACAGTTGAACACAACAAATCTACACTAGCATCCATTCAGGAATGGGTCGACTGTATAATAAATATAGACGTTAACCGAAAAGCTGACCTGTGCTCTCGGAACACAAAAATTGTCTAATTGTTACTGGGAAGAGTTGTCATTTGTGTATTAAATAGCTAATATAAATGTACAGTACTGTGCAAAAGTCTTAGGCAAAAAAAAGATGTTTCATAAAAGCATTTATCTGAAGATGGTTAATTATATCTTCAGCTTTATTGTGTCAATAGGAAATACAGGTGCTGGTCATATAATTAGAATATCATCAAAAAGTTGATTTATTTCAGTAATTCCATTCAAAAAGTGAAACTTGTATAATGTATACATTCATTCCATACAGACTATTTCAAGTGTTCATTCCTTTTAATTTTGATGAATATAACTGACAACTAACTGGCGACCTGTCCAGGGTGTACCCTGCCTTTCGCCCAATGTTAGCTGGGATAGGCTCCAGCCCCCCGCGACCCTGTACGCAGGATAAGCGGTTGACGATGGATGGATGGATGGATGGATAACTGACAACTAATGAAAACCCAAAATCAGTATCTCAGAAAATTAGAATATTGTGAAAAGGTTCAATATTGAAGACAGCTGGTGCCACACTCTAATCAGCTAATTAACTCAAAACACCTGCAAATGCTTTTAAATGGTCTCTCAGTCTAGTTCTGCAGGCTACACAATCATGGGGAAGACTGCTGACTTGACAGCTGTCCAAAAGACGACCATTGACATCTTGCACAAGGAGGGCAAGACACAAAAGGTCATTGCTAAAGAGGCTGGCTGTTCACAGAGCTCTGTGTCCAAGCACATTAATAGAGAGGCGAAGGGAAGAAAAAGATGTGGTAGAAAAAGTGTACAAGCAATAGGGATAACCGCACCCTGGAGAGGATTGTGAAACAAAACCCATTCAAAAATGTGGGGGAGATTCACAAAGAGTGGACTGCAGCTGGAGTCAGTGCTTCAAGAACCACCACGCACAGACGTATGCAAGACATGGGTTTCAGCTGTCGCATTCCTTGTGTCAAGCCACTCTTGAACAAGACACAGCATCAGAAGCGTCTCGCCTGGGCTAAAGACAAAAAGGACTAGACTGCTGCAGAGAAGTTATGTTCTCTGATTGAAGTAAATTTTGCATTTCCTTTGGAAATCAAGGTCCCAGAGTCTGGAGGAAGAGAGGAGAGGCACAGAATCCACGTTGCTTGAAGTCCAGTGTAAAGTTTCCACAGTCAGTGATGGGGGTGCCATTTCATCTGCTGGTGTTGGTCCACTGTGTTTTCTGAGCAGGAAGTTTTAGAGCACTTCATGCTTCCTGCTGCTGACCAATTTTATGGAGATGCAGATTTCATTTTCCAACAGGACTTGGCACCTGCACACAGTGCCAAAGCTACCAGTACCTGGTTTAAGGACCATGGTATCCCTGTTCTTAATTGGCCAGCAAACTCGCCTGACCTTAACCTTATAGAAAATCTATGGGGCATTGTGAAGAGGAAGATGAGATACACCAGACCCAACAATGCAGAAGAGCTGAAGGCCACTATCAGAGCAACCTGGGCTCTCATAACACCTGAGCAGTGCCACAGACTGATCGACTCCATGCCACGCCGCATTGCTGCAGTAATTCAGGCAAAAGAAGCCCCAACTAAGTATTGAGTGCTGTACATGCTCATACTTTTCATGTTCATACTTTTCAGTTGGCCAACATTTCTAAAAATCCTTTTTTTGTATTGGTCTTAAGTAATATTCTAATTTTTCGGAGATACTGAATTTGGGATTTTCATTAGTTGTCAGTTTTAATCATCACAATTAAATGAAATAAACATTTGAAATATATCAGTCTGTGTGTAATGAATGAATATAATATTCAAGTTTCACTTTTTGAACGGAATTACTGAAATCAACTTTTTGATGATATTCTAATTATATGACCAGCACCTGTATAAATGTTAGACTCCCAAACATTACTTTTGAAAATAGAAAAGATTAGAATAGAAGAACAGGGAGCCCTGCAACAGATGTCATGGTCCCCACAGACCCCCATCACTGAACATTGTGTCAGTCACAATAAAGAGACAGAAGCAATTGAGACAGCTGAAATAGATAGAAGAACTGTTGTGAAATCTCCAAGAAGCTTGGAATATCCTATCTGCCAACAACCAATAAAAACTGTGTCCAGGTGTATCTAAGAGAATTGGTGCTGTTTTGAAGGCAAAGGTGGCCACACAAAATACTGATGAAGCTTTATTATGTTTACTGGACTTTGTATGACATAAATTGATCATTAAAGAAAACTATTAATGGCATTTTTTTTTAAGAAATCTTCAATATGCAACATTTTCACAAGTGCCTAAAACTTTTGCAAAGTTCTGTATACAGTATTGCTTAATTGCTGTTCTGCTACACTGGGTCTCTGAGGGTTGAATTGAATGAATCAGATTGGCCAAAGCAAGGGTTTGATAGTTTAAGCTAACATTTTTACAGTTGACATTTTTTCTGTTTCATATTGTTTTGAGCCTCATAACAGTTTTACAGTTTTAATTTGGCTGAAGAGCCTATAATAGATGACAGGTTCCACTGTGACAACTTAACCAATAGGGTAGGACAACTGGCTGTTGGGTCGTGTTGTCATAAAATATCGAAAGGCTTTAATGAACTGTAGCCTAACTTTTTTCCTGGGCAAAAGCTTTTCTAGGATAGACCAATACAATAACTGAGTTGCAAAAATAAACATACAACTCCAGAAATATTGTCTGGAGTAAAACGTTTGACAACTATTTCTGGTCTTCCCTACAGCTGAGAGATGGAGCTCGTCCCTTCAGACGTGTTTCGGCTACATGGATCTGCACTTCCGTCCCGCATAATTGGGTTTAGGGGAGCAGGTGCAGGGAAACAGGGACTAAAACATCAACGCATTTAAAGCAATACATTTTATTCTACTGTAGCGTTTCATTTACACATTTACCGTGTCGGAAGATGGTAGCAAAACAAAGAATCCGGATGGCAAATGAGAAGCACAGTAAAACCACTTTTTGAAATTGCTTTCATCAAGTTTCTAATGCAGAACAAACATCTCCAGTTCTTGAGCAGGAGTTTCCATTTCATTCCTGTGTGTTATTCAAGTGGCAATCCAGCACTGAAGTTTGTTATTTCTAATGTTATAATGAGTGCTCTTGCGGCTTTTATCAATGGCGTTGAGTGATAGTGGGCGGCAGGCCCGTAGCTAATGGGGTGAAAGGTGGTAACGAAACTAGGGCCCACAACTAATTTTAAACTGTTTTATATATATATATTAAAGGAGCCCAGACCAAATATACAGTCAGAAGTCCCAGATTTTCATGCTATGGCCCTGGCGGGTGGCGATCTTCACTCGTGCATCCAGACGGGTGCTCTTTTGGCTCCACATCTTGAGCTCCATTCTAGTTACATCGCAAAGCAAATAGCAAATATACACTCAATGGCCACTTTATTAAGTACACCTGTACACCTACTTATTCATGCGATTAACTCATCAGCCAATTGTATGGGATTTTCATACACAACAGTCTCAGGAGTTACTTGGAATGGTCCCAAAAACAAAAAACATCCAGTGAGTGGCAGTTCTGTGGATGTAAACGCTATGTTGATGAGAGAGGTCAACGGAGAATGGCCAGACTGGTTCGAGCTGACAGAAAGGCTACAGTAAGATAACCACTCTGTACAATTGTAGTGAGAAGAATAGCATATCAGAATGGACAACACATTGAACCTTGTGGCGGATGGGCTACAACAGCAGAAGACTGCATTGGGTTCCACATCTGTCAGCCAAGAACAGAAAACTGAGGCTGCAGTGGGCCTACCATTTGTATACCTCAGCAGAAATCCAGATTTGTCAGACCAGGCCATGTTTTTCCAGTAATCTACTGTTCAGTTTTTTTAGGGAGTCTGTGCCCATTGCAGCCTCAGTCTCCTGTTCTAAGATGCCAGTAGTGGTACCCAGAGGGGTCTTCTGCTGCCAAATGTTCAACATTTGTATGTTCAGAAATGTTTTTCTGCAAAGCACTGTTGTAACGCGTGTTTATTTAGGTTACTGTTACCTTCCTGTCAGCTTGGACCAGTCTGTCAATTCTCCTCATTCCTCCGTCATTAACAAGCCATTTTCGCCCACAAAACTGCCATTTGTCTTTATAGAGACTGTTGTGCATGAAAATCCCAGGAGATAAGACACTAACAATGGAAGTGAATGGAGTCAATCCATAAACATTAAAATACAAACTGTTTTAAAGGTATGTACTGCCACAAGACATAAACAATATACGTGTTAATATCACTCTGGTGTAATACAATTTCATGGGGTTTACCGGTGTTGTGTTGTCATGTAACAAAGTTGTAATATTGGCTGTAACTACACAGAGAAGTTTAGTAAACAATTTTATCAAACTAAAAATGTCTATTGCTTACATTATGTGGCCATACTTTTGAAACCATGTGTAGTTTGAGGTTTACAGATTGGACCATTCACTTCCATTGTAAGTGTCTCACTGCAACCCAGATTTGAGCTTTTATATAATAAACGAAGGATGAATTGAAAATATATTTTGTGGTAATCAATATTATGCCACAAATGCTGAGCTTAACTTGTATTGAACCTTGAATATTCCTTTTAGAAGTTATTTCTACCTGATATTACACTTTAAATAGTTTTGTAGGTGTCACCTAGTGTATTCAGATTGATTCAGTAATGTTTAAAAAAATATTTTTACATGAATAAAACCAGCTCATTTAGATGTTACCACATGTAGAACACACTCAAAACATTGTGGACTTTAGGAGTAACACCCCAACATTGACCCTTCTCACCATTCTAAACAGCAATGTGGCAGCAATGGAGTCATTCAGGTTACTGGTCACTACCATCTCACAGGACCTGAAGTGGGAGACCCACATTGACCAGCAGAGGTTGTAATTCCTTTGCCAGTTGAGGAAGTTCAACCTGCCACAGGTGCTGCTAATCCAGTTCTACTCAGCAGTTGAGTCTGTCCTCTGCACTTCAATAACTGTCTGGTTTGGTTCAGATACGAAATCGGACTTCAGAAGACTACAAACAACAGTTTGGACTGCTGAGCGGATTTATTGGTTGCTCCCTGCCCTCCCTTCAAGAACTATACACTTCCAGAATGAGGAAAAGGGCTGGAAAAATCACTCTGGACCCCATTCACCCAGCCCACTACCTTTTTGAACTGAAGAATAATGAAGGGGTGCTTTGCTGCGGGAGGGACTGGTGCACTTCACAAAATAAATGGCATCATGAGAAAAGAATACAAGTTATACACTTTATACAATTTAAAGGCAATGCTACAAAGTGTATGTAAACTTCTGACCCACTGGGGTTGTAATGAAATAAATAATTATCTCTACTATTATTCTGACATTTCACATTCTTAAAATAAATTATTGATCCTAATTGACCTAAGACAGGGAATGTTTTCTACGATTAAATGTCAAGAATTGTGGAAAACAGAGTTTAAATGTATTTGGTGTGTTTAAACTTCTGGCATCAACTGTATTGTATTTATATTTATCCAACATACCCTGCCTCTTCTGCCATAAATTCCCTTGCATCCATATATAAGAGATTTGTATTTGAACATATATGATATAAATATATATATATAAAAAAATTGTCTTGTGTATATATATACTTAGATTTTCTATTCACTTTAATTATTATTATTATTATCTCTGTCTTGTTGTTGTATTGTTTGTGCACTGGAAGCTTCTGTCACCAAAACAAATTCCTTGTATGTGTAAGCATACTTGGAATTAAAGCTCATTCTGATTCTTCTGATGAAGCACATTTTTCAGTTGACCATTTTTTTCCATGTTGCCAAATATTTTAAAGCTGAGAACAACTAGAAAAAAACATGCATAGTCCCTATAGACATTTCCATTACCTTTCAATTACTTTTAAAGATTTTGAATAACTTCCATGACTTTTCCAGGTTTGCAAATCATAAATGTAAAATTCCATGATATTGTGAATGGGATGTAAAACATTAGATGTTTAGGTGAAGTTGTTTAATTATCTTTTTGTTACTGTGACAATATAATGAAGCCACAAATGTATCTGCAGATGTTGCACTTTATTTTGGTTTGAAGTTTGATTTGCTCCGATTCAGTGACCACAAGAACAGAAATATCCTGTAGGCCCATGGCTCTTGGCACTCTTTGTATTTGTTGTTTGTGGATCAGGTAATATTAGAATTTGAATTTATTTGAAATATAAGAGATTTTAAAAGCAATAATAAATGGTAGACTGAATCTGGAATTTAAAAGTTGATATTCTTTCTTCTTTTCAACCATTTTTCAGATCATTCAAAGTATTCAAATGGGAATGTGAGTCCCAGTATTCTTCACATACTCTATTCTGCATCTGAATGACATTCTTTGGTGATTGGATACAAACCAACAGAAGGCCAGATAGTCAAAATCCTTCTTGTGGGTCAGAAGGTTATATGCAGAGCTAGAAAAAGTGTACAACAGTACATGACATCACACGTGTTTACGGAGTCCCTGGAAAAAGAGAACAAGTCCTTTTCTACAGAGCCATTGTTGTTGTTGACTCTCCACTTTTAGCAATTGTGCCATATTTATTTGTGATCACTGATTGCGTGCCATCATCTACATATTTCTCTATTTAACAGTGTTTGCATGACCTTTTTCAAATAAACGTCAAACGCATTTGGATATCGCTGCATCTATGTTCTGCTTTTTCAAAACTACTTCAAACCCCAGAACTTTCTTTTGTGTTTACTGTGCTAGATATTTGTTCATTTTCAAACATGGATGCTCACGAATGTGTTATATAATAGTTACAAGCATGCAGTGAAGGATTTAAAAAAACTTACAGCAATTTAGCAGACAGCATTAACTGTATGGACATTCCCCTTGGAGCTGGCTGATGACGACAGTCAGGGATCTTTTTAAAGATTATGGATCATCTGGATTATAAATCTTGATACGTATTCTTTGAACATCCACTACCCTAACAATGGTGCTGTATTGATGGAGAAAATTCTTGATCTAGCTTTTACTGGCTAGCTTTGTAGTACAAGAGACTGCAGAGAGTGTGGTCATTTTAAATCCAATTATTGCAGTTTAGATTTGCCAGTGTAACAATTAAAATAGGGCCTTCATTTGAGATAACTAAGTGGACACAACACGACTCAAGCTCGTCTCCATGATGTTTTGAGTCGGCGACTGGTCTTCGGCGAAAATCTTGGATCTCACGACAAAAGCTCTTGTTGTGTGCGCACTACTGCGATGAATCTAATCCCAGATGCTGCAACAGTTTTCAAAATGGCCTGATACGGTCCCGACAAGTGAAAGACAGACAATAAACCAAAGCCATTGAAATAGAGAGAGCGCAAGTGGAGGAAAAGGTATTAGGAAGCAGAAGTCAAAAAATTATTAGATTTGAATTAAATGAAAGTTCACCCACATCTGCCTACCCTCTGTCTTTAATATTTGAATCTGTTTTTCTTAAACGTTTCCTTTTGCAAATAGCAAAATGAGCACGAGCCGTTTTTTCATGTTTGTTGAAAGAGAGCAAGATTTGGGTAGACAAAAAATAATTAGAAAAAAAAAATCATACACATCTACTCAATGTCTTTACTATTCCCAGACACCCAAAGTCCAAAGTTGTCAAAAAAAAAAAAAAAAAACTATAACTGATGTCTCGCTTGTACATTTGTGTTTGGATAATCCAAAGGTGTACACATGGACTCAGTCAGGGACGAATGGTTGTTTAGTTGATACACTACAGTCCTAAAAAAAAAAACAGACTGTGAGTTGCAGAGTGTAGACTGCAAGTCATGTAGTGTACACATGGCTTAAGGCCACATCCACACTAGTATGTTTTAGTTTGAAAACACATAATTTTCTCTATGCACGTCTTCTTTCCACACTGAGACAGTGTTTTTGATATCGAAAACTGAGCTTTTCAAAAACGCTCTCCCAAGTGGATAAATGTGTCTTTGCATTGCAGTATAGACAGCGGAAATGAAGACATCTGAAAATGATGATGTATTTGCAGTCATGCGATCCATTTAACCAAAAACAATCAAGATGGTGGCCCATGTTGTAGCACCGTTGTTGTGCCAGTTATTCACTTTGATAGCGTAAGAGAAATGCTACATTGTACAACCTTCACATTGCATACCTTCAAAGGCATTGGGAAGTTTACTCAGAATTGTTGTTGACAGAACACAAGGACAATTGTGTTTCAGACCATACATGGAATGGTGATTTTGCATGTGCAGTGAGGAGGTTTAAGAGTTTTCATACGTTTCAGTGCGGACGAGCAACTTTTCGAAAACGCTTGAAATGGCAGTTTGGAGAGTGTTTAAAAAAATGGAACATAGTTTTCAATTGTATCTGTAAGACAATTGTCAAGTTCACTGACTTCAATAGGGAGTGATGTAAGGGGTTATTTCAAATATGACCCATTTTAGACAGCATCAATTTTTTGAAAAAGTAAAAAAACAAAAAAACAAAACAAAGCCGGTTCAGTTTTGCCATGAATATCGCAAGCCATCTTGTACGTGTAGGATATGAATTGTAGATATAAAAAATTAAATTTTCACTAGTTAAAATACAGGAATGGAATTGCTAATAGTGATAAAGCCCATTTTCTTATATCAGTAACTTTAAAAATGCACTAATAAAAATGGTAATTCTTGATTTTAAAAAGTGTAAGTTTCAGTGTGGACGAGAAACTTTTGGAAAATGCTTGAAAACGGCATGTGGGCGGAGAGTAGTCAAAAACGCTGTTTAAAATGTATCTGGATTAATGTGGATGTAGCCTAAGACAGCTGTTAATTTCACTGACTTCAATAGCTGTGATGCCTTTTGAGTACTGTAAAGGATTATTTAAAATATGACCCATTTTATAAAGCATCAATAGAACATGTTGTGAAATGTGACAGAAAGTGCCAAATTCAGTGGAGCTGGTTCAGTTTTGCCATGATTAGCGCAAGCTCATGTGCAGTATATGAATTAAAGATATCGAAAATTATATTTTCACAAGTTAAATAGTTATTGATATACAAGAATTAAATATTTTTACATATGCACTAGTAAAAAATTTAATTATTGATTTTAAAATAAATTACATCATTGCAGTAAAACACATTCCTGATATGGGAATGGAATGGACATTTGCAATAGTAACAATGTAATTATTGATATAAAAAAAAATTTTTTTTTTACTAATAAGCAATGCATCGCTGATATGTGAAGTTTGAATTACAACTAGACTGAAATACTAGGTATCTGCAACATATCTGCGTTTTGAATAGGAGTAAATTACAGATCATTGTGAAATTATAACCAAACATCCAACCAAAGATACAAAAGTTAAACACATGCTTGGCACCTAATCCTAATTAACACTTTAGCAATCTATATCAATTCAAAGCCAGGTCAAATTAAGACAGTCATCATGTCATGTAAGTGAAAGCTCCACAACCATGTTCACAAACATGACTTTATTGAGAGTTGTGAAGTGCAACTGGCAAGTGCAATTACAATAATTTACAACTTATATCCTGGTTTGACAACATGCACAGAACAGAGGCATACAACTTGTACACAATGCAAAATCCATGTCAGCTATTGCATATGATAGTCGAGAAATTGTAAAGTTAAAGTTAAAGAATTGATCCAGAATACCTCACTGTCAAAACTGAAAATGATCACATGGGTGTAATACTTCAAATCATTTCAAGAGAACAAAGTAGTGTACAGTAGGTGTTAGATGAGTAGTTTCCATTTATCAGATAAACAGAGCAAGACTGAATCTGTTTTAATGGCATTTTTAAAAAGATGTCTCTGGGCAAGCCAACAATTACCTCTTCTACCCTTTAAATCTGTACAACCTATATAGTGTCTCTGTAACCTCTTCGCATAATATCGCTATTTTACAAAATACTTACACTAATCATACAATAATATACATCAGCCTGCCCACCTCGATATCCAGCTCACTTCTCATCCGTCTTTCTTGTACAGATAAAGAGCCTTGAATAAATGAGGATTTTAAGAATCATACCTCCTTTTTCTTCATTCAAAAAAGTATCATGATTACACCAATGCAGCTATTAAGTCATCATTGCATTTACCATCCTATGCCAGATGGGGCACAGAGAGGCCAACGTTTCATCACATTCGTGACTGTAAAAGTGCTTGCTTTATTATAAGAAGCTCACAGTCTAAAAAAGACTGAAGTCTACATAAAGGAGACATGGAAAACACCAACATTACTTTCGACACAGGCACAGTGATTCTTTACGTTGTGTCCTCTCGGATTACTCTCTTCTACCTGACAAATTGCAGTCTAAGGATTTTTGGCAAAGTCCAATATCGGTCAACAGCCAACTGGATTGTCATTGGTGTGTCAAGTTTTGAAAGGTGTGCAAATTTTGTCAGTCTACATGTGAGTGAGTCATATGTCAGTTTCCTTGAACATTCATTCTGTGCTATGCAGACGGTCCAGAGTTTTGTGCTGCCAGTTGGGCTGACGGTGCAGGCGGCTGCACCCCTTGTGTGGACGAAGGCGGCGAGCCGCTTTGAACTTGTGCCTGGAACTGTGCAAGTTGCTCCGGACTGGCCAGGTTCTTCAGCAGATTATTTTCCTGTTCAAGCTGAGAATTTCTCTCAATCAGTTCTTTAATCTGTTCTTTCAAAACCTCCACTTCCTCCCGAACAGCATACATCAAGTGACTCTTCACCAGATCCTGAGAATGGACAACAAACAGTTATTTCTAGGTCTTTTTTTTACCACATTTATCATGTTGTTGAGTAGTCAAACAGATCAACTGAGCAATGACTGATGCCACAGGTAGGAGGCGTGTGTAATAAGGCATATAAAAGCATCTCTTCCCACAGTCCCTCCCTCGCTTTATGCCACACTGCTCGGCGTCACCAAACGCACAAAATGGCCGTCCCACACGGCGTCCAACCAATCAGAAGCGGAGATATTTTTAACTGCTGTAAAAGCTTTAGGGTTTGCCTAGCAACAGTAACAAGGCGCACAAATCGCGTCAGCAAACAAACACTAAATGCTTTACACATTTCACTCGTTTATCTCCCAAACTAAACTATGAATATCCAGAAATGTCTTGCAACGTAAAATAAATCAAAACGAAACGAACAAAACAAGCAAATATCGACGCTATCATAGAGCAACAATACATTTTAGTTATGATTACATAAATGGTTACATTCATTCCAGTGATATTGATAAAGCTCTACACTCCGTAAGCAAATTATCTCCATCACTTTTGACATATGTAATTTTATTTATGGTAAGAAAAAAACAAGACGACTTACCATGGCTTGTTCAATTTTGTTGTCTATAGCCACAACACTGGCACCCGATGAGCTGTGGGGGGAAAAGTCAATCGTTACTTGACTGCTTAAATACATAAAGCAATTTCAATAACAAAGAAATCATTCTAAATCCATAAATGGTCGAAAACCATCGGTTAAAAGGCAAATATACAACATTGCACCACTCGGTTATCTATACGCTGTCGTATTATGTGGCATTAATAAACATGACACAATGAGAAAGGCAGACCTAGATAAAGATGTAATAGGAAATATGACTTGTACAGCATCATATTTTATGGGACCGATTGAAAGAGTGAAATGAAAACGTTAAACCAGCAATGTAGACGCGATATTTACTAAACAAAAACAGCTTAAGGTTTTTGTTTTTTTTCTTCTTCTCTGTGATATTCTCAGAACAGACTGCATGCAGGACACAAGTTACCCTTGTAATTAAATGCCAACATGATAATTCTGACACTTTTTACCTATTGTCGAGCTTGACGGAAGAAGTCTCGGTCCCCAACAACGATGAGAGAAAGGATATAGAAAAATGTCTAAGCTGACAAACACCCAGATCCATCGCCACGGAATAGCATGGAGAATTCATGCTATTTCATCCATATGAATTTGACCACGGACGCGAACGTGTGTCCTTCCTACAGCCTTTCTTTTGAATATTACATCCTTTGAGTACGTTGGCTGAAATATTATGCGGCGAGCGCTTGAATCCCCAGCAGAAAAGCTCACTTTTTCAAGAGACCGTACATCCAGTGCCGCAGCACAAAGAAACTCCAAGGTCAGCTCATCTCTGCGCTGGTGAATATCTGCAGCCAGTGGTATTTGCATAATTTATTTCACACAGCACTGCGCTGCACGCCATTGGCTGAGAGCGAGGAGCATTTGACTAATCTGTGCAGTGACGCCGCTGTTTGTCGCTCTTCCGACTCGGTCTCCATAAACACAGCTTTCCTTATAAGATTGTCGGGTTGGAGCAAACCGGTGTTGTTTCCATCAAAAATATACAATCGCTCTAAACTGCCCAATTCTAATACCCAGCATCTAAACTTTACCTCGCAATCAATTCTTCAAAAAGTTTTTATTGCTTGGGCGGCTTTCTGCATGTTTTTATTTTGTAAAACAATGTTGGGCAAAACGTTATTCAGGCGGGTTTGTTGCATTAAATACACGGACGAAAACAGACGAGAATGGGAACCTTTCCAACGACATGTCCCCACTTAGAGGCAATGGGTGGAACTGCAGTGAGAGGTTTTCAACATTTACAGATCCCATCCAGACCCAGGGAATATATATATATATATATATATATATATATATATATATATATATATATATATATATATATATATATATATATATATATATATATATATATATATATATATATATATATATATATACATACACACATACATACATACACACACGTATATATACATATATACACACATATACGTATATACATACACGTATATACATGCATACACGTATACACATATATGTATACGTATATACATATACACATCCCATCACTGAACATTTTGTCAGTCTGAGATTACATTAAGAGACAGAAGCAATTGAGACAACTGAAATAGATTAAAGAACTGTTGCAAATTCTTCAAGAAGCTTGAAACATCCTATTTGCCAACAATCAAGAAAAACTGTGACCAGGTGTACCTAGGAGAATTGGTGCTGTTTTAAAGGCAAAGGTGATCACACCGAATATTGATTTAGCTTTTTTATGTTTACTGGACTTTGTATGATATTAAGTGATAAATGAAAACTATTTATGGCATTAATTTTGAAGATATCCCCACTATGCAACATTTTTCACAAGTGCCTAAAACTTTACTTTTGCAAAGCACTGTGTGTGTGTGTATTTATATATAAGATTTCCCCTGTAACACTTTCATAAATAACTTAGTGACATTCCAAGTATAATAACCAGGCCCAAAAGCATGGCAGCATCTCTAACACGCGTTTAGAAAACACTCCGTTCCATATGATTAAGGCGAAGCTAAATAATCTCATGTGAGCTTTAATTAACAGGTTCAACTGCACATCAGCGTGCTTCATATTATTTGAGCATGCACACACGCATGACTTGCATTGCTCCAAAACTGTAGCACAAAGATTCAGCTGTCAGAGAACAGGACATATCTTAACTTAACAAAATGCATGACGTTCATCGCAAATAAGTTTTTAAAATAATTTATCCAGAATGACATACAAAAAGAGAATTATATCATACACAAAGAGCAGCATGACGCACCTCATAAATGTATCATTATTTTTGAAGGATGACCAGAAGTTATACGTCATAGGACAGTAAAAAACATCCATCAATGCAAACCATCAATCTTTCAATTACAAAAAATCTGGCCAAACTGTTCTAGGAAAATAATCACACACTAACTTAAACCTAATAAGATGATGTTTTATATTCAGATGTTGTACTGTGTTCTCCAACATCTGTATATCTAGCTCTCTTACATGCATAGGCATATTTCTCGAAGTTGCTTTGTAATACGCAAAAAATACTGCATTAAACAGGTCATGAATGCAAAATAAATCCTAACAAGGTGATCAATATTATTATGTATTGATGTGAAGTAGGCTCATTATAGGTTGCGCTATATTCGCAAAACTTCATGCTAATAGCCTTGCAGAATAAACATTGCGCTGTTACCATCTGAGGAAAAACAGCTGGTAAACTGAATTTTATAAAAATAATGAGATGCTATGAGATGATAATGGTAGCAATAATTCATCAAATGATGTTGAAGAGCATTATAACCTTGCATATTGTCATATGTGCAGTGTTGTCAAGTGCAATTTCTGCATATTAAATAGATGATTCAGGCATCTGGATCACAGTAGTGGATAGGGTAAAAGCATAGATTTTCTGATGCATCGCAATCTTCATATGAACGATCTTGCTATTGGTTCCTAAATCAAACAATCGATATTTTTCAACACTATATGATAACTCTCTAAAACGCAAGTAAATCACTTGCAAATGAGACAAGGAATTTGCACTAAGCAAATAAACATTTCTGTGATTAGCCACTGGCTGGTAAATGTTCAGATTTCACTCATCAGTAATTGAGAAGTATATTGGCAAAGAAGTTTAGAATCCTTTGCCAATATACACTCCAGGTTGAGTGTAAAAGTTTGGTTTCATTCGTTCCGTGTAATGGGTGTCCAAAGACGAGATCCACGCAATCAATTTTTTTTTTTTCACTGAATAATGTCTCTTTTAATACCCTTCTGTTGTTCTACAGTCAGTTGTTGATCTAAAACAAAGCACTTTTAAAAAGCTCAAATTATGAAATACTAATAAAATATAATTTGTAAAATGTTCTTTTTTTTTTTTTTTTTACATTTTGTAATGTACCTAGTTAGAAGTTCCTTTGTAGGGCTGGAGGATAGGACGATATAATTGGATATCTGACAAATACTGGGATGGTATGAGAGTACCAATAAATTTGAATTTTTAGGTGAACTTATTTTAATTTTCAACAATTTGCTTACTGTTAATAATATGATTGGTGAATTACATTTAGAATTTTAGATTCGATTTTTTTATGGTTTCCTCTTATTGGTCCTGCATTGCAAATTTATTCAATTGTTTTCTATAAATATAGTAGTTACAACCGATTCTCTAGACTCATGAATTATAACATGAATTATAGCACACACTATTGCTTAACAACTAGATAAAAACAGCACATACATTAAAAATGTCATAATTAAGGAAATACAGCCTATCGAGATTGACTTTTTTTAAAACGTATTCAAAACACATATCTTTGTGACACCAACATGTATTCATCATCCTCTCCATAAAAAAAAAGTTTTATTTCGAAGGAAATGGAATTAAACTGCTATTCAAGGACGTCTTATCGTTAGATAAAGGAGCTTTTTTCCCCCCAAAATGGAAACAAGCATATTTACCTTCTCTAAGTTTTAAGCATTGTGGAATGGAGTAAATATGTGACCAGCTGAAAACCCATTCCGGGGGACTGCTTGTCGCAGACACACACAAGTTCTGTGCTGCAAGAGACATGAGGAGAAAGCGAAGAACCGATTGGTGCAGGTTTTAATGACATTTTTGTGTTTTTTTATTATTATTTTTAATCCTATTTATTTGTATTACTTAGGCCTATTGCTTGAGTCATATAATAATACGAAACGGGCTCCGCAGTGGGGGCAGGAGGGTTGATGGTGTGATTTGGCTATTTTTTTTATAAAAATATTGTGAAAATATTTCTTACATATCGCCCAACCGTAGTCCCCTGTAAAACTACCAGCATCAGCTTTCTTTCATATGTAGGCAATTTTGGACATCATTACTGAAATATGCCCATATTAAATCGACATCGAATTGGGAAATCTGTATCAATAACCAGCCGTAGTAGTGGAGTGATGCCGTACAGTCCCTGATAAACAGTTTGCTGATCCGTGTAAATTAATCAGGCGCTAAACTAGTGCAAATGGCGCATGCAAATAAACTGCACTTTGTGGATTTAGAGCAATTCATTCTTGGTGAATTCTCCCTTCTTTTAAAAATAAAGCAATGTTGCCCCACAGTATTCTACAGTAAATGAGCCCAAGGAGGAATAATACTTAAGCCTAATAATTTGCATTAATAGAACCAATATGAAATAAACACAACAATACCTACATACATTTTTACAAATACATTTTTAAATATGAAAAATGCCACTTGAGAAATTTTTTTGAGTGGAGACCAAGTATTGAATCAAAGTTATTTATCAAATCTTTACAACACACAATTTGAACATACGGAAGTAAACTGAACTGCTGAAATGTTCAAATCAAGTCTCTGCTTGCGTCCAGTATGTATAGATCACTTATCCTAATTAAGTGCAGCAGAACACCAAATGAAGCACAAACCTAAGCAGCTCAGAACACCATTAGCTGTTCCAGGCTCTTTGACTGGAAGTGGATTTAAGCAATTAAGAGTCCAAATATACCTCTGCTGTCCATGACCTGACCTCACTACTATCATTCAGAGCTCTCAACTGAAACCAACCTTTCATTGACTTCTTTATGCGCTAATCACAGTTTGCCATCTTACTCGAGACCACTACAATTACGAAACCAAGACCATAAGCTCCGAGCCATGACAATCACTAACTCCAGCTGACTAAATGAAGCTATAATTTGACAAAATCTGAACATCTGATTTAACCTGGATCAGGTTTTCTGGACTGTATACTCACAATGAGCATGCAGAACAAGTTCACATTCAAAGCTTAATAAAGAAGGTTCTGTACGTAAATCTGGTGCAAATTTCTAAAAAAACCGAAATATTCTACTACCATTTACACTTGGAGATCACTTCTACCAAATACAAAAAAAAAACAAAAAAAAAAACAGTTTTGGCATGCATACCAGTCTGAAAACACATCATTGCACCAAATTATAGACTACTTTTTGAATTTGGATATTTGAAGTTTCAACTTGAAATACTGCTTTCTGAAAACCTAAATATACTTGGATTCCCGCTCCATCTTCTCCTAATGAACACTGAAAAAGTCTGAACATAATTTTCTCATTAAAACAAGCAGATTAATCTGACACATATATGATGCTCAGAGGATCAAAGCTCTTCTGAGACAACAAAGCCAACAAGGCCTTTCATTCATCATGTGACAATGTACTTGCATACATTTTCCATCTTTTTATCTTTTAATCAAGATTCTGAAAGCATCTAAACAAAAATGCTGTAGAAACCAAAAACATACTCTCTTTTCAGTTATATTACCTTTTCAAATGCTGTTCTAACTCCCAGAACAATAGCTTCATGGCCATTTAGTCTTGGCCTCGGAGGACTGTTTCTCACATTGATGTGTCAATCAGCAGTCCCCCAAATACAGAACTTCTTCCTCTATTCCCAACAAGGCTCAGACGCACACATGTGCACATGCACAAACAGGCATGGCAAATATTCCCCTTTCTTTTTCTTCTTCAGCAGTAGTAAAGTTAGAAAAAAAACAAAGGCCAGTGGCTTTGTAGTCCAATCTTCACCTTTCTCCACTGTTATGGTCTTTGTGTATCTTACAGGGAGATTCGCGAACGACTGTGTAAAAACAAGAGTAGGGCAAGCTGTGATGTCACGTCATTGACAAGATCACGTGACAGTTACATAAACCAGCAACGGAGATTGAAATATTCCCAGTTCTCTCTCACACAGCCATGTGCAGGGCTGTCAGCTCTTAACAGCTATCCAAACTATCCTGTCCCAATGTCGTCTTTTTTTTTTTTTCCCCCTCCTCTTTTTCCCGGCACAGAAGCGTGCATTTATTCCCTGTGTAGAGAACGGGCCCCTGCACTTGAGCCAGGACTTATCTTGTCACTTCTCATCAGTATTGTAGCCCGATGCAGGCTTATAGCATCCACGGCTGGTGAAGCACATACACGTCTCCCTAGGCTTAAGCTGCTTGCAATGAAAAAACAATATGTATCCCAACAATGGAAGGATTGTACCTGTTCAAATAACACTCAGTGATGGCTTTGAATGGCAGTGTGAGGCTTCTGTGCTTACATGTCTTTCTGTGGCCTACAAACAGCTCATCAGCAGGAATACACAGCCACTGAACTTCAACTTGATGGCCACTACACAGACTGTAGCTTTCCACTGACTCAGAGACCTTGAGCAATGGCTTCATAATACTTCAGGATCTTTAAGAAAGCTCTGTGAGCTCAAAGCTCAAAAGGAAGTCATCTTCTAGTCTACTATATTAGTTTTAAATCCCTGCATTTTCATTGACAAAGGCCTGTCATGTCACGAGTCATGTTATTACATAATGGCAATTACTAGACTTAATCAACTGCTTTTATTTAATCACATACTGTTATCCAAGAGTCTCTCTTTCATTAGCATTATGGAAACGCTACAAGCATTATCTCAGGCCACATCCAAACGAACATGTTTTCGTTTGAAAACACATTGATTTTGCCGTTTGCTCCTCTCATCAACACTGGAACGGTGTTTTTTTCTCCAATGAAAATGGAGTGTTTCGCAAACACTCTCCATTACCGCATATTTAGAAAAAATAAGAAACACTAAGAAACTCAAAATGGATTAGGGTGGACGTGGTCTCAATGTTCTAAATGCAGTTCGCCATCAACACATAAAAAACCATTACTATTACTTTCCATTACAGCATACTTTGGAAACTGAAAGCAAAGTTTTCCAACAAAAACGGATTGGTGTGGATGTGGCCAATGTCAGAAATATGAAGGGATGTCCTGATACCGACACTGTTATCAGAATCGAGTCCGATACTGCACTCATGTAATTGTTTTTGTGTTCGTAAAAATGCTCAGATGCTAAAAAAGCAATTCCATCTGACGTACAAATGTCACTCCTTAAACGTTCAATTTAAAATCATGTTATGTCAGTGTGATTATTAAACCACAAAGGCTGTGATTTAATGATAAAAATATGTAGTTTGCATGTGCTGCGCACTTCAAAAATGAGTGCTTGTAAATGTGTGGAGCCGGCATTGTGCTGACAAAAAAAAATATAGTGCTCATACCTCTTAAAGAGATCCTTGGCTCATTGACAGAAAACACCATCATGAGCATTGCATGCACTGTTTATAGTATATGACAGCAAGCAGTCATAATTTACTAATTGTAATTTACTTTTTAGCAAATTTGTAATAAATGCTAACTACACTTATATATATATATATATACACAAAATTAAGAATGGAGGGTTTAACCTGACCACTGTAAAATGGTGTGTGAAAGAAATGATGGCAGAACTACAGTATATAATTACATATTTATATTCTTACATCAAATACAGTATAATAACATATTAATCTATATGAATAAAATACACTGCCTGGTAAAAAAAAAAAGAAAAAATATTTCGTATTTCTAAAATTTCGTTGGACCGCCTTTAGCTTTATTTATGCCACACATTCGTCGTGGCATTGTTTTTACATACAACCTTATGTCAAAACATTTCCATCCAGAGTTGCATACATTTTTGCCCGAGATCTTGTATTGATGATGGGAAAGTCGAGCCACTCTGCCGCATAACATTGCTGAAGCAACCCCAGATCATAACACTACCTCCAGAGACTTGTACAGTGGGCACTATGCATGGTGGGTGCATCGCTTCATGCCCTTCCCTTCTTATCCTGACACACCCAATCGCATTGTACATGTGGAAATGCTCTCTCTCTATTAAAAGTAGCTGTGAGTTCTACTGTTGATATGACCAAGCGTTTTTGTGATCTCTGATCACGATCATTCAATTTTTTTTTTTCGGACCACATTTCTTCCATGAAGCTGACGGTTCACCAATATCCTTCCAGGTTTTAATAATGTATTGGGCAGTTTTTAACCCAATTCCAGTGATTTCAGCAATCTCCTTAATTGTTTTCTTTGCTTGATGTAGGCAAATAATTGTCCCCTTCTGAAACACAGAAACATCTTTTCCACGACCATGGTTGATTAAGAAATGAGAAGCTACACACTGCATCATTTAGGGTTAAAAGAATTGCTGCCAGCTGAAACATTTTAAATCACTGCAATAATGCTCCAATCATAGGCTCTTAAGTATCTGCTTATTTAAATCCAAACGGCAACTTTTTTTTGTATATGTGTATTATTCATGCCATTCTTACGAGTGTAATATTTGTTTAAAAATTCCTACAAGGAAATTTACATTATATGTTTCCAAGCTGAATGTGAATAAATGACTTCTTAGTCTATGTATTTGTATGACAATTAAACGCAGCCAAAAATGTCATTATCCTGGCATCCCCAACCTGAAATTTGGGTAGCCACAATATTTACATGTAAAATAGATTAACAGGATTTGAATGGCTGCAGAGACTCGAGAGTTATGTAAAGAGAGCAGCTGAATTGGACACTGTTTAAACAGCTGTGTAGGAGATTCTGCTACAGATGCATACAGAAGCCCGGCAGTCAGAACCTTTGAGACGCAGTAGTCTGCCATGCCACCAAATTTATAAAAAGGTTGCACCAGGGCTCTTCAACTACTTTCTTGCAGGGGCCAGATTATCCAGATGAAAACTTGTCGGGGACCAAAATTTTGTCCATATTGATCTTAAATAGCGCTTTCATCGCAAGTAACATGCTACATAAAAAACTCCCTTAATACTGTGCATTTATTTATATTCAAATACTCACAGGGAATACTATATTAATGTATATTGAGTTTCATGTCCCAAGTCGGTCCATAAATTCCTTCATAAGAACTGGCTCTTAACTAACAAATACTTTATTAACTTTACTTTGGGGGGGAAAAACAACAAAAATAATTTTAACATTTTAGGGCTATTGTTTACAAATAGGAATATTAAGATCTGCTGAAGCCCTCTCACAATATCAACCCACATTTGAAAACTATGTCCATAAAGAAATGTCATGTTTACTTAATACATTTAATTGTATCTTTTAAAAAAAAAAAAAAGATGATAAAATACATATTCTTCCATTTTCTCTATAACGTATCATCCTATTCAGTGAGGGAAAAAATTTGTCCTGCAGATAATCATAGGGAAAAGAATAACAAACGGAGTTGATGCTGTTCGTGATTGAAATGGCTGACTCACAGCTGTATGTAAAACCAAATATAATCTGGATATTTGCAGGTTCTGCTCCACATTATCACTTTTCACAAGACCTTGAACAGATGAGGCAGGCCTGTTTAACAACTCAAGAATAGTGTATAAATGCAAACTTTTCATTTCTTTGAACATTCAGTTTTCATCATCAAATTATCTTTTGTTAACTGTGCTGACAACATTTATGTACCTTCAGTGATAATTTCAACATCTGTAGATTTGTCCACAATCCACACAACAACGCAATTTATAAAAATTCATTTGACTGAAAAAGATGCAATTGAATGAACCTGTGGTATAGATTGCAGATCATTGGGATCACATTGTGGGATTTCGACACAGACAAATGAGGGCCACGTTGTCACTGCGTGAGAGAAAGTGTCATTTTGCCAATTGGGCTGACAGCAGCAGGTTGCACAACAGAGCTCCATCCTGTATTCTCCAGTTCAAACTCTGACAGTACAGCACACACAGAATAGACTGGACAACCTCAGCAAGTTTCACTCCATGAGCAAGAGAAGAAGCATGCGAGAATAGCTGCATATTTATTGCTTACTATGACTGCACATTTATTGGTTAGTATAATATGGCAATGCATTTCGTAAAGGGTACTGAAGGGATGTTATGTATTTTAAAATTCCATGATTCACCACAAAGGAAATTATATATGTTTAGCAGAGAATTTAGGCATGTAGAATTTCCCTAAAAATTGAAAATTACTTTCCCTCTCCCAACCCTAATTTCCAGTCAAAGCTTTACTATAAGTAAAAGACAGGATAAAAAAGGGGATATGAACATTTTTTTTTACTTCTGTTTTTGTATCTTGCATGGGGCAATATACTTCTGGATTCCCACAGGTTTGGGTGCTCAGCCGTTTTAATTTCTGTAGCGTAGCGTTGGCCTCTATTATTTAGGGAACTAGAATGGTCACAGACTTCCTCAAACATTTGTGGTTATGTAACTGTGCTATTAGTGTGCACACAGATGAAACAGGTATAAGTAATGTGGAGTGAAACCTGGAATTAGCAGGATTAGTCATTTAATTAGTTTCCACTACAGAAAGCATGAAGGCCCACGGCTAGAATAGCAGAAGCCTTCTTGCCTTGCCGCTGTTATATGCACCAAATCTGCACCCGTCCACCCTCTCCCTTTGTCTGTAAGCACAGTAGCCTTTATATAAAGTGACAGACAAGGCACTGTCGAGATGTCAGACTCTTGTGTTGTGTGAAACTTATAGCCCCTTTACATGCAATATATTCTAGTAGTTGTTGATCCACAACTATTTAAGTGCACTTTTCTCAAGTGAACACAGCAAAAACTGTACAGTAAAGCCTGAGACAAACAACCATTGAGATGGTGTGGTTAAGCTCCAGTTCGTTGGGGCTGATTGAATGGGACAATGGCTGGGATGTGGGCGATTTGAGGGGGGATCTGAACGGGGGGTTGTTTCCATTGTACGCAATGTTCTTGATACAGACGGCCAGTCAAGTTCCTAAATGCGATTTTTGGACTTTTCTGTATGTTTGCAAACACAGTCAAGATGTGGCGAATGGCGATATTATGTGGGTCTGCCATCACAAATGAAAATGAATGGTAGCCAAGTTGGCAATATCCCATTTCTATGATTGTCAAATTGGTGCAAAAATCTAGAGCAAAACTAACCCTCCTTTAAAACTTTAGAATCTCATATAATATATATGGAACAATTTAGGTTTTATATATATACATACATATATATATATATATATAAAACTTAACTCAAATATTCCCCTCATAATAACCATATAAGATTCTGTTCTCATAAAAATAATAATAAAAAAAAAAAAACAAGGCTTACAAATATATTTTAATAACCTCATAAAAACGATTCACAAGCGCAGTTTTCTTTCCACTGTTGATGTATTTGCTAGTGAAACAGAAGTTTGGGTGGGAAATATAAGGGGCTCATCACATATATTTTTCATAACTTAAGTCACAGACATGAACCATTATTTGCATCTTGCTAGTTGGTTGCAGGTGGTATTAGAGGGAGGGTAATTTTGAGAATTAAAAAAAATGTATATATTTTTTTCTTAGTATAGAAAGACGGTAAATTTTAAAGGCGCATACCTGCTAAAGGATAATTTAGTCAGCTTTCAGGTCTACACTAGCATACAGATGGCTTTAAAGCAAATAGATGTGAAATATGAGTCACAGAGTCAGCAAAAGTTCAGCCCATGATGAATAAACATTGTCCAGGGTAAAGTTAACAAGCATCCATCTTATAATTACTTTCTCCCAGCAGCCTGTAGTGCAGAGTTAAGGCTGATAACTTTTACATATCAGGCATCTCACAGCAAGAATACAATGTTCATGTTTTGTGGCTGCTAAATGATTATATTTAGACTAAAGTATGAGCACTAGGATAATGGGAGGAGTAGGGCTGAATGATTAAGCAAGACACATTTGAAATCATGATATAAAATCGCAAAGGCTGCGATTTAATGAAATAAATTAGTCTGGACATTCTGCTCACTGCACTTACTGTATGTGCACAGCTCTGTTCTCTGTAGTGCTAAAAGCATGCGTGAGGCTAATGAACCGAGCATGTTATATTTACAGCGCTATTGATTCACTAACTGCACATTTGTGTAATTCCAAATATGATTGGCTGCTAAAAGTTACTGTCCAAATCTAAAGTAACATCATAACACAATTTTTTGTGAACAGAAAAGTTGATGAAACCATTTCTCTTGCTTCACGTCTTCCTAGTGTACCACCAAAATAAAAGCTTCCACTAAAATAAAGCTGTCAGATGAGAAAATAAAAGAAAATATTACACAGTTATGGTACTGTTTTATAACAACAACAATAATAGTTGTTAATATTATACACAAATTCTTTCCTTCATTTCTTAATAACTTATTTTTTTGCTGTTTCGGAAGGAAATTGGCACTTTAATTCACCAAAGTGGCATTCAACTGACCACAAAGTATAGTCAGGATATTACTGATGTAAAAAAACAACACCATCACTATTTTAAAAAAGTACATTTTGATAGGGGCCTGGGTAACTCGGTGAGTACTGATGCTGACTACCATCCCTGGAGTCGCAAGTTCGAATCCAGGGTGTGCTGAGTGACTCCAGCCAGGTCTCCTAAGCAACCAATTTGGCCCAATTGCTAGGGAGTGTAGAGTCACAGGGCATAACCTCCTCGTGGTCGTGATTAGTGGTTCTCACTCTCAATGAGGTGCGTGGCAAGTTGTGCATGGATTGCGGAGAGTAGAATGAGTCTCCACATGCTGGGAGTCTCCGCGGTGTCATGCAAAATGAGCCAAGAGATAAGATGCACGGATTGACTATCTCAGAAGCGGAGGCAACTGAGACTTGTCCTACACCACCCGGATTGAGGTGAGTAACCGCACCACCAGGAGTAAATAACTAAATAGTGGGAATTGGGCATTCCAAATTGGGGAGAAAAGGGGGATAATTGTTTAGCAGCCGGAAATAATGTTTCCCAAACGTTCACCCAGGCACGAACCATCGAAACATACGCAAAAACACCTTTTTGGCCAGATTTGTTTACGCCCTACCCAGTTGTTCTTCGATATCGTATGAAGTATATCTGGCCTTAAGAGGGCTAAAGTGTGAACACCCTTTCTTTAAAAGTATTTCTATTGGCGGTAGAGCATGTTTGGCCATGACTTAATTTTGGGAAAAAGTAAACACTCATTGTTATTATTGTTTTAATCGTTAATAATCATGCTGAATATTTTCCAAAATAAATCACAATTAGATTTTTTCTCCAAACAGTTCTGCCCTAGAGAGAAGTCTGATGATCTTACACCATCTCTATCCATCTCACTCTGATACGACACTTAAAAAAAAAAAAAGAAGAAAAAAAAAAAAGGTTGGGGTATCTTCTTCAGACTGCATATGGGAACACAATGTACATCATGCAACCCTACAGGATGTGTACAGTGCGTGAACAGCACAATATCAAAAGCACACGGTTCTCGGATGAAGTAGAGTTCAAGTGCACAGACTGAGCAGTAATTAACCTGGTGTAACAAGAGAGGTAACAGGCCTGCCTTTTCAGCTCATAAATTATGGTTAAACAAATTTTATCTTTCCAGTTCAATTTCATGTGCAATTGAGGGGCAAACAACCCCTTAAACTTTAAGTAATGTCTTTTTATTAATGTAAATTGAAGTTGTACAAACTTAAATAGTTAGACCAACAGAAATTACTGGCATCAGATGGTAACAGTGTATCCTTGGCCAATTAAAAGAAGTGGTCATTTCACTTACTGTTTGTTCCTAAATATACATATAGTCTTGCCAATGGATAATGCACATTTTCTGTTTAAATTTAAAAGTTAATATTTTGTAAAATAATACAAATTGCATTATACAGTGGCCCAAAAAGCATTCAGATACTTTTGGCAATCAGAAAGTGTAAAAATACTTGGTTCATGATTTTTTGAACAATATTAACAATTTAGAACTAATATAGTAACTAATTTAATGTTACATATTTTTAAACTGAACAAACTTCTTTTTGCAAAAGTTGTCCATGTTATGTACCAAGGGAAACCTTATGTAAATGCACATACAATAACTGAGGAAATCCACGAATTCACCCAATAATTTACTCTGTCTTTTTTTCTTTTTTTTTTCTCTTTTCCCCACCTGCTGCCTCTCTCCATCTGTCATGTCAGTTTGTGAAAAGCGCTCCTCTCTCTTTGCTCTGCCCTAATTCTGAGAAGAACATATATGTTCAGCGCCAACCAGTTGAAGCCAGTTTGCTCTATGGAAAAGAGCCACGATGACAGTGCAGAGTTGTGGGGCAATGAGGTGGGACACATTCCAAACCCTCCCTCCACATAAGCATCTCTGCAGTCGTGTGCTGGCCTGTGTGAGCAATCACACCTGCAGCAACACAGTATGCACGCTTTGCAATAACAGGCAAGTGACTCAGTGCAAGGCAACATTCAGTAAGGGAGCATACTGGCCACAGCATGAGAGACACAAAGATATAGGCCTAATGTTGCCATTAGTAAGGCAGTAGAGGTTATTTAATAAAGGTAAATAACAGAATATCCACTGAAGTGAGGAAATCCCAACACGGTGTCAGTTACTGTTGTTATTTCATTTCTGAAGGCCATTGTTATACTGTAGAAACAAGCCGTTTTAACATTAAAGATTCCTCCAGCGCTGAAGACATAATAATAATAAAACAACTATCTGCAACTATCATCATAGATTTTTGCAGAAAACTGTTCATATAAGCAACTATCTGCACTGATATATCTGCCTACCTCTAATTTCTAGTTTTTGGAATTAAAACAAAATTACATTTGCAAAGCTCTAAAATGCATATTTTGGGGTCCAAGCATTTAAACTCTACTGTATTTGACTATATACAGAACTGATTTTCCTATCGTTCTTTTTAGCGATGCACCGAAATAAAAATTCTGGGCCGAAACAGAATTTTTTTGTTTAAATACCCTATTTTAAAATATTTGTTTTTAATATATATATAATTGTATTAATATTATACCTTTTTAATTAAGTTCATGAATTTAATAAACCAATAAAATTATCACACTTTTATTGAAAGAAACGCTATATAAGAAAATATATTAAAACAATATTAAATATATTATTCTTATTCAGTTCTTTAACAATAACAGATTTTTTTTTTTTTTTTTTTTTACCAATTATCCAAATAATGTAACGTTCTAGAAAACTAATGATATGCAAAACTGCAGTCAAGTAATGAACTTAGCAGCTCTAGGCTAGCATCTTGCAAATACAAAGTTTAAATATGCAGTCATTTTAATGAAAACAACAGGCAAAACACAGAACGGCAGAGGGCCTCTATTCTCTTTATCTAAACATATTTATACTTTACTATAAAATTATTGTGCAAAACAACAGTGCAAAAAAGCAGTAATAGAACTAAAACCAACCTCAACTGTAAACAAGTGTAGCTTCAAGTGAAGAACAAATTTTTATGTAATTGCTATACACATAGCAAATTGGACTACTTTCTAGTTAAGTAAAAGTGTCAGGTTTCTCTTCAAGAACAAAAGTTGCTCAGCTTTCTGGCAGGAGAGGCCGGTTCCTCTTCTCATCAAGAACAGGAGTTGCGGCACTGAATAGTCTCTCTCTCTCTGTTTGCGCGCGCTGGGGCTTGGGGCAGATAAATACCTGCGTGCAGTCCTTGCAAGCAATGGAAAACGATCTTTGTTCATGTACCTGTAGTCAAGAGGATTGTCGCATTCATGTGATTTGAGCGTGATTCGATCATCTGTGTTCCGCAACTGCTTTCGGGTTCCTTGAATAATGTACAACGTGTGAGGAAGGGCAGCCGGTGGACTTTCTGGTGCTCTCCTAGGGAGTTGGGGCCCTACGCAGACTGCATAGTATGCGTATTGGGAGTGGCGGTACTGCTTTGAATTATTTCCACACCGCTGACATCAGCCATTGCTTGGTAGCGCCGTGATTATGCCTAGATCAAATCGAGAGTGAAACCTGAGCACTGAGGAGAGGGGAGGCATATATTTTCGGCCAAAACAAAAAATGCAATTTTCAGCTGAAAATTTTCAGTGGCCGAAATTTCGGTGCATCCCTTGTTCTTTTTTTGCCCTAAAAGTGTCTGGGTGTCAGAGACC
This sequence comes from Moxostoma hubbsi, assembly GCA_032164185.1. Lineage (NCBI taxonomy): Eukaryota > Metazoa > Chordata > Actinopteri > Cypriniformes > Catostomidae > Moxostoma > Moxostoma hubbsi. The sequence goes on along the minus strand of JAVLUX010000047.1, from coordinate 14,882,906 downwards.
GTAAATCGTTAAGATCAAAACTTTATGGGATAGTACCAAATCCCCCCACTACTCAGGTGCACACTCAAAAATCCATCCAAAACTAGGTGGTGCAATAATTAGCATGTTTATTTTTTCACTAATAGCTCTGGAACCAAACAAAAAATGGTCATATGGATTACCGTTCTGCTGAACCATCAGAGCTATATAAAGTCAACATAGACAAAATTTCAAACACATGATTCCATTATCTGAAAGTTAAAGGAAAAAAGCCACAGAAGAATTCAGTGCAGGGGCCATGTATAGAGGAGAAGGGGCCCTGTGTCCAGGCTAAAGCAACCACCATCTCTGTGGAGACTACAGGAATCCCTCATTTAATGGCATGTACCACTCTCCTATAACCCTGTTCTCCACTCAAGTGGAAGAGAACCTGAGGGAGACTCCAGCCCAGCCTGTACTCATTGCATTACATAACTGCAGCTTCGTTCTGTGAGGGGACCCCCATTCACAATAATCACTGTGTAGGAACACAGCTCCACTCCCTTTGCCAGTCCTCCCCTTTCTGCACTTTTGTTTAGACAGAAAGGGGGTATGGGCACAGGGCAAATGGACTGGCAGAATAACAGATGTGCGCTGTGCGCACAAGATAGGAGTGCTGTCAATGTAGAATAAATACATGATCAGACACAAGTCAACGCCTTAGTCATGCACTGGCCTAGATGCTTCTCGCTAGGAGTTAAAGAACATGTCAGACTAATTTTGCATTACCCAAACATGCAAACATGTTTGTTGGGCAGTGTGAATTGGCCTTTACAGTGCTGCAGTATACAGAGGCACTGTAGCTTACCATGTTTTTCAGCAAAACAGTCTAAAGCCCATCTAACAAACTTAAGAATTTTCTGCTTTTTAGTAACCACATTAAGAGTTTGCTGATCTTGCAAACTGGTTGTCATTCTTGGTATTAATGACAGAAGGAATAGTGATTACTAGAGAGCATGTCTGGTCTTTGAAAAATGCTCCTATCATTACTCTGTTCTCCAATAGTGTGTACGCAGACAGATCACATGCAAAGTGCAGTTGATCAATTCAGGAAATGCTTAACATTACTACTGGGAAATAAGTTTACCTCGCAGGCTAACTGTGGTGTTTAACTAAGGTGACCTTTGAACACGAACTACAAGCTGGTTTCAGAGAAACGTTTTTTTAAAGGCCTTGTTTGAGTCTACTTTTTAACCTCAACCAATGTGATTTAGTGCTCAAGGCTGGTTATATTTACCCTGTTCACTCTCCTCTTCCTTTCACGCACCCTGATCTCCACCGCATCTTATTAAAGTTCACTCTGAGAGAAACCAATATCCTAGATTACAACTAGTCTACGTCAGATGCAAATCCATGACTTCTGCATCTCGCTGTAATCAGGTCTTAATCTCTGTGCGCTGTTCAAGGCAATCGCCATTTAAAATGTCAATGTATTGCGTGGGTCAATTAAACTAAAACTACAGTAAACGACTGGGACATTAAAGCTTATCCTTAATGAAGACTGTCAACTTTCCACATTTTCCATTCAATGTTATGATGCTTTAAAAACCAATGTCCTTTTTCATTGTGAAAGGATGCATTTGACATATACTATAGCAAAAGTGGGGCTAAACAATAAGGATGGTCTCTTGCCAATGTGAGAGAATGTTAGTCCAGTTGAATGAACTGTCACTTGCTGCATTGTCACTACTTTGTATGTACGTAGATCATGCATATGTTGTTGTTATACCTTCAAATCTTTTGGTTTCCTGTGATGTATTGTATGTGGATTTGAATTTTGCTAGCATATGTAACAAAGGAAAAGATCATGTGTATGGAAAAACATCAGTTGTTTTTCGTGTTTAATTGTCTTGACCTCATGCTGCACAGAGCCAGTGAGAAGTACGGGTGCTGTTTGTTGGGTTATGTGGCAGGTTCCTTAAGATGTAAAGTTTCTTCTAAAATCTAAATTGTTGTAGAGAAAACACAAAGTAGCCCAAGATTTATGATATTCAAAGAATGACTTGTTATAGTCTACTTAAAATCATAAACATCATGGTGTTATATAATACAAGCTGTATAATCTACAGCAATTACAGCAAATATAAAAGCCCTCCTTGAACAGGCCAGCAGAAAAACATCCTTACTGTTGAGCTCTGACATGTTTATCAGACATTGTAAGGAGACAATGACATCTCACCAAGTGAGACTGGGAGTAAGACCTAGATATGATAGCTAGGGATAGAGAGTGAGTGATTTGGAGGGGGAGTGGCAGAGCCCAGCCGGTTATAACCGGTCTTGTCGACTCAGTCAAGCTCACAGTCCCTATAGTACAGTTACAAAAAGACAGCTGGGTTTTCCCTGTTCAAATATATTCCTCACATTTCTATTTGTCTTTGTCATTTACACCCAGCTAGTGGCTTCAATTCATGATGACTATAAGGTCTCAAAGGCCCAACAAAAGGTCAAACAAATAGCAGTGTTTAGTTGATGATAGAAACACTGACGCTAAAACCAACAAACAAAAGAACTAAGACAATATGGCTGTAGGGTTAGGTGCTATGACCGCATATACAGTGCGATGGTAGAAATGTGTCGGCCGGTAGAGATTTTGCTATACCGCTCATTTATATCAACAGATTTATTAGCTCAGCTATCAGTCGGCAGGAATATTTTACGTAATTTACATGGGTGAGTGATGAAAAATCCTGGAGTAATAGGAAGTTACAGTGTGGGATGTATCCCAAACAGGTACCATACACACCCATTATAAAGCTTGGAAGAGCCAGGATATTTTTTAATATAATTCCAATTGTGTTTGGCTGAAAGAAGAAAGTCATATACACCTAGGATGGCTTGAGGGTGAGTAAATTATGGGATAATTTTCATTTTTGGGTGAACTAATCCTTTAATCAGGGTCCGTCTGGCCCCGGCTTAAAAATATGGGACAACTCGTGTCCCATATTGATTCGATATGGGACGCAAAATTTCATCTCTTTAAATACGGGATGATCCAGTATTTTTAAGGGAGGAGTGGCAATCCTAGTCTGAAAACGCATTGATTTTGCAACATTTATACCTCTCATCCACACAAGAATGAGGTTTTCTTCCACTGAAAACAGAAACGTTCAAAAAGTCTCTCCATAACCGCATACATTGGAAGAATATGATGTTAGGAAACTGAAAATGGAGTTCAACCTTAAACAGCTTAGTGAAGATGTGGCCTTAGTTTTATTGTTTTGAGTATTCTGCATTTTAATGCATACCTCAGTCATTAGTGACCGGGACCTCATTCCACCCCCTGTACCTCATCCATTTTTTGGAGTTCTGCCCACACCTCTTTAGTATTTTTTTAGTATTATTTGTTTTTTGCACATCTATAAATTTTATACGTTTATTTCATATCTATTAAAGTGTCCCATCACAGGATATCCATTTCATTGTTCATTAAAGACAAATAAGTACTATATTCATACAAATTACTTTTGTCACGTTGATTTTCAGTGTGACAATGGTGAATTCAGTATTCCATACGCACGTACACATACATATTATACATACCATTTCTTACTCAAGGACGCGCTGATGTGTCAGTGATTGACTTTATTTACATTTGACACTGCAATATGAAGCAGCAGCAAAGTGGAAGTAGACAATAGCAAGTGTATCATGAACAGTATGACTTGTCATTTGGGTGTACTTCTAAAATGATGTAAGTTGCGCATCTATTTAGATTCAATAAGTGACTGAGAAAACACATATGTGTATCTTATGTGTAATGTATGTGAAGGTTATGAGTTGTGTAGCTCAGTTTGTGTTTGATATCCAATTGAGTCTCATGAAACTTCAGTGTGAAAGTAATGAATACTGTTCAGATTTGTAGCATCATCTCTTTGATATATGCAAAATATATCAGAAGATATTCCATTCTATTCTTTTCTAAATGTCTTGAAAATTTTACACTATTTGGAGACACTTATCTCCCAAATTAAGTTACTACATGGTTATTTAAAATACAAACCTTTTTTAATTTTTGAATTTTTAGCAAAAATATCTATATCGTGATAGTATACAGTAACCCTGATATAAAATCATTCGTTTAAGACTTGTCAAAATTAAGAGTGGCTAGTAGATCTGTTGTGCCAAAAAACGTCAGCATTAAAACAGGATGGATAAGTTACAGGCTTTATTGTCAACCTGACTGTTATAATGATATAATGTAATAGGCCTATTGTTTACTGTGTAATGGCCTAATGAACATGCTTTTTTCTCCCTCAAAACATGAAAAGTAGCAAGAGTGGCAAAAAAAAAGTATGCACAGCAGTTCTAAGAAATCTAGTCCAGCAAGGTGTCACTACGCAGAAGATGCTTTCCCTGAAGACAAAACTGGAATTCCATATGATTTCGTGGAATGATCCCAGGCAGATATGTACTAGTGAGACACAGATGTAGATAACAGCAGCTGTAAAATGGGTTCATTCGGGATGGGAGTGTAAAGTAGCTGATGATGTTTTGGCCATAATAAATGTGACCATGCAGAGGTAACCTTTCATTTGGTGATTCAACTCTCAAAAACATCTACAGTTTCTTCCTGCATGACGAAAGCTTGAAGCAAGATCTAAAACCCCATTGTTAAAATGTCCTTATAATCGTAAAAGTGCAGGTAGGGGGGATATTTAATTACAAATGAACAAACTTTCCAAAGCAGCAAGGCTTATGACGTACCTGGCGAAACAAGTAGAATGTCATATTTAGTAAAAGGAGTGTCTGGTTACTAATTTCATACAAAATATTTCAGAAAATAAGCTAAAGCATTGTTCCAAACAAATCTTGGGCTACTTTGTGTTTTCTCTACAACAATTTAGATTTTAGAAGAAACTTTACACCTTAATGAACCTGCCACATAACCCAACAAACAGCACCCCTACTTCTCACTGGCTCTGCACAGCATGAGGTCAAGACAATTAAACACTGAAAAACAACTGATGTTTTTCCATACACATCAATCTGAGAAAATAGACAATAAAGGGCCTGATGAGTCACATAGCTTCATTGCCGATTCTGCTTTTTCAGTGAAGCATCAATCGGACCTGCTATACATCAAGTGGACATAATAGTTCAGAGTAAGACCTGTGACTATTCTGAAAGCTTGGCTATTCATCTGGAGTTATTGTCTGGATTCAGTGATTCTCACATAATTGGAAATCTATATTCAAAAAAATCTAAATTTTTTGCATTATGATATTATTTTCAGGACACAAGCACATTCTTACCCCAAATTATCATAAACGTAACACATTCGGATGTTTCACTTTTACTATTCCTATTGTTTTCAAAGATTATTCTCATTACAGTAACAGAATTTTTTTTTTTTTTTACTGTATTACAATAAATAAAAAATAAAAAAATCAGGAACGTTGTCTCATTTCGCTGTGTACTGTACTAACTGTATATTGTTGAAACGACAATAAAAACCACTCGACTTGACCAGCAAAAAATGAAAGGTGGTATTACTATAGCCATTTTTCCACACAAATGTGGAATTGGTACCAGAACTAAAATCAGTTAGTTGTGGAACTATACCAGTTCTGATTAAATGAAAAGCGTCGTTTTCCACCAGGGACATGAAAGCAGGAAATGTATTTAAATAAACTTTGACATATAAGGATATGATCCTGTTGTGATGGCAATGCTTGATCTTGATGCGACAACTGCCGAGCCAACAAACTTCAAAACATAAACAATGGATGACTCCATGTAAGATTTCGTGCTGATTTTTATCATCCTGGTTTCCATGACCATGGGAAGACAGTGGATTACACATGCATTCATAGGTGCTGACCATGTATGCCAAGCATTTCTACAAAAAAAACTTCACCATGAGGGTGTTTGGTCTTATTTCTGATATAGTCATAATCATTTATAGAGGTATACAAGTAAGCTAAAAGGATCTCAATCATTTAGCTCATTTAACCAGGAACATATTTGATGTTACCACACAAAGCAGCAAGGCTGGTCGAAGCATTTACATGCAGTTTAAATGGTCACATATGCCCTCTACTGTTCATTTGTAGACACAGCCAAATATTAAGTCTACATATTCAATAACAAAAAGTACTCATTCACAATTTATACAGTATAAAATTTGAAAATGACAGATTTCTTGGCAACAAGGGCCTAAGAAAATGTTCAGCAGCTAGTCCTATTATAAATAAAATATGAAGTGGGGCTAACTTAGGCGAGCATCACCATTAATATTGTGCTTACACCTAGGTATAAGGATTTTCCTGACAAAGATTTTCACCTGCCGGATAATAAAACTGGCATTATCATGGAGATTTGGGGGTGGGCTCCTTTGACAGTAAGTAACCAACTAGCAAGTAACCACTTTGAACATCCTAGCATAATGGAGGTGACTTTTGCACAGGCAAGCACCACTCTAATAATAATAATAATAATAATAATAATAATAATAATTATTATTATTATTATTATTACAAAATGCAGAAAAACACTGAAAGAATTTTCACACCTCAGACTGAGAAACGACTTTAGTATCGGGCGGGAAAATATGTAAATATGTGGGCTGGTATTGTGGGCGGAAAGAGGGAAAACAGAGGGGGTCAAGACCTACTTGCTGTACCATGACATTGAGTGAAGATGAAAACAAAAAGGTTTTGGGCTGTTTATTAATCATGGGACAAAAGTGTGAAGAGTTAAGATGATAGAGCAGTTTGCAAACCTGTAAAACAATTTTTATATTTTATTCAAACTTTTAAGAATGAAGTGAGAAAAGCACACAGAGCAGACACTACCATCAAAACCAGCACTGCTTTAAGACTTTACAATAATACATTAGATATTTATTCTTACGAGGAGTGTTTTGGTTTTAATACAAGTCAAACTCTACTGACAGTATTTGTGGCATAATGTTGTTTTTCCACAGAAAATAATTGACCGCTCTTTTTCTTAAAAAAATAAATTATAAATTGCGTGCAGTAATAAGGCACACAAACAGGTCCAATACAAAAACCATATACACACACTTCAATTTCACGCATCCAGTTGAATAAAGCTCTTTTTTTTTTTTTAAGTATAGACACAATACTTAAGCATAAAGTTTAAACATGACAATATCACAATATGATAAAATCACTTACTAACTTGGTGTGTTTGAAATTATCAAGTATTTCAGCTCCACTGTCATGACGACATAACACCGGTAAACAATATACATGAAACCGGAACTTTAAATAAAGTAGATCAAAGATTTGGCATGACGGAGATTTGGGTTTTCATCGTTGACTTCTGCTTTTGAACAAGCTGTCATGTTATCCTGTTCATGTTCACACATGGCGATAAAACGCGATTGGTGCCGTCTAAACAGATAAGCCTTCCCAAATACACCTGGAATACACCACAGCCTCATATTTGAAGCGTGACAGCGGCCAACCGACAGACATGCTATATTCTGAGAAATGCTACTATACTATATTCATAGTGACGTAAATGCATGCTGTCCTACCAATAATAACTCAAGAGTTTGCGCATATACCTCATTTTTATGACATTGCTTCAACTTTCCTTTTGAAACTGGAAGATGAAATGGCTCAAAAACTAAATAAATCACTTTACAATAGACATGAGTGCTATCATTGTTTTCAGTGATGTGCATCCAGTACATATCTGTTCACATCTCAAAAAATTTGTTTTGGGGTTTCATGACCCTTTAAAAACATCTAAAAAGGTAACTGCACTGGGAAAAAATTACTAGTAAGATTTAGAATTTTTTTTCTAAAATCTACTTAACTTTATAGCATGATATGGATAAGAGTAAAATTAACAAACATTTGAATAAATTCAGCAATGTTTCCTTAGTTACAAATATGTTATACATGGTAAAAAAAAAAAAAAAAAAAATTTAAACAATTTATTGAAATTTTTCTTACAAACATGTTTAATCATTTACTACATGACATTTGGAAGCCTCCCAAAGGGAAGTCTAATGCATGCTATGCAAACATCACCCTGCATTAGGAAAAAAAAAAAAAAAAAATAGACCTTCGCACGTAGGCCTCAACATGTTGCACAAAACACCATGACGGTGGCAATCAACAGATAATTTTTTTGATCATGAACTGGTAATTTGGAGTAGAAAATGAACTAAAGACTGCACAAAACAAGAAATTACCAAACGTAACAACAAAATCAACAATAAAAAAAATAAATATAAAATAAATGTTAATAAACTTGCAAACAGTGAATGCAAGCTCATTAATTATTAAAGCCACACTCCCACAATATAATATTGCTAAATGACAGTCATTCATCAAGAATTGAGCGTTTTCTTTTAGTTTTCCAAACATTCTGCATTTCTTTTCTTTTTTTTTACATTTTGCTTACCCCTAGATGGCGCCATAGCACTGCATGAAGAATGCTACACTGAATCATGACCACTAGAAGCTTCTCTGGGCTAAGGCTAAGGCCAAACTCTCCATCTCTCAATAGCCTGCAAACAATGTAATAAGCAAAAATGATTACATGAGCTGCTATGGTATTCATGCATCCTCTTTCCACTAATTAAATGTTACAGCGAGAACAAGCATGTTTAATGTTTAAGCATGCTAATAGGAATCTGTTCCAAATGCAGTTAGAAGAGCATTCCACAACAAAAAAGTTGGAGTGATGAATGAATTAAAATAATAAAAAAAAAAAAATAGCTTCAATACACTCGCTCAGCACCAAAGGTGATAGAAAACTAGCTTTGATGAGTAAATAAAACATTGGCCCGTACAGTTTTTTGAAACTAAACAATGCATCATCTAACTGTAATTCGTTTTTGTAAACAATAGTCTGACCCTTGCTGATGTAAGTGATAGGCACACTTCAAATCAAAGACATACAAACATACAAATCAAAAGTTTATATGGGAGCCTATAATCCATGTTCTTTTCTCTCTTTAGGACTCCACGTGCTTTCACTTATGTGAAATATTCCTGGCACCGAGTCAACAAAACAAATTTATCAAGAATAAATGGCTGGCTAGAAATATTTGTAGTAAGTGAATCTTCTCAATTGATCTGTCACAAACAGGTGTGGCATAAAGTTTATGGGCATGAAGCATTCAATTATCATCAGCTTCAGTAATGTCAAAAAATGGCCATTAGAGGGCAATACGAGCATGGCTTGTGAAGACAGAGCCGCTTGCGCACACACCCATTCAACTCAATGCTGCCACATCCACAGATTGAGACAACACTGACCTCCCCAGCAAAACTCCCAAGCCAAAATCATTGTATCCACCATTTTCAATAATACTCAATCTCACCTCCAATATATAAACTGAAGGAGTGGCAGCTCTGGAAGAGTTAATTTCAGGTTATCGGATACAACAGGCCCAAAAACAAACAACTCCAGAAGTCTGATCACAGAAGGCAAGTGGAATCCTGGCCTGTTCTTTCCAGACATGAAGGAAAGCTATTAATTCAATGGTTAGTTCTTAATAATAGAAAAATACATTCGTGAACGTGACCTTGATGCCATCATGATGAGTGTCACACAACAATGCTTTGATAAAAACTTGTTTCATGACCTCAGCAATGAAAGATATGAGTCAGACATTGTCTTTAGAAAACTATGCAGCCTGCTACACAAGTAGCTAGTGAGTATGACAGAGTTCAAACAGCTTTCAACTAGGCACATTCACTTTTATTTTACTGGATGTTGAGAGGATTCCCTCTGAATGGTATTTCACTTAAATGTCGACATTAATTCTGAAAAAATAGTCTAGCTCTGTAAATGAATCAAATATGCATACTTAAAAGGATGTATGACTTTCAACTCTGAAACACAAAAGGTGAATTTTTGAAGAATATTCTGGTCATTTTTTCCCATAAAAAAAATGTTAGGGGGAAGTTGGAGATGTGAAGCTCCAAAATGAAAATACTACACAAACGTACTCTTGTCGATTATCATGACACCAAAACATTTAGATTTAATTGCTCAAACTCATAAGGCAGAGACTATAATGTGAATATTAATAATGTGACTATAAAAAAAATCTATTCATAGAATGAGTGGCCTGACCTGGCAATAGCGGTGGCCTGAGAGGGCCCGACTGTCACATCCAGTCCTCATTAGCACTCTTATGCAATACTGTCTATCCAGTAGCCACAGTCTGTATTTGTGTGACTGTCTTAATCACAGACACTCTGCTGATGCTGAGAGCACATGAGGCAAGCAGGGACACACATTCAACAACTGAAACGTTCTATTTATAGTAAAGGTGTATTCACAATAAGCCAGAATTTTGGCCATGAAATACTTGAACACAGAATTCAAAATATTGTGCTGCACTTTGAGGGGCTATGTGGATTTTTTCAATTAAGCTACTAAACTACTGTATTAACTGAGGCACGGAAACAGAATATTCATTTAAATCTATTTAATCAAGTAAATATAAAAATCAAGTAAATTCTTAATGTTTGATTGTGCAATTCTTATTGATTATTGCGCATCTTATATAAACTTTTCAAAACGGCAATTAATCATGGCGATTAAATCTAACATGCTTGAAAACATCAGTGTGTTTAGAGTAATATATTCATTTTGAGATTAAATCAAAGACTATTTGAAAATAATAATAAAAAAAAAATGGCCAAGTGTGATCATTAAACAACAGAAAGATGTAATTTCATTACATACATTCATACAGTCACAAGCACTGCACGCCAAAGAATAAATAAGATGCTCTGTCATCACACAAACAGGCACACAGGCGTGCACACATATGCAACACATACTAATGCTTGATTTTCATGCAGTGTGTCCAACAGTATCCGTCTTCAGAGCAGTGTGTTTAGTTTATAAACAGCCGTGAACTCAAATGAACATTTAACGTTGCAGCTAAGATATTTCAACTTGCGAGTCGTGGACAGCTTGATATAACGAACCCTTCAAAAGCAGGAAGAACTTCAAAGGTCTTTCAAAATAAAAGTCCCGGTGAAATGAGAGCTTTATTCAACTGGATGCGTGAAATTGAAGTCATTATGACTGTATAAAAGTGTAATATTATTTTTAGTAGTAGCTATAATATTTATAATACCAATAACATAATTTTAAATGGTTATATTATTAGTATTATTATCAGTAAACAATATTACAAAAGCTGAATACCAGTACTGAATATCAGCATGTTGTGATTTAGCCATGGCAGCCTTTTGCCTCAGTTAATCAGATTGCTTTCATTTAAATGTTTTCATTAATGCTGTAGAGCATCTTTTTAAAACATTTTTTACCAAAAATAATTATTTATACGTTATTATATTTTCATTTAATTAAAGCTGTATAGTACGTATATGATTACACACATTTTGATCATAACATTCATTTAAAACATTTAAAATGGAATCCCGAAAAATTAAAACAGAAAAGGCATAATATTTATCTATAAGATTTTATGCAGTGCTTTTTGTCAATAATTTTGTGTAATTTCATCAAAAATCTGATTTTTTTAATTTTATTTGTTGCCCAAGTAGTATCGATACTGACAAACCAGAGCTGGTACTGTACTGAAGCCAAAATGTTTGTATCGGAGCAACCCTATCAATCAATAGAGGTGTCGTGGAATGACCTCAAGAGAGCAGTTCACACAAGACATCCTAAGAATATGGTTGAGCTGAAGCAGTTCTTTAAGGAAGAATGGTCCAAAATTCCTTCTGAGCTTTGTGCAGATCTATTCTGCAGCTACCGGCAACCCTTGGTTGAGGTTAAATGTTGCCAAAAGAGGATCAACCAGTTATTAAATCCAAGAGTTCACTTACTTTTCCCACAGCAGTGTAAATGTTTAGTGGGATGTATTCAGTAAACACAAGAAAGATTACAATTGTTTGTGTGTTGTTAACTTAAGCACCATGTTTGTCTATACTTATGACTTTGATGGAGATGAGATCATATGTTATGGCCAATTAGGGTTCACATACTTTTTCTTGTCACTGTAGATCACATCCCTGAACTGCTCATATTTAATCTGCGTAAGTGACAGAACGAACACTGATTTGTTTTTGATTGTTTTTTGACGTAAACCTCACACCTTTTTCTGCAACAGCAAATTCCAAGCAAAAATCGTGTAGTGAGGGTACAGCCCTACTAGAATAAGACTTGTGTTAACAGGCCTGAACTCACTGAACTCATTGAACAAACTAATTTCATTCATCTTCACTCTCAAAGGTAGCAGTGGGATTATTCTTTACTGGACAGTAAACCAGCTGTCTTAAACATACTTTAGTACGTCATTTGGCACACAAATTGTTACAAATAATGGCAGAACAGGAATGTAGATTATTTTAAAAGGCTAAATAATAGGAAAGTGCTTCAATAAGCATTCAATAATGAATTTGCTCTGATCATGACAGCTAACGCAATGGTGATTCATCACAACAGCCCCGGGCGTTGATTAGTCAGTAGGGCCATCTACACCATCATTAAAACCTCCACCAACACCTAGATGCTGACTTGCAAGACTGCAGGCTTAAATCACAAGCCTTGTTCTTCCAAAGGGCTGGTGAGGGGATGTTTCCAATGGATTCATGGTATGTCACACTGAATGAGCTCAATTAACGAAAAGGGAAGTACTAGTCATAATACTGTATTGACAGTCCTGTCCATTGTGATTGTGGGCAGCATGTGGATGAGGAAACACAAGTGAGGAAATGTGAGAGCAGACCACATTTATATGCATTTACCTCACACTCTCTCTCACACACACACACACACACACACACACACACAACTTGGCGCCACGGCTGGTTGAATTGTGTGTGATGGTTGTCCATCAATACTGCATGGTTGTCACTGGATCCGTGCCTCATGAGCGTTTGTTACTCTGAGAAAACTGGTGTAAACACTTCTGAGTGTGTGTGGGGCCTGTAAGCAACTGAACCTGTCATACTTTAGTAATAAATGATCATTTTTCACTTAACTAACCTTGAATAGAGACATTTTTTAAACAATCAGAAGAGAATAAACCAGCTTTAGTTTATTAAACTAAATATCAGCGTTTTCACATAATGCAGACAGGCACATAAATGGTGTTTGTCCATTTAGGATGAATCTCCCATGACAGGCCTATCTCCCTCTCCTCTTCACCTGTGTGACTGAGCACAAGTGGGCGGGGCCAAGGGTGGAATGATGGAAAAATAGGCATTGCATATGCAGATGTATTTGGTCCTTGTGACGTCACAAGTTACACAAATTCCAAACTTTTTTCAGCTTGGTTTAACTAAATTATTTTTTTTCTATTGAGGAAGTTTTCAGTTCTGAAACTTACAGTATGTTTTTATAGTACAATGATCTCATATGTCAAAAGATCAAGGAAAATTTTAAACCATATTGTAATGCCTATTTTTGGCTAATTCAGTCAGTGAATTAAATGCATCCAAATATTTCTTCTTGTATAATTTTTTTGGAGCATGACAGTCAAAGTACCAAAAAACAACAATAATAACTTGGTTTTAAATCATTCTTACCATAGATGTATTCTTGTATTCTTACCATAATAATTTCACATTATCCCACATTTCAGTCCATGTTGTTGACCAATATTTTTATAAACTTTCCTCAAGAAACTCTAGATCTTCCTACAGTAATACAACAGAGAATAATGCAGAAGTAAAAATAAAATACTAATAATAACAACAACAACAATAATAATGCGACGAAAATAAACACTTCTTGCAGAAAATAAAAATATAATAAATATAAACACTTCTTGAAAAAAAAAAAAGATGTCCGAATTAATGCGAAGCATCTTTTGGCTTTCGTAATATTCTTTTGGGTGCTTCACTGGAGGAGGTAAAACAGATTGCTTGTATTACGAGTGATTATTGTCATGCAACACAGTTTAAAGTTTAAATTTTTCTGCTCTGTGCTGGCTTTTTTGAACCCACACCAACGATGTCGCATCTGTTTTAATAACAAGCTCCTCTAATTTTCTTGACTTGGTTCGAAGTCATCCCGTTCTGTGGAGATGCTTTTCTCAGGGGGTTTTTTTCTGGGTAAAAATTGATCGAGTAGCATGAGTGATCCCGCTCTGCACTCTCCCGTAAATATCGGGAATCCTGCTGGAAACAATTGTGCTCAAGGGATAGCGCACGCAGCACTCACATGAAACAGAACTGTGCGTCAGATGAGAATGAAGCGCTGAACAGGAGATGAATGTTATTGAATTTGCTTGGGCGGCCACTGAAAACTTTAAACCCTGTCCATGTTTCTTAAATTCTCTGTCTCACGTGAAGCCCCGCCCACTAATAAATAAGCCCACGCTGCGCACATGGAAATATACATCTCAATATATACACGATATAGCAATATCTATAGCAATTGAAACTTTATGATGATATATAGATTGTGGCAACGATATATTGCCCAGCATGGTGTACTACAGGCTTGGTCTGAACTAAAAGCAGTGCTGGATCACACAGCTTTACGCTGCTATGAGAAGACCAGAATGGCAAGTTCCATTCATTTTGGGTATAATCTCATTCTGTTAAATAGCATTCCGAGTGAGAACGCAACAAACCTTTAACACATCTACACACAAAGAGAGACAAAAACAGTTTGACACCGTTGACCACATCTTGAAAGGACGCCATTCATGGTCAACATGCTCCCATTCACTACAGTGTCCACACAGCTTTCCTGATATGCCAGAACACATCCATTTACAACAGCTAGAAAACAGCTTATTCCAGCACAGAGAGTTTCATACTCTTTGCAATTGAATCAATAAATCAAGCATCATCGTCCCAACTACCTATCAGGGCTCCAGACTGCGATTAAAATGGTCGCAAATGCGACCAAAAATAATTGATTGCGACAAAAATCTAGTCGCACTGGTGACAGTTGGGTTGTGTGCATTCATAAGCAGTTTCGTCAGATATCATCTTGAGTTATTGTATATATTTTTAGAATGCACACAACCAGTGTTTCTCGTGCTGCTTTTTACCATTCTGTTTCTGACAAGCTCACTTAAACCACACGCAACAATAAACTCGGCGTGAGAGAATCATGAACAAATTACTCTTTTGAAACTGATCTTTTTCATACATCACCCCAAAAGAACTGAGGGTTTCAAATAAGGAGCTCAGTGCACATTTGCATAAAACACCATAAGTTTTTCCCTTAAGCATAACACTTAAAGTGTGATTTTCCCTGACCCAAGGAAATGACATGAGGACATTGCATATAATCCCTTAGACACTTCTCTCTGCTAAGGGAAACCGGTAATGGATACAATACAGTGAGCAAGATTTTAAAGAAATAAAATTCTACTGTTACCATGGATACGACATGTCCAACCTACTTTTATAAGATCTGAAATGCCCCGATCAATATTTGGGCAATTTTACTACATAGAAATAACTTTATCCCATGTTTTTATTTTCTTTTAAATGACTATTAGCTAAACTTTCTCAGAATCATTAATGTGTAAATTATCGTCCGACCTCTTCTGAAGCAGCAAATACATGCATGAGGGGAGTGTTGTCACGTGACAACTGATCGGCACATGCAGGATTTTGCCCAATACCCTAATATTGCATTGCATGTAAACACCTTTTACTGATGTTCATTCTGGCTTATTCAATGTGTGCAAGTGTTTGGATTATAAACCATACAAAGTAACCCTGGCTAAATGACAAAAAGGACAGCTTCCCACTAACCAGACAAGGATAAGGCCTGATTTGTTTAGGGGGCCATTTCTGGAAAGTCCCTGTTTGAAACTAGTACTCCAAATACAGATGGCCAGAGGACCCGTGGGACCATGCAGCAGGAACAGGCGGTTGTCTGAGAAAACAAGCTCTTGGTTACTGTTCCAAACACTGGCACTACCCAGTGATACACCAATCATAGCTAGTACCTCTACCGGAGACAACAATAATTTTTTTTTCAGTTGGCCAGGTCAGGAGTTCAGATTTTAAATTGTCCTGCCAATATTTTCCCCGACCCAAACATGTCCAGAAATGGTTCGCATCCCTCCACTGAACACAAAAATATAATTGAGGTTTTTGCCACACACACAATTTCTTTGATAAAGACTCACACCCTGCCTATACCGGATACGAGCAGTGTGACATTGCTTCAAAAGCAAAAATCGCATTGTAATCAACGATGCTGTATGCGTTCATAGCGTCATAAAGCGCCAATAGTTTAATCCCATTCCATTTCTGTTACGCAGCATATGCTTCCCACTACAGCTCACAATCTGATTGTACATGCTTATCATATTTTTTTTTAAATGTTCACTTCTATGCGTCCATTGTTGACAGCCTCAAGTCATTATGACATAGGTTGCATTCAGTGTAGAGTAGTTGGTGAACAAGGTGGCGCATTCCAAAATTAGAAACAATTAATTATTTTCTACAAAAGGTATACACAACCCCCCCCAATGCTCAGCGTCAACATTCTGAAGTGCCACAGAGTGCAACTTGCATAGTTTTAAATTAAATTAATTATCAAAAAGACAAAGATTGTTTACCTTAACCATCATTGGATGATCTATTGTAAACATTAATTTTTCATTTAGCCTACACAATGTATTTTCAGTTACAAGCATGTTGTTTTGTGGTTTGACAGTTTGAATGAAACCTCTTCAAAAGATACATACAGAGAAATTGCATAATAAACATTGCCATTTGTAATAGTTCAGTTTGCGCAGTTACACCAGTTTCACTAACCTGCAAACTGATCAACGTCACTTTGTTCGTTCTCGAAGTACCAAAACTACCATCTCCTGTGCCACTTCAGCTTGTTCTGTCTGTGTGTATTTGTGTGAGACTGCTTCAGTAAATGGTATTATGGTCTCTCAACACTATTACGCAAGACTTTTAATCAGAAGCTAACTGAATATGAAAGCATGTAAATTAGGCTTCTAATTTAAATATTAGCTCATTTTAAAATATTGATGCCTCAAAAATATATCAATAAAAAAAAACAATTAATGATGCCAATTATTAATCGATATATCGATATTTTATGACATCTGTTCTATTGGCCTTTTAGGCTTTTTTCTATGGACATTCGTGTGCAAACCTTTGTAATATTTAAATACACTTTACAACAAGTGTTATGAAACCAAAGACTATGTCCACACGAATACATTGTCATTTGAAAAAGCATTTATGGCCCTACATTTACACCTCTTATTTACACTAGAATGACCAAAAACATTTTCAGAAAATGCTTTCTGCTGCATAACAGTATACTTTGGAAAATGATGTTATGATAACTGAAAAATGCGTATTCAAACAAAAATATTGCAATAAAAATCACAATATGATTAGAGCCCGACCGTTATGGGATTTTTGAAACCGATACTGATTTTAGAGGGGGTAAATTGACAGATTACCTTTATGGTGGAGGATATAGTGAATTTTTGAGCTGGAATGAAAACAGACCTTTTCTATGTGGATTGTGCATCGATCTGACTATGCAAAGGTACTCGGAATGCTGCTTTCTTAAACACATTTTTATCTAAGCATATTTTATTATTATTATACGTTATCAACCAATTGAATTGAACACTGAGAAAATAAAGAATAAATAAAAATACAATAAATAGCTAAATAAACATCAGTACTGTATGTTCAGTATCAGTCAGTTGCTGACCATTTAAATAAAGATTCAATTAAAATTATAGCTAAATAAAAATCAGTACTGTATGTTTAATATCAGTAAATTGCGGACCATTTAAATAAAGAATAAATATAAATAAAATAAACAGCTGAATAAACATCCTACTACAACAGTACTGTTTAGTATCAGTCAAATGGTGACTATTTATTACTGCCAGTTAATTAGGGGCAGGTTGTAAAACTAGAATCATTTACACCTGCTTAGATGAGAGATAAACAGCGGCAGCATGTTGCACCGTATTCTGCTATACAAGTTCAGGGGAAGCATTCAACAGTGGAAAACCAGACTTTTAAATATTCCATTTTGTATATGCAATGACTGGAATTGTTTGGTTGAAGGATTGTTTGGTTTACCTTTCAATATGCTACATTACTGACAGCACTGACAAACAATAGCTCGCTAACATAGCAAACAATTGTGATAAACATGAGTGACATGTTGTCAGGAACAGGGTTAACGTTATATTAGTTATAGTGAAAAGGGAAAATTATGGGGTCATTTTTTTTTTATAACTTTCCAATATGTATTTCACAAACTAGTTAGCAACTTACCGGGAAGACACAGCGTAACTCCACATTGTCTGCTGAACCACTGTCACCAGAGCCGTCAGCTCTGCAAACAATGAGTCGGAGTGTGCTCTGCTGGACAAACTACATTATGACACCAACTCTAAATCACCCCAAGCATAGTTTTCTGCATTATATGTTCTGAAAAAAGTTTTCATATATGCACATACGCCAATACCGTTATCTGTGAAAGGCTAATATCGGCCGACCAATAAATCAGTCGGGCACTAAATATGATATGCGAATGTGGAATTTCTAAACTGCTGCAAGCTGTGTTTAATTTATATTTAATCAGAATTCTGTTATGTTTAATTTCTGGTGCACTGACTGACTTATCAGAATACAGTGCACAAAAAATACCAGTGAGAGAACAGAACAGCAATCAGGAAGGTGAATAAAGATGGGCATAAAGGAATATCTGACAATATAATCAATCACTTAACATTAAATGTGTTAAATTTTAAATTCATGAATAGGACTAACATTAACCAAAAATCTCAATATCTATAAAAAAAAATTAGCCATATTGCACAGCCCTAGTTTGCTAGGAATGAATGCAAGATAGCGCTGTACTTAAGCAATAGGGTTAGTGACAGTTCCACTGACTTGCCCACAACTATCTCACACTTTCACCAAGCCATCCTTATTGTTGTGACTTGATACAGCTAAATATCAACATTCTGCTTTCCCCTGTAGTTTTCCACTCTGCACATAACAGAGTGATCACAGACGTGGACCAAAAGAGCCCGGATGAGAAAGAAACCCAGAGCCCTCTGTAGGGATCTGTTCTTTATTCATGCTTCCTTGAAAAAAGCCATGACAGGGCAAAGAAACTGCCATTCTGCCAAACACTGAACTAAAGCAAAGCATAAATATGCATATATTCTGCCACTAATCAACAAACTACCAAGCAATAATTTTATAGTCCTCCGATTCTTATTTCCAGCCCAAAAGGAGCATGGCATGGTTTTAAAACAGCAACCAAGGAATTCGTAGCCGCTGCTGAATGAGTGCAGTTTTTAGAAAGGCTGTGTGAGAGTGATGAAGACAACTGGCTCTGGAAGAGCTTTGCAAGGGGGTTTTAGGACTGTCGGTTGCTATAGCAGCTTGGTGGCAGCTCAGACGAGCAGGCAGACCAGCATAAAGGACAGGGATGGACAAGCGTGTGGGGGTCTGCACAGAAAGCGCGAGATGGCTAGCGGCCAGGCGACACTGGCAGCGTGGCTGAAACAATGACTCAGTGCTAATGGCTCACAGCGGCACGCTGTATGCTAAATACAGAGCCCAGAATTCATTCAGCCTCCTCGCATAAGAGAGGGGATTACTCTGGACAAAGTGATGGGAGATCGATGATAAACCCCATCGTGACCGGAGCATTCCTTACAATCAGATGAGTTCACATCAAATAGAAGCAACTCATAAGATGGCTCTAATGTTCATGTTGAAGGGAAAAAAATAAATAAGAATCTGTCATTATTTACCCTATGACTTTCTTATGAGGAACACAAAATGAGACATATACCGGACACTCTTTGTCATATAATCAAAGTGGAGGTCTCAGACTGTTGAGCTTAAATTTTTTTTTTTTAGTAGAATCAAAAGTAGAAGTCATAAAAGTAGGAAAAAAATCTAGGTGGACGGCACCCAAATGCAGCTGCCATTACTTTGTGCACAAGCCGTTTGCTTGTTGGCTG
The DNA here is from genome assembly GCA_032164185.1 of Moxostoma hubbsi. Taxonomy (NCBI): domain Eukaryota; kingdom Metazoa; phylum Chordata; class Actinopteri; order Cypriniformes; family Catostomidae; genus Moxostoma; species Moxostoma hubbsi. The sequence continues at coordinate 14,862,958 of JAVLUX010000047.1, read as the reverse complement.
GTATTAGGAGTAAAGAATTGTACAGAGGCAAGAACTTGACATGCAGATAATCTGTGTCACACATGGTGTTTGTTGTAGGAATGGGGAAGAAGTGGAGGAGATAAGACACGCTGCACAGATGGAGCCGTCCCAAAGGGAGCAGGCAAGGTGCTTGTTGGGAAATCCTGGCCGGGCCATTTGTACATTCAGTAAAAGTTAATGTTAAGCACTACAAAGCAATCAAATAATTTGAACTGAAAAAAACGGCATAGATGGGCGGTCTGACTATATATACACCGTGCACTGGTAAAAATGTCACAAGAGATTTAGAGATTTATACACTCACGGAGCAACTGTACACCTACTTATCTGTGCCTTATCTAATAATGTCAGCCAATCGTGAAACAGCAGTGAAAGTCATAAAATCATACAGATATGGGTCAGGAGCTTCAGTTAATATTCACATCAACCATCAGAATGGGGAAAAATGTGATCTCAGTGATTTGGACCATGGCATGATTGTTGGTGCCAGATGGTCTGGTTTGAGTATTTCTGTAACTGCTGATCTCCTTTTCACACACACAACAGTCGACGGTGCCAAAAACAAAAAAAAACATCCAGTGAGCAGCAGTTCTGCGAACGGAAAACACCTTGTTGATGATCGAGGTAAATGGAGAATGGCCAGACTGCATCGAGCAGACAGAAAGGCTATGGTAACTCGGATAACCACTCTGTACAATTGTAGTGAGCAGAATAGCATCTCAGAATGCACAAAACATCGAAACCTGAGGAGAATGGGCTACAACAGCAGACGACCATGTCGGGCACTTCATTAGGACCAGTGTTCCTAATAAAGTGCTCTGTATATAATATTTAATTGGTTTTAATTTTACACTGTAAATCCATCTTTGCACTGATGCCAGACGTATAATTTATGTGATATGAATATATTTTGTGGTTAGCACCCAAGTTCTAAATAAATAGAGAATATAATTTAATAAGAGTTTTCATATGAAAATTACTTGGGCTAATTTACTGGATTATCCACAAATAGCCATTACCACGTTGTTATTTAAAATATAAACCATTTTCTCTTTCTATCTGATACATACTGTAACCATGATATAAAATTACTCGTACCATGATCATACCAACCACCCCAAAAAGCCAGATTTTTGCATTTATCTGAAATCAATAACATACAAGTGTCAAGATGTAAAATGAAAAAGCGAGGTGAGAATTTGCTTCTGCAGTGGCCACCATTTTTCCATGGAGAACTTATTTTACTCCATCCAGCCTGGTGATACAAGTAGAGGAAATTTCAATGTACATGTTTAACAAAGCAAGAACACGACATGAGCACATGCTTAAGGTTGCACGCAAGATTTCCTGGCCAGTCTGAAACCACAGCTAAAGGCAGCTTTCCAACTATGCTGACTCACGTGCAGACTGCTCTTAGAAAGCCAAAATAAAAAGGGATAAAACTTCCTGACCTACAGGCTGTAGCTGAGGCATGAATAACAGCTTTGGTTGGGGAGCCGTTTCATTTCAGAGCAGCAATCTGGATTTCATAGAAGGCATTTTAATCAGGCAACACAGAACTGACCCTTAATTGTTGTTGTTATTATTATTATTATTTTTTCATGTCAGAAATGATTGTGAAGAGTGTTGGAGTTCGGAAGATAAAAATATTAGAATGCTAATAAAAAAAAAAATCTATGCTAAAAAAAAAAAGCATATGCTCTCTTTGTTTTACACTAATTCTGTTCCTTCTAAAATAATTTCAGGGGATTATAGAGCAAGTAATCCTGAAACAAAACACAAGTGGCCAGGGCATAGTTATGCAAATACAGCATACATTTATAGAAATATTTAGTGATAAAACAAGACCCTCCTGATCAATTGCTAAACGCAAACAGCTAATTCCTCTCATCGCTGGACAAACATTATTAAACCAATGAAAATAAAAACTAAAGATGTCATGCACTTCAATAATTGTATCCAGCAGATCAAAGCAGGACATTAATTGTCCGCTATAACGTGACAATGCAACAGCCTTAGAGCAAGCAACACGGAGGTTGTCTCCATTCTGTTGTTCAAATCGCACATAAATGGGGCTGGCTAAATAGGCCAGTTGAACATATCCACTTAGCAAATATGCTTTTATAACTAATAAAATGTGTGGCTGTTCCCTAGCGCTTACCTTTACACTTTGTGTCGAGGCGCGAGGCTTCATATTAATGAAATGTTTACATGTGAATGCATTGCATAGTGGCTGTCCAATTTGGCCTAAACAAATGAAATCCTGCCAGGACAATTGACAGTGCTGAACAGGGCTAAACTATTATTAAAAACAAGAATCAACACTTTTTCTAGATGCGATCACGCAGATATCTTTTAGAACTATCTCTTGCCTAATGTGCATTCAGAAATCTCAAAAGGACTTCTCAAAGTGAGTAAAAGATGGCAGAATTTACTTTTTAAGAGTCAACATTTGTCATTTATCTGACAAAAACTTCACCAATCAAGCAAAATAGGAAGTAGCAAAGCAACTGAGGATTATATGTCGTCACCTCTGAGAAAGAATATACAAGCCAGCAGATTTCAACCTGAAAAGAGTTGAGACAAGCGCAAATGCCTTTTGTGAATGTGTTTGAGAAACCAGTTCAGCTGACCTCATGCAGTCTCTGCCCCTATTAGCTTTCAGTCCCTAAAGTACTTTTGCTGTGCTCTCTGCTCTCGAGTTTGGAAGGACAGGTTCTAATCCAAATGACATCATCCTAAAAGAGAGACGTGCATACAAAGAGCTTTCTTTGGGAAAAAAAAAATTAATAAAAAAAGTTCTTGTCTTGGATTACACACAAAAAGAAACTATTTGAATTTACATGATTAACCAAATGTACATCAGTGTCACATGAAACAATCAAGTTACATCAACATTTGTTTTCCTCTTGGTTTAGCTTAATTCTTTGTCAGAAAACATATTTGTTCATGTAATTTCAACATAATGGAATGAACTTATTTTTAAATGACCCAATTAAGTAGCCTCAAATTTAATTGGTAACACTTTACAATAAGGTTCCATTTGTTATTATTAGTTAACATGACTAACAATATACAAAACATTTACAGCATTCATTAATTTTGATTAGGGCTTAAACAATTAGTCAACGTTATCGACAGCATCGACAATAAACAAACTGTCGACAAATTTTCGTTGTCGAATAGTCGCTTGATGTTGTTTAATGAAACAAGATCATATGAAACTAATGATGACATGAGGAGAATTTAAGCTCATGCCTGACTGAGGAGAGGAAGAAAACATGTCCAGATGCACTCTAAACAGCTTCAGGTGATGTAAATCGCAAAGTATGAGGGAATTATAATGCAAAAATACAAAATCTGGCATTTCTCTGTGCGGTCAGTGCCACTTCTATGAGTCGTGTGAAGGGGAGAGATTGAAACTGCACCCGGTTGAGGCACTCTCTGGCGTGGACGCTCGTCCCTCGTGAGCGTTTGCTACAGCTAGATTATAACATGATGGATCGCGACGCAGTGAATCATATACTGTATGTAATAGTTTGTATCTAATTGTGAAGAAAATCGGCGATACGCAGCTCTATAGACCTTTTTCACACTCCAGGTTTTGGAATGCAAAAGTAAACATTTGCAGGGTAAACCTCCTTGAAAACATTTCTTGTAATTCAGTGAATGTCATTTAGAGGTATTTTTAAAAGATGATTTATAATACAACCTGTTAAGTCGAGGCACAAGCTGAATAGTCAGTTAAGAGCTAATGATTAATCGTTAATAATTGACAGAATAGTTGAATAATCGTTCTAATAATCGTTAGTTTAGTCGATTATCAAAATAATCATTAGTTGCGGTCCTAATCTTTATTAATGTTAATATTAACATAATGGATTCATAAAATCAAAAGTTGTTTATGTAACATTAGTTAAAGCACTATGAACAATTAACAATTTTATTTTTATGAACTAACATTAGAGAATTTCGTTAATCCAAAGCAAATAAAACAAGTTTAGAAGAGAAACAATTTTGTGTTCATCACAAATAATTATTTATTAAATCAGACAACCTGCGTTTTCCTGTTTTTTTCAGTGACTCTTCAGATGTTCAGTAATGATGTGGCTGAAAACCACATTAAAAGGGATAGTTCACCACAAAAACTAAAACTTTTGTTCTCATTTACTCTCAGCTTTCCCTCATGTCATTCAAACCCTGTATTATTTTCTTTCTCCCATGAAAACACAAATGGAGATGTGAGGTAGAATGTCCCCGCTGCTCTATTCCATACAACAAAAGTGGAAGAGAATGTATATTCCAAGCACCAAAAAAGTATAAAGTACTCCATAAGAATTGTACAATGCAAGGAGACAAAAGTTATTTGCTGAAAATCCTCTTATCTGCTGTAGCTTTTAATTCTTATTCACTTTTAATTCAATTCTGATTCACAAGCTCCTCCATTGATTCAATTCTGATTCATTTGTGGATATTTTTTAAGTTATAAAATGTACATTTTGATAACATATGAAATAGTGTCGTTTAATGCTGTAAATTACTGTAAGTTAAAGAAAAAGAATTAAATTTAAAACAATAAATGACATGGCCCAAACTATTACGTTAAATTGCTATTTATTTAACAAATATAATAACACAGCCAAAACTAAAGTAAACTTTTACTTTAAAAAAATAAAAAAATAAATAAATATCGATCTTGGAATTTTAAGAATTGAAATCAAGACTGTTTAACTGAAGCTTGTGGTTAGTCTGGAAAATCTATATTTTTACCCGGTCCTACAAATTGTGCCACGAGAAGTGTACACACACCAAACAGTAAATTAAATTTGAGAGCTACAGCAGAGAGGAACATTATCAGTTAAATAGAACAAACAATTTCATTATTTTCTGCCAACAAAGCAATTGTGTGGTTTCATTAAACTTGGAATACAGAGCATGAATAACATGGAGAACTTCTGTTTGTACATTCTAACAACTCTTTTTCCTTTTGTTTCACAGAAGAAATAAATGGGGGGTTAAATTACATTTAGGATCATTAAAACACATTTTTCATATATAGGAGAACTTTTCCTGTGGAAAAAGGAGCAGCAGTGAAAACAACTATCATTCAGGGACCAAAAGAGAAAGTACACATGGTCAAACTCTGTACTGCCACTTCAAGTTCTGCCACATTATCTGCTGCGGCCCGATCTGGCTGAGTGAAAGCATTTCCTCTCCTCTCCCATTCCATAAGGTCATTAATTGGAGATATAATCTACTTTATCTCCACACAATGAGTGATTCATTGAGACTCTCAATGCTTTTATCAGTGCCAAGAGCAGATTACATTCAAAAAAGCAAATGTGAGATGATAATCTTTCAATACGAGGCTGCCGGTCAACAGTTACCTATGACCGTGAAAAAGAAAAAAGGGGGGAAAATAATTTATATATAAAATTATTTTTCCCCCTTTTTTTACTTTAGGGTGTATATACATACATATACACACACACACACACACACACACACACACACACACACACACACACACACACACACACAGACATATATATATACACACATATACACCCTCACTTAATTTGTTATTGAGCATGAGCAAAATGGGAGAAAACTATATGATCTCATCCGTTATAGTGAGCTCATTCTCTAAACCAAAACAGTACTGGCTGATAGTCTTTGAAAACAGAGAAATAAAGAATGAAACATCAGGTTGAGATCTAACCGTTTTCTAACTGAGAAGCAAAAGGTTCTTTGGAAGTCATAATTCAAATGTCTGGCTCTCTTGAAAGCAGTGCTGAAGTCTTTCATCCAAACACACCAAAAATATGCCAAACAGGGCAGCAGGACAGCTATGTTACACACAACCTAACAAAATGAGATTTACTATTCCATCAGGAAAACCACCCTTGGAAGACCAACTTGACTCTAACAGGTGTGTTAGTGTTTCACATCACATGTCAATCACATGCTTTAACTTCAAAAGGATATTAATCATTTTAATGAGTTTACAGGCAAGCTGTTGTTTATTTTCTAATTAGCTACAAAATAATGTCAACATGCAAAGATAAATTTAACTATAAACTTGCTCTTCCTTATCTGCAGGAATCAGGGTTGTGTGATATTTAATATTCAATACATTGCACTGATTTTGCAGGTGATATAATACAATTAATTTTAATATTAAGAATTATTAATAATAATGTTTTTAAAGTATTACTATACAATTCTTCCTTTTGATCATTTAGTGAAAAACAGTGTGAAAAAAACATGCCTGGATTATTTGTAATGTTTTTCACTTCTTGCATTAAACATTTTGTATCTTTTAGGGCAGGGTATCGGCATCCACTTCACGATATGATACAAGCGATACAGGTCAGGATTCGATATCTCACGATACATCACAATTAGGGATGGGCACGAATACTACAGTACTAAAAAGTGACCGCAGTGATCGATCATGAAAACGATGATTGACAATGCTTGATGTGACTTTTCACTGACAACTACCTGACAACTATACACAACGTCTCTTGGAGGAGCCTTATTTTTAATTTTGAGATTGTTGATAATCATAACATAATCAAAGAAGTCTCATCACCCCTGGAGTCGAATCCAGGGCATGCTGAGTGACTACAGCCAGGTCTCCTAAGCAACCTAATTGGCCCGGTTGCTAGGGAGGCTAGAGTCACATGGGGTAACCTCCTCGTGGTCGCTATAATGTGTGGTTCTCACTCCTGACGGAGCTCGTGGCGATTTGTGCATGTGCAACGAGCCACGTGAGAAGATGCGCGAGTTGACGGTCTCCACCGCGAAGGCAGCTGAGATTCGTCCTCCGCCACCCGGATTGAGGCGAGTCACTATACCACCACAAGGACTTCGAGAATAAATTGGGAATTGGACATTCCAAATCAGGAGAAAAGGGGGTAGAAAATCCTGAAATATCCTGATATTTTGAGACCACCACATTTCACTTTGTGAATGGAATATGATACACAGATAGTATGGTCCTTTGAAAGACATGAAGAGCTAGCGATCCGAGATTGTTATATAGTAGAGCCAGGTAGTGTTGTAAAAAATACCGGTACTCTGGTACCAAGTCGGTACTCAATCAAAAAAAAAAAATTACGATTAATGCAGCTAGATTAGAACGCGATGTCACTGTGCATTTCTTATCATGAAGAAAATTGGCAACATGCAGCTTTATTAATACGAGAGCACTTTGCACATTAGTTTGAAAATAGTTTTTTATTCATTCTATTGTATGCTTTGTTATTTTGTTCTTTTTTTAGTACTTGGTAAAAACTTAAAGTAAAAGTTGCAAAAGTTGAAGCAAATCTTATACAAGTGTTCAAAAATTCTTTAAGCGTACATTGTACAGTTTTATTATAATTCAAAATAATATATTTAACTTCGTGTTGCTCAATGGTATATTTTTTTTCTTAGTTTTGCTGCTAATGTTTTGTTAACTTTGTTAATAAAAGAGTGTTGTTCACCCTATTATTTATTGTGCTTTGGTACCAAAAATGGTATCGAGAAATTTCACTGGTATTGGTACCGACTACTGAAATTTTGGTACCGTGACAACACTAGAGCCAGGTAAAAAAAAGAAAAGAAAAAACTTTTACAGTAGGATTAAGACCAATACCTGAAATAAACATTTGGTGCCAGAATGATGTGTGCACTGTGACAAATCTGTGTTTTATTAATGAGTGTCATATTACAGAGCACTCTGTCATCCCTGGGACATCTGTTAGACAAGCTCTGTCAAGCACAGGAAACTTTTTTTTAGAAGAAAGCATAAAGACAGTACAGTATAAACATGCACGTCTGTTTCTTGACAACAACTTAACACAAATCTTGACATTTGCAAGCTTGTTTCACACTGCCTTGACAGTATGTCTATGTGCATTGGCAATGCATTACAGTCTTGTTGATTTAATTTAAGAAATGTACTGTAAATGCAGAGCTTGGTTTCATACTGCATGCACTTTTGGGACTGCAGTAACAGAAGACAAAAACAGAAAGACTAGACTGAAAATATAGTTTACAGTTTCTTACTCGTAAAAAGGCTCTCTTAAGCTCAATAGAGTTATGAGAAAATATTTTAAGGTATGTTAATTCGCTGCTGAGGTCTAGCATACACTTACAAAAGCGTACACTGCTATATCTGCACAAAATCGAGACAACCCAATGACAGAAACAGACAGTACACAATTGATCTCTTTTGGATTTAACCATGTTATAGCTTATAAGCAATCTTGTCACAAAACAGCAGTTATCATTTTAAAAGCATTAGAATTAAGCTATTATATAGTCATGCATTTAGTCTCAAAATGCATGATAGAATGGCTATAATGAATAGGGGTCGAGGCCTGAATTATACTAGTCAGTGGACCAAGGGATAGTTCAACAAAAATATTAATTTGATAATCATTTACTCACCATCATGCTGTTCCAATCCTTTAGGCCTTTCTTTCTTATGTGGAAAACAAAAGGAGATGTTAAGCAGAATGTTAGCCTCAGTCACCATTAACTTTCATAGTATGAAAAAAGAAAGATGCAATGAAAGTGAATGGCGACTGATACCAGTATTAAACTCCTTTTATGTTCCACAAAAGAAAAGTCAAACATGACTGGAAAAACATGCGAGTGAGTAAATAACAAAAAATTGTTTAAAAAAAATAAATAAAATAAAAATCCTTTTAAATCCAGTCTGAGAATCTATATAAAGAAAGCAAAGCAGCAGTATTTCTATACCGACGACCACACTTATAAACTCCACGGTGGAAGTCTATAGTTCTTCTCAACAGTCCATAAAACCGCCTGCTGTGATAATTAATGCACACCATCAATTGTTTATAGCACTAGATTAAGCCACAACTCTGAATGCCTGCATGCATCATTTTTAATAAAGCTATTCATATTGTAATTTTATAACAAAGGCAAATGAGTGGGAAGTGAAGTATATGATTTTAAAACATGACTAAAACTTACCCATCTTCCTCTCCGTCTACTGGCAAATTCTTCAGCAGGCTGGCCGAGGCAGTTAAGGCATTAACTCCACTGCTTCCCTCTTGACCACGCAAGATGCCAGTCTGGGAGGCACATTCACCACTGGCTGGCTTGGGTTGCATGAGCAGGGCCTGGTGCTGTAACAGAAGAAGCTGGGCATCCTCAAGCAATGTGGGCATCACATTGGGCCTCGGCCCTGCCTCTTTTGAGCCGTTCTGCATCAAACTGGACTGGGCATCACTTTGAATATTATGAGGCACACTTGATGTGGGCAGGCTGGAAGTCACAGCCGGGACAAACTGGGGGCCACAGCCTTGACCGCTGAGCTGTGATTGCTGTTCCATGGAGGGGTGAGAGGTGAGCTGCTGCCCCTGGGTCTGCTGGATGAGACCGGTCCCAGCGGACTGCAACAGCTGTGGCATGACACCGCCAATGGGCACCTGGACCATCTGGGGGGCAGTTGCCTGTTGTGGCTGTAGAAGTCCTTGAGGAAGTGGCTGAGCAGGAGCAGGGGTTTGCAGAGGGCCCAAAGTTTGCTGTGAAGTGGCTATCAGCTGACCGTTCCCCGACACGGTTACAGGTGGGATGGATGTAGCCAGGTGGGGCAAAGTTTGTGATGGTGCAGGTGCCACAGCTTTGATGATCTGCTTGGATTGAGGGAAGTCAGGTGGCAGGCTGCCAACTGGTGCTACCTGGACTGGTGCAGCGGGCTGTAGTGCAGGCGGGTAGCCCATCTGCTGCTGGGTGACCACAGGCAGGGCTTGAGCAGAAGATGATTGCGCTGCCTGAGCATATGTCAGCTTGGGCATATGAGGGGGCACAGCAGTAGAGGAGAGCCCAATAGTGGTCTGCAAGCCTGCCTGTTGTTGAATGCCCGCTGGCATTGGGGCAACAGCATTAGTCTTATGATGTGCATGCACTACATCCTGGGGTTGCATTTGGGACATGGGCACGTTAGAAGATGAGTAGTCATGCATTTGAGGGGGGGGCTGCTGGAAGGTCTGCTGCTGCACAGCTGAGGGGCCACCCTTCTCACCACTGCCCAGGCTCTCAGTGTATTTGCTGGCCGAGCTGCTGACAGAGCTCCCACTTACACAGTCTCTCTCCGGGCACACCACATTCTCAGGCAAAAACTGGCGAATGCTTTCCACTGTTCGGGTGCTGGGGGTGTTCTCGGGGGCCTCCTTGTCATAATACTCTGCGCACGTCCATCTACCTTTCTTAAAAGGCTCAGAGGTAGAGTCCAATTTTACAACCCTGAAACGTGAGCTGGTGGAGGCAGGAGTAGGCACTTGGGCCTGTTGAGCCTGAGCATTCACCACAGGGACAGAGACGGCATGCTGGCCAATCACAGCTGCCCCCACTTGCCCTGCACCTGTTGATGTGGTACCAGCGGTGGCCATGGTGAAGCTCATGCCAATTATTCCACTCTGAATCTGTGTCAAGTTTACATTTGGCTTACTAACATTCAAACCAGGGGAGTTATTTCCACTGCTACTATTGGTGCTGATGCCACACAAAGCAGGCACGCTGGCGGAATTTAACATACAAACATTACTTGTTACAGGATTTCCAGTACTATTACTGGCACCTGAAGCCATAGAGATCATTCCAGTTCCTGAGGCAACAGTAGCCAAAGGCTGACAGATGACACTGGTTGTGCCAACAGAGGCATTTTCAATAATTCCCACCACATTTGAAGGCATTTTCTGGCCTGTGCTGGCTAAAGCTCCAGAACTTGAGGTCACAGCAGATGTCACTGCAGCACCCAATGTTTTTCCGATCTGTGTTCCACTAGCACCAACCACAGCAGGATGGGCTTTACTGGAGGGAGTGGGATGTTGCCCATGATTGTGGTGGTGATGGTGAATGGTTCCATTAACCATCGTGCCATGTGAATATCCTTGGGTGAGGATGGGTGGTTGGTTGGGTGACATGGCCCCTGGGGTATCCGCCTCATGGAAGTTATTGAGCGTTTCCTCAGAGTAGCTCCTTTCCGGTGCTCCAGCATTGTTAGCCTGTGATAGGGACACATCCATGATTTCAGAGGAGGACAGATCCTCAGTGTGGGATTCATCCAGGTCATCACAGCTCTCTGTGTCTTCTGTAATGCTGTTGTTAGTGCTGACAGATGTCTGAGCCGGGGTAACGCTAGTGATCTGAAAGCCACTTTTCTTCTTCATCTGTGCCACTGCTGTGGGCAGGGTTGGGGGTAACAGGGTTGACTGTAAAGGAATACTCAAGCTTTGAGGAGGGTTCTGAGGCCCAAGTGAGGATGTGGCCGGTGTTTGAGACTGAATCAGCACAGGTGGTGAGTAATCATCCCCCAACATCAAGTTGTTGCTGTTAAGGCTGGTGCTACCAGAAATTGTCAATGAGGAGGAGCCACCCCCCGTGCTGCTACCGCTGATCTCCCGTCTCGCCGGATAAACCGTTTTTCGGGCACTAGCGGATTCCCCGGATCGGTCGTGGTGATTCATGTCGAGAGGATAGTCTCTGCCAGAGGTATAAATACAGCCTAAGAGAACCGCCGTGTTTAACAGCTCTTTTTCAAAAGGAACTTTAATCCACACGAGTAATTTCCACATATAACCAGCACTTTCCTGTAACTGCCAAAATTATTCCACTTGAGATGTTTTTAAATGTCCACCATGAGGAGCAGGCTAATGTCAATGCTAAGTTAACAGCCGCTAGCCAGCTAGCTGACACAGATTGGCTTCAGCCGCTCTTTTTAAGCGTATATCCACGCAAAACACTTCAACACAGCATATTAAGTTTAAACGTGAGGAAATAGATACAGACGACCACGAGATAAGCAGGGCGATCGAGATCCAACGTTACAACGGCAGAGTCTCTCCCCATCACAGTTCAAACTGCCAGGCGCATTTTGAATTGTTGTCTAGCTGTCACCAAAGCACGAAATCAGCCAAAACAAAGTCCTTCAGCCAGTGTCAGATGACAGTGAGAAGCCGAGCGACTCTGCGATGTCCTGCTTTATTCCATCACGTCCTTTCTTTTGTTTTAGTACGGTGTTAGCGGTGTGACTCTCTCCCTTTCTCTCTCTCTCCTACTATGATCCTATTCACCAGCTGCCTCCTTGTAATGTAGCCTGTGCTAGTGCTATGAGTGCTGGAGTCTCTGACGAGTCCCCCGAAAGAGGGAGGAGAGGGCGATAACATGGCCACCGCGCATGGCAGTTCACGTTCACAGCAGCGGCCAGACATAAAGCCGAGCGAGTCTGAGGATGATGGGCGGAGGGTGGGGGGGAGGGTCGGTTTCCTAGAGACGGCTGGCGAAGAGTTCCGTAAAATGCCGAATGGAACCGAAATAAAGACAACTGCTTTGTTGTGGGATGTTTCTTATCATAGCTATCAGTAACTGTGCTGTGTCAGCAAACACCCAGAATAACATCTATTTTTCCGCTGTAGTTATTATTATTTGACATTGAAGAAGGGATGTACGGACACAAAAAGGGCAGGACAAAATAGGCTTTTTAACAGAGCCCCATATAGTCACTGTGTAAACTTTTTATAAACAAAACGTTTCAGGATTAGGATCTTATGAATGCCAAATTCATTGTATATATTCAAAAGCAATAGTTTTTTAATTTATAATCTTTAATAAAAAAATATATATATATACAGTGAGGAAAATAAGTATTTGAACACCCTGCTATTTTGCAAGTTCTCCCACTTAGAAATCATGGAGGGGTCTGAAATTGTCATCGTAGGTGCATGTCCACTGTGAGAGACATAATCTAAAAAAAAAATCCAGAAATCACAATATATGATTTTTTAACTATTTATTTGTATGATACAGCTGCAAATAAGTATTTGAACACCTGTCTATCAGCTAGAATTCTGACCCTCAAAGACCTGTTAGTCTGCCTTTAAAATGTCCACCTCCACTCCATTTATTATCCTAA